>CM024683.1:11415921-12015921 GCA_014182735.1 Corymbia maculata | reverse complement strand
TTAAATGGACATGAAAGGAATGTTGAAAGAAAAATCAATAGTTTGTGGAATTCGAACAGCGATTTGATGGAAATTCAGTGAATCAGATTTTAAGTGTCGATAAGTGACCTCGCGGAAACGAGCTCATGGGTTGACGAGCTGTAGAAAGTTTTGTATTTTGAGATGCTCAGACGAGGTTAAAATCGTGAGACTTAGTATGGGACAGGCCAAAGTGGATAATACCTCTATGAGATGGTATATGTCAAAAATGGACTTTTGCTAGTAGTGGTATAGTTCGAAGATGCCTGTGACGACTGATCCGACGAGGGCGGGGAGTGGTCACCGGGCCGAGTGCTGAGCAAGGAGCGACTCTGGCGGCTTCTAGGATGTCGAAAGGGGCGAAATGAACTGAACTACGCACTTTGTGCAAAAAGAAAGTGTTTGTGGGATAAGATTTTATCGGAGCGGTATAGCAAAATATGGTCAAGGTTGTGGAACTCCGGTCTATGGAACAAGGTCGAGAACGGGAATCGTTGGTTCAAAAATTGGTTTAGCGATTATTGAATGCGTTCGATTATCAAAGACAGACTAAAGACCGCTCAGAGTCGTCAGAAGAGTTATGCAGATAAGCATCGTAGACCGTTGGAGTTTAAGGTGGGCGATCGTGTGTTTTTGAAAGTATCGTCGACGAGGGTACTTCTAGATTTGGCAAGAAAGAAAAGTTGTTTGAGGTACATTGGACCCTTTTGAAATTTTGGAAAGGATCGAGGTTTTAACGTATCGTCTTGCGTTGCCACCGAAGCTTGCTCAAGTATATGATGTTTTCCACGTGTCCATGTTAAGAAAGTATAAACTGGACCCGACTCATGTTTTGAATTTTGAGGAACTGGACATAGACGATAGGGTGTCGTACGTGGAGAAGCCGATATGGATAGAGGACCGTAAAGAGCAAGTACTTCGAATTAAGACTATCGCCTTAGTTAAGGTGATTTGGGAGTATCATGGATCAGAGGGAGCTACATTGGAAAGTGAAGAAGTGATGAAGCATCAACACCCCATCTTTTTGAGGATTTGTCAGTAACTGCAAATTTCGAGGACGAAATTTTTATAAGAGGGGAAGAGTTGTAACATCCTGAAATTCGAGTCCTTTTAGGAAGGAATGAGCGTTAATTTCGTCAATGCATTGTTAGTTGATCTCACTCGGAACTGATCACTCCTGAGATACTGACCTTGAGGGGAAAGGCTAATAAGGACAGAACTCGTGCGACTAAAGAACTTAACCTGGGAAAACGACTAGACCGTGAGACTTGTGTAAGAACGATCCTATAGATAGGCAGGCTGATTTCAGGGACGACTAGAAGTCGATTTGCGAACAGAACATAATGGGATGACGGGTGATTCCGTCTAATGTTATTGAACCCGCGAACAGCCCTATGTCGATCCTTGATAATCGTGTACTTTGAAATAAGAATCGATCCTTCGCAATTTCATGTAGTCAAGGACGTCCATGTGTCGAGGAGTCTTGCACGTGAATTGGCACGAGTCGGTTACGCGTGAATCCTCAAAGCCGCCTGTCAGTCTGAGTAGTACGAAAATGGCATTCGGGCGAAATTGACATGGCATGAGAATCCAATATTGGAGTTCGAATTTTCGGGAATGTTCGAAAAGGACTTTTGGACGATGCTTCTTAGACAGTCGACACTGCCGGTTGAGCCGAGTATTTGGAAAAGGGATTTTCGGACCAAGAAAACGAGCCTACGAGGACGTGGGCCGGGCAAAATCAGTGTGGGCCTCACGCCCAAGGTGGGACAGCCACCATGGAAGGCCCGAGGCAAGCAAATGAGCCCGTTGGGCCAAACCGACCCTTTACCCTTCCGAGCCCATTGTCTAAAACCGAGCGATTCAAGCCCAATAAATTCCCGAGCCCATTCCTATTTATTTTCCGGCCTTTTTCCTAGGCCCGTCCCCATTTTCAGCCCAAGGACAGATTGGGAAATGTGCAAGGTGGAAATGACCAAAATGCCCTTGGATATTTTGAAGAAAAGTCAAAAGGAAGAGAGAGAAGATGAGGTCATTGTTTGGCAAGTGGGGCAAGCCTTGATGGCTTGGATAAGGCTTATCCTTCAGCCTTCACTTCACTCTCTCTCTCTCTTTCATCTTCTCCAAAATCACAGCACCTCTCTCCCATGGTTTTCCTTCCTTCCTTCTGTTTTTCAGTTTGACCTCACCGAAATCTGAGTTGTTCATTGCCTTCCCGTTGGAATCTCGTCTCGTGCCACCCACCGTTGTGTTCAGAAGAGAAATTCCGTTCAAATAGCGTCGGCCGATCGCCGGAAGGAGCTGCCGGTCAACCCGTATTCCGGCCGAAATCCACCGCCGGCCTGACCGTTTTCTGACCGCCTCTGTTCTGTTCTGTTTTGCTTTTTCGGCCATTTTCCTCCCTTTCCGACCCAATCACCGCCCATCCCAGCCACAAGTGGTTCCCCCTCGACCCCTAGGTGCCGTTGGTCGCTGGCCCGCCGCTTGCCGGAGCTCCGGGCAGCTCATTCAACTCCGGTCAGCAACTTTCCTCCTGTGCAGTCAGTTTTTCAAAGTTGTAGAGGGATTTCGAGTTTGTTGCTACTGTTCTCAGCCCCGAGACCGCCTTGGATCATCGTGGTAGAGGTCCCCGGGTGTCGGGTTCGTCGCCGCCGCCGCGTCCGTGTCGTCGGCCCGCTTAACGGGTGAGTTTAGCTCATAATCCCTATTTAGTGCCTAAACTTGCTTAGGGTTGGTTAGTTAGTGTTAATCTTGGTTTAAGGGGTTTAATTAAGTTGTATTAGCCCTAAGATAGGTGGTTAGATAGATGGTTAAGATTAGATTAGTTTAATTTTGCTTATTTAGCTTAATTGTGCTTAATTTGGGATTAATTGTGTTTATGTGATTAATCAAGCATGATTTACTTTAATTGAATTGATTAATTGTTTTAATTAATGTTTTGTTTAATTTCTGGATTAAATGTTTTAATTAATTGAATTTCGGGAAAATCACATTCACAATTACATTCACGAGCACATTTCACAATTAATGCATTCACGGCCTTTGTTTCATCCGAGAGGCTAATTTTTTTTTGAATTTGATGTGCTATTGATTGTTATGATTAATTGAAGTGCCGATTGTTAATTATACTCATGATTGATGATGAAATGCGTGATCGAGTGTTGGTTGGATTTGGATTTTGGAATTATCGAGTGAGATCGCATGACATATTGCGTGGGTTTTCAGAAATGGCATGTCGCATGAGCATGAGCGATGTTGCATTCACGACCAAGCAAAAAGCAAAGACAAGAATGAGTTGCTTGATGATGTGTTGCATGATCACATTAAGAGAGGGAACCCGGCGTTGCGGAAGACCGCCAATCCTTATGGGGTTGTGCCATGGCCGTTTGGTCGCCTGACTTCGGTCGGATGCCTGACGGGGGACATGTGACGGGACTGCGGTAGTGGGCGGGTCCTATGTTCCTGTCAATTGCGAGACTGCGGTAGTGGGCGGGTCCTGTGCTCCTTTGGGAATGCCGTTAGAGGGAAGGGATGACCCCTGACGGCGGTAAAGAGGACTAAGCCGGTTTAGCCGGAACCGCCAACTATAAGGTTGTGCCGTTGGCCCGGAGGGGGCGTTAATAATCGGAGCATGTGTGAGTGTGAGACATGAGAAAGTTGTGTGAGATGCTCGATTATTTGCATGCTCTTGATGTCGTGATGATTTGTGGTACGCACGCATGAGTTGACAGTTGTGCAGGGTGTGGCAATGGCCAGGTAAGATCGCTTGTGGCGCGACTCGCATGTGATTGATGAATTGTGTCATCTAACGGCCATGTGCCTTGCTTGCATTGTATGAGATTGGACGCGCAGGGTATGGCATACCGGGTAAGGTTGCATGCGAACCGAATATTGATTGTGGGTTGCCCTGTCTGTTGTTGGCTGTTATTTAGTTTTGGTTGTTTGTTGGGTTGAGTGAGGGGTGATTCTGGAGAGATACCCTGGGTTGAGTTGGTGTACTAACCGAGGCTTAGGGGGAAGAACTCGCTGAGATTTTTATCTCAACCCGTTGTGGTTAAACATTTTCAGGTCCTTAGAATGGCGTACCTGCAGTGAAGAATCCTGCCCCCGCTTCTCCAATGATCGACTCGACGGAGCTTGAGTCCGATGGGTCCGAGTGACCGTGGTGTTGAACCCGAGGGTTCTTCTTGTTTCATTGGATTAGCCTAGTTTCTTTTTGGTTTGGCTTAGAGGATGGATCGGCCCTTTTTATCGGGCTTGTATTTCGGAAAATGATCCTCCGTTGGTTAATCCAGTAAGATGTATAAATGAGTAGTTCTTTGTTGTCATTGTTGTTCATCCCTCTATCCACTTTTGATTGTTTGTTTGTTTGGGGATGGTTCGTCTTCCGCTTGCGCTTAACGAAAGATAAAATGAATGGTCGTCGACGGATCCTGGGACGTCGCTTTCAATCGACCAAGGTAATGGGGTTGCCGCGAGCTCGAGAGTCGGGGCGTGACAAATGATGTGCCCGACTATAGTACCCTAAATAGAGGTAAAAGAGGATAGTAGCCACAAAACTATTCTCAGCCTCCACTAGAGCAACATAAATACATAGAGTTGGCAAAAAAGAGCAAAGCGATCCTGAAAACCCTAGCTCCAAAAAAGTAGAAAATGTTCGCCCCATACGACATCAAAGGGAACCTTAGACCCATAACTGAGGATCGGCTCCTGGATACACCCATCCAATTATGGGAAGGTGGACACACACATGCTTTGGTGGCTAGCCCTAATAAGCCACCGCAGAAGACATGAAGATCATGAGCTGGAATTGTCAAGAGTTAGGCAACCCCTTGACAGTCCAACGACTGCGAGCCTTAATGGCTCGCGAAAGGCCTAACTTGGTTTTCTTCATGGAAACCAAGAATAGAAGAGAGGTAGTATAAAGACTCCAGCAGCAACTGAAGATGCGTTTTTCAGAAATAATTGACCTAGTGGGTATAGTAGGTGGCCTTGCTCTACTATGGGATGAAGAGGTGCAAGTAGAAGTAATGCTCAGTTCTGGTGTTCACATGGAAATATAGTGTAAGGATCCTAGAAGTGATACATTGATGAAAATCTCCTTCCTTCACGTGCCCACAAACTTTCAGGATAAACTAGCTCTATGGTAGAATGTGAGGAATGGTAATCTATCTAATCGTCTCCCATGGTTATGCATTGGTGACTTTAATGATATACTATATCATTGGGAGAAAATTGGAGTATGTGAGGCTAATCGACATCGAATGGCTGTGTTCAGAGAGTTTGTGGACTCATGTGCCTTAGGGACATCAAAAGTAAAGGTTGTGCTTACACGTGGTCAAACAAGAGAGAAGGGGAGCAAGTAGTAAAAAAGTGATTGGATCAAGCTCTTTGTAACCTTGACTGGAGAATTTCCTTCCCAACCGTTGAGGTGTTCGCCCTCCCAACTATTAAGTCAGATCACAACCCGATTATCCTAGCAGTACATTTAGATGGCAATAGAAAACGCAAAAAAAATGTTCAAATTTGAAGCATTCTGGTTAGACAAACCTCAATGTTTAGAAGTGGTGCAAAAGGCTTGGAAGGGCGACCAAAAGAACCGAAAGGACATCATTTGTAAGACGAAGCGGGTGACTAGAGACTTTGGGGAATGGAGTAGGAAGACTTTCAAGAATGCTTTTCAGCAAATAGATCAACTTAATGCCAAACTCACAGATCTAACAAATAGCGGGGCAAGGCTGTCAGATGGAGAGGAAAATAAAAGGATCGTCGACCAAATTGAAGAGCTATGGTGACAAGAAGAAATGTACTAGCACATGCGGTCTAGAATCAACAAGATGAAATGGGGTGATAGGAACACAAAATATTTCCATGCGACCACTATCCAACGAAGGCAACGAAACAAGATTTCCATGTTGAGGATTATCGATCAACATTGGTGCAGGGAACCCACTACACTAAAACAGCATATCACGGATTTCTACAAGGACCTATTCACTTCGGTAGGCCCTTGACAATTCCAGCCTGGCTAGAGCTATGTCCTCTGGTCGTTACAAATGACATGAATGAAAATCTAATATGGCCAATAATAATGGAAGAAGTACGGACATCAGTGTTCCAAATGGGTCCTACAAAGGCACTTGGGCCGGATGGGCTAAATGGTCTATTTTACCAAAACAGCTGGCAGGTAATTCAGGAGGATATTTTTAATATAGTGGTCTCCTTCTTTAACCAAGGAAAACCTTTCCCCCCGATATGAACTCAACCCAAATTATCCTCATCCCCAAAGTTACAAACCCTAAGAGCTTAACTCAGTATAGACCTATAAGTCTATGCAATTTCAATTACAAAATAATTGCAAAGGTTAGGGTGAATAGATTAAAACCCTTGCTTTCTAGCATTATCTCACCTGAATAAAGTGTCTTTGTGGAGGGGCGCCAAATTCAAGACAACATACTCATTGTTCAGGAGGTATTGTATCAGCTCCGAGTAAGAAAAAGAAAGAGGAAATTTCAGGCTGTTTTAAAACTAGACATGCACAAGGCATTTGATAGGGTGGAATGAGACTTTCTATATAGCTACATGTTGAGAATGGGCTTCTGTGCTAAGTGGGTTTCCCTAGTTAGATACTGTATATCTACAACCTCCTTTATGATAAATGTAAATGGAGAACCTACTGATGTCATTAAGCCATCAAGAGGTATAAGATGGGGAGACCCTCTATCCCCCTGTCTTTTCATCATTATGGTCAATGCTCTATCTAATCTTATGTCCAACGCAATGGATGATGGCTTGATAAAAGGGACCACGCTAAACTCCCATTGTCCCACACTATCACACCTTATGTTTATGGATGATGTAATTTTCTTTCTAGAGGCACCACTAGAGAAGCACAAAATTTAGCTAATATTCTGCATCAGTATTGCTTTGCCTCAAGATAAGCCATAAATCTGAATAAGTCAAGAATCTTTTTTGGCAAAAGTTGCCCCCTCGAATTAAGGTTGAACATTGCAGCAGAATTAAGAGTCCCTATCATGGAGAAAATAGGGAAATATTTGGGGATACCGTCTGATTGGGGTCAAACAAAAAAAAGATGTTCTCATGGGTGCTCGCTAAAGTGGATAGAAAGCTAGAGGGATGGAAAGAACAGCACATTTCGAAAGCGGGGAAAGAAATCATAATCAAAACAATCATACAAGTACTCCCACAATATGCCATGTCTCTCTTTCGAATACCTATATTTATTTGTCGAGCGATAGAAAAGGAGGTACGGACCTCTGGAGTGCTAAAAGTTGGCACGGAGGGACACTTAAATGCCAAAAGTTACAAAATGTATATTTAAGTGCTAAAATCGGAGCAAAGTGGATCACTTAAATGCCAACGGCGAAAAATTCCGGTCAAATTGCCACGTGTCCATTTTCCGGCGGCTTTATTTGCTTGACGGAGCATTTTTTTCAAAATAAAAAATCCACATGGCAATTTTTTTAAAAAAAATTATCCATATTAGATTTTTAAAAAATTAAAATCACCCTCGCCGATCCCCTCCTCCCCTTTTTTTTTTTTTCATAAAATCAATTTTATAATAATATATATTTTTATTTATTTAATATTAAAATTCACGTCATTAAAACGATGTCGTTTTGGTTGATTTTTGGTTGATTTAGTTTTCGGCGAGCCACGTAGGTAAGAAAATTAATAAAAAATTGCCACGTAGGATTTCCGGCAGGGTTTCGGCGACTTGATACTTAAGTGATCCATTTTTTTTTATTAAAAAAGTGACACTTAAGTGTACATTTTGTAACTTTTGGCACTTAAGTGTCCATTCGTGCCAACTTTTGGCACTCCCGCTGTACTTATGCTGATAGAAAAGAAAATCTCAAATTTCTAGTGGGAACAAAGTGTATCCCGAAAAGGGATCCATTGGAAAAATTGGAACCTCTTGAAGGTTAGAAAAGACCAGGGTGGATTAGGTTTTAGAGACTTGGTGGACTTTAACAGAGCTTTGCTTGGAAAACAGGCTTGGAGGCTCAACCAAACACATAATGCACTTTGGAGTAGGCTGCTAAAGAGTCTTTACTTCCCTGGAGAGTGTCTATGGACAACTAACAAGGCCTTAGACCATCCTGGGGATGGCAAAGTATTATCATGGGGCGGGACGTAATCGAACCAGAAACGAAGTGGGAAGTCGGCAACG
This sequence comes from Corymbia maculata, assembly GCA_014182735.1. Lineage (NCBI taxonomy): Eukaryota > Viridiplantae > Streptophyta > Magnoliopsida > Myrtales > Myrtaceae > Corymbia > Corymbia maculata. Next base: position 12,007,709 of record CM024683.1, on the reverse strand, counting down.
GCAATAGCATTAGAATTAGGGAGAACAAATGGTTATTATTAGGGAAGATAGGGGGTCTAGCAAATCGAACCGAACCTGCGCTAGTATTCGTATTTATAAACAAAGAAATGGGGGAATGAGACTCCTATCTACTGGCTGAATTTTTCCTGACCACACGATGCAAGAGATCCTCACAATACCCTTAAGCCTACACCCGGAGCCTGACAAGCTACTATGGATCGCAAATCCATCGAGTTCATACAAAGTCAAGAGTGGCTACAATGCTTTACGAGCCAAACAAGCAAATATTCCAGCACAAGCAGCATCAACTTCCTATCAAGCCCCCAAGCGACTGTGGACCGAGATCTGGAAACTATAAGTCTATCCCAAAATTAAATTCTTCATGTGGGGAATATGCAACAACATCCTCCCGACTAAAAAAATTTGCATCGAAGGAAAATCTTACCTGACTCGAGGTGTCCATTTTGCGACGCCGAACTAGAATCAATTGAGCATCTCTTTCTCCTATGTGGCTGGACAAAGACGATTTGGTCAGACTCGTGACTAAACGTGGACACTTCCCCAACAACGATTGCGAGAATGGACAAAAAGGTATGCGAGACCCTTACCTCCAACGCCTCTCCTCAGTTCAAAGCTCTGTTTGTAGGAACACTTTGGTCGATCTAGAAGTAACGGAACGCGAACATCTTCAAAAGGCAGACCCTAAGACCGATTGGAATTGTAAGCGAAGTAGAACAAGAATACTTGAACTTCACCAAGTGGAGATCGAACAATAGCAATAGTGCCATGCACACAAACCCATAGATGGAGATTTGGAAACCGCCAAAACCGGGTGTCCTTAAAGTTAACTTGGATGCCGCATGGAGCTGCTCGAAAATGGAGGGATCAATAGTCGGAGTCTGTAGGAACGCCCAGGGCCTTCTCACTGGCGGATTCGCAGAAAAAATCCGAGCTTCATCCGCGAGCCTTGCAGAAACCCTAACTATTCGAATGGCTCTCCTGTGGATACGGGACAAAAGAAGCGTGTCTGCCAGCACAGGAATAGCAACTGATGTACTTGTGTTGAACTCCAAAGTGCTTCTTGTTTCTGACTGCAAACCTGCTGTGCAGCAAGTGTTGGGCCTAGAGGAAATCCCATGGGCTGCACGATCCACCATCAAAGACTGCAAGTACTTAATGGCCCAACTTCAAGTTGTCCATTTATTTCATGAACCAAGAGCTACAAATCAGGCCGTTGACTGGATAGCAAAGGCCCACCTAGCCGGTTCCCTCCCACCCAATTGGGTAACCTGCCCCCCACATCCTCTCGTATCCATTTTATGCCATGAGTTTCGATCAAATTGTAATGAAAACTCCGTTTAGTAATGAATGAAAGCTTTTACCGATAAAAAAATAAATAAATAACACAAGTCTCCCTACTCAACGCAACGACTCTTGTCGTTTAGCTATTCATCGATCAGACTTGAACACTTAGATGAAATAGTAAAAGGTCGTGTACAAATTGTATATGCTAGAAAATTCGAGGGTCCGTTGTTTTGCCCCTACACAGGAATCTTTTTTAAATTTATGAAAAGGAGTGACTTGCATAAAATGCGTATATGTAGGATTTTGCATTACATAAATGGACAAGTTTAGGTATTGGGGTGTGGGAAGAGATCTTTAAGGAAATTTTTTTTATGTACTTAGAGATTAGGAAAAAATAAAGAAACAAAGGAAGCTATGTAGAAGAATTTTAATCAAAGGAAGCAAATAAATTTGAGAGATTAGCAAGGAGAGTGAACCTCCCTAATCAAACTACAATGTTTTAGTAAAATAATAGTAATAATGTCACGTGACAATAAGAAGAAGAGTTTCAATTTGAGGCTCTATTTATTTCACAAAAATTGAATTATTTGGAAAATATTTCCTAAAATGGTCGCTTGTATCGCTAGAAAAATAAATGAACGACATATATTTTTGTCATTTGAAAATATTTAGACATAAATAATTGTTGGTGATAAAAACACTTGTCATTGACTAATTATTTTAAATGATATGAGTGATCATTTTTAAGAAATTTTTTTCAAATCATTCATTTTTTGCGAGACAAACACACTTTAAAAAGGGTAGTGTTCACATCAAAATGTGAACATTTGATCATGTTACTAATGCACTTAGAACTTCTATTTCCACATACAAGTCTATATCATAATTGACATACATATGTGTCGGTTACTAATAAATCGCAACTCACACCTCACAATTCCCCGAGTAAAGCTAACTATTATTCCCTAGGTTCATAACCTAAGTTCCAATACCAACTTTTCATAACTCAAATCCATCCCAAGAATTTAGAGAATGACTGGCTATCCTTTGAAAATGTAAAGATCGGAGCCTTCAAACAAGAACAGTAACATATATATACACACACATACACACACTAAGAAAAGCCTTTCATTGAATGATAACTCTATCGAAATCTAGTGAATCATGAATTAACCCAAAAAAGAAGAAGCTAAATAATCCCCTCAGAATGGCTTTCCATGTGTATTAAGAGTCAAAGATGAAAATTAATGCAACGTTTTAAGATTTGGGAGAGTCCCTATCCAATCGAGCTGGGTTGTGAAATAGTTTGGGTAATTGCTTCCGGATAAAGCTGAAGAAACTAAATAGATGAAAATGGCCACATTATTCTGAAAAGATTGACATGCAGGAAAAGTCAATTTAATTAGGAAATTTTCCACCAATAATTATACGCATTAAATAGTTTTAAGTCTGGAGTAACAGCATAAAATTTGGAGGATTGATTGATAGTGCATTCATCATATTGGTTAGGACTTTTTAGGATGGCGAACGTAGGACAACAATACCATGGCAAAATGTCTTTCGCACTTTGGTCCTATTCTCCTTTGCTTCTGGGCCTCAGAAACTGTCAGATACAAACAACATGCAAAATAAATATCAATATTGCTTCAACACCAGCATCTTCATTGCCCTTGCAAGCGAGCAAAATCTTACACAAGCCAGTCGAATGCCTCGAATCCAACCTTGATGGGTCCCATACGCAATATTGATTTAGGTGTGCGTGGATGATGAGAATTCCTACCTTCAACATGAAATTGTTGTACATCTACTGAGGAGTCTCTAGACTTGGAATGACTAGAGTAATATCTTCTGATCTAGAGAGAGAGAGAGTGGCCGAAGTTGCATTGCTTAAGAGATCATTTCTAAGCCGGTTCCTCAAGCACGAGAAAAGGTTCAAAAATTGTGGGGCGTCAAGCATGAACACAAGAGAAACATAGTTTACGTAGATGGTCTGTCCCTTTTATAATCTAGTGGCAGAAGTAGAGAGCTCGGCTACTTGGACCCTTATGAAATATCTTGGCACTTCAAGTTTTTTATCTATGCATGTGAAACTAACCCGCAATAGATACATGTAGTTAGTGGTACTTGAATTAGTGACAGTTTCTGATTTGATAATTCCCTAACACCCCAATCAATCTTGCCAATTTTCCCATCCATTTTTCTCACGTGATTTCACACATTGATCTTCTACTTATAGATGTGGCATGCAAAAGTTCGAGTGATTAAGAGAGTTCCTCTTGTTTGCATACCATTATATTAAGAAACCGGGAGTGATCAAATCAATCCCACAAAAGCATTTCACGAAGGAAATGAAACATGTTCCTCTTCCTCTTGCACAAGTATAATTAGGTACCTTGACCATTCTCGGTGGCTGTCTTCCATCCTTCTGTTATTGTATGATGTCAGTTCATGAATCTCTCCTCTCCGTTTGATTTGTAATGTTCTACACTGACTCATACCCCTCTAACTGTTCTATTCTTACCGCTCTTAGTATAACCTTTGGGTGTTTATTTTTAACCCCTCGATTTATGGTATTCAATCTAATAATTGTTCAAGCATTTGAATGCCTCTTGCACAATCTGCTTTAGCAAATTTTCATAAGATGAACCGAGTTAATATCTAAGCCCAATTCAATAGAATACACTTGTCTTTTAACTTAAGAATTTAACCAAAAAGTTAAATTTATACTGTAAAAATGATCAGAATTTTATATCTCAAAGAAGCAAGAGGTTTTAAATTTGATTCTCAATCCAAAAAATTATTTAGGTCATATCATAAAAATAGTAATTATTCAAGAATTTCCTAATCCCGACTTACAAGGGTGCTACCTAGCCAAGTAAAAGGAAATAGATTAGATCGTTAATCGAAGAAAATGGTACGAAGTTACGAACGACGAAGAGCTACCGAGTCGCGCAAGTCCCTCTGCACAGCACAACGGCTTGTCGTTTAACCGTTCTCCCATCAAAGCTCGAAATACTCACCGGCCGCTCGGTGTTCCATTCACCGGTTCCTCCCTAATTTTTGACGGTGTTCGATCTCTCTCGCGCCTTCTCTCCAATCCGGCGAAAGCTGACCGCAGCGGGAGAGAAGACTCCTGAAACCATGCCCGCCGGTTGCGGCATCAGAGCTATCTGGATCCTCAACAGCCACGACGCCGTCGTCTTCTCCAGGTCAATCTCTCTCGTGGGTTTTTGTATTTAGCAACTGGGTCGCTTTGATTGTGTATGTTTGTTTTGATGCCGGTGTTCTTCGATTGGATGATGTAATTTGTAGCGAGGCTAGGAATTTGGTTTGACTAAGTGGTTGATGGGGACAGAGACCTCCCGTTGGCCGCTTGCTATGACCCACTTGGTTAAATTCTCGGTTAAAGTGGTACGGTGATTGCTTGCTGTGTGAATGTGAAATGTTGTTTTAGTGTGGTTTGCGTCGTGGCTTGCTCGGTAGCTCTTATGTTACACTTCGAAAACGGCTTGGATTTCTTGCAAAAGCTCTCGAGTAGTGTTAACCTCTGTGCCTTGTAGAATGGATAGAGTTGGGGAACCGCGACAGTGACAAAACCATCTCCCCACAAAGGCTTGAACCGTGGAGTGCTTGGCCTACTGCCATGGATTGCTTGCTGATGGGGGCTTTATGTTTCTTCTTTTGACTGGATGTGATAACAGGAGGTTCCCAGTGGTGGAGAAGCAGTGGGGGTGGCATGCAAAAGTGAGATTGAGCGCAATGGCAGCAGTGTTGACAGCGTGGCATTGCTGTATTTGCCGTCTGATTCAGAGTTGGCTTCTTCATTTGCAGAGAGAAAGAAGAGGTTTGTCAAGATGTCACTACAATGAGTTGAGAGCTTCTTAATGTCTCACTGTGATAAGTTTACTTGAATGTTTGCTTAAAGCTGAGCACTTCTATTATTTTCCTATGTCAAAACTGCATTTGCATGTTGTTCGCTGATGTATGTCTGATGGAGATAGCCTCCAGGAACAATTATTTGCACATTATATATCTGTCTAGTCTCCAACACTTGATGCTTGGCCTTTGTTCATTTAAGTTGCTATAATGTTGGCTCATAATTTGCCTAGTAAGGAATGTGAATGTTTAGTGGATGCTAGAGTCACTCTTGTTCAAATGCCATGGGTTTCATTATGGAGTAAAAGAGGAAGTGGTTGCATTCTTGAGAAAAAATGCTTTGTGAGAGTGGACAAAATATGTGAGCTTTTGTTGTTAAAAGTTCAGAGTTTCTTTGGTTTTGATCTGTTAATAGTATGTGCATCACTCTGTATCTTATGCACTGATATTACATACCCAGTCTAAATCATGATAACTGGATTAGATGGTTATTAATCTTGCATAGCTATTGAGAACTCATATTGCAGTTTAACTGTTTTTACTCTCATGTGACTTCAATAATTCTCTATTAATTTGACATCATCCATCTATGTTTAGAGAAGGATCTGTTCGTGGATTTGGCATACGTGTGTCTCAGTCTGCTGAAGGTTCAGATTCTTGGGTAGATGATCCAGTGACGCGTCATGTCATTAGCATTAACATTATCAAAGAAGAGGCAAGAGAGAATTATCTGTTGTGGCCTTTGGTTCTGCATATGAAGAGCCAGTTCTGCATCCTTGTACTGCCTTTGGTTGAGCTTCAACATTTTAATTCATATAAGGAACTACGTAAAAGATCTGATTGTGGTAATGCTGTTGGAGGAGTGGATGGAAGTTTGTCTTCACTCCTGCTTGATCTTCCATCAGTCACAGGGTATGGTAAGTTACTCTTTTTATTAGTTAGGAGACGTTAGAAATCTCTCTCTCTCTCTCTCTCTCTCTCTCTCTCTGTTCTATGGCATCAAACCATCAGTATACTTTGTACTGTCTGCCCTAACTAGATTGTTCTATAAGTTGAAGTAAACAATTAAAGAATGCTTTGTCATGGTTAAAAACATTGAATGCAACTTGAAGACTGGTTTTGATTTATGGGAGTGTTTTTCTCATATTATGTTCCATTTGGAATATGCCTAAGTTTTTTCCCTATCCTAACCAAAATGTAAATTTTCCATCACGTTGTAAATTCAGCATGATGTCCTGTTCTTTGCAATGTTCTCTTTTCCTGTCGAGACAGATATAATTCAGATTAACAAGCATAGTTGTGCATTAGGCTTGTAATGATGGAGTAATAGTCTATGGATTTTGCTGGTTTGTAATTTACATCATCTAGAATCATTTACATACGTTTTTTTTTGAGTCTGACTACCCTTGCATTATCCATTGTCTCTCCTTTAACAATTGTTGTATTTTCTCTCATTGGCACTAATTGTTTCCTTGTTATCTGTTTTGCAGGGCATTCATGGTAGCACATACCATTGGTGAGATAATTTCTGGGGATATTGCTGAACCTGAAGTGATTGTGAATCCATCCCCTTCTGTGGGAGGGTTATTGGATTCCTTAACTGGCAGCATAGGTATTTCATCAAGAGCAAAGCCTGTGGCAGCTCCAGTTGCATCTTCAACTCCCTCCAACACTTCTGTTGGTGCTGTCTCGTTAGATGCTATGAAAACTGGTTCAAGGCAATTGGATAAGGATGCACTAAGGACTTATATTAGTAGCTCGATGCCCTTTGGTCAGTGAGGTTTACTCCACTTATGGCAGCTGCTTTTATTGCCTTTTTCTTCTGACCTATGCTTTTCCTCTTTCTAGGATTGGCTAATGGTTTATTTGTTTCTATTCTTCAAATATAGGTACCCCTTTGGATCTCAATGCTTCCAGTATTTTCTCTATCAAGCTTAATGGGTTTTCTTCAGCAGATCTGCCCCCTGTAGATGTCAAACAGCCTGCATGGAAGCCATATCTTTACAAGGGGAAGCAGAAAATACTTTTTACTGTTCATGAAACTGTTGCTGCTGCCTTGTATGATCGTGATGAAATTCCAGATAGTATTTCAGTTTCAGGTCAGGTTAATTGTCGAGCAGAATTAGAAGGATTGCCCGATGTGTCCCTTCCTTTGACAGGACTGAATAGCAGTCGCATTGAGTCTTTATCATTCCATCCATCTGCTCAAGTTCCAGAACTGGGGGCAGATAAACAGTCAGTGATGTTTTCACCACCATTGGGTAATTTTGTTCTGATGCGCTATCAAGCATCCTGTCGGCTTGGACCTCCCATAAAGGGATTCTATCAATTGTCAATGGTTTCTGAAGATGAAGGTGCATTTTTGTTCAAACTAACCTTGATGGAAGGTTACAAGGCTCCTTTGACCATGGAGTTCTGTACTCTAACGATGCCTTTTCCTAGGAGAAGGATTATTGCTGTAGATGGAACTCCTTCAGTTGGAACTATTTCAACTACAGAGCATTCTGTTGAGTGGAAAATTTTAGTAAGTGGACGAGGTCTTGTTGGAAAAAGCATTGAAGCTACCTTCCCGGGGACAGTTAAGTTTGCACCATGGCAAACCCAAAAGTTACCTTTCACAAAATCATTTTTCGGAAGCATGGCAGAAGAAGATAGTGATGTCGACACAGAGCCCACCAATAATGTGGTCAATGTAGAGGAATTTCTGATGGAGAAAATGACCAAGGATCTCCCTCCAGTTGATTTAGAGGAACCATTTTGTTGGCAGGCATACAATTATGCTAAAGTATGATGTCTTTGCTCACTTGGGTGTTAGTTAATGCTGTTTATTTTTTTGCATATGCATCATGCATTTATGGCTTCATGTATGTGGTTCTGTGGGCATAGATAAAAACTGTCCCTTTCTTATAAAGTGGAGTTCATTGGTTGTCTTTCTTCTGCCAAGAGAATCCCTAGTCATTCTTTCCAGAATAGGTATTCATGAAATGGTTTTCTTAGCTCATTATTGTTTGTCTACTTGAAACTATGTCGGTGCACTCTTGACAGTACTGGACTGTTCAACTAATTATATTTGTTCGTAGTGTGAATGGAAAGGGAAAGGCATTCATTAGTGAACTATTTATACAACCAATCCCATGTATCTTTTGAGGTGGGGACTTAATCATAGAGGACCTTTGTTAGAGACATCATAGAGTCAGCATGCTACAAAATAGTTTGCCATCAGCAATTTGGTTGCAAGAATAGCAAATGTTCTAGAGAGGATTATTCAAAATGTTTTATTAGCATTAGAATGTCCAATCCAAAAGCTTAAGTTGATAGGTGGAGGAGACCACACTCATGTGCAAGTCGGATTATGAGCTACACGGGGAATTTTGACTTCTTAAATTCAGGTGGAACTTTTTTACCATGCACCTTCATGTAAGAGATAACTGGCTTCGATACCATGTTAGCATGTCCAATTCAAAAGCTTAAGCTGATAGGTGGAGGAGACCATATGAATATAAAGAGCATTTAGGACTCATTGTCAATCGATGTGGGATAACACTTCAGCAATCATGTTTACCATTGATGCACTATTAGTGATTGCTTTTGCTTCCCCATTTGAACAAGTGCTTCACATGTTTTATCTCTTGCAACAGATGTGCTAAATTCTGTTATCAGCTATTGTTTGCATGATTGTAGGTGTCTTTCAGAATTGCCGGGGCATCGCTGTCCGGAATATCCATTGATCCTAAATCTGTAAGTTTCTTTCCTAGAGCTTGCTAAACTCCTTTTGACTTACAGTAGAAAAGTGACTTTCTCTCCTGCTGCAAAAAGTTTGGTGTTCCCATAAGATTTTAGTTTCGGAGAGAGGTGCAGAAGTGTAATGTGTGCTTTTTGAAATACCTCTTCAGTTTGTATATTTCATTCTTTTGTGGTTTTCATGTACTAAATAATTGAATTTTCAAATTGAGAGATGTGCTTGGCTTGGTATGTCTGTCTTATACATGTTCTTGTTCTACGAGGCACCTTGAGATTGGAATGGGCTGTCTCTGAATGAATCTGAATCATATTGTACAATAGGCAGCTGTTCAATTTGGAAAAGCTGGCTTTATCTGCCCATTTGTAGTTTTCAATTTTCCTGAGAAGACTGGCACTTGAGTTTTACTGCTGTTTGCAGATAGTGGACTTCTAAATATTCCTTTTATTCTCTCTTAGAATCTCATGGAACTTCACAGGATGAGAAGCTCAAAAATCTTGTCTAATTTTTAGTCAAATAGTAGGTCATCCTGTTCAATATTGTGAGGCATAAGAAACAGCCACTATGTTTTCTCTTTATTACCATGTCTTCCATAAATGCAGGTGAGCATCTATCCTTCTGTTAAAGCACCAGTGGAGTTCTCAATTCAGGTAGCAGTCCTTTTCTTACCAAAACTTGAAATTGTTTTTATTTATTTTTATTTTTCCAATTTGCTTGAAAGGGCCACTGTGTAATAAAAAGAAAAGTAATACACATTTTTGTCAAGCATTTGATTCTGGCCAGAACTATCAATATCAAAGCGAAAGGAACATCTTATAGGCTATTTATGAACTTTCTCATCACTATATCTAGATTAAACTGTGTCATTGTTACTGTGATGGGGAGGCTTTTGCAAGTTGTTCGACGCCCCTGTTAGACTTCAGTGATTCATGTGCTGCATGCTGTTTGACTTTAAACTCTTGAGGGTTCAAACTTACAACATTTGACAGTAATGTTTATATTGGACATGTAATGCATGAGTATGCAATACTAATCAGAGAGTGGATATGATGATATGGTATACCAAAAACCTGTAAATATGAGTGTTTGGAGAAGGCAATTTTCAAAAAAAATATGTGCTCTTTTGTCTACCAATGTGATGCATTCCATTTGTGACATAACCAAGATGACATGAAGAAAAAACAATTTGCTGCTTTGTTGCTTTCCTGGTGAATGATGGAACACTGACCTTTTGTGGAAAGTGTTCAGATATGGAAGTTTGTCTTGTACATCTTTTCAGGCCTCAAAACTTCTTCAATTTCTTCTCTCATAATCTTGTTCACTTACTAATAACAGGTGACTGCTGGGGATTATATATTGTGGAACACATTGGGCAGATGTCCCTCTGTAGCAATTCCAAAATAGATGGAAGTCATGCAAAAGCTGTGGATTGGTTACTACCTTTCATGACTGTTGTGTGAGAACTCAGAAGGAACTTCAACATTGGATCTACAGGTGTTATTTCATTCATGCTGAACCTCTTTACCTGATAACTGAATGGAACACAGACTCAAACCTTGTCTAGGATTGTTACTTTCAGTTAATTAGAGTTGTGGAAATGTCTGATATGTAGTGTTGTCCATGAACTTTTAAATTGGTTCAGTTAGATCCTTAAACTCTTGTGGAATGTACAAATGTCATTCTGAACTTTCAATAAGTGCACCGATATCTGAAATTGATTTTCTTATAGTCCAAATAAAACAATTTCTGTCTATCTGTTGGTAGCAGATATTGCAGGGTCGCTTTCATTATTCTTTTTTGCCTTCTCAAAAAAGTTTGTGAGATAACAAACCCTGAATCATTGTTCAAGAGGATTGAGTTGACAAGAGCTTCTGTTTAAGTCAAGCTTGTGGTTTTTGTCATGTTGCCAAGGACTACAGTGAAGAAAAAGGTTTTCAATATAAAGTGTTTAATCCACATGTATAGTTTCTCCATCCAACATGAGTTTTAATAGATTGGTGTCCATTTTAGCAAAGGTCTTCGTGGTAAGTAACCAGAAGATGACATCAAACATTTTAAAGTAGTTCAGGGGCCTTGAAACAATTGAAAGTATTGTACTGCACATTAGATTAAAGTTCACAGACTATTGTTGTCATTATTGCAATTTTGTCTTGCCAATGGTTTTGATCAGATAGAACTAGAGAAAAAGAAAGAAGGGTGTAAAATGAAACAGCCATGGTGAAAAGAAAACCAGAGGAAACTTGTGTTTCTGTACATGAAGATGATTATGATGCCAAATTTTGGTTCAAGCTTGATGCTTGAGGCTTGTGGCCATGAATCTGCATTCCATTCTTTTGCATGCATACACTTCTTCATATGATTATATGTAGTGGATCTAGTGCATTGCAAAGGGTATGGGGAAATAATCTGACTGTTTTAGGAATTACCAACTTGGATGCACTCACATGTGTGCTTTGAGTACATTATGATTTGCCCATGCCATATTCTTTGACCAGAAAATATGTGCAATTGATTAGTGCAGTCACTTTAGAATTCAAATTTGTTCTGGTATCTTTCCTAGGCTGTTAACCCCAGTCTCTTACTTTCATTCCTCTTCCACTCTATGCTCATTGCATTGAGTGGATATCATCGACTGAAATCAAAAGTTTGCCATTTGAACAGATACGTGAAATTTCTCATAGTTAAATTTTCAAGGATGCCTAAATTGTCGTATTTTTGTTAATTCATCAATCACCATATGGTCTCTAATCTTGTCAGTTCCTGATTCGGTTTTTAAGGTCTAAAATTTGTCATATTAGTGACTGAAATATTCATTCAGCCTTATCTCTTAGCCTCAGTTTGGAAGAATGCTATTAATGGTCTTTTCTTTTCATGTGATGCAACTGGGACTTGTAGCTTAGAGGGAAGCGATAAGAGCTAGTTGGGCCATTTTCAAAACATACATTTATGATTCATTTGTTTCACCAAAATTTCATGACAAAGGAATATATTTTCCAGGGAAATCATTTTCAAGGGCCATGGTTAGTTTTCATTTGTTCAGTGATACAAGAAAAACGATTTCCTTATTCCCAAAAGGAGAAGCCGATTTCCTAAATCTAAGCTTGTTTTCAGTTCATAGAAATGTTTTCTATAAATTGATTAGTTTTCCATCATCCAAATATTGGAAAGTTGGAAAATAATTTTTTTCAAATAAATGGACCCTCAGTGATGTACTTTGTTGCAAAGTTCGGCCAACTAGAAGAAACCTATTACTTAGGTTCACCCCTGAAAAAGGATGAAGAAAAAACATTGGCTAAGGCTCTGAGTAAATTTAGCGAGGATGGGGCACCCTTTGATCAAATAAATTACTTTTGTGGCTATGGAGAAAACAAGGAAAACTTGAGTGAGTTCAAACCCTAAATTTTTGGATCTGGAGTGAAAGCTGCAAAATCCTTGGGGTAAATTATGCTCTTTTCTTCTTCTTTTTTTACCAGTTTATGGTGATAATATGGCTAATTCTCTGCAAAACTTCACCTATCTTTTGCGTGAAAATAGGAAGACGTCAATAAAGTAGGCCGAGGGCTTGAAAGAGGAATTGCATTAACCGAATTTGAGAACATGGGAATTTTTCCCTTTAGTTTACAATACTATTATAGCAAGCAAAGCTGATCTCTTACTTTTAAGGAGTCTCAACTATCTTCACAAGTATCCTGCGTTACTTATCCAACAAATATTGTGCCCGAGGACAAATTTATGAATTCATAATTTTATTTTATTTATCATCGTATTTCAATATATAAAATTCGGATATGTTCTGTCATATAATAATGTTACTAAAAGTTTACAAATCTTAAAATATTTTTCTCTGTTCACATAGAATTGTAGTTTCTTTGCATTTTCATACATAATCTCTTTCCGTTATTAAATGATTGAAATATTTCTTAAAAAAACAATTTTGTTTAATCTTTTGGATTTTAATTTTTTGCGTACGCACGATGATTGGTGGGTGTGCACATTTGCTAGTCTGAATTAAAAGGAACACTGGCATTTTGCTAAAGTTTAAATCATGCAGTAACTTAATCTAAATTTAAAAGAACTAGACCAGCTAAGACAATCAACATCGACACCTTCAAAGAATAGCATACTCTTTTTCATCATGAAGTTGAGAGAGATTCGCAAGTGACATGCAATCATACTTTCAGTATTTAAACAAGTTGCTTCTTGAAATTGTGGACTTTTCGGCCAAGCCCATCAGTACTAACGATTCCATTCCATTAGAGGATCGAATTTGCCAGACAACTTAGGATCTCAAAATTGATTAGACAAAGAAATTACATGGCGCATGCGAATTTTATAAGGAAAAAAAAAGGGCAAATGTTGTCGTCTCCTTACTTTTCATGCTCAGAGCATATCTACTGTTCTACAGTAGATCGACAAGTACTGTACGACAGTAGATTGACCTTGTAGATTAGGTTCCAAATACTATATGGAAATTTTTTTTTTTATCTTGAGACACTGTTTATTTGAAAAATATTTTCTTAAAAATAATTATTTATATCACTTGAGATAATTAATTGATGGTTACTCTTTTCATTACTAAAATGATTTGTAAGTGATAAAATATTTTTCAAAATATTTATTTTCCTTAAAACAAACGAAATTTAAGTGACTTGAAGTTCCTTCCCCCCTCTCTCTCTCTTAGATTTGGGCATAGGCCGCTGTCCTCAAGTGACCACTTGCAAGCAGCCTCTCTCTTATCTTCTTTTTCAGTAATTTAAAAGATTCTTTTAATTTTTAAAATCCCATCCTAAGAGCACCAAACACTCAATGGTATTATCTATGTTCACATCTTCAATCCTTGGATTTTTTTTACGGGATCTTATTATTTCCCATCGTATTATAATCCCTGTCTTGATGGATGTACTTGGATATAGATCGCATATGTCCTAGATGTTTATCTAGTAAGGACAAGATATAGTAAAAGAACTGAAAATCAACATTAGGAAAAAGGAAATGAAGCGGATGGCGATCGAGAAACCAAAGAAAAGGAAGAGGAGAGAATTGGAGATTGGCAACTACATTGCATTAATGGTATGTTATAGGATGACATGCACTTTTCAAGTGATATATATATGATTATGTACCTCATTGCACTAGTCGACCACGATTACCACCATAAACACAACCACCAAAGCAGCGGTCGTCGAGTGTGACTGCCTTAAGATAGAATAGAGCCATCTCCACTGTTATATTCTTTGTTTTTGCTAACGGAACATTAAATTAAAAGGTCCGGGTGATTTCTATCAATTTGATCAATCAAAACGGAGCCCCCAATTTTTCTTTATGAAGATAGAGTAATTCTGCCAGCTTCCTTGCTTTGTAATAAGATGACTTTCAAGTCAATGATATGCGGCACCAATAATAGTTTCTTCCCCAATTACTTCAAAGGCATATCAAGAAATTTCATCGAATGGGACATTCTAAATACTAAGCCGTGGAATAAAAATAACCATGATAGATATATCATCTTTATAATATTTGTTAGTTCATATAACATGTCCAATTTCTGTATTAAATGAGTACTCCATCAAATCCTTTCATACCTGATTAGTGCCATAAAAGCTTGCATGTTCTAGAAGCACTTCTTAACCATACTTAATAAGTAAGTACTGTCGTCTTCAATACAGAACGCGAAATTCTTTACTCAGATGTTTAATGAGTGTCGTGCAAGACATCCTTTGATAAAATGGTATATAAAATTCCTGGGGCACACCAACAGTCCTCAATAAGTAGAGTCGCAAGACAGGGACCATTAAGGGAAAGATCACCAAATCCTTTCTAGTTTTAGAAAACATCAATGCAATCATTTGACTCGTACAATCGCAATCTAATTCGTCGGGCCAAAAGTACTTCGGAAATTCGTTTGAGAATTCCAAGATGTCAGGTTTATCTAATCCTAGTGAACCCCCAAAAAAAAAATTGAATTTAAATAACCGAGTGTCAAAATTAGATGACAATTCCTATATTTCCACCGTCCTCCATGTCGCCTTTAATCCAAGAGAGCAAGAGACCACCTTGATTTCTTAATTAATTTCATATTATGGATGAGGATCTGCTGTAAATCTGACATATTGTCTAGGAAATGAGTTCAACAATGACTCGTATTCAATGTTCATCACTCCCATATGCTTTGAAAGTGCAATGTAATCATAGGAGGTGTACAACTAGAAGTCCATTGGCTGCTTTAAGCTATTGGAAGAAAAGAAAGAAAATATTCGGGTGAGACCCGAGATGTCTGCAATATTCCTTTGGTCTAGAGATCTAATCACACCTTCTTCTCTCTAATTACTTGGTAATGTGTAGGGAATTTGTGAGGTAATAATTAGGGGTTATCCAAGCCAAGTCCGTGGTCCGCAACTCGAGATCGATCCATCTAGAGAACTTAAGTAGCTCAGCGGTTAAACACCAAGCAGAACTAATATTGAAAATACTTGACTCAGTTAAGTAGGTAAAGCTATTTCATTTAGTTATGGTTGTTATTTATATTTCAATTGCACTTCAAAAGTTTCACATAGCTATGCTAAGACTAAATTTCTTCCGTATTCAAGTCACGATCTAAGTCCCATTTCAAGATTTGGACATTTGAGCTTGACCTGACTTTTGAGATCTAAATATTCGAGATTTCAACAGCACAACTAGGTATGGCATTTTTGCACAGCCATATCTCAACTCTAAGAATAATATTGACATGTAAAAATTGTTTTCTTAAGTTAATTAACAATTGATACTGACGGACTTTTGATTTTGTTGACTCATAACTTGTCGCATCAATCTTAAACTGATTTTCCTTAAGCAGGTTTAATGTCCAAGACATTCTAAACTTCAAACTAAAGACAGGTGGCCTATAGCTGTCACCTTCAAGAAACGATAAGCATGAAACTCCTAAGAGGGACTACACCATCGAAGAAACGTGTCAAAGCAATGGGTCAAGCTGAGATATGCTTCTACCCCATATCCATGTTGGTTTCACAAATGCAATGATTAGAGGTGTACAATTAGAATCTAATTGGCTCCATTAATAATATATCATGTGCAAGAGTCCCAAGATGTCAGCCAACAATATTTTGGTCCATGTCCCAAAATCAATTCTCTCTCTCTCTCATGCATTCTGTCTGGAGGAAGCGCAAAAAGAATCCTAGAAGGGCCAGAAGGAAAAAAAATAGGAAAAAATCTCTGGGGACATGGAATTTTCTCTGAAAAGTTACGGTACAAGAAAGCGAGATGCATTTTTAGTGTAGGTGACAGGGTTTGAAGCAGAGGAGACATGATGGCTTCCATGCTTACATATCCATGCCTGAACCTGACACTATTAGTACTTCAAAAAGTCTCTCTCTCTCTCTCTCTCGGGGCCAAGTGTGAGCTTAGAATGACGCATGGCTTTATCAGCATTATATTGGCAGCTGGCAAGCCACTTTGGACGAGAGCAAAAGGGTGTTTCAAGGAACGTTGGGAAAGGATGCTTAACAGCCGTGGGATTATAGAAAAGGGCAAATCTTGCTCGTTCATCGTAAATTTTTTTGATTTGTGTGATACGATCTTTCATATAGAAGTTAGAAAAATGTAAGAAGTCGCAACTCATTGTTAGGTAACACTTATACATACCTGACTAATATGGGCTCAAAACATGCAAGCCATCATTATATATGTGAACTTAAAACAAGGCAAGTAACCTAACTCTTGAATTGCTGTCTCAAGCAAAAGGAACATTGTGTCAAGTCAAAGAGGATTTAGGCCTTATGCATGCTTGGAGAATGAGATAGTATGTAATTTTTCCATGCTTAAATATCTTGTTACAATCAAACGTCAGTCATTCATGATGCATTTTTTAGCACATTTTTTGCATATGCAAGGTTGTAAACTACTCCTTAGTTCTTAGTAATCAATTTGCTATTCTCTTTGAAGTACCGCACAAGGTTTTTTTTCCCTTTCTCTTTCTCCATAAAATAGTCAAACAGAGAGGGCAGGTCACATTAAAATTACCTTAATGAACAAATATCCAGAGTTAAGCAAATGAGAGAGAGAGAGAGAGAGAGAGAGAGAGAGAGAGAGAGAGAGTTGGAGTTTCACATGCCATCTACCCTAGGACAGAACAACGCCCATTGGCAAATTGCAATTGGTATTGGAGGTAGGGAGCCAATGAGACGGCAGAGTAAAAGATAAGGGTCGCAGGTCACCGGGAAGAATGATGTTTGTCGTGGAGCAATTGGCAGGGGAGAGCTTGCCATTCATTTCTTTCCCTTATTTTTAAATTGTTCCATTCTTTTTCCCTTTTGAGACGAAGCATGCACAGCATGAGGAATGATGTGGCGTGCCAATCGAGATAGATTTTGTTTTTTAATTTCCCCCCTTGAAGGGCTCGAGGAAAATGAAATTATTTGGTCACTCCCAAGTAGTGTGAGTGTGTGAGTGTGCGTTCTGGTTTTGTGGGGGCAAAGACTATTATGTGCACTTAAGAGCTTGCCCTCCAGACATGCCTTGTTTGGATCAAAACCTTTTGGCACAGTGTGAGGCATACATGATTCATGTGGGAGCTCCTCCAAGTAGATTCATTCATTCGACATCTCTTTTTCTAAGACGTTTGGTTCCACTTTGTATTACCCATGGTGGCCCCCCCACTAAGAATGACACCCTTAATCAGAATGAGAGAAAAAAGGAGAATACGAGTAACTGCACCCTAGCTTATGAAAGGGAGAATTCGAAGATGGTGGATAGGATTGGCTGACCAATTACGCACTTGATTGGATGACGGCGGATTGCGTGTTCGAATCATGATGTCTTCCGCTTAGAGTAGAATGAGGGTCCTACCTATCGGAGTCTTGCTGGATGTTTCCACTTAGAGTAGAGTGAGGGTCCTACCTATCGAA
This sequence comes from Corymbia maculata, assembly GCA_014182735.1. Taxonomy (NCBI): domain Eukaryota; kingdom Viridiplantae; phylum Streptophyta; class Magnoliopsida; order Myrtales; family Myrtaceae; genus Corymbia; species Corymbia maculata. Next base: position 11,989,886 of record CM024683.1, on the reverse strand, counting down.
GTCTTGCTAGATGCACATGGACGGGATAATTTGTGTGCATTCATATAAGAATAGTTGAGCCAAAAGTTGGGATACCCCATATTATCCAAACGTAATAAAAAAAAGACTCTACATTAAAACATTACTTTGGTGGAACTCAAAATGGAGATAATGTGTCTGGAGTTCGAGAATTCACGTTAGGAAGTATGTCAATTAAGAAATTACAATGTTAGCTAGCTAAAACAAGTAAAATTTAAGTAGTTGTCTCGCCTATATATGGCCTTTAAATACTCTATCGAGCTGATAGTTTAAGGGAGTGAGATCTTGAATGCAACCGAGAATTGGTTTACTTCAGGATTTTAGAAACCCCAATATGGAATTCACATGGGTTTTACTCGCCCAACTCTTTGAAGAACTCCCAATCTCGAACAATGTCTATATGAGATAGTAGTAATAATTATAAGACGTGACTTAAGTTCAATAAAGATTGCCACCTCGCAGGTGAACAAATTTGACTAATGATCGTCCCATGTGAAGATGTAATTAATAGTGAAGTTCGGGAAGAAGTTTGAATGGGACCAAACTACTATATGCATGCATGAATATGTTGCTAGCATATGTATATTAAAGTAGCATACTTATCCAGATTGCCATGATAAGCCATCGATTCTTTCAAAGGCATTTCTTGGGTCCAAATGTACTTTGTTTTCAATGCTTTTTGATGATTTGTGACTCGACATGTGCTGTTCAAATCCTAATCAGATATGTCTTCTCCATTCCAGCCGGTTGATATCTCTTCATGTCAATGAAAAAGTGTAGGACTGGCCACATCAACAGCCTTGAGGCATTTGATTGTCCTAAGTTTAAATCTTAAATACACAAAGGCCTTCGTGACTTAAGAAATTTATATCTAACATGGGTAAATACTCCTTCCCCGAAAAGAAGACAATTGTTTCCAAATTTGCCTCAAGTCATTATTCAATGTGAAGCTTTCCCTCATTCTATTTATTTGTTCCAAACAAGTACCCAACTGCATTAGTTCCTCAATCAAAACTTACGAACTTAGTTGAAGTATGCATTTAGTTACTTCTTTTACTATTTACACCGGGTGCTCAACCTCTTAGAACATTAGATAAATCCCTATCGACTTGCCACAGTCTCTCATCTCATTGTAATGGGTAGGTAAATTAATCGAGGAGAGAGAGTGTGTTTTTGATGTTTTCTCATATTTATGGAAAATAACCACACACATCTTTGATGTTGGCATTTCCCAAAATAAGACTAAAAAAGTGGGTTCCATCCACAATTTAGCAAAGAATTGGGTGCGCATGGAACAGTAGCACTCAGGATTGTTCATTAGTTCCCCCAAAAGATCGACTAGCTATAGGGCTATAGAAATGTACAGATGTGCGTATCAATCCGCTACACACACACACATGTGCGGGAATTGTGCGCGTGCAAGCATGCTTGGCGGCTAAAAGGCTTTTTATTCAATGCCAACAAGAATTGCCAATGTCCCTCAAAGCAAGGACCTTGTGGGGACTCCCATGTTTCTACAGACTAAAATAATGACAAGCAGAGATGGAATATCGAAACCCTAGATCAAGAATGGCCCCTGGGTTGCCAAGAAGTTGGGGCACATCTTAGATGAGGCTAAGCTAGTGTGGGACCTCCTTGTGGTGGTTTGATGAGGGCACAATCACAATTGATATAAGAGTGGGGTCCAATCATGGTCCTGGTCCATCATTCGCATAGGAATAAAATCATTTTAATTTCTTTTCTTTTTTGAAAAATCACTTTTTAATTGAGTGATTCTTTTTCATTCTAATCTGATGACGATGCAATTATCTACAGTAATTGATTTTTCCTAAAGATTCGATGAAGGTCTTGTTGTCGATGCGTCATAGTTAGGTATGGTAAAATTGGTCTGAACAACAATTTGGTGATTGGTAGGAAGGAAAATGTACTCTAGAAATACTCAAAATTTGAAAAGGCCACTTCCACTTTGTGGGACCAAAAAGCCCACTAGCTAGCTCGTAGCTACTAGCTTGTGTATCTACCCTACAATTGCTTTCCTTCCTGCTTCTAAGTTTCAAAGTTGAAAAGACTTGATTTTATAATTGTAAAGAGATAAGATTTCGTCAAACTTCTTTTTATGTGAAAAGGTGGGTTTAGGATTTTAGTGTGGGAGCTCGATTTGGGGACTTTTTAGGGTAGATTCGATTCGAAAACATATGCATGCATGGTTCCACACTTTGGAAAGTTGTTGACCAAAGGTGGTGGAGAGAGATGATGCGTGCGCTGGCTTGCGTATAAGACGTGGGTTTATCTCTCTCACGTTGATGCGCGTGCAAGCCAGGGGGCGCAGTGTGTGGTCGTGATGGGTCCAGCATATTGCCCACGCATACTTCTGAGCCGACAATAAATAGCTATTTCCCAATTCTAACAAGGTTGATGGGGGCGTCACATTAGAAAAAAATTGAAGAGTCGGAAATAGACAAGCAAATAATGCCTATCTATCACCAATAAGGATTGACAATCTTAAATTGAGTGAAAGTCAATGAACATTGTCCTAATTTTAGGACAAGGGTGAATTGGACCCTCACCTCAGTCTAGCAAGGAGTCTACGACCCCATTAAAGACTAGTGGTAGTTGTAGTCATAATTTTAGGGGTTACTATCTTATATAAAAAATTTGAAAGGAAGTTTTGTTTCAATATGATAAAATAGTATAAGATTGGATAGCCGTGTGTGCTTGTTTTAACGAATCAAGTTTTATACATTTTGGAGTTTGTTAGAGAATTTTATACCCCAGAAAAACTGTGTTGCTTAGGAAATAAAAAAGGAATCTTTTAGCATTTATGTGTATTTCCTTGAATCTAACTATTTTTCTTTGGTTCCTAGATTAATGTTGGGTCAAGAGTCAATATAAGTGTTTTGATTTTGTCTAAGGAATATTGTTGTTATCTTTAAAATTTTAAAATAATTTGTCTTGATTTTCCCTATGCTTAAAGGATCTTCCAATTTAAGTTTGTCGAATTCCCCCTAAGGAGTTGATCTTGAGTGTTATAGAGTGTTTCAATTAAATTTTGTATTTAAACTCTAGATTGTAGTCTTATCTTTGGGGAAATTACTAAAAAAAGTCATAAACTTATTGTATCTGTGTTAATTCAGTCCTAGATCTTTCAATTGTGCTAATTTAATTTTCAACATTTTCACGTTGCCAATAGAGTTGATTCGATCAATTTTTGCCGGAAAATTGATGACGTAAATGCCAACTATTTCACATAGCATGATTAGTGCTAATGCAGACACTTTTAAATAATATTTTAATAATTTTTGAATTCTTTATTTTTTTAGGCTTTTCTTCTTTGTCTTATGTTCTCTTTACTTTTTTTTTTTTTTTTTTTGGAATGAAGGCGGGCAAGTGTTGCTAACTAACCCTCGCCGGCCACAGGCAAAGGTTGGGATGTGATGCCCTAGAATGTCATGCTCAAATGCATATTTCCAATCATTATTCATAATTATTATAAACATGCAAAAGCCCAAAAATTCATATCGCATGAAAAACACAAATTTGACAAGTTTGAATAATTTACTTATGCATTTTTCCATTACCTTCCCTTTTCCAAGTATTAATACAAGTACAAAAAGAAGCATAACACAACGCATTAACTCTAGAAAGAGGTGAGGTCTCGATGATACTACCTCATACTCCTATACCTAAAAACTTGCCTACACAAAGTCATGCTACTATGTTGTGGATCGACAACTTCGCCCATTGACATGCCATCATTGTTGAAACCCAGGGGACCATCGAAGCCCCTTAGTGGTCCAATCAACTTCCCATAGATGTTGAATACCAGGCAACAAATCAATGAGGGATCCACTCCAGTATACCTACATCAATCTATGCTACTGACCTTCACTTAATATAAACTACCATTGATTCAAGTACTGACATGTCTTTATACTCATAGTCAATATATACAAGAATTCCAAACTTCAGTAGTGAATGAAATATCTAAGGTAGGAGCTTATCTCAAACCTGGTATCCATAGAGCAATGTTGATTCGAGACAAATACAAATTAGCCACGAAAGGCAATTGAAATAATAAATGCACTATTCTTCCTTAAACAACACGGGAATCGATGAACGATATTGCATAAGATCATTTCCCTTCATTGCAAGTGGATGGCATAATATATTTGATGCATGACTAGCATCAATTAGCTTGTTAATAGGCAAGTATGAACATATGCATTTATCTATGCACACGTATATCATATTCATTTTTAGCATATCATCTCATTGTAGACACTCCCAGGGCATCCTGACACATAAGGCATCTCAACTCTGACACATCGTCCCTACTAATATATGGGCGACAAAAACATAACGTAATACTTTCCATATTTAATCACATAACATTAGTGCACATAATAACACTCAAATCTTGTGGTCTTCCTCACATCAACAATGAACTCAACACCTATTTGTTATTTCTTGCATAGCCGCTCTCATAATCAACATTGGATACATGACATCATCTTTTCCATGCATTACTTACATAAATATTAATAACACCCTTACCTCTTTTCCTTTCTCATGCATGCAATGATAACATTCTTAGAGAATTGACAATATGAACATCGACAATTCAATTAATAGACTACGTTAACATTGACAACTTGGTTTCAATTGGCAAGTCAACTTGAAAATCGACAATGTAATAAATCAGCCAATACTTAGCCAGTATTACGGAAGTATCACCTTCTAATTTAATTTAACTGTTTTCACTTTTTATGTTGCCGATTCTAACGGAATTCAATTAACTGCAATCTTGGCATCTAAAGACTTATAATTTCAAATCCAACGAATACAACAATTCAACATGCAATCATTACAACTTTCTCATGCTTAACATCAACATTCAAATTAAAATTAACAACCATCAAATAGCCAAATCAAAAGTACTAAGTAGAACAACCTAATTTATCTGCATAATCTTACTTACCTTGAATAAAAGGGCGAGCAAAATCAAAGCTTCCTAGAATAGTGCAAGATCAACCTAATTTATCCGCTAGCCTATGAGGGTTGGCTAGCAACCCTTGTCGGCCCTCAATCTAAAAAAAAGGTAAAGAAAATATAAAAATATATAAAAAAATTATAATATTATAAAAAAATGTCTATATCGATGCCAACTATGCCACATTGGATGGCTGGTTCCAAGTCAACGACTTCTGGCTAAATTTAGTAGAAATGGACTCAATTAGCAAATTGTGAAGGTTTAAGACTATATTAGTATACTTAAAAGATTTGTGACTGAATTGGAACACGTATAATAAGTTTAAGACTTTTATTTTGATAACTATCCCTTTATCTTTACTCTATATCTCCTGCCGGATTCAATCGAGTGTAGAGTTATATACCATGTATCCTCATGTGAATTCTTTTGATCGTGAGCATTTTGTTTGTTGCGTTGTTAATTTAATGCCTTCCATCAATTTCAATTATGTTAACAACATATATAAAAAAACAATAATATATCTATCCCAATCACATCAACAATATTCTCGACTACATTAAATAGATTAGGTTGCACAAGTCAAATAATTAATCGGAAAACTTATTTATACAAAATGATTTAAAAGCTTAAATGGAAAATAATAAAAATTTATAGGGAAAATTCTAAATAAGGGTTTAAAGTGTTCTCATTTTCAAACAAGAGCCTTTAGTGTTCTCATTTTCTCCTAAAATGACCTAAAGTGGATCTTGTTGTAAATAAAGGCCTTAAGTGGGCATGCCAGTGTTAAAGAAAGATCTAAAATAATCATATTAGTATCAAAAAAGAGCTTTAAGTAGTTATGTCAGTCTCAAAGAGTGGCCCAATCTCATTGGTTAGTCAAGAGCATTTTCATCATTTACCTTTTTTTTTAAATGTTCTTTCCTTCTTCTTTTTTCCCTTTTTCCTATTTTTTCCCAATAAAAAAGACAAACTCAAAAAAGAAAAAAAAAGGCTAAAACTTAAAAAAACAATCCGCACAAAAAAAATAAAAATAAACCCAAGCCTACCTATGGTTGTTGCCCTATTGTTGATGGGGCGTCAAAGATGGTTGGCGGGGTTGCTAGCACCTTTATGAGGGTTGATGACCCTGGTCAACTAGAGGCTAGTGCTATTAACCCTTGCTAGAATCGAGAGAGGGCTATGACCCTCTTCTAAATCCTAGCAAGGGTCACTAGCCCTCAGCCATTGGCTAATATGCAGCCTCTACAATCTAATTGACAACCATGGCTTCCTAGATTAGTGCTCTCCTTTAACTCTCTCAAATGAGAGAATACCAATTTTCCTACTTCCTTCTTCATTCTCTTCTTTCGAGTGACTTTTCTTCTTTTCTATTGTTTTTCGATTTGATAATATTTCTGTGTGCATTCTTCGATCCGATGATTCCGACAAGGTACTAAGGTCTTCAATGATTGGTGAGTGATTGTGTAGATTAGTGATACCGCTCCTCAAATTCCTTGAGGCATTAGTCATGAATATCTCATGCCACTTTGACTCTAACCATCTTCGGAGGCACTGCTATAGTTTGGATGAACTTTCCACATTAGTAAGAATGTGTCATGTGTAAGGACCTAGTCTGATGAGGGCGAGGTGTAATCACCAAGGCCAGAAAAAGGCTTGGACAAAGAGCGGTTCCTAGCAAGCTTCTAAGATAGCAAAGGGGGCAGGAATGAACTAAACTATGCATCGAACAGGGGGAGAGCGATTTTGGCTTATATATTTTAAAACTGGAATTAACTCATAGAGACACCTTTTGACGTAATGGCAAGATTTGCTTTAGAACTCTAAAGTTAAGCGAGCCCAGGTTAAAGTATTACTAGGTGGGTGACAACTAGGGAAAGTGCCTGCCTGTACATTAAAAGGATGAAATTGTGAGACTCAATGTGAGGTGAGCCAAAACGGATAATATATCGAGTGAGTTAATTTAGGGATGTCACACCATATTTCTCATCATCCATCCCCGTATTGTCATTGTATGACAAGGGATTAGTCAAGAACATTGAGGTAATTGAGCATCATTCTATTGTTTTTGCTTTACTGCAATTTTGTCAATAAGATTGAAGCATTGCGTGAGTTGTATGAGAAGTTGAGGGCTGATGACCCTCGCCCAAATCTAGGAGAGAGTTGCGGCCCTCTCCCAATTTTGGCTAGGGCCAGTAGGCCCTCATCGAGGTGTTGACAATCCCGTCACCATCGTTAACACCCAACTGACAATGGGGTAGTGGTCATAGACGAGCTTGGTTTGTGCGCGGGTGCATGCGTTTCTATGTTAGTTTTAGCCATTTTTATTTTTTGAGTTTGCTTTTTTATGGGAAAAAAATAGAAAAAAGAAAAAGAAAGAAAAATAGTAAAGAAAATGAAAAAAATTAAATGATGGAAATGCCCTTAACCAAGTCAAACTTTTTTTTAAAGACTAATATGATCATTTTAGACTCTTATTTGAAATAAGATCCATTTTAGACTAATAAAATGAGGGCACTTCATATCTTTATTAAAAATAAAGTATACTTCAAACTCTTATTTGAGAAAATAATGTCACTTCAAATTTTTATTTTGAATTTTTCCAAATTTAGAGGAAGAAACATAAAAAAAAAAAGTTTGATCTCAATACATCATGTATGCGCATTAATTCATGTAATGCCTGGGAGGGAACTTCATTTGAAATTGGAAATCTCGAAAACGCAATCGATGGGCAACTAAGGACAAAAAGAGAACGATATGATAATGCCACCACTTGTAACTGCATTTGGCAAAAGTTGTTGGTCAACTTTTTCAATTTCATGTACGATCCTCCCGAATTCAAGGAAAATGTTGGAAATTATCGGTTGTATACTTTCTTTATATATGATTTTTTTTTTCTATTTCATATAATATAAACATTACGCGGGTGTAACAAGAAACAAAGGCGTGACCATTTTGGAATTAATTATTTTGTCCACTAGTTTAAAATAAGCTATTTAAGAGCACCTATAAAGAAGCAAATTATCTGGCTTATGATATCGGAATCTACTAATTATGAGCGACATGCAGATATTGCCACGCATTAGGGACATTTAGACTTATGTATGATTGTGTTTGTGTTTTGGAGAGAACTGTCGTGCGAATGATTTGGACACTTATAATTTCCTTGCACTGTGCATGGTTAGGGTTTGACCAAATGCATGCCCGACTTTCTTTGAGTGTTGCCTCATTTCTTGCAACATGTATGGTCTCCAATCAATTTGAGCGTGATTGCTTATTGAAAAGATAGGGATAATTTTCTAGGGACATGAAGTTTCCTGTGGAGTTTCCCTAATTAAGATGGCTAATTAGAATGAAATATATATGTTTCACCATAATAGTGTCAATAAAATATTCTTCAATGTTTGGATGAATCGATAAGTGAATCGACAAAGGTTGTGAATAGTCCTTTGTTGAATATGGACAACAAAGTAAATGGCAAGAAAATTAAAGGTACGAAGACTAAAGGCAATCATGATTAACCATGTAATTGCAAAAAAGTAAATATAAAAGATAAGTTTGCGAGAACATTGAGTTTTTTGATTGATTGAGGAGGTTTACAAAGAGTACACTTGGGATATTTATTGTTGGAAAACATCCCTATGATATTTTGATGATTACCAAACTATTTCTGAATTCTAACTTTTATCATGACAAATGCATATGGGGAAATTGCTTATACATCATCAATGATCTTGCTTATTAGCAAAGACGAGAAACTAATCCTTGATAGCTTGAGTTTGAGGACCAGTCAAGATAGTGTTTTTGGAAATATTTGTTATTGATAAGAATTGAAGAATCATTGATCTTAACATCTAGTGTCATTAGCTAGTATTGTAATTGAAGATAGTTAGCTAGGTCACTCACAATCAGCACCGATGATAGCGTGTGTATGATAGTAATGGTGGTGCCTTAAGCCTGATGGTAGTGAGATACGCACCAGAAAGATGACCATTGATAGCTCAGAATGTAGCCGTTATAAGATTGGACTCAGTAGCAAAAAAAACTGGGAAAGCAATTAGAAAAGGGACTAAAAGTATACCGTTCAGACAAATGCAATAAGTCTACTTCAAGAAGCCTTGACATTTATGACTTCATCCCTGGTGAAGATTCTTGCCGATAGCTAATGTTTGCTATCAATAACTTTATCATAGTTGTCAATTCGTTTCAAGATGTCAATTGTTCAGTTCATTGATAACTTTTGCTCACCAAACTTCTCTATTATTGAGTAAATCTGCCCCTTGTCGATAACAACAGTCATTTTTTGGTGTCAAGAGTAACTCTGCATAAATCGCAAATTGGAAAATACTATGTCAATCATCATATTCTTCTGTCATATTAGGACGAACTGTAATTACATGTCTTGATGATGCTTTTAATAATATTATTCATTAAATGAGTTTGATTTTTATTTGTCAAATATGAGACCAATACGATATTTCTCAATACGATATTTGATCTTTTAACATAAGTACTTGTCAAATATGAGTCAAAAATGAAATAGGTATCACTAATTGTCGAACTCTTTAGAACCCCATCATAAAAAATAATTTTTAACATTTCTTAATAGGATATGCATGATTCTATTATTTCCTGTACATCAATTAGAGATTAAATACGCATAATCCATTGTTTCTTGTACATTTGATCATATATTTATTATCAATATATGCATAAAAGTTAGATATGCAGATTAGGGATTTGCTAAAGTGATCACGAAAACTAAATTATCAGGTTAAGCTTACTCGCAAACAAATCACGTGACTCAATCCCGGACAAGCTTTACTCATAAATAGTTTTGCATTTGGCAAGGGGGAACAAGAAAATCCGCGTGGCCAGAAATTTCGTTCCTCTGTTTTGTCCGACGAATCAAGATCTCACAAAAGAAATAAAAAAACGAAAACCAGAAAATTTAGACACCATCGTATTCATTCCATAATGCCTGCAATCATTGCTCTTGGTTGCTTCACCCGCATGCCCCCCTCCTTCACTTCCCCTAACCCACTTACTCTCTCTCTCTCTCTCTCTCCCTCTCTTCGCCCACCTATAAAAACTGTCCACTTCCCACTTCTCTCTCACTTGCAAACCTTTCACATTTCACACCATCTCTCTTTTTCTCTCTCAAACCTTACCTTAACTTCCCAGAAAGAAAAAGAAGAAACATCTTGTCTCCAACTTCTTTATATTCTTTCTTTTGTGCTAAAATGGCTGCTTCTGGTTTTGAGGGCTTTGAGAAGCGCATAGAGCTCCACTTCTTCGGCGACGACCCTTTATTCACGGGCTCAATGGGTCTCAGAAATCTCGACTTCGAGTCGTTGGAGGAAATACTCCATGCGGTACAGTGCACGGTGGTCTCGGCCGTGGCCAATCGCCACTTCGACGCCTACGTTTTGTCGGAGTCGAGCCTCTTCGTCTACCCGACCAAGATCATCATCAAGACATGTGGGACCACCCAGCTGCTGAAATCCGTCCGTCCCTTGGTCCACTTGGCCAGCAATCGCCTCGGCCTCACGGTGCGCATGTGTAGGTACACTAGAGGTAGCTTTATCTTCCCCAAAGCCCAGCCGTTCCCTCACACAAGCTTTGAAGAGGAAGTCATTTTCTTGGAGGAGAATTTGCCAAGCAGACTTTGCTTTAGAAAGGCCTGTGTCATGCCCTCCAATGTGTGCTCTCATTCGTGGCATGTCTTCACTGCTTGTGACGGTGATGATGATGATGACTCATCTCATCATCATGAGCTAGCGGAAGATCAAAATGATGCCCTCTACACCATTGAGGTGTGCATGACCGAGCTCGACCAGGCTTCGGCACGCAAGTTCTTCCGTAGAGGGGCCGGGGATGATGAGAAGTACTCTGGGGACTCTGCCGGGAGAGAGATGACAGGGCTCACTGGCATCGGAGACATCAATCCGAGGGCTCTCATTTGCGATTTTGGGTTCGATCCATGCGGGTACTCCATGAACGGAATCGATGGCGACCGTTACTCAACAATACACGTGACCCCTGAGGAAGGGTTCAGCTATGCGAGCTATGAATGTGTTGGGTCAATCTATGATGACCCGCATGAAATTTCTAGGGTTTTGAAGAAGGTGGCACAGGTTTTCCGGCCTGGGACCGTGTCGGTGGCGACCACTTGCGCAAGCCACGACCTGTGGAGGCGGGTGGCCAAGGCCCTAGAGCTCGTCGGTCTCAAATGCCGGAGTTGCTCTGCTGATGAATTCCCTGCCGCCGGGACCGTTGTCTTCCAAACGTTCACGACGACTCGCCGGAAGTGAGAAGCGCTGGCAAAGTTCTCCGGTTAGAAGGTAGAGAGTATGAGAGAGGCAAAAAGGAGTAATTATGAGAGAGGGAAGGGGGAACAACTAGGGTTTTAGAACAATTGGGGGGTTATGGATTGATTAAATTATGTTCATGGGACTTGAGATGGGTAATAACGTTATTGGGTGATGGGTTATGTAGTTAGAGAGGGATAAAAATGGAAGAGTGAGAGAGAGGAGTACTAAGAAGATAGAGAGATAATGTTGAAGTTGAGAGAGAAAATGGGAGGATCATGTATATCATGATAATGCTCCCACTTAGGTTTGTCACGCCTAAAAGATCATTTGAGGTTCTTTGTGTAGTGGCGAAGTGCCGATGTGGAGGATTTGTAAGAGAGGAATTTGAATTTCCCTTCCCTTTCCATTTTGATTAAAGCTTTCTTTTTCCTCTCTCTTGCACTTTTTCTTCTCTTTCTTCCTTTTCTCATCATTTTTCTTTCCATCGTGCCTTGTTTTGTCATCCGCTCCTAGATTCTTCATGAACAGATTATCCAAATTTCCAATCCTTAAGAATGTTAGTTCTATGGCAATCCCATGGAATGTCTGTTTCTTCCACCTATTGAGTCGTTGGAGCCACAATCAACTTGGAGAAAGCAAAACAGTTTATAAGGAGTTTCATCAGTAGCAATGGCATTTCTTGAACTTGTCGTGGATATTTTCTTAGGATCACAGTCTTTTTATAATTAAAAGATTGAGCAGGGGAGATCAATTGGGATGACACTGCATGTAAACATGTGCTCTCTTCATAAAACCAGACAGACAAATGAGTACTCAGGCAAGCTTCGTTCTTGTGGGCCTTGGGAGGTGTCTTAACTCGTTGCCGATAGAGAATTCATGATGAGGTTTGAATTCTTTAATGAGTTTTGAGTATAACATTTACTAAGAAGCAAGAAGTTCGTGAAAAACTAGTTCACTAGATAAAATGATATGACGAGATGAATTAAATAATTGAAATAAGACCCATGTTCAATTTCTGTCGGATCACCTATTAATTCAATTTGAGTAAATAACCTTCTTTGCACCTAGTAATACTCTATTACATACTCAAATTTTGTAAAGGGGGGCCCTCCTATTCACATTTTTTTTAGCAGAGGTACAACGTAAGTGCCAAAAACTTGGCACGGTAGATGCTTAAATGGCAAAAGCTCCAAAAGATACATTTAAGTGTCATTTTTTTTGAAAATTTGGATATTTAAGTGCCAAGTTCGACAAAGATGCTCGAAAATCCGACATGACTTATTTTTAATAATATAAGTTGTCTATGTAGCTCACTGGAAAGCTTACTTAGCATTAAAGAACCAAAATGACGCCGCTTTGCCTCGGATTTGATTTTTGATAAATATATTAATTAAATTAAATAAAAGCTAAATTAAAGAAGGGGGAGGGGGAAGGGAGAGGGTTTAGCGAGGCCTGCATAGCCTTCACTACCATCGCCTCACCATTGTTGGGAAGAGTTGGTGACAGTGGGCCAAGGGTTGGCTAGGGTCACGAGCCCTGGCCAGTGGTTAGCAACCCAAGATGATTGTCTAGGCCCCCACCTAGATCTGGGGTGAGGGTTTTGACCCTCCTCTAGGTCTGACAATGGTCATCAGCCTTTGCCTAGAGGGGCTAAGGGCTGTTGTTTGCCAGGGCGGGATTGGGCGAAGGCCGATGACCTTTGTTGAATCTAAGGGAGGGCTATGACCCTCACCCCAAATTTGGACGAGGGCCTAAAGGCCCTCACTAGCAGTTGGCCAGGGCCCAATGACCCTGGCCGACCCTTCCCACCATTGTTGGCCCTTCCGACGATAGTGGGCGATAACAAATGGAGGGCCGTGCAACCCTCGTCGAACCCTCTCTCTTCCCCTCCTCTTTTTTTTAAATCGAGTTCTTTAAATTTTTTTAAATTAATATTTATATTCAAATTCAAATTTGGGAGCAAAACGACGTTGTTTTGGACTTATCTAGTCACGTTAGTGCAAAAAATGATGTCATTTGCACTTACCCAGCCACATCAGTGCCAAAAAACGATATTGTTTTGCACTTATCTCATCGGAAAAATACCACGTCAGCAATTTGGCCGAAATTTTTTACTGTTGGCACATAAGTATTATATTGTTATATGATTTTGATACTAAAATTTACATTTCAAAACTTTTGGCATTTAAGTATCCCTTTGCCAAATTTTAGCACTTACGGTATCCAACACTCCATTTCTATCCCTCTTTCTAACATGGACATCTACTTGAAGATTCTTCACCCTTGTATTCATAATCAAACCATTTACATGAGTTGACATCCAAAGAGATTTATTTATCTAGATTAAAATACTACAAGGCCGAAAAGGCCCCACTAAAGGCAACCAAAGGGTCACAAGGCCCAAGACCGAATACAAGGCCACGGTGAATCCCAAGGTTGCCAAGGACGTGTGTAGCAAATCAATATAAGAAGAGTAAATGACACAAATTGTCCATGATTATTGGCTTAACATGTATTGTGATTCCTAAACTTTTAATTTATTCAACGTGGTCCTTAGATATGTAGTACATGCTCAATTTAGTCCTCAAACTGTATCAATGGAAAGACAATATTGAACATTTTCATATAATTTAATGACTTAATTGAACATATACTAAAATTCTAGGTAACACATTAAACAAATTAAAAGTTCAATGATCACTTCAAACAAATTTGAAGTTCAGGAACCACATTGCACGTTAAAGTAAAATTCAAAAACCATTTATGTCATTATCTCATATCGATGGACAAAAAAATATTCAATGTTTATCAAATTGCATCGAGAAATCAACTTATAACAAGGGAGAGTTTTGAAATTTATACATAAAAGCTAATTGGGATGCACATTGCTTGAGATTGAACGGTTAATCTACTTCAACTTTACGACCATCATATGAAATACGTTTTCCACGCTGGCGACAGTGGCTACCGTCCAGGAAAGGAAAGTTGCATTCGAAGGCAACAACCAAGGTCAAACGACCACCATACATAAGCAAGATCAGTCGACCACATTAAATGATGCTGCAACAACACAACCCGGGTTCCCAGGGCGTCGACTATACGTGGAAAAGCCATAAACCATTGCGAAGTGTCGAGGCGCAGAGGTGGTGATATTGAAACGAGTGTGGTAATAAGTGGGCCCAGCCCAAAGTTTAAAGCCTCGGCCCATTATTTGCCTCAACTGCCTAAAAAAACGAAAGGGTACGATAAAACAGAAACAATACAGAGGAGAGAGAGAGAGAGAGTTCTTCGTACGATAAATAGAGAGGGAGAAGAGAATAAAAGGAAAAATCGTGCGTACTCAGCCTCAAGACGTTCCGACAAATCGGATTAGCTCCGTATCGCAGCTTCTGGTAAGGAATCAAACTTTTTATTCATCTGATCGGGGGAGTTTTCCGAGTTAAGGCATAAATTCTGATATTTCTAGATATCAGTTTTTTAGATTCATTTCAGAGCTTTTTTTTTTTTTTGGACAGGATTCATTTTAGAGCTTATTAAGCTGCAAAATTATGTGAGAATGATGGTTTAGGATATGACCCCAAACTTCAGTTTCAGCTTCAATTCTCTCCTAATCCCTTTTTCTTTTCGTTAAAAGAACCCTCAATCATCATTCAAGTTATAAATACACTATGTTAACCCTCATCCAACCAACATGTTTGACGTGTCAACTCCACGTCAACATTAAATTTTATTTTATTTTTTTGGTCAAAAAAGCTTTCATTACTAATGCAAAGTTTGATTACATCTAGGTCCAAACTCAGCACATAAAATGGACGAGAGTAATGGTGGGGGGCGAGAAAACCAGGTCGAATTCAGGTCGCCTCGTAGATGGGCCTTAGCCACCCAATCTGCGGCTTGGTTCGCACTCCTGGGCTCATACAGTAGTTTCACTCCTGATAGCTGGGCTAGCAGAATTTGGCAGTCCAAGATGATTGAGTGCGAAGCCCACGTTGACTCCTCAAGGCCCATGATGAACTGAACAGCTGAGAGATTATCTGAATTGACTTCCATGTGCAGAACAGAAGCAAGAGTTCCAGATCCACGTTCTGTTCTCCTCTCCCTTATCCATGACAAAGCCGTTATAATGGCTAGGGTTTCGGCTACAAGTGTAGAGGGAGCAAAAATCGATCTCGCAAACCCATCAATCAGACTGCCTTCATCGTTTCTGCAAATCCCGGCGACATAACCCTCCTGCGTTGATCCCTTCCACGCGGCATCTATGTTGATTTTCAGAGAACCCGAGGCCGGCGGAAGCCAAGTTCCCGTCGAAGGTGAGTTTCTACTGTGTGTTCTTTGATTCCATTTCTGAAAAAGTCGGTTCAAGAGGGAAGCTTCTCTCACTATTTGGTCAGAATCTAATTTCTAACCTTCAAAAACGAATTTGTTTCTGTATTTCCAGATCAACCACAGAAGACTTGCGAACAGGGCTTTTTCCGAGGAAGGGCTATCCGAGGTTAGAACTTCGTATACCTTCTTATCCATCCGTGAAATGCTAGTTGGGGTAGTGTCCAATTTAATTCCTGATTTTGCCCAGATTGTCCCGGTCCAGGCGCATAAAAGGAAGAGATGTTCGGTTGATTCTGGGGCACTTCCACACAATGGGCAGGTTTGTTCTGGAACTATTTTGCATCTGTGGAGGTTTACTTTTGTAGCAAGAGCGTTGTGGCATGTGTTCCATAGGAAGAACTGAATTTTAGGGGGAATATGTAATTTCCAGATTCTGACCCAGAGATTTTTTGGGGTCTGATAAGATGATGATGCTGGGCCGTGTTATCTTTTTTTGTTACGAGAACGTAGTTGATTGTAGCTGCTTTTAACCTGATACGAACCTGATTTATTTGCAATCCATAGTAGTCTATCAGGTCTAGGGTTGTAGCTTAGAGGCGTTGCTAAGATTTCTGTAATAAGTTACCTCCGAATGTACCCTCCAAAGCAAGTCAGCCTTCCATTCCCCTATTTCCTGATCTATGAAGTCAGCTACAAATACTGGTTCATTTTGATTAGCCGGGCCTCCTATTTTCCCTGAGACCAACCATCGATCTTCTCTAATTCTTATGCTTCTTTTGTTCCCCACTTCCCATTTTATTTCCGGTTCAATAGCATCCCTCCCTAGAAGAATACTCTGCCATCCCCAGGACAGTCTAGTTCCTTGCTTAGCACTCCAAAGACTTTCACCATAATAATAGAGTCCTTTGAATAATTTGCTCCAAAGTGCCTCTGTTGATTGACTCAACCTCCATGCCTGTTTCCCCAATAGAGCTCTATTAAAGTCACTCAAATCTCTGAAACCAAGTCCACCTTGATCTTTCCTCTCCTTTAGCAATTCCCATTGTTTCCAATGGATACCTTTGCGATTCATATTCTATTTCCACCAAAATTCTGAGATTTTCTTTTCTATAGCTCTACAAGTGGAGATAGGAATTTAAAACATGGACATAGCGTACTAAGGAAGCGCTTGGATGACTGTTTTAAGTAGCACATCTTTTCCTGCTTTTGAAATTAATTTTTCTTTCCAGCCCTCTAGTTTCCTATCCACTCGTGCTAGCACCCACGAAAACATGTCCTTTTTTGTATTTCCCTAGTCTGAAGGTATCCCTAAATATTTCCCTGTCTTCTCCATAATAGGCACACTTAGCTCTGCTGCAAGATTAACTTTTAACCCCTGTGGGCAACTATTCCCAAAAAATATTCCAAACTTGTTGAGGTTAATAGCCTGACTTGACGCATAGCAATACTAGTTAAGGAGATTAGAGAGGTTTTGAGCTTCCTTGAAAGTGCCCTCTAGGAAAAAAATGGCATCATCCACGAACAATAGGTGTGAGAGAGTAGGGCAATGAGGGTTCAGCTTAATTCCTTTAATAGTTCCTTCTTGCACTGCTTTAGACATTAGAGAAGATAACGCATTTGCCATGAGGATAAAAAGGTAAGGGGATAAAGGATCACCTTGTCTTATACCGCGTGATGGCTGAAATGTCTCCGTTTTATTTCCATTAACTAGAATACGGAAGGAAGCTAAAGAAATACACAATTTGATTAGGGAAACCCATTTATCATAGAAGCCTATTTGCAGCATATAGTCATAAAGAAAGTCCCATTCCACCCGGTCGTAAGCTTTTTACATGTCTAACTTCAGCACAGCTTGAAACTTTCTTTTCCTTTTCCTGATTCGTAGTTGGTGTAGGACTTCTTGCACAATGAAAATGTTGTCTTGAATTTGCCTACCTTCGATGAAAGCACTTTGTTCAGGAAAAATAATATGTGGAAGCCAGGGTTTCAGTCTATTCGCCATAACTTTAGTGATGACTTTATAGAGCATAAACTAATAGGTCTATACTGGGAGATGTGTTCTGGATTGGTGACTTTTGGAATGAGGGTGAGCTGGGTACAGTTCATTGCAGGGTTAAAAGTGCCATATTCGAAGAAAGAGGCCACCATTTTGAATATGTCTTTTTGTATTACAGATCAATTGCTCTGATAGAAAAGTCCATATAGTCCATCCGGCCCCGGTGCCTTAGTAGGTCCCATTTGAAAAACTGCTATGCGAACTTCTTCCATGGTAATTGGTCCTACTAATGTTGTATTCATGTCCCCTATGACACTAATGCGGATTTCAACACTATTCAAATTCATTGTTCATTGTAAGCAACCTCTCCAAAGCTAGTACGGGTGTGTAAAAGGCTAGAAATCACCCAAACTGCTCGAAACCTAGAACTGGCATTTCTAGTGGGTTCATCTCCGTTCCCAATTCCAATTTATTAGAATCAGTGAGTATCGGTCACGTTTCTAATTCTACGTGTGGATTATCCAAAAACTCCCAAACCTATTGTAGTTTTACTGGTTCAATCCACTTATTGTCAATTCAGATATAAACCTTTCAATTTTGTCAATTTTGTCATAAACATTTTCATTTTTTGTTAATTCAATTCTAAACATTTTTACTTCTTACCAATTGAGTTCATTCGGCCAATTTTGGGCGAAAATTACTGACGTGGATTACCAAAGTTGACATGACACTTTTTAAATAATTTTTAATATAACATTTTGTATTTTTTATGTTTTTTTCTTCTTCTTTTTTACTTTTGTTTCTCTTTTTTCTGGATTTGGACCTAGGGCAAACAAGGGTTGCTAGCCAACCCTTGTCGACTCTTGCTAGCGACACTTGTTGACTCTAGGTCTAAAAACCAAAAAAAAAAAAAAAAAGAGATAAAAATTTTAAAAAAGGAAGAAAAAACCATAAAAAATTCAAAGAATTATTAAAATTTATTTAAAAAGTGACACATCAGCGCCGGTAGTTCATGTCAGTAATTTCTTATCAAAATTAGCCAGATGGGCTCAATTGGTGATAAGTGAAAATGTTTATGACTGAATTGTCAAAAAGTGAAAAAGTATATGAGCAAATTGATAAAATTGAAAGGTTTAAGACTAAATTGGCAAATGTGCAATAGGTTTTGGATTTTTTGGACAATTTTCCCCACCCAGACTAGTACATATATATTTAATTTTTATGTTTTAACTTTTTAGATTAAAACCCTAATTTCCTCTTCGTCTCTCACCATCTCTCGCCTCCCTCATCTTGTGGCCTCACCTCCCTCTCTCACTCTTGCTATCAGTGGCCTCTAGTCTCATCGATCTCTCTCTTTGTTACGCTTTGACTTTTGAGCTCATGGCAACCCCATTTCACTCGAGGTCTAACTGTATGACATTTTAGGCACTGTTGTTGACCAATTCACTTTATCTGATAATTAAGCACATGCGGAAACGAATAACTTCCAAAATAGAAACAACGGGGATAGCATCAATAATAGCAGAAGAAAGACAAATACTATTTTATTTATCTGAACGTTAGCCTGTATATCAGCCAATATATACATGCCTTACTACATGCGATATACTAAGGCCTACTCAAAAAGGGACTAGCTTAGCTAATCTATTACTGCACAAGTGGAGGAGGGGCTCGCCAAAAAGGGGAATAGGCCATTGCTACTTACTTGCTATCCTTCAAAGGGTCAGTCTCTCCGGTCGTTGAATCTGAAAGCTCGCCATTAGGGGGATCCATATCCATAGGATCCCAAACCTCATCTGTCGGCCCCGCAGGAGGGACCGATCCGTCGAAGCCTCGGAAAGAACCGTACGGACTATACAGGACACCTCCCATCTTAATGAACCATGCCTTAAAGATGTGGGGTGCATAGTGGTTTCTCGACCCCTCGTCCACTCACACATGGTGCTCGCACACGAAATTGCGACCTGAGGCCAAAGCGTACCGGGTACTGAAATTGATGATGTGGTGCTCATAGTAACGGTGATACTCATGTCCACCGGGACGCTGAAGCGTATTGGGTACTGTGTCATCTAGGGCCTAAAAAAGTTAACCACGATGGGTTGAGATAAATTTAATAAGTTAAAGTTCTAAGCCCGATTAGGAACAACATTATAGTCCAAATAATCAGAGTATTACACAAACATTCTCATATCTCAATACCCACAGGTGCTTCGATTATTACAACCCTCAAGGCCACCGTACAACCTTATGGTCGGCAGTCAACTAGTCGTAGACCAAGCATTGTCCTTTTCCCTGAGGCACGGCAACATCATGGGCCATAATACAACCTTATGATCAATAGTCAACTAGTCGTAGACCATGTATCATCCTCTTCCCTAAGACATGGTGACATCATGGGCTATCCCCCATCAACGGCATTCTTGAAGGAGCATAGGGCCTGCCCATTATCGCAAGCGACCCAATGGTCATGGCACAACCTCGATGGATTGGCGGTCATCTGACTATACCGGGTTATCAACTTTAATCTGACTATGCAATACATCATCAAACAATTGATTCTTGTCTTTGCTTTTGCTTGGTTGTGAATGCAATATAAATCGTACTCACGGGATATACTATTACAATTGGCACATGTATAATGAAATACAGCAATAATTAACAATCACGTACAACATTATAGTCCAATTACTCATGGAGAAATTTGATAAATCGAGCAAATTCGATTCCAATCAGTCATTAATCACGCATTTCCTCATAATACTTAGGAATAATTAACAATTGACACTTCAAGAAATCATAAATGAGGGCTACATGGGGTTAGTTCAAGGATAGCAACAGACGACGAATGGCGGCTGAAATTGGCGAAAATAGTGCTAATGCACTGTTCAGGCAAAAGTAGGGCAATGGCGAAGAAAGGGTCGGATGGGTAGCTAGCGGTGACCAGAGTCGGGCGACGGTGAGTGGTTGGCTTATGGACATCGATGACTCCACATTAGGCGGTGGCAGCAGCTCCAGCAGCGGCGGTGGCGGTTGTTTCTGGAAGTGAATAGCGAAAATAGAACAAGGTAGAGAAGAAAGGAAGAGAAAAGAAAGAGAGAGAGAGAGAGAGAGAGAGAGAGAGGGCTGGGGGAGTTGGGCGGTTGAGCTAAGAGAAAGGAGGAGAGAGAAAGGGGTTGAAGACTTGGTCAAGAAGTCAAGGCAAGTGGGCTAGCCACTTGCTTCATGAACCAATAAAAAACAAACCAAAACAAAGCATAAACAAAGCCCACTTGGGCAAAGAGGAAAAATGCCAAAAGAGAAGCCCATTGGGTTGAGAAGAGAGGGGGGATTGGGCCAGCTTGGGCCCCTCTATGGGTTAGGTTGGATAGGCGCAAGGCTCATTGGGCCGCCGGTCTTGGGCCAGCCCACTTGCGGGCTCGAAACTCGGTCCAATTTTTCCTTTTCCGACACTTCCAAGCCCAATGGAAAATCCAAAAATAAATGAGGCGACGTCTGAATATTTAGTCCTGACATCACTAAGAAGTCAATTCTCAAAAATCAGATTAAAATCGAGGCTAAATTGAGTCAATGACTATTGTAGTACAACTTAGATTATTGGGCACCCTTTTAGGACTTTTACTCACATTTGATCCGTGGTTAACCTTCTTTGATTCACATTTATGCCAATTCTCGAGTCAGAGATGTCCCTCGATTGTTGTGTGATTCCGAGAGCTTAATTGATAATCTTGAGTACCATATGAAAATGATTTGGTGTAGCATCGTTCATAGTTCGTATCGAAGTCGTGTGAAAATCACCCGCAATTTGACTTTCTACTTCGACTGAATCGATTCATTTCCGTTTCCCTAATAGTCTAGTACTAGAGGATATCGTTTTCGCCCAAGTGCTCATGGTTGAAGGGTTTGTTCCCGTTCGAAATTGCGAGTCATACATTTATCGCTTCCTATCGGCGCCTCCTTATAATCCGTTTAGCTTGAAATATTTGTACTGACCAAGCATTCAACTAATATCACCATTTTATAAAATCCCAAAATGGGGTCAATTATCAAGATGTTACAAGGTGAGTTTCACTCAGAGAAAACTTGTGATCTACCCAATCCAACAAAGGCCAAGAGTCAATTGCTAGGGCAAAACATGCTCGAACAAAGTGCAGCTCTCAACTAATTTCTAGGGTGACAATTGGGGCACAAAAAAGAACTGATTCCTCACCAAATAAGGAAAATGTTCCTTGATCACTTGACGAATTTCAAGAAGAGATTTGATGCCACGTTTTCAACAAGGGAAGAAACCTCTATTGGTCTGTTGAGATCAAGAAAAACTTAGTAGATGAAATAAGGTGCTACTAGTTAGTAAAAAATGCTACACTTGTCAAGGAAAGTGCAAATGACCAAGGAGGCCCAAACAATTGTGATCAAATAAAACTACTAGTGGAGTGACCTATCCTGTTGGACAAACATTGCCATTCGATATTTGATCCAAATTGGCATATCAATAGTTAAGGAAGCGCTAGAAAACAACAAAACAACCCACAACAAGGATGTTACAGAATTGAGTGAGAGAAAATATCACGGTCTGTGATCCTCTTGTACTTACGTACACTTGTAAAGTTTGTAGTTATCGATAGAAAAATGAGTGATATAGAGAAAATGAATACAAGTGTTCTATGAGAGTGGTATTGTAGTGTTATGAATTATATGATAGAACGAATATATCTCTACGTAACTTTGAAAGTAGAGTTGGCCTCCTTTGTACAAATTAGTCAAAAGTTGATGTTGCTCTCCAAAATTAGTTGTTGTGTCTAAAGTGATATGCAATCTCGCTCAACAAATTAGATGCCCTAACTAAATTGGGTGTGCCACGATCCAATTTTGCCGTGTTGTTATATGGAACATCTATAGAAGGAGCGTTGGCCCGATGTTATCCACTCACTAGACACCGCATAGAATATTTTGTAATCAAGGCTTTGTCGGTTATTGGCACTAGCATGACACTTGACTATCACATATCATCTCCATTAACATTCTCGTTAAGCTTATCAACGAAATGACTAATTTGAAAATAGAACAAATTTGGAGATCTAGGAAAATTTACAACCTTGGATTCAACATATGGCAAAAGAAAAAAATAAAATCAAAGCCATTTTTGACTCCCCTAATGTGTAAAGATTACAACCTGCACGGGATATCGCCCCGATTCACGTCCCCGTTCACTAGTCGTCTCCTTGAAAGCGTCTACATTCAGGTTCGCCGACCACGCGGTATACAAGATCAATCTTGTGTAAAGAAGAAGAAGAAGCAGCAGCAGCAGAAGCAGCAAGGAGTTCTCTCTCTTTCGATATAGACATGGCTTCGACCGGTAAGATCGAAAAGACGGAGGAGGAATGGAGGGCTGTCCTCTCTCCCGAACAGTTTCGGATCCTGCGCGAAAAGGGCACCGAGTAATTCCCTATCTCTCTCTTGTCCTTATGCGCAATTGCTCATTTATCTGGCAAATCGAGTCGATTCAAGCGTTGTCCTGTTTTATGGGCGAATTTCCATTTATTTTTTCTTGGGATGGGAGGGGCCTTGGCTTCCATGGTTTGTAATTTTCCTATTGGGCCCTTTTGTTTGACGATTAATCGATTCGTGATTGTTCAGTGGGTGTGGGAGTGTGGTGGGTCGGCGTGCTGTTGATTGATGCAACTAAACTGTTTCAACAGCTCGACTCTGATGAAGTTGGGCTTTTGAATGATAAGATCGTTGTCCATTTGTTTTATAAATCGGAGGTTTCCAGATTTCCCCAAAAAATGCTTGCCATTTGTCTTCTAGGCTTGTAACATCTTAGGTTTCTGGGGAGAAAAGGAACAATGGTAAAGGTTGAGTGTTTCGGTTGTAATCTTAGGAGATATAGCAGATGATATTGTCTCTGTGAATTCAGAATGTCTTTTTGTATAATTATGTTGCCGCTCACAGAACAATCAAACCACAGAGCTGAGACACATCTGCTGGGTGCTGTGCTGTGTACAAGTAGATACTGCACCCCAAGAGACAGGCTGCTTACAATTGTGCTTTAAGACTTTTTGATTCAGCTAGTTGCGATTGTATTTGGTGAGAGTGGATCCTCTTTTGAATTGGCATCGATGCTTCTCTTCCTGTGAGCAAGCTAGAACTCTTGAATTGTTAGGATAGGACCTTTGCAGGCAGTATTCAGTAAATCTTTTTGTGGTCTTACTGATAGATTTGGAGAATACTGTATGTTTGTAAGGATTAGATTTGATTTTTGTGCAGGCTGCGAGGCACAGGGGAGTACAACAAGTTCTTTGCTGAAGGTGTTTATAACTGTGGTGGATGTGGGACGCCACTTTACAAGTCCACCACCAAGTTTGATTCCGGCTGCGGCTGGCCAGCTTTCTATGAGGGTTTCCCCGGTGCAATAAATCGCACTGTGAGTTCAATCTTTGGTTCAGTCTTTGCTATCATTCTCAGTTATGTTGCGGACCGCACCTCTTAACAAGAACTGGTTTTCAGCCTGACCCAGATGGAAGAAGAACTGAGATTACATGTGCGGCTTGTGGCGGGCACTTGGGCCATGTTTTCAAGGGTGAGGGATTTTCGACACCAATTGATGAACGCCATTGTGTCAACAGTGTTTCGATCAAATTTGCACCTGAGAAATCCTCATGAAGCTCGAGAGCAGGCTATGCTGGGATATTAGTCAATAATGGAAGGCAAAAACTAGACTCCTTGTAGGCTATGACCAGACTCTGGAACATAATTGCCAAGCTCAACCTTGTCTAATAGTATGTGGTTGTACTGAAGAATGAGATCATAATTGTGCATGGGATGTGTTCTCTGTTATGTACTTCGGATGTGGAGAGTAACTGAAGATTTGGCTTTGGCTTTGCAGTGAATATGATTGAATTCTGGTTACAGTAGCGGTTTCATCTGAGATTCTGAATCATCTCAAGACATCCATCTTATTGAGCATCCTAACCATTATTAGCCCTTAAAAGTGCGACTACTAATATGCAAATTGATCATTTTGAAATTGCATCTAATCTAGAGAGAGACGGAGAGAATTAGGCACAAACATTGATTGGAGAAACGAAGCAAATCACATGTTATGATCATGAGAAAACATAATTAGAGTCTCAGCACCTTGCGTCTCTGTTTTCCTTCATGTTTTTCTTCCTCATTCGGTCCGAGACTGGTACAAATGCAATCCGGGATCAAATGGATCTAAGATTTTGCGATCAAATTGCGTGCGACTCAAGGATGGGGCATGGATGGCCCACTTCCCCGCCATGTCAAAGCTTAGGCATTAATTTAACAGTTCAAACTCTATCCTCATCAGTGGTGATACAGAACTAAGACATGATCAATTACAAGAGGAACGCAAAAGCCATTGAAAGGAGAGGGATCACATAACCTCAAAGTGCTAGCAATTTCCAGGGAAGATTAACGGCTGCTTCATACAGTTAATTGCAAAGGGGAAGCACGCGGTGGATCCGTGACAAGAAGTTTAGGCGGAAGATGTCATGTACAGAAATGAAGTCTCCAGTGTCTAATCACATTGACCTTCAATTGAAGATAAACAAGTCGAGCGAAGTGCAATATTTGTCCAGTTCCAGAGAGATTAATCAGAATTCACTGGAGAACATAGTTCATAGACCACGCCTTCGAAACAAATTAGCAGCGAGAGCATCCCTAATTTCTTGGAATAAGACAGCGTATTTTAGACTCTTTTGCCTCCCTCCTCCTAACTCCTTCCACTTCTTCCCTGGACAGAGAATACATCCCGACCTTCGTGGAAGAATTATGGTATGGAAGGTGCTTAGGATCGACGGACCTATTTTGACATGGCCAATCAACCTACCTCTGGCTAGCTCTCTCAAGTTTTCCAAAGCACTGGGGAAAGAACACCGTAAGCGTCATTACTTTCAATTGAGTGCCATAATCTTTCTTTCTTTTTTTATCACTTGAGTTTATAACTTATATATGTTGTTTATTTAAATGTCATAATTTTTTCTAATCACTTAAGTGCTATATAACATTTCAATTGATCACTTGAGTGTCATAACTTTTTACAGAAAGTTCATTATAAGTTTTATGCCACGTCCAATTTTTGGCACTTAGACGAATGTTTTTCGAAAGATTTTGCATTCAAGTGGTCAATTGAAAAATCATGCCACTCAAGTGAGCGCCACATGAAAGTAATGGCACATGAAATGTCTTTATCCCCGAAACATGATAAAGGTGTGAATCCCAAGTATTGAATAGTTTTTGCTAGGGACTACAGAACACAAAGCAGTGCAAATCCATAAACGAGAGGAGCTGAAAACACCCACAAAGAACTCATTTAGAAGACAAAGCAACTATAACGTGAATCAATGCATTCATCCCAAGTAATTGACCACTCTATAGGTATGTTGAACCAGCTTCAACAGTTAAGAAAACAGCAGATGCCGTTTCCTTCTAATGTTACCTTGTGTTGCTCTGTCCAAATCTGCCAACCTGCGCAGAGCATTCTTGCCCAAGGACAACAAAGGAGATGCCTCAAAATTGTCCCTTTTTGCATAGCAAGCATCCATCGCCAGCATATTCCCTCATTTTCGCAGATTTTTATGGGTAGAATTGGATTCCAAGTTCTCAAATTAAGGAGAAAAGGACACAAGACTCTTTTTGCAGACTCTTGTTGCGTCCTAGCAAGTGTAAAATCCTATAGTTGCCGGTATTCCTGATAAAAATGAGGAACAAGTTCTTTGCAGGTATATAGTCATCCTGGTTGTGACACACCAGGTTGTGACACACCAGTTCACAAGTCCACATCCAAGTTTGGTTCGGTAGCAGTGGGCCAGCTTTCTCGAGGGTGTCCCAAGAGCAATTGTGCTGTGATGTGATCTTTCATCTACATTGGCTTTGGTCAAAATCAATGTTTTGAATAATACACCTACAAAAAGAACAGATCCATAGACGAACCCAGATGGAAGAACAGCTGAGACTAAGAATGCAGCTTGTGGTTACATTTAGGCCATGTTTTCAAGGGCAAGGTGCTTGTGACTCCAATTGCTGGACAGCACTGTACCAACACTGTTTCAATAAACTTTGTGTGTCTGAGAAATCCTCATAAACATTGAGAATCAGAAATTTGACAACAAGGAAGGCTAATTGGGACTACTTGTGTGAGATAACAGGACTTTGGAGTGTAATTGCCAAATCCGCCAACTCCCACTGCTGCATTGATCGTATCTTATTGCAGCAAAGAACAAGATTATGGTGTGTTCTGGCGTGAACTTAACCTAAGATGAGTAATGGCACATTTTTATTTTGTATTCCATGAGAGTGAATGACAGAGTACACTGGTGTACTTTAGACAATATTGGATGCAGTGGCCACTATGTGGAATAACCAACAATTGGCTTAGCTTTGAGGTGAAGTTTATTGAATTCTGGTTACCACAGTAGCCCAGTGCCCAATAAAATTCCAGCATATGTACGCCTAAAAATGGCAAGCAATGAGCTACTCAGACAAAAACCATTGTATATTTGCATATCAAGCTCATTTGGAGGACCAGGCCTACCAAATCACGCACTTTTGATGAGCATAACCTCACAAAGATTTCTACCAGTAAAATAGTTGACATTAACAGGGACAAAAATGGCTTCCTACATCTCCTGGAATAAAGAAAACATAATGGACTTTATGTGAGAATGGTAATATATTCTACAATTATCAGTTCCTCAGTTTTAATAGAGGCCTGCTCACAAGCAGGATACATTTTCCTGAACTCATGTCATTGGTTTTAAGTCCAGCATGCTTCCAAGGGAAGCTTCAACCTCAGCCGATGATTCATATGCTAACACCATGAGCTGGTCATATCTTTTGAATTGCAACAGCTTGCAATATTAGAGTCATAATCTTAGGATCCACCTAACAAAATGTCTAACCAATAAAGGCCCTTAAAGGTACAAGTCTGATGATCCAGATAGATCATTTTCAAGCTGTTTTCAAACTAGAGATAAGCAAAGAAAGAGGTATTATAGGCAGCCAAGCAAGATATAGAGAGAAAAAGTTGAACAATCTACAGTAGAACAGCAACAAAGGCAAGCCTAAGAATCCCACCAAGAAGAAAATTCATGCATGTATGTTCCCATTCAAAAGTGAAGGAAAACTGACAGCATCCGGATGACACACCTTCAGACACCACATGCACCAGCAATTTCATTGTCAATATTTGGAGGAGGCTATTTCTTAGGAGTTCCAGCACTTGACTCCATCAAATTTATAAGATGAGATATCCTCATTTTAATCGCCAATTCCAGAAGGAAATTAAAGACTGCAGGGTTTATTATCAAAGAGGAAAAAGCTCAGCTTGCCGAATTCTTCAGGCAGATGTCATACGAACAAAATTAAGAATATCCGACCATGCTCTCATCATATCGACCTTCAATTCGAGATACACAAGCTGTGCTCATCGCTCCACCAATTAAATCAAATCAACTAACTTCCCTCATAAACATCCACTACAGGAAGAATTTCCAATAAGAGGTCAACATTCTGTTTCCTGAAGTTAATAAATAATGGGTATGAAGCAACCTCGCAGTTCACGATGCAGCAGTCAGTACCAGCTAGAAATCCTCCCTTGCCTCCACTGGAAAGAAAGAGGCAAACCTTAGCCCTTTAGAACACCAGAGCAACGGAAGTGTTTCATTGTCCAACCGTAGTGGAATCTTCACTTCCCTCCTCTGCCACTCCTCTTCTCATTGCACGCCTTGAGAGCTTGCACTTCTGTTGATAATGTCAAACAACACAAAAGCACAATCGCCGTCATCAGATGCATCACTGATTCTTCGATGTAAATCACACGACAAACCCATCTCCGGCATACCTTTTTGACACGATTTCCAGTTTCTGTTGTGGTTGACAAGGCAATCCTGAAGATACCCAAGAAGGGTTTCGCAATCAGAAGCAGCAAAAGGAAATGATCGGAGGTTTAAGGTTCTTCAGAAAGTGTGACATGAAAGGACAAGTACCTGCAACGACAGGTACAGAGAAGAGCACTCTCGGAGCTGCTTCACGTTCTCGTCATCCTCGTCGGCGTCGCTCTGGTGGACCGGCGGCGGCGGCGATGGAACTTGCGCTCCGGCTAAGGGCGGCGATGAGGTCATTGTCGGAATAGTCGTGGGCGAGTCTCCCTCTAGCCTGAGCTTGGGTTACATTTTGTGGGCTTCGCCAGCCCGGTCCAAATTAATACACAAGATTCCGAAAACCCCTCCAATAATAATTTTACTAAACTGACCCTATCACCGTCTTTAGACCCGTCAAAATAAATCATAAATTCATATCTTAACCTGTATGGGCTATAAGTGGATTAGTTATATTGAATAAATATGTTTAGGATGGTTTGGTTCATCGGAAATGGGTTTTGGATGTGATGTGAATATCGAAAGTTAAAGCCCTTAGGAGGAATACAAGTTGCATTTGGTAAAATCTATTTGCAAAGCGAGTTAGGGTTCGAGTGGCGTTTGACGAAAAAAATTTTACAATAAACTTTGGTTGCAATTTTTTTATATTTTTCATTAAAAAACTCAAACCCCTCGCTAAAGGGCTTATGTCATTAGTGAGTTAGATCTAGCACTGACGATTGTTGGCTAACTGCTAAGGTCACCTTGGCTAGTGTTGCGAAAAGAAGATGAACAGTAATAAGGAGAGGTAAAATTGGAAAATTGAGAAACGGGTAAGAATAATTTTGAAAAGAAAAAAAATATTTTAATCTTAAATTCAATATATGATGGAATGTGTGTGACACGTAGCTTAGATGGACAAAACAAAGTCCTTGCGAGCCACTTCATAATCTTGCTAACCTCCCCAGTAAGTGTTCATTCGAAGCGAGTGTCCACCTACTTCTCTTCTCGCATTGATCCAATTGAGCCGAGTTGAGTCGAGTCATTAGATTGTCGAGCTTGACTGGCTCTTGACCTTGATTGGATACTGACCCTCTTTTTCTTTTTCTTTTTCTTTTTGTGCCTAACTCGAGCTTGAATTTATTGGAAATTCAAATATTCAAGCTTGATTTTGTTTAAAGATCTAGATATTCAAGCTTGACTCAATTTCATCACAATTCCAAACCATGAATGAAGTTGAACTCAAACTTGAATTTAATAAGCTTCAAATGTACATGATTTTATGGATTTTGATATTTTCATAAAAAGGTAATGGAAGCTAGATTGAACACGATTGACAAGTTGTGATATTATGAAAATTGGATCCTCATTATGTCTAGAGTGGTATACCCAACTCCAAAGTGAAGTTTCTAGCAACGAATGGTATGTTAATTGTGAGTGATCAAAACTAAATCCTACGATCGTAAAAGAAGATTAAACAACTCTACGGTTGCCATAACCGATATTATTTTACATCCATGCGCATGATGGTGGATTATTTTCCACGTGTCTCTCCTTCCAAATATATAAATTTTCACTATTTTCATCAAATTTTGGAAATTAAAGTAATTTTTCCATGTATTTAATTGGTGGAGAAAGAGTGGTCACGTCCTAAAAAGTAAAAGAAGGTCGAAAATTGCCTTGTACTTCCTATTTCCCTCTATTTTTCGTAGCCATAAAAATTACGTTTTATGAGCTAAGTTGTATTTCGACATTCATCTTAACCCTAACCAAGGGTCTCATGTGGATGCTCGGTATCTAGTTAAGATGTAACATCAGTATCAGAACCGAAATTCTCATAGAGATTCTGCAACCTATCCGTTTAATACACAGGGACTATAGGGACAGCAAGCTCCACAGATATGTTATGTCCGCATGTTTTGTGCTGCCAATTCCTCTCGAATCTTTTTCTTCCTTGGGAGATTCTAAGGTCCGAACGAGCCCTGGATGGTGCCTTTTAGGACTTACATTCGTATTCTTTCTTCCTTGGTAAAAACATCACCTCCTCCTCCTTCTGGCTCTCTTCTTCCCTTCGATCTCTCAGATCTAATCTGCAATTTCTCAGGTAGTCAGTCAGATTTCTGAGCTCCATTGGGGCCTTCTCTGCAGCAATGCGAATGCAAATATGGCCAACAGCATCGTCTGCACGGAAGAGAAGTCTGAACATGGCGATTCCGTCTGGATGGAGCGGATTGACGACGGAGCTTTCGTTCCTCAAGTTGCTTGACAAAATTCTCTTTATTTTTCTTTTTGCTTTTTCTAGTTTTGCAGTTATAGATGGGGAAATTTGGTTTGATGAGTTTGTGTCCGTGATGGAAGAAACCATGGTCGCGGTTTTGCAAAAAATGAAATTAGAAAATATTTTTCTAAAAATGATCATCTGTATATAAATGAAAATAAATATTCTCATCATTCACGAAAATATTTAAATATAAGATTATTTCAAGCTATACAAATGATAATGCTTTCCAAATTGTCCATTTTTTGTGAAACAGACTTAAATTATTCTCATTGATTACATTGAGTCGTGGAATTTGTACTTTCAATTGAGTGCACTCATATTGGCAGAAATGGTACTGGTTATGACTAATTAAGTTGTGATTATCTCAATGTCGATGGTTGTTACTTGTTAGGACGGAAAGGAAGGAGAGTTTCGGTTCTGCTTCAATGAGGTGTTCGGCGACGGCTCAAAGCGAGAAGATGTCTCTTCGTTTCTGGCTCATCCTATCATTCGAGGTATATCTAGTATCACCATGGCACACTGCAGATGTGAAGTCTTGTGAGTCTACCATAACGTCTACTCGTTTTAATCATTTCTAGATGCAAAGTTTATTCACTCCCTAGACTGGGAAATACTGATCACGGCATTAGGTGCTTGTGTCGACATGCGCATTTTCTTTATCTTTTGTTGGTAAATGAGATTAATTGAATATTTCAAGCGAATCCACTGCTTTCTTCTGTTTGCAGGGGTGGAATCATCGTGAGAGCGCATTGCTAGCACAGCACATTGTCTAGTTTACTTCCAGGTGTATTAACAGTTTGGTTTCTCTATGCCGCTGTTTAATGTAACGTTATGTGGTAAATGCAGTTTCAAACTTGTACTGAAGAAGAGATGAATGTGGGCAGCAGCAGAAGCCACTGTGTTTAAATATACTTGTGCACCGAGAATCAACCAAACAGAAGAGGTATGGTTGGTTTCTTATGCGATAGTGATTTGATAAACTTCTCATATCTCATCAAAAGTTTTATTTCTCGAGCGTGTCCAGAGCACTTGGAGAACTAATTCTCGTGGACCTGGCTGAAAGTCGAGAAAACAGGAGCAGAGAGCAGGGTTCTTGAAGCTATGACCATTGACAAGTCCCTCTTGGCACTTGGAAACGTAATGCATGCCTTGTCATATTCCCTATTGCAACTCCAGACTTACTCGGATTTTACAAGATTCTGTTGTGAGATTTCCTCCCATTAGCTCTTCCACTATCCTGTTAGCATCTATTCAACCTAAACATTGAGTTCGTCTCACAGCGAGAGAACTATCAAATGTCATTCCTATGTCGTTGTTCACCCAGCCCGTCAAATGTGTCAGAAATCCTGTCAACTCTCAGGTTTGGTGCCAGGTATGGAAGTTTGAAATCAAATTCATGTAGGGCAGGGTATGTTCTTATTGTGATGGACATGTTCATCTGGAATATACAAAGAGAAAAAAGAAAACTTTCAGAATCAGGAAGTCCTAGCTTTCGCTAACTGTGTAAGAGGCATGCAGAGGAGATAATTGAAATAAGAAAAATCACCAACGAGCTTGCCAGGTTTATTGACTGGAAGTAATCTAAGATGAGTTTATTTTTCATTCAACTAGTTGAAACAGACCCCTAAATGCAATATCTACAAGTTATAAATGTTACACATTGGGCTTTGAGTTCAGATACAACTACGTATCCCGTCTTAGATGATGTGAGCCATGTGGGTGCGTGGATGCCACACAAGATTTCTAATTCCGATCTCTATCGTTTCTTCAGGGAAAAGCAAATGAAAGCATTACTGCTTGTTTACTGTACCAAAGATGAACATGCTAATACACACTTAGAACATCCTCCCCAACCGAAGTTATGAAGTCATGGAAAAGGTCGAGATTTTCAAGACTTCTCATGAAAATCAATTGATCGATCTATTTCCTCACATCACATCCGACATTTGTTGTCAAGGGAGAGCATGGATGCTGAAGATGTCATGTTGCTTCAGGATTTGTTCACATGGCAGGGAAGGGCAATTGATCCTAATTTCCTTGAGGACTTGGAAGTTGATTGTGGGGAGGTCGCTGCACCTGCTAATTTTCCATTGCCACAAGCCATCAAGGAGATTGCCTCCGCTGTCAAGCTGGTAAGTCAAGAGTCCAATGCACTTATCAGCATATTTTAAACTTTTTCTTTGACGACATGATGATTCTACGCCACTTTACATTAATAGAAAGTCTAATTTGGTGACTGAGCATCGAGTTATCGTCTCATTTTAAAAGTGGAGTCATGGTGGGAGTTTTTTTTCACTTTCATGGAACTGAATAATTGCCTTTTCCATTTGTTTTGCGGAATATATTACATTTATTAACAATACTAAATAACTTGTACTTTTTTCTAAATATTTTCTGGTTAGTTTTCAGACTTCAACCTTACAACAGAAAACATTGTCATTTTCTTGGAAATGATTCACAAATTCGTTGTTTATGTTCTGAAATTCGTGCTAGCAGGATAATGGAAGGGCTAATGAGGGCAATCTCACAAGAGATCTAGTAAAATCCCAGTAAGTTTGGAGTTGTGGTAGGGATGTGATGTCCATATAGAGACCATGTCAAGGCATGTACAAAGTTTCCAAGTGCTGAGAGGGATGGTCTTAGCTTCTTGGAGAACCCTGCCCTCCGCTTCCGCTTTCTCCACTTTCTCAGAGCCAGCCAGGTCCACGAGAGTTTCCAAATGTTCTGGTCACGCGCAAGACATGAAGTTTCGAATGAGAAACAAAAAATTGACCAAGAAATCACAGTTGCCTACCGTTCGGTTGATTCTTGGTGCACTGAGAATACGTAAACACAATTGCTTCTGTTGCTACCTGCATTCGTTTCCTTCTCAGGTTAAGTTCGAAACTGTGTGCATAATGAGGGAAGGTGGCAGATATTTTAGAAGAAAGCTCTGATGTGGCTATGCAAGATGAGGAATAAGTACAAGCCAAGAGGAAATCTCAGCTTTGTGCGCTTTGGTATTGGAAGTCTCTAAAGCCCTCCATCGCTTGGGTTGTGCGTCATTGCCCGTGGTCAAGCTGTTGATAGACAGCTATGGCATTATTCCATGCTTCTGGCTGTCAAAATGAGAGGACTTACATTAGAACTCCATTAAAATCTCATTTTCAAAAGTTTTTAGCTCTTTAAGTCCACTATGGGATAGGGGAAAAAGTTTTGATCTTGAACTATGAATAGTTTCTGATTCAAGTTTCAAAAGATAATAACTATTGATAGCTGTGGCATCCGTTTAATGAGTACCACGATCCATGAACATGGGGCGCAATGCTTGTATGTACTTAAAAATTGCATTTCAAATGGGTAATCCGAATGTAAAAGATAATAAGAGTCGGTGATAACTTAACATAACAAAAAATGCAGGATGTGAAATATTGGAAGAAGCAAATCAAAGTCTCATTATTACTAAAGTGTCATATTGTGATATTTCAATTCGTAATATGGGGATATGAAAATAAAAGAGAAAAATTATCCAAAAAGTTCTAAACCCATTTTATTTTTGCTGATTCAATCTTAAACTTTTTAATTTTACCAATTGAATTCTAAATCTTCTCATATTTTACCAATTGGGTTCATATAGCTAATTTTGGCTGTAAATTGATGACATGGACACCAGTCACTCTACGTGCCATGGCTGGATCTAACGTAGATAAATCATAATAATATTTTAATTTTTTTGAATTTTTCATTGATTTTTTATTTTTAAAATTTCCTTTTTTTTTTTTTTTTATTTTCTTCTCTTTTCCTTCGTTTCTCTATTTCCCTTTCTCTCTCTTTTTTATTTTTCTTTTTTCTCCTTACTTTTTTGCCTCTACCAACCACCATTGGGCCTCATCAATGGTTGATGGAGGTTGCCGGCCACAAGTGAGGGCCACCCTCACCGGCCACGAGCGAGATGACCCTCAATGTCTTTGTTGCCGCCTTTGGTCATCCTATGCCTCCACTCTCTACTTCTAACATGTATGTAACTTCTTCCTTGCACTCCAATCGCATTTTATTTTTGGTCGTAGATAGAAAGGCCCATCCATATCAGCTTATTCGCGAGGTTGCCGGGAGAGAAATTAAGTACTCATGCTCATTTTCTTTTGATTTCACTCGCATTGATGACTGACCCCACCAACATGCCATGCACATCAAGAAGCTCTATGAGCTCAATGAATTTGTCCTCATCAAGCCAACAGGGGCTACCCTTGCCAACCTAGGCCCGTGCGTCCCTTGCCAGAGGTCAGTGAGGTTAGTGGAGGTTGTTGCCCATCGATAGGACTGGCAATAGCTAGGGAAGGGAAAAAGGGAAAAAGGGAAAAAGAAAGAAAAGAAAAAAGGAAAGAACAGAAAAGGAAAAAATAAAGAAACGGAAAAGAAGAAAAAGAAACAAAAGTAGTAAAAGAGAATAAAAGAAAGAAAGGAAATTGAAAGAAAAATAAAAACTTAATAAAAAGTTTTAAAAATGTTAAAAATTATTAAAAAATTATTAAAAATTGTCTATATCAGCGTTGGTCGTAATATGTAGAATGGCTAGCATTTACATCATCAATTTCTAGCCAAAACTGACCAGATATACTCAATTGACAAAATGTGGCAAGATTTATGACTCAATTGACAAAATTGAAAAGTTGAAAATTAGATTGGTAAAAGTGCAATAAGTTTGGAACTTTTTTAACATTTTTCCCAAAATGAAAGCATAAGATGCAAGAGAGACAAATGCGAAATATTGTCTTTGGCTTTTGCTAATGAAGTGCAATGCACCGTTTTGAATTGCGACAACGATATTACTGTATTTTGAGTGGTAAATGTAATTGATATCGATGTCAAGAGTATAGTAGTATTTCAAATAGTTGGAAGTCAATCGTAATGAAAATTATTATCAAATGATTTAGCACGACAATCGAGTGATTAGAAATAGATGTCATATGTCTAGGCTTTAAAATAGGGCGATTAGAAGTAGATTTTTGTGGAAAAAAATTACGAGTACAAGCTATGGATGGATATATGCCAAATCAATATATTATTTCGTTAAGCGAGAATGCTTAGATATGCATTCAACATAAAATTGTAAGGAAGATTAATATGTGTATATAACACAAAATATGTGAAAAAGGGTTTGATTGCGTTGAAAAAGGTTTAATAAGAAAAATATAATTGAAGAAATTTTGGGTGCCGACTACTCCAGATCATGTTCCTGGGTCAGAAGGTTTTCGCTCTCAGATTTGTAAGGATGTACGAAGGCTTTCGCACTCAGGAACAACGAAAATTTAAGTCATCCCATTAAGATTCAAAATTGTAATTTGAGATCATAGGCCACTTTTCCTTCATTCGTTGATGAGTACGACAAGGGCTTTACTGAAAAAAGGCATTCAAGATGATCTGCATTTGTCGGTATTTTCCCCATTCAGATCGGTTTTTTTATTGCATGAAACATTAGAATTACGCAAATACTGATATAGTGACACTAATCTTTCATGCTTACCATCCTGGGATAGGACAAACTAACATTACACGCTTCCGTCAAAACCCTGACTGTTAGAAATTAAACCAAATTAATAAATGTCATCAATGTCGAGACTATTGATCAACTACCGAGTTGCCAATGTCAATGGAGAAGTTGCTGATATTAATGGTTGTCAATCGGTTACCTCATTGCCGATATTCCAGAATTGATACCAATGATTGTTTGGTAAACAAGTTAAATAGTCTTTATTGTAGCATTGCCTTTAAGTCTGTTCATATTTCAATGTCTTCATGTTTTCAGGTGTAATCAATATTTTGTAAGTTTCTAGAACTTTATGGAAACACTAGCTACATTTATGAGTCATTTAGTTTAAGAGTTATGTACCAAGCCTATTAAATGCAAGTCTTGTAATTGTTTCGGACAAGGTGAATAAAGCATTATAAAGCAAAGACTTCTTCGTTCCCTTCTCCTTAGAATTATTGATTCGAATTATTCACCTTCAAACTCTGTCGGTCAAAATTTAAACTTGTTGAATTAGAGGCTTTTTCCCACCATGCATGCTGCTATTACCATCAAATATTTGTCTTGCTTATGATTCCTCAATGACAAAGTGAACCATATACCAGATAGTGTGCATTGACTAACAACAGGTCAAACGCTCTCATATAGGAATATTACAACGAGTTCCTTCCTCGTTACAAGAAGTACTAAATGGATCATGGAACTATCTAACATAACCTTATGCCTCGACAATTAAATCGTCAAAGTCCTACAATTTGTGTAATGCCCTTGATTCCAACCTCGTGAGGATTGACCATAACGTCCTGAATAGGTCGACCATGGGCCATTGGTCATGAGATTGATCAATTTGATCGGTAAGGAATCAAGGATCGATCATGGTCCGACTGGCTGACCGGTCATGAATTGATTGATCGACTGGTCATGAATTGGTCAAGGTGTCGGTCGTGAATTGTCCACTGACTATACCAGTGAGATCGGATTACCAGCTCATAAGATGACTTTTAAATCACGAGAATTGATTACGGGATGATTTTGGATTGATGGATGGTCATAGGTCAATTCGACAGGTCCTAGGTGATTCCGCCTAGCTATGCACCAATGCACGGACAATCCAACTCCATCAAGTGCGATTGTCTTTTGACCAAAAATGCCTCATTCCTAATTTAATTCTTAGTGATCAGAAAGCAATCTCGAATTGGTGATGTCCGATCGTGGATCAGTGATGCATCGGCAATGAACCATACGAGTGGATCAGGTGCCGATCTGAATGAGCCCCAATATAGACTCGACTATTCCATCACTAATTCTAAGGTCCATGAGTGCCTTGACTTAGTGTTAGGCCATAGGTAGCCTTAGAATTGGCATTAAATCGACCAGAGGACCAAGGACTGAAACAAGAGGAAAGATTGCGATAGACTTGATGATAGGCCCAAGGATCGGCTCAAGAGCCAATTCTAAACTCGACCAGGTCGACCGTGCTAACCACAGAGCTGGCCATTGAGATGACTAAAGGGCTGAACCTCTAGGCCAACCAACCGCCTAAAGGGACGGTTTGGGCAAGATTTCAGCGTCAAAATCAACTTAGACAACAAAATTCTCCTGACTACCTTCTTGAGAAAGGAAAGGACAAAAAAAAGAAGGCTTTAGAACACCTTATTAAATGAAGGGGATGAAGTGTCCTTTGAATTTTCAAAGGCCGTGATTGAGTCAAAATTATCTTTGATGGCTATGATAGGGGTGGCACACACGTGAACCAATCAGAACACAACACCTGAACCTTTCATCATAAGCCTATGGAATCTTAAGACACCGAGTTGGCAAATTAGATACCATCATCTTCAAACTTCAATAAATGTTCATAAATGCAAAGTACAAATGGTCCAATAAGAGAGCAAAAGATGGGCCATTATCGATGACATCCATACACTAGACCACCAAGCAAGACCTTTTAGCCATACCAACTCATTCTTTAGGCACAATTATTAATCAAGTAGGCTTGCCACTTAAATTATAGGTGGGTCAGTTGGAAAATTTAGAATGGATTACTTGAATCGGTAATCATGACATTGAGAAGTATAAATAGAAAGACATCTCCTCATTTCTCACCCTTTGCCATTCACTTCCTCCTCCTTACTCATGCCTCTCTCTCCTTCGGCTCTCAAGCAAGCCACCCTCTCCCTCTTTAGTTCGTGTCCTAGTTAGAGGTTCTAGGTAATTGTAGTTTCTTCTTTTTTCTAATAACGTTCACAACATTCTCGACCCTTGGAAATTCTCTTTTGAACAAGCCAAGGGTAGGTCAATTGATATTTGTACATGTTGATGTATTCTATGGCTTTGTTCATGTACTTGAATTCTTACATGATTGGAACAAAGTCATGGTTCATCGCTTATGTAAGGTACAAGTCAAGGTTCACCCATAGCGATGAGATGTCATTCAGCATTGATGCATGCCGAATCTACATCTTGGATTGGTGTGGGCTTCCTTTATGCTTCTTACTCGAGCGAGGCCTTGGGCTTAGGCTCATTCATGAAATTATCGATGAGGAAATTCATGATTTCATGGTATGTGCATTATGTTTGAGCATGAAATACATGATTCATGGTACGTGCATGAAGATTGAGTGTACCCTTAAAAGGGGATTATTGCTTGAGTAAGATCAGAAAAAATGAGAACAAGGTGGGTTCGAGTCCTTGAAATCCTGCAAGAATTGGGTTCGAGTCTCAGAGGCTGGCAAGAGACTTGGGTTTAAGTCTCGAGCATAGTTATTAGGTTTGAGTCCTAGAAGCTGGCAAAAAGCTAGAAGCCTAGATAAAAGCCCAAATTAAATTGGGTTCGAGTTTCAAACACAAGAGAAAGCTTAATAAGCATGGCATGCATGAGTAAGAAAAAAAACTAGAAATGCATAAACTCATGGCATGCATCACGTTCATGAACAATTGCATGAGTTGCCATTTACATGTGCAAGAAGCAAGATTGTATCTTTGTAATTGATTTGCCTTTGATACGATTTGCTTTAGATGTTTTGACTGGAGTTGATGATTAAGTGATGTGCTAGTCGAAGGTTAGAGGCTATACTTATTGAGTATTTCAAATACTTACCCTTATTTTCTTACAAGTACTTAGAAATATGGCAATTTTTCACTTTGGGTGTCCCATAAAAATCAATACATCCTACAAGGACATCATAGATGTAAATACTGAAATAACTTATCGGAAAATCTTGTCTGTAGTTTGGGTCGAAAAGGGGCTGGACAAACTAGTCCCGATGTATTTTGAAGTTTGGTATAGGTGGTACAAGGGTGCCTAAATCAAACCCCTTCATGGTTTTGATAATCCCAACTGTGACAACGACAATAATGACTTGTCTGAAGATTCAAACTGGACTTTTAGGTATTGGCCTAAGTAGTAGAAAAATGGTTCCCAATTTTGAATAGTGCCCACCATAGTGGAATTAAGGATACCCTGGCCTTTTGATGTATGTAAAAATGATCCCTTCTAATGTAAACATATATGGCCAGAAATAACTGTGTATTCATCACTACTTATCTAAAATATAAAGTATGTTGTGACGTTATATTTCATGTTCCCATGTTGTTTATGTCGGGGATTACATGTTCACGTGTTTCTCTTACTTATAAGTATGAGATAAATGAATTTGAGATGGTGACAAAGCTTGGGATGTTGCAAAATAACCCACAGCTCAACCTCTGAGTCTAAGGGGCATGGCAATTTTTGGGCATGTGTCGCGACCTCCCCGAAGGTGAATCACTATGGGAAGACTAATGGATTACTAAGTCCGAAAACTTAGTGCGGACTCTACCAAGCCCTATCAACTGCAACTTGATACTCAAAATTTGACCTATTTAAACATGTAATTTTATTTAATTAGGAGCCGCCACTAATCAATTAGGGTTGATTAGGCTTGCTGGTATTCCAAAAACCTAGTGTCTAACAAGGCTATCCTTGCAGTAACAGGTAAGCATTTTTGGCCATGAAAGGTTAAGGCAAGGCGGATGGCTCCAAAGTGGAGATGAGTGTAGCTTTGTTGGATCCATTGAGATGGAATTTCTGGTGGTATCTGAAGAGTGACAAACTGTTCTTGTTCAGTTGCCTGGATAAAATGCTTGTCAAAACGGGAAGATTGAATATACTATTTTATGATGTGAGGGGTATGTTTGATCAAGTGTTTGATGAATCGAAGTGGAGAGAAAGAAGGTGGTTTGGCGAAAACAATGTATGGATTCATCATAGGGAGTTGGATATCTGAAATCTTACTATCCTCTGTGAGGTAAGCAATCTCATAAAGATAATCTATTTTTGAGCATGAAGACTTTTGGAGTTTCGGAGGAGATTGTAGGGAGAGGTTAGAAGTAAGAGAAATGGGAAGAGAAGTAGAAGATGAATTTGATGTTTCCATGAGATGAGAGGTTTTCTTCTAGTAACAAAACGTGGTAATGACCAAACTAAAATTATTCAAAGAAATCCATGGCTTCTTCTAGCCACCAAGTTGCTTGGTTTCTAGCAGAACGATGGTTCTGAACAAACACCATGATTGAGAAAAATTCTGGAGTATGCTTTGCACTTGCCCTTAGGGGATCCTGTGCATCAGAATTTTCGATATTCTAGAGATTACTATGATTTAAGCTCATGACTTGAGAAGCAACTTGGTGGCTAACAGGTACTTTACTTCTGCGAACCAGAGATTCAATAGGTTCGAGGACATGGTTACGTTAAGTTAAACTAGCGCCCTTTTAATATCCTTTCTCTTTAAGTTTCAAAATTTTTTTTTTTTTTTTGCAAGCAATCTTGGTTGATTTTAACCTAAGCCACTAACATGGAAAAGAGTGGTCATACG
This sequence comes from Corymbia maculata, assembly GCA_014182735.1. Classification (NCBI taxonomy): domain Eukaryota; kingdom Viridiplantae; phylum Streptophyta; class Magnoliopsida; order Myrtales; family Myrtaceae; genus Corymbia; species Corymbia maculata. The sequence goes on along the minus strand of CM024683.1, from coordinate 11,948,722 downwards.
AATCACAATCAATAACATTAAGTAAATCCAAAATGATGAATATAAAAATCATGATCAACCTTAAAGCAAAATAAGCTATAACTAAAATGCATGCCCTAAACATAAATTCTAAATGGGATGACTTCTACTTTTTTTTTTTGGATTTTTCTAAAATTAATTATATATATAACTCTAGTCTAAATTTAATATGCATAATTCTTACTCTAACGACATATGACATGCAATTCAAATGGCTTATCTTTAATGACATATGTTAATTGAAAACTATTGTAACATGTGTGCAATCTATTTTACATGATGTGGGATGAATGGTGTATTTTGCTACATGCTTATGCATGATCTTTTTTCATTTTATTTTTATTTTTATGTCCTTTTTGTTAAAAAAACTATTTAACTAATGAAATTTCCTAAGCTTCTATGTCATATGCAATGTAGACTATAAGACTAGTCTGACATAAAGTGTATTAATCTACCCTATTATGTAACATATTCTTTTATGTGTTTTTGTAAGTTTACTAAAAAAATCAACACATAATGCAACCGATCATATAAAGCATACAATTTTCTCCGACCCAAGATAGAAAATCAAAACAATCAAAAACCTGATTCGACGTCTCGTGGCTCAATATTTTTTATTATTGAGATTTTTTTTTACACGACACAATAACCTTATTCAATCGAAATTCAATCAAGCATACAATACTTCGAATGAGGAAACAAAATATTCAAAAATTAATTTAGATAGGAACTTTATCTACCTTGCCTATTCTTTCCAAGTTCAAACGGTAACGGATTGCGGGAATCACACTAATGGCTCGATACCAGCGATAGTGTCTTGCGGTGATGCTTGGTGGCGTTGAGCTCAAGGCACAGAGAATCTCACGTTGCGAGACGGCAGCTCCGGCGTTCGTTGGCCAAACCGAAGACTCATGGTGATGAATCGTATAAGGCAGCGAGCCTCGGTGTCGTTGGAGTTGGGTGGCTGAGACTTGACGCCGTAGTCGCGGGAGTACAAGGTGCAGTTATAGCCAACAACAAGGTGAAAGCTGTGAGCACGTAGGGAGCGTTCGTTCTTCACCCGTGTCGCGCAAGGGATGTGAAAATCCTCCAAGTGGGCCTCTTGAATATGACCGCAGAGGGGATGTTTGACCAAGTCAAACCTCACTCACAAGAAAGACAACAAACATCAACGCTGGATCACCCACGTTTCTCTCTCTATTGGGGCCATCTTTCTCTTTGTATCTTCAGTGAACGTCACGCACGTCGAGGGAACGAAGACCAGATTTTGAGACTCACCAGCACTGGGTTTTTTCGAGTTTTAGCAAGGTCTGGTGCCTCGTTGATGCTAGTTGACGTCAGGATTTCGGCAGCAAACTCATCAGGAAGTAGCAGCGTGGGTAGAGATCACAGCAGCATTGTTCAGCAGCGAGAGGCGCCGGCTAAAGAACGTCGTGGCTGTGAAGAATTCTCGGCGGAGCCCCTCTCTTCTCTTAATTCCACATGTATCTCTCTCGAATATGCTCAGTATTTTTTTCTACCTCCTTCAACGTGTGTGGCCCTCTTTTTATAGGTGAGAGAACTATGTTATTTAAGGAAAAATGATAAATTTACACGTTGCATGTTTAGCTCTTGTATCCCACATGCAATATTTTTTCAATATTTCATTTGACACATTTCTTGAATATTGAAAAAATAATGCGAATATTCTCGGGAACATTCTCATATTCCCGAGAATATTCTCATATTCCAACTCGTCACCTCTTAACGGGTCTAGCCAAATTCTTTTTCCTTGCGGGCTTAGTCCAACTTGCTAAATTAAAATTTAGAACCATTAATTGAAACCCACCTACCACATGTCCAATGCAAATGTAATAATAAATGCTCCAAAAACTATATGCTATACAGTTTAATCCTAATATTTTTTTGTTTAGGGGTTAAAATTAATCCCTAAATCTTTGTGCATTAAATTACGAATGATTAATCAAAATTTAGATGTCAACAGTATGAAAGCAAAGGTTATTATTAGGAGTCATATTGTCACGACCTGACCCTCGAGTTTGCGACAACCCTTGTTCTCTTGCGATCATTTGATTTGCGACTCCCTAGAATTTGTCACCGACCGTTATTTTTATCTTGTAATTGAACGCATATGGAAGTGAATCACAATCCCCAGTCAATTGCAAAAGTAGGGATAGCAGGAAAACCCTACAATAACACATTCTAAAAGTGCCGCTTTCTTTATCTACTGATTAACCCTAGGAAGTTTACAAGTACAAGCATTTGCCACGGGTATCTTTCTATCGAGCCAATGAAACTAATAAGCAGGGGTTAATCTACTCCCTTCAAAAATGGCCACGAGCCCTAACACGTGTCGATCCTCCATCCTATGGACTTGAAAATGGTTATTCAACAACTAGTGAGATAAAATCTCAATAAGTCAAAATCCTAAGCCTCGGTTAGGAATTTCGAACGCTTCGAGAGTAGTCTAATCATGCAACCTAGTTCCAACAAACAACACATACCACACCTCAAATAGTATTATCTGATGATAGTTCAATAAGCACATGCAAACACAAGCGACCCTACTTGACCTTGGCACACGCAACCTACATAAATTGTCATTTAAATCATCACGACATTAAGAGGCATGTGAATAATCAAAGCATTGCACACAGCTTTCTCATATCTCACACTCACACATGCTTCGATTATTACGACCCCTAGGGCTATGGCACAATCTTATGGTTGGCAGTCAACTGGTCGTAGACCAGGCATCGTCTTCCCCCATGAGGCACAGCGACATCACGGGCTATCCCCCTTTGACGGTATTCCCTAAGGAGCATGGGTCCGACCTCTACCGTGACTTCACAACCGACGACCGACCACTGTTAGGCAACTGACTGAAGTCAGGACGACCAAAAAGCCATGGCACAACCCCAAGGGTTGGCGGTCTATCGGCAGCGTCAGGCTCTCCTCTTAATGTGATCATGCAACACATCATCAAACAATCTGTTCTTTTCTTTGCTCTGTCGTGAATACACATACCGTTCGTGTTCATGCAACATGCTATTGCAGTTAACACACGTATAATATCATGCAGCAGTATCTAGTAGTCACGTACAATAGAAACAGTTCAATCATTCACGAAAGTTGCAACAATCAGCTGTTCAAGTCACAATCTGACAATCTTCTGACCAATCAGCATCACATTACTTGCATACTTTTCCCAAAATCATCACGTACCTCAATAAATACGGTACCCAACCACGCGTCTCAATATTCAATAATAAATAAACACATGTCCTCACGACTACGACAATCAACTATTCCCATAAATACTTAAGTATCTCAAAATAAGTATAAACTATGATTATACTCAAAGAAACTCATTTAAGAAGCATATAGTTCTATGGTCGATTGTTCTGATAAAATAATTTAAGTCCCACAAAATACTTATAATTATTTTCCAATCTCATAATTAATTATCCAACCCAAATAATTTCATTTAATAAAATCATTCTTTAATAAATCAATGTCATTTGATAACGTAGTACGTGAATGCTATTGACATTAGAAAATTAGACCATAGTAATTTTCCCATAAAATTACTCAGTTAAAAATCATTTCCCATAAATAATCACAATTAATTATTTTTCCCAAAAAAAATTAATTTCAGAAATGAATAGTAATAACAATAACAATAATAATAATAATAATAATAATAATAATAATAATAATAATAATAATAATAATAATAATAATAATTAATTCGAAATTATAAATTAATTTAATTAATTAATAATTCCGAAAATAATAAATAATTATTATTTATTCCAAAAATAATAATAATATTTATTAATACTAACCATGGTTACTATTCTAACCCAACTACAGTTAATTAACCCAACTACGGTTAACTAACCTAACCACGGTTACTTTAATCTAACCATGGTTACTTTAATCTAATCGTGATTACTTTATTCTAACAATGCTTAACACTAAGCAAGCTTAATAAATTAATATTTTAATGCTAATCAATCATCATCCAAAGCACTAATCAATAATTAAACTAATTAAACTACTCCTAAGCAAGATTGACCCCTAACTAAGGGATTATGAAATCGACTCACGGTTTAGCGATTCCGACGACATGGATGCAACGGTGGCGGCGAGGGCAACATGCGGCTATGTCCGAAACATCGAGACAAGCAACAACAAAAATGGGTCTCAGGGTGGTTCCGATTCGGTGAGAAAGAACGACAACAGACGTGGCTCACGGACGGGTGATGCTAGGACACGGCTTGGACTCTCCGGCAGCGTGTGGCGGCTCCGGCATGTAGCAAGGGTGGTTGATTTAGGTGAATCACAGCAACCCATGGGCTGCTGTTTTGTCCATATCGCTTTTTTGGCAGCTTTGCATTGTCCTTTGTCTGTCCCTGATAACTTAATAGCATCCACTTACTACCAAACCATCTCTCAACTAACGATTGTCCTTTCTCTGACCTTATTCCAATAGACTGAAGTTTTACAAGCTTGACCATACTTCTACCATACCACTTGGATAAATTTTATCCCACAAGCATTCTCTTTTTGCCAGTTTATAGTTTAGTTCATTTTTGCCCCTTTCGACATCCTAGAAGTTTGCCAGGAGTTGCTCCTTATTTAGGCACTCTAGCCCCGGCGACCACTCCCCGCCCTCGTCGGATCAGTCATCACGGGCATCTACGAACTGCACCACTACTAGCAAAAGTCCCTTTTTGACATGCATCATCCCATATAGGTATTATTTGCTTTGGCTTGTCTCATACTGAGCGGTTTTAACCTTGTCCACCTCAAAGTGCAAAACTTTCTCCAGCTCGTCAACCCATGAGCTCGTTTCCACAGGATAACTTATCGACACTTGAATTATGATTCACCGAATTTCCATCAAATCGTTGTCCAAATTTAACAAGCCACCAATTTTCCTTTCAACATTCTTTTCACATCCATTTGATACCTTGTCCAAAATATCACCTCAACCACTTGAACATTAGTGCAACCCAAATGTCATTTATCGCACTAAAGGCTTTCAGGTACTCCTTCAAATCCTTATTAATACCTCGAGAAGAAAATCATCGATAATGCTATTTCACCATTTATCCACCTAACATTAAGGGATAATTAATTCTTAATCCACCGAAGACAAAAATCCATTCCTCAAATCCCTATTTTAATTATCACCCGAAATAATCCACCTTGGGTAAATTCATATCTTAACCGAATCTAAAACTTCCGAGTAATAAATCATCCCCCATAATTCTTATCAAAGGTTATTACCATTTAATAGATCATCTCTTATGATCCCATACCTACAACTCCTTAAATCATCAAGATAAAACTTATCTGACTTCCATTAAATCCAATGACCTCAATTGTCGTGACGTGTAAGCAATCAATCTTTCTTGTTGCCTTACCACGCAATCAAATCCCTTATACGACATCTCACTGTAAATCTCGTATTCTCCAATACTAGACTAAATCTTCTAAATCGGTGCGGTAATAAGCTTATACTTAAGCTCTTAAACATTATGCTCGCACTTATTCGTCCATTCAAATTCTTACGTTCTTCATCAACCTTCGTATCAGAGGCGTAGCTACCGTAGAGAACCTTTCTACGAATCGTTTGTAATAATCTGTTTGACTTAGAAAACTCCGAACCTTTACCACTGGCATAAGTCTTGGCCACATCATGACTGCCTTCATCTTAGCGGATCCATAGAATTTCTTTCGTCCAAAATCACTTGACCCACAAAAGCAATGCAAGTAGATCCAAACTCACACGTATTATACTTGGCATACTGTTTATACTCTCGAATGGTCTATAGCACTACCCTCAAGTGCTATTCATGTTCCTCTAAATCCTCGAATATATCCAATATATCGTTCATGAACATAATTACGAATCAATCTAAATACGCCTTAATCAGTCAATCCATCAAATCCATAAAAACAACTGATGTATTAGTTAACCCAATCAACAGTACGGTAATCTCGTAGTGACCAAATCACATACGATATGTCATCTTCAGTATATCCTCCTTTTTAATCATCAACTACTCATAGCCCGTCCTTAAGTCTATCTTGGAATATATCAAAGCTCCTTGAAGTAGGTCAAACAAGTCATCTATCCTTGGTAATTGATACTTGTTCATGATCGTCCCTTGGTTGAGTTACTGATAATCGATGCATAGGTGCAATAATCTATTCTTGATCCTTTAACTAATAAATTAACCATAATCGTCCAACAACTTTAGCAACCTTCGTCCAATAAACGAGTTACTTCCAATGACGAATTTCAAAGGGATCAAGGGTCCTTCTTGATTCTAGTAAACTCGAAACTAACCCCACCTAATGGGTTAAATTGGATTACCTTCCATTAGCAATCCATTGTAACTCAATACTTAGTAAACTAATCCCTTCCAATAATCACATCAAAATTGTACGCTGCCAATACAATCAAATTGATCAATTCCTTTGGATCGCTAATGACCATTATACAATCTAAACATGTAGTAGGACATCCTGCTATAACATTGCATGATCCTTTAATTGGATCAACTTGCTAAGAGCCACTTCCAACGGTTTCGATCTTAACTCCTTCAACTTAATTAAGTATTTTGCTGAAAACAGATGCATGGCTTCCAAACCATTTAATGCATAAGCAACATAATCACATTGGGAAGTTGTACCAATAGTCACAGCCTTGAATCTAACACCCAGCATCCCAATTATATGCGGATTTTTCCCAATGCCATTCCTCTAATCATTAGCTTTTTCCCAAGCCCATAATTATCCATATAAGATGCAAACCATGACCTAGATGCAGCTGCTCATTCTGCTACGTCTTTTTCAATTAGTCAAGCTCCCTCATACCATTCATCAAAGTCCTTCAGGTTCAAGGGTACTAACTGATCCTTAATTTCCAATTTCAAACAATCCTCGGCCTTCTGACTTGATCTACTAGATTCCCAATCATTCGCTGTACATACTTTGAGAACTCTGGAAACATAACCTCTTATCGCACAACTGACAAGCGATTCTAACGAAGTTGCAGGAATTCAGTTACCTTATGCTCTCGTGTGCACTCAGAAAGGTATTCTTTGCTTAACATTCCGATGAAGACACTCCACTCGAGGACCGTATCTTTGGGGAAAACCCTTCTTTGGGTTACTTCCCACCACAAGCTAACATTACCTTGCAATTGGTACTCTGCCAAGGCTACCTTATCTTCCTCTGAGCATTCTAGCAATGCAAACATTTACTTCAATTCCTTGATCCAAACGGTTGCGACCTCATGATTACTCACCCTTGCGGACTTGGACTACTCAAACTCTAGGAATAGTTCAACCAACTTAAACCTCGACCAATCATCAATCCCTTTTCCAACCAATGTAACTTACAAGGTGAGACAATAGCAAAAACGACGACAACAGCAACAATAGCTTGAACCTGAGCTCACTGCCCTATCTAAATCAAATCTAGGATCCCCTAGTGCTCTTCCTTAAGCACTAGCCCATCCTTCGACTGCCTTTTCTCAAAGGCTCTCGAATTAGGATCGTTCGTCCAATAGAATTATCATTGAAACCTTATTTCTAACTCCAAAAGGAATTAGAAACCAAGAATGACCCACTTAAAACCAGAGAATCAAATAAACAAACACAAGCACGAGGTGTTTTCCTAACTAACTATCCCAAAACCCATTGCATCTTATCACTCCATACATTGACCAGGCTCTGATACCAAAATCGATGGGTTGTCATGACTCGACCCTCGAGTCCATGACAACTCTTGTTCTCTTGCGGTCATTTGATTTGTGACTTCCCAAGATTCGTCGCCGACTGTTATTTTTATCTTGTAATTAAACGCATACAGAAGCGAATCACAATCACCAGTCAATTACAAAAGCAGGGATAGCAGGAAAACCCTACAATAACACATTCCAAAGTGCCGCTTTATTTATCTACTAATTAACCCTAGGAAGTTTACAAGTACAAGCATTTACCAGGGGCATCTTCCAACGAGCCAATGAAACCAATAAGCGGGGGTTAATCTACTCCCTTCAAAAATGACCACGAGCCCTAACACGCGTCGATCCTCCATCCTACGGACCTGAAAATGGTTATTCAACAACTAGTGAGAAAAAATCTTAGTAAGTCAAAATCCTAAGCCTCGGTTAGGAATTTCACTCGCCTCAGGGGTAGTCTAATCATGCAACCTAGTTTCGGCAAACAACACATACCACACCTCAAGCAGCATTATTTGACGACAGTTCAATAAGCAGATGTAAACACAAGCGACCCTACCTAGTCTTGGCACACGCAACCTATAGAAATTGTCATTTAAATCATCATGACATTAAAAGGCATGCGAATAATCAGAGTATTGCACATAGCTTTCTCATATCTCACACTCACACATGCTCTGATTATTATGACCCCCAGGGCCACGGCACAACCTTATGGTTGGCAGTCAATTGGTTGTAGACCAGGTATCGTCCTCCCCCATGAGGCAAGGTGATGTCACGAGCTATCCCCCATCGACGGCATTCCCTAAGGAGCATGGGTCTGGCTTCTACCACAACTCCGTAACCGACTACTGTCAGGCGATTGATCGAAGTCAAGACGACCAAAAGGCCACGGCACAACCCCAAGGGTTGGCGGTTTATTGGCATCGCCTTGCTGTCCTCTTAACGTGACCATGCAACACATCATCAAACAATCTGTTCTTTTCTTTGTTCTGTCGTGAATGCACATACCATTCATGCTCATGCAACATGCTATTGCAATTAACACACATATAATGTCATGCAGCAGTATCAAGCGGTCACGTACAATAGCAACAATTCAATCATTCCTGAAAGTTGCTCAAGTCACAGTTTGACAATCAATTCTGACCAATCAACATCACATTACTTGCATACTTTTCCCAAAATCATCATGTACCTCAATAAATACAGAACCCAATCACGCGTCTCAATATTCAACAATAAATAAACACGTGTCCTCACGGCTACGACAATCAACTATTCCCATAAATTCTTAATTATCTCAAAATAAGTATAAACTATGATTATACTCAAAGAAACTCATTTAAGAAGCATATAATTCTATAGTTGATTGTTCCGATAAAATAATTTAAGTCCCACAAAATACTTATAATTATTTTCTAATCTCATAATTAATTATCCAAACCAAATAATTTCATTTAATAAAATTATTCTTTAATAAATCAATGTCATTTGATAACGTAGTACATGAATGCTATTGACATTAGAAAATTAGACCATAGTAATTTTCCCACAAAATTACTCAATTAAAAATCATTTCCCATAAATAATCACAATTAATTATTTTTCCCAAAAATAATTAATTTCAGAAATGAATAGGAATAACAATAATAATAATAATAATTCGAAATTATAAATTAATTTAATTAATTAATAATTCCGAAAATAATAGATTATTAGTTATTCCAAAAATAATAATGACATTTATTAATACTAACCATGGTTACTATTCTAACCCAACTGCAGTTAATTATCCCAACTACGGTTAACTAACCTAACCACGGTTACTTTAATCTAATCGCGATTACTTTATTCTAACCATGCTTAACACTAAGCAAGCTTAATCAAATAATATTTTAATGCTAATCAATCATCATCCAAAGCATTAATCAATAATTAAACCAATTAAAATACTCCTAAGCAAGATTAACCCCTAACTAAGAGTTCAGGAAATCGATTCATGGTTTAGTGATTCCGACGACACGGGCGCGACGGCAGCGGCAAGGGCAATGTGCGGCTACGCTCGAAACATCGAGACAAGCGACGACAAAAATGGGTCTCGGCGACAAGGTGGTTCCGATTCGGTGAGAAAAAACGGCAACGGACGTGGCTCACGGATGGGCGATGCTGGGACGCGGCTTGGACTCTCCATCGGCATGTGGCAGCTCCAGCATGCAGCGAGGGTGGCTGATTTAGGTGAATCACAGCAGCCCATGCTGCTGTTTTGGAAGAGAAAGAACCGAAGAACCAAAGAGAGAGAGAGAGAACGTGGGTTTGATCGGTGGAGAGAGAGAGAGAGAGAGAGAGAGAGAGAGAGAGAGAGATTTTGACCGTGGGTCAACAAAAGAAAAGGGAGGGGAAAGAAAACGTGCGGAGGAAGGTGGAGGGGAAGAAAGGAAAATGAAAAAGAAAAAGAAAAGAGAATAAGATAAATTCTAAACAAGCTTCTAGAAAGGGGTATTTTGGTCCTTTTGCCCCTGAAGCACAAATTCCCAAATATTTGGCTCCAAAACTCGGCCCGTTGAATCATTTTCCAATAATTTCGAGCTTACTGATAAATTTGAGAATCAATGAGACAACGTCCAATATTTTAGTCTCAATATCCTTATAAGTTCGATAGCCGATATCGGATTGAAATTCGTGGTTAAAATCGATCAATTGCGACTTTAGTACGACCTAACTTTTGGTCGGCGTTTAGGGGCTCTCGCATGTTTAACCTGTGGTTGATAGCTTTTCAATCCACGATCGTGCATAGTCAAATTATGGCGATCCTCAATTGTCATGTAATCACGAGGGGTTAATTGCTCACACTGAGTACCGGGCCAAAAGGAAATCGGTTTAACGTCGTTTGCAATTAATATTGAAGCCGTGCGGAATTACCCGCAATCTGACCTCGTACTTTTGCCGACTCGATTTATTTCTGTTTGCTAATTGGCCTGCAACAGTGTAGTATTATTCCTCTTTAATCTTTATGGTCAAGCGGCCTATCCATGATTAAATTCACTTGTTGTACGCGTATCGATCCTTAATTACCTTGCCGAACAGTTAGTTAACTTATGAGGGGCCAACTCAGAGTAAACGTAACTAATAGTGCATTGATAAAATAACCATTTCATCTATCTCGAAATGGGTCAAAATTCAGGATGTTACACATATGGTGTACTAGGAATCGTGGGATAGAAAAATAGGAAGAACATATCATGCATGTGGTTGTTTGCTTGATTGTTCTTTCTTTATGAAAGTGGTGGTTACTGACTTTGACTATATTGTAAAGAATTTCTATAGTACTCTATAGTCGTATTCCTTAGTAGCCAGTATGAGTTCCTAAGATCCAATGACTACCCATGGGACTCAGAACCCGAATGCTTCGAAAGGAAAATCAAGACAGGACCCCAACTTGATAGAATTCTGCTTGTTCTGACTAATGTTGGGAGCTTGATGGAATAGTAGGTTCAACATAAGTGAGCCTCTGTTTCCACTAATGTCTCAATGTCTAGTAATGGACATGGGAACAGAGACCATCTGAAATGTGGAATGGTCAAACAACTCTTAAAGTTGAAGCCTTCGAAATTTGTAGGAACCGGAAAACTTGATGAAGCCGAATCTTGGACTAAAGAGCTTGAGAAGATCTTCAATCTCTTGAGGTGCTCTAACGAGGATAAAGTGACTTTGGCAATGTACTAATTGTAGGATAATGCCAGTCACTGGTGGAAAGCCACCAAGAGGAAAATATTTCTTGAAGGCACTCTAATGACTTAGGATTATGACTACATATTCTGTATCATTTCGGCAAGGCAAACAAAGTGGCAGATGCTTTAAGTCACAAGTCATCGGTTACTTATATGATGGTTCAAGAATGGATTCTGTTGGAGGAAATCCATGATTCAGAATTCAGGCTAAAGGTATGCCATCTTTCCAATTTAATGGCTACCCTTAGGATTGAAACTAAAATTCAAGTCAAGATTAAAGCAATGCAACCTTTGGATGCTGAGATCCGAAAGATTCTGCAAATAAATGCGACTAAGAGAAAGTTAGATTTCCAAGTATCCGAGAACGGGATCTTGAAATTTTGTGGGCGGTTATGTATGCCAAACAACTCCGAAATTAAGGAGAGATTGTTATCCGAAGCGCATCACAGTGACTACAGTGTGCATCCAAGTAGTACGGAGATGTATCAAAATATGCAACTGTAATTTTGGTGGAATGGCACAAAACTAGACATTGCTAAGCTTGTGGCGAAGTGTTTAACTTGCCAACAAGTGAAAGTGTAGCACTGCGAGCTGGGAGGGTTACTGCAACATCTTGAAATCCCTGAATGGAAATGGGAACACATCACAATGGACTTCGTGATGGAATTACCAAGAAGTCAGCATGGTAATGATGCGATTTGGGTCATAGTGGATCGATTGACGAAGTCAACTCACTTCATCACCGTACACAAGGACTTTGCATTGAAAAATTATATAGAATTATACGTGTCACAGGTTATTCGTTTGCATGGGGTACATGTAACGATTACTTCAAATCGAGACCCTAGATTTACGGCTGCATTTTGGAAGAGTCTACAGACTTCGATGGGAACAAAGCTACAGTTTAGTATAGCCTACCATCATCAGACAGACGGTCAATCAGAGATGACAATTTAGACCTTATAGGATATGCTGAGAGCTTGTGTATTGGATTTTAAAAGAAATTGGGAGGAGCAGCTTCATTTCGTGGAGTTTGCATACAATAACAATTATTAGCAGAGTATCAGAATGGCACCGTTTGAAACTTTGTATGACAGACCATGTAAGACTCCAATTTGTTGGGACAAAGTTGGTGAGTAGAAAATTACAGGGCCAGAGTTAGTGCAACAATCTTTAGACGCCGTAAAAATGATTCGAGAAAGGTTAAAAACAGCTTAAAGCAAACAGAAGAGTTATGGGGATAGATGATGTAGGCCATTGGAATTTCAAGTGGGCGATCATGTGTTCCTTAAGGTATCGCTGATGTGAGGTACTTCGCGATTTGGAAAAAAATGAAAATTAAGCTCGAGGTACGTTGGACTGTTCGAGATTCTAGAAAGGATTAGGAATTTAGCCTATCGTCTTGCGCTATCGCCTCGATTTGCTCAAGTGCATGACATATTCCACCTATTAATGTTAAGGAAATACGAGCCGGACCCAACTCACATGTTAAATTTTGAGGAGATAGAGATGGATGGCGGCGGGTATATGGAGAGACTGATTTGGATTGAGGATCAGAAAGAGAAAGTGCTAAGAAGCAAAATAGTCTTTTTGGTCAAAGTCATTTGGTAGTATCATGGTACGGAGAGAGCCACGTGAGAAAGCAAGGAAATCATAAGGAGTCAGCACCCCTATCTTTTTGAGGATTAGTGTATCAGTTCAAATTTCAAGGAAGAAATTTCTATAAGAGGGGCAGAGTTGTAACATCATGAAAATCGACCCCATTTTGGGATTTTATAAATTAGCAATGTTAGTTGAAGACCAGGTTAGTACAAATATTCCAAACTGTCTATCATGGGATAGTGGATTGTAGGGAGGAGCCAATAAGAAGTGATACACGTACAACTCGCAATGTCGATCAGGAACAAACCATTCAATAATGAGGACCTGGGCGGGAACGATATCTCTAAGTACTAGACTAATAAGGAAACGGAAATAAATTGATTCGGCAAAAATACGAAGTCAAACTGCGGGTGATTTTTGCATGACTTTGATACGAACTACGAATGATGTTAAACCGAATCATTTTCATTTAGTACTCGGGATTATCAATTAAGCCCTCAGGATCTCACGACAATTGAGGGATGTCCTTGACTCAAGAATTGGCGTTCACATGGATCAAAGAATGGTTGACCATGGGTCAAAAGTGAGGAAAGTCCTAAGGAGGCGCCCGATAATCCAAATTGTACTACGGCTGCAATCAACTTAATTTAGCCCCGATTTTAATCTAAGTTTTGGGAACTGACTTCTCAGTGATGTCAAAACTTAATATTAGGATGTCACCTCATTGATTCTTGAATTTTCCGTTAGACACGGAAGTGTCAGAAAAGGAAAAATTAGACCGGGTTTCGGGCTCGTGGGTGGGCCGGCTCAAGACCAGCAACCCAATGGGCCTTGTGCCCATCTAGCTCAGCCCAAAGAGGGCCCAAGCTGGCCCATTCTCCTCTCTCTCCTTAGCCCACGGGCTTCTCTCTTTTGGTCTTTTTCCTTTTTGCCCAAGTAGGCTTAGTTTATGCTTGTTTCTTGCTTTGTTTTGATTGGCTCTTGAACAAGTGGACTTGCTTACTTGCCTTGGCTTCTTGATCAAGTCTTTAGTAGCTTTCTCTCTCTTTAGCTGCCCAACACCCAGCCCCTCTCCCTCTCCCTTTTTCTCTTCCATTTTTATTGTCCTTGTTCTGTTTTCATGTTTTCATGTTGGAATCCAACCTTGCCACAGTCACTAGAGCCGCCACTATCGCCCAATGTGTAGCCACTGAAGTCAGGGAGCCAGCCGCACACCACCGGCCACCCATGATCACCGCCAGCCGCTCGTCCCCCTTTTCTACCTAGCTGCTCCCTCCTGCGTGAATAGTGCACTAGCACTATTTTGGCTTGTTTCAGCCACTATTTGTTGTCCGTTGTCATCCCTAAGCTTACCCCTCGTAGCCCTCATCCCCCTCTATGCACCGGTATCACCGGATTTCCGACTCAAGTAAGTTAATTTCTTAATCCCCGTTTAGGGATTAATTAAGGTTGATTGGTTAATTAAGGCTAACTAAGGTTAGTTAATTTTCCATAGTTAGTAATAAAGTAACTAAAGTTAGAATTTAATCATGATTATATTATGTTGACTATGGTTAGGTTTATTTATCTTTATTTAATTAATTAATTTCTGATCAATTTACTATTCACAGTACTGTTCACGACACTATTCATATGAAAGTAAATTTTAGTCTTAATTTGATATGCTCTTGATTGTTATGGCTTGTTAAATTATTGATTATGAATTACTCTCAAGAGTTGGGGAATTATACGTGATTGTTGATTGGTTGGAATTGAATTTCGGTTTATCGTAATTTTTACGAGTGATTGGATTGTACTGCATGACATTATGTGTGTCAATTGCAATAGCATGTTGTGTGAGCACGAATTGTACTTGCATTTACAACAGAGCAAAGAAAAGAACAAATTGTTTGATGATGTGTTGCATGGTCACAAAAAGAGGAGCACCTAGCACTGTCGGTGGATTGCCAACCCTTAGGGTTGTGCCGTAGCCTTTTGGTCGCCTAATTTCGATCGCTTGCCTAACAGTGGTTAGTTGCGGAGTTGCAATAGAGGCCAGACCCATGCTCTTTAGGGAATGCGGTCGGCTGGGAAAAGCCCACGACATCACCATGTCTCATGGGGGAGGACAATACCTAGTTTACGATCAGTTAACTGCCAACCATAAGGTTGTGCCGTGGCCCAAGGGGTCGTAATGATCGGAGCATGTGTAGATTTTGAGACATGAGCGAGTTGTGTACAATGCTCTGATTATTTGCATGCCTTTTAATGTTGTGATGATTTAATTGTTAGTTTCTGCAGGTCGCGTGTGCTAAAGCTAGGTAAAGTCACCTATGATTGCATCTGTTTATTAATATCATTTTCTCTGAGGTGATGTTAGATGATTTGATGGATTAAGTTATATGTTAGACTACCGAGATGAGTGAAGTTCTTAATCGGGGCTTAGGACTTTAATTTGTTGAGTTTATCTCAACTCGTCGTGGTTAACTTTTCTAGTCCTAGATGACGCGGTACCTGCTACGTTTTGATGTCCCTCTAAGACATGCGAGTATCAGTTGTGGCCTATTCCCCTTTTTGGTGAGGCCCTACCCCACTTGTATAGAGTAAGTTGGCTAGGCCAGTCCCTTTTTGAGTATGCCTTAACTTGTCGCCTGTAGTAAGGCATGTATATGTCACGACCCTAAGCTTGGGGCGTAAAGCTGCAAGTTATTTTGCGACACCCCTGGCTTGTCACCGTCCCGAATTTGTTTGACTCATTATAATGCGCAACCGAAATGCATAACATCACAAGTTTCCCCAACACACAAACAACATCGGAACGTGAGATACATACTACAACTTCGACTATATTATACATGTGGTAAGGTACACGGCTATTCTTGGCCTCATATTTTACATCAAAACGTGGGCCATTTTACAAATATCAAAAGCTAAAGTTTCCCTATCTCCGCTATGGAGGTACTAGTCCAAAATTTGGGAACCCTATCGCCACTACTTAGCCAGTACACACACAAGCCTAATCCGAGTCTTCGAATGGGTTGTCCTCTTGGTCATGGCTATGAATGTCGAGTTTGCAGAGTGGTCCAACCTAAGCTCCATCATACCACCTATACCAGGACTGAAAGAACATAAGGATTAACTCACTATATCCTTTTTCGACCCAAACTGTTGACATGACTTTCCGATATGTGATGTCCGTTTCTACATCTATTATGTCCGTATATGATGCATCAATTTTTACAGGACATACAAAGTAAATTGC
This sequence comes from Corymbia maculata, assembly GCA_014182735.1. Lineage (NCBI taxonomy): Eukaryota > Viridiplantae > Streptophyta > Magnoliopsida > Myrtales > Myrtaceae > Corymbia > Corymbia maculata. The sequence goes on along the minus strand of CM024683.1, from coordinate 11,932,365 downwards.
CATGTTCGCTAAGTACTTGTAAGAAAATAGGGGCGAGTACTTGGAATACTCAGTAAGTATAGTCCTTCCCTTCGATTAGCACATCATAAAATCATCAACTCTAGTCAAGCATCTAATGCAAACCATGTTGAAGGCAAACCAATTTCAAAGATGCAAACATGTTTTTTGCACGTGAAATGGCAACTCTTGCTATGATTCATGAACATGATGCATGTCATGAGTTTATGCCTTTCTAGCTTTTCTTTCTTACTCATGCATGCCATGTTTATTAATCTTTTCTCTTGTGCTCGGGACTAGAACCCAAGTCTTCCCAATGTCGTCTTGGGACTCAAACCCAATTCATTTCGGACTTTCTAACTGGGCTCCTGGCTTGTTGGTGGCCTTTGAGACTCAAACCTAGTTAGTATGCTCGGGACTTGAACCTAAGTCTTTTGCCAACCTCTTTGCTCGGGACTCGAACCCAAGTCTCTAGCCAAATTTTCTTAAATTTTGCTCATCTTTGCTCAAGTACCTATCCATTTGCGAGGGTGGACTCGAGCCTCATGCATGTGCCATGAATCATGCTTCTCATGCTTAAACATAATGCGCGTGCCATGAAATTATGTTTCTCATGCTCAAACACATTGCACGTGTCATAAAATTATGCTTCTCATGCTCAAACATAATGCACGTGCCATGAATTATGCTTCTCGTGTTCAAACATAATACATGTGCCATGAAATATGCGTATTGTGCTCAAATATATTGCACTTGTCATAAAATCATGAATTCTCTTGACAATAATAACACGAATGAGCCTAAGCCCAATCCAAGACACAAACTTGGTACGCCTCAATACCGAATCACATCTTATGGCTATGGGCGAACCTCGACTTGTATTGAACAAAAGCAATGAACCATGACTTCGTTCCATTCATACAAGAATCCAAATACATGAACAAAGCACATAATACATCCTTTTCAATCGACCTACCCTCAGCTTGTTTGAGAGAGTTTCCTAGGGTTGACGACATCGTGAGCGATACTGGAAAAAAGAAGAAACTATACTTACATTGATGACCTTCGACCTAATGACACAACTAGAGGAGTGGCGGCATGGCTAGGGAACTAAAGAGGAGAGAGTGGGAGGCGTGGGATGAGGGGCAGCCAAGGGAGTGGAGGAGGAGGAAAATGGATGGCAAAGGATGAGAAGTAAAGTGCTCTCCTCCTATTTATACTACTCGGTATCATAATTATCGGTCCAAGTGGTCCATTCCGAAGCTTCCAAGTGGCCCGCCTAACAAGCTTAAGTGGCAAGCCTACCCCACCAATAATTGAGCCTAAAGTGCTTAAGTTGCCTAAAAAGGGATTATTTGGCTGTCTAGGCTTCTAGGTGTAATTATTGGCAGACCGCTTTGCACTTTCCCATTGGTCCATGTATAATACGCCCACATCATTTCCCCTATATATTTTTGACCACAATCATGAGGTTTGAAAAGTGGAGATAAGGCTTATCTAATAACATTAATGAGGGTTTCTAGAAAATTCTTCTTATTTTGTCATTTTCTTAATCAAGAAAACGGTCCGGAGAATTCCACCATCCGAGTCGGTTTCAGGGCCGAAAAAAAGGATCATATGACATGTCTCGAAAAACCAATTTACACATGCCCAGGGTTCAGGCCACATACCCCAAATTTGCCCAAACCACTTCCTTAGGCGGTGGGTCGGCCATGAGGTTTCTCTTATAATTCAGATCGGTTCAAGGTCAATTCCAAGGCTACCCATAGCCTGGCACTAAGCCAAGGCACTTATGGACCTTAAAAATTATGATGGAATAGTCGGGTCTATCCCGGGGCTCATTCCAATCGGCGCTCGATTCACCCGCATGGTTCATGGTTGGTGCATTACTGATCCATGATCGGACTTAATCCATTTGAGATTCCTTTCCGGTTACTAAATATTAAATAGGGAATGATGCATTTTGGGATTGGCGCAAGGTTCCTTTATGCTTGTTACTCGAATGAGAATGGGCTTAGGCTCATTCATGAAATTATCAATGGGGAAATTCATAATTTCATGGCATGTGCATTATGGTGCATTATGTTTGAGCATGAAATGCATGGTTCATGGTAAGTGCATGAAACTTGAGTACACCCTCAAAAGGGGATTAGTGATCGAGTAAGAACTAGGTTCGAATCCTAGAGGCTGGCAAGAGACTTTGGTTCGAGGCCAAGCATATTAATTGGGTTTGAGTCCTAGAAGCAAGAGCCAGAAGTCGGGATAAAAACCTGAATTGAATTTGGTTTGAGTCCCAAGACGGCTCCGGGAAGACTTGGATTCGAGTCCCGAGCATAAGAGAAAGCTTAACAAGCATAGCATGCATGAGTAAAAAAGGAAGGCTAGAAGTGCATAAACTCATGGCATGCATCATGTTCATGAACGATTGTAAAAGGTTCCATTTGCATGTGCAAGAAGCATAACTATATCTTTGCAATTGATCTGCCTTTGACACAGTTTGCATGAGATGTTTTGATTGGAGTTGATGATTAAGTGATGTGCTAGTCGAAGGTAGAAGCTATACTTATTGAGTATTCCAAGCACTCACTCCCATTTCCTTATAGGTACTTAGAAATATGGCAACTGTTTACTTTGGGTGTCCTATAAAAATTGATGCATCCTACACAGATATCATAGATGTAGTTACTGAAACAACTTATCAAAACTCACGTCTATAGTTTGGATTGAAAAGGGGTTGGACAAGATCCCAATGTATTTTGAAGCTTGGTATATGTGGTACGAGGGTGCTTAGGTCAAACCCCTTGAAGGTTTTGACAATCCCAATTGTGACGATGAAGATGACGACCCGTCCGAGGAATCAGACTAAATGCTTACGTACCAACCCCAAGTAGAATAGGGTTTCCAATGTTGGTTACTACCTCCATAGCGAAGTTAGGGATACCCTGGCCTTTTGATGTATGTAAAATGGCCCCTTTTGATATAAACATATGTGGCCAAAAATAGCCATGTACTCTTCACCACTCATGTAAAATATAAAGTGTGTTGTGATGTTGTATTTCATGTGCCCATGTTGTTTGTATCGGGAATTATATATTCACATATTCTGCTTGCTTTTCTTTAATATTTTTTGTATTGGAATGGACTAGATTTCATCTTCTTTGTATAAAGGCCAAAAAGCCAACCCAATTTATGTAAAGCTCCGCACCGAATCAACTGATGTAGAGAATGACATGGCATGAACTAATTCATTTCAACTGGAAAAAGTCGATTGTTAATGGTGCAAAGAGTTGCAAGTACAACCTTATGATAAGACTCGAGCCCGTTTATCTATCCTGATCTCTTATTGAAATGGCTAGCCCTAGGCATGAAGGTTTTGTTGCTTAAAAGCAAGTAGATAAGCATGATATTTGGTGATCCACCCTTTTATAATCTCGACCTCCCTTTTTCGTTGGTTGACCAGCCAGTTTGGATCACCTTGCCGTGTTACAAGTATGTCCAAACAATGGGAACCTGCAAATTTCATAGCCACGAAATTAGGGGAGTGTTTGAATTTACTTTTACCTTTTACCTTTCACTTCATTTAAATTGACTTATAAAAAAAAAATTGAAATACCCGAAACTTTCACAATAGTGGAAATACTGTCAAGTATATGCGCATGTAATTTTTTACAATTTTTTTTTAAATTGGAATAATATATGAGTTTTTGTTGGATTAGTGCAAACACTCTAAAAATTCAAAATCTACTAAACACTCCTTTGATAGGAATCTATATCTAGAAGTTTTTGGTATGATCCATGTGCATTCGACATGAGTCACGCGACGATAAGTATATGCTTACCTTTCTGTGTATAGACAGCGATGATGGTGTCTGAAATGTTCTCGAGGATCCTGAGATTAAGACAGAGAAAGTGTCAAGCCAGGGTAAATGGAAATTTTGATTCTTCAGCGTATAAGCAAGTTAAGTTTCGATACCCGCCGCTACTGTAAGGATCTCGAAGCCCATTTGAGAAAAGGATGTTGCTACCAAACCTACTAAGCACTCGTTTTATATCCTGCAATTTTATGAACAAGAGAAGAACAAGTGGAAAGCAAAGATTTTAGGGTCTGCATTAAACTTTAGGTGCATGGAAATCAATCTCGTCTACTGACAAAATATCGAGGCCATATCTTTATGAAAAGTCACTGAACATCATACCTGACCGCCGTAATAGGTGGTGATCCAATGTGGCCGGGGCACAACCCCGTACGAGCTGTTGCATTTCTCGATGAAGTTGGTTAAGTTGAAAGGATTTGCTTGAAACATAGAATTGTTTGTGATGCCTACGCCCATTACCATCTCGCTGCATCTCTGCAGACAGCTCTCTCTTTCAGTCCAGACCAAACGAGGTGATTTAATCACAGAATTGCATTAGGACAACTCCTGACCATGATAATTTTGCGGAAACAAAGATTGTCTATGGGATGAGCTTATTCAATTCATCCTACTTGGACATAAATGTTGCAAAAGGTTCTCGTACCTTAAGGACATGTAAAATGCAAGCAATACATACTTATGACACATGATGAAACAGCCTGCCCCAAATTTTTTTGCGAAGTACTTTTTCGATAAAATTGTGTAGCCTAGACAAACCCGTGATCGTCTTTAATGGTAAAGATTAGCAATGTTTGGCCTATGTTTGACTTACGAAGACCAATTTACAAAAGTTAATTTATTAATTGATGTGTGAGACTGCGATCGTCCCTCAAAACAAATGGATTATGTTCAAGAACCATCAATTTGTCACTTCACTCAATAAATCGAAGGAGAATGTAGAGAGCTGTACCTGCCAACCCCAACCCGACACGGGTTGAGTAGGGGCAGTGTCATTGGGAGGAACGATGTAGCATGTGGAGTTTCTATCCAAGGCAACGACCCCTGCAAATATTTTATCAAGAATGCCGTTTTCAGAAGCATTTGCTCCATCAATGCCTCTACATAGTACTTCCACTGGATAGCTTGGTGGATCGTCATATTGAGCTGCCCCCGCGTAACCTTCCATCAGATTGTTCTTTAGTTCATCCCCACTCTTCAAAGGCCTAAGTTACTAATTGAATGTCAATTTAGCCTCTAAATATTGATGACATGCTATCGACTTTAGCGACCAAAAAACTGTGACTAAGTTGCGCATGTATGTGATACATCATATCGCCACCGTAGGTAAATGAAGCTCTGGCTTACTCGTGAGATTGTTGACACGCATAGGCGCATACAAAGCCATACCTACAAGTTTTGAAGATCTTGCTTAATCGCGAAAGGCCACCACGTTCGGAAGCAACTCTATCGATCTCCGCCCACGAGTCTCTTATAGTTTGGTAGCAAGTCTCGCTAGCTTCCTGTGTAGACCAAGCAAGGTGTAGCACGAGTTATGAAAGAATCATTAAGTCCCAAAGATCGCTCGAGTAATATGCATCTCCGTCTTCCTCATTTAAGTCCTCTTTTTTGAATAACCACGCTGGCACATTCTCTTGGTGTCAACACTTGGGCGGGGAGGCCGCCTCATCTAATGGATATGCAAATTGGATGTTCGAAAAATCTTGGGCAATTGTTATTAGAACAAATAGAAAAGAATAGATAATTAGGAGGATTGCAATTACCTTGAAGTCCTTGGTGACTACCGAAAAGTATCCATCTTGCGGGGTAATGCCATCAAAGTATAGTATCGGAGCCGATGAGGCTAGAGCTCCAAGGGCCAAATGTGGATATTTCAGCCGAAACCACGAAGCAAGCACTGAGATCCCCATAAGCTACCCATTAACAATTTGATAAATGAAATGGATTATATATCTTTCTTGAAAAAATTCCTATTTTCCTTGAGTCCTTGACAACGAAGGTAGTAACAGCTCATTGTTCCAACATAATTTAAAAAGTGTGTTCAGCTAAGCGTGCTGCAATTGGATGAATACGTGAGCGGAAAGAAAATAAGTTATTTTACAAGAAACATATCGAAATGAGAAATTAATTGAGATGTTGATTATGTCATCTTTTGTCTTTCCAATATTCTAATGCAATGGTAATCAGGGAAGGCTAACAAAACCCCATCTTTCTCTTAAACATAGGGACTATCAAGTGTTTAATTTTCTTCCTATATACATGAGAAGTTTCAAATGTATTTAATGTGTTTTGAAAATGTATTGATAAGTGTTCTTACTTCCCCCATATGATGCTCCCACAACAATCACTGGACAATCTCTGGCCTTCAGTTCCTCCTTCACATGTCTGACAATAGCTGCGTAGTCGGCCAAAGCTTGGGAAGAGCTAAAGTACCCACGAGTATTAGGGTCCTTGAGGGCTTCTTCCAAGCTCATCCCAAAGGGAATTGACTTGCCATAGTACCGATGCTGAACAGGCATAAGCATTTCGCCAAAATTAAAACGAATTTTATTACTCGTTACATGCCTAAATAGATCGGGAGAATTGCCAAAAAAGTCCTAAACCTATTGCAGTTGTGCCAGTTTAGTCCTAAACCTTTTTTTTTTACCAATTCAGTCCTAAACCTTTTGCGATTGTGCCAGTTGAGTCCATCCGGCCAAAATTGGCCGGCTGGAGCTGTCGTGGACGCCGGCCGGCGCCGGCGACTATATTTTAATAATTTTTTATTATTTTTTGATTTTTTTATTATTTTCCGAATTTTCTTTCTTTTTTTTTCTCCCCTCCCCCCCCCCATCGGCGGCGGTGGCCGGCCGCCGACGAGGCTACCGGCCACCGCGCGAGGGCCGCGAAGCCCTTGCCGACGACCTCGCCCGGGCGGGGCCGCCGGCGAGGGTCGCGGCCCCGCCTCGCCATGGCCCGGCCGTGGGCAAAGGCAGCCTCGCCCACGGCCGGCGAGGCCATGGCGACCTTCGCCTGCACCGCCATGGCCTCGCCGGCCGCGGCGAGGCTGCCTTTGCCCGCGGCCAGCCATGGTGAGGCCGGCCTTGCCCGGATCTAGGTGAAGGCGCCTCGCTGCGGCCGGCGTCGCCCGATCCGGGCAAAGGCGCCTCGCCGCGGCCGGCGTCGCCCGGATCTGGGTAAAGGCGCCTTGCCGCGACCGCCGCCCGATCGGGCGAAGGCGCCTCGCCGCGGCCAGCCTCGCCCGGATCGGGCGAAGCCACCTCGCCGCGACCGGCCTCGCCCGGATCTCGGGCGAAGCCGGGGCCACGACCCTCGCCGGCGGCCCCCAGGTCTAGGTGAGGTCGTCGTCAAGGGCTTCGCGGCCCTCGCGTAGTGGCCGGCAGCCTCGTCGACGCTGGCCGGCCACTGCTGCCGGTGGGGGGGAAAGGGGAGGGGAGAAAAAAATTAAAAAAACAATAAAAAATTATTAAAATATTGGCGCCAGCGCCGGCCGGCGTCCACGTCAGCTCCGGCCGGCCAAATTTGGCCGGATGGACTCAACTGGCACAATCGCAAAAGGTTTAGGACTGAATCGATAAAAAAAAAAGGTTTAGGACTAAACTGGCACAACTGCAATAGGTTTAGGACTTTTTTGGCAATTTTCCCTAAATAGATCTAATCGTTCATGCTTTGACCAAAGAAAGATGATGCAATCCAAATGTGATACCTCAATGTAAACTAATAAAGCTTTGAACTGAGCAGCATTCTCAATCAGAAACCCAATGCTTTCTAGGTCATTTTCGATCGAAGATTCAGCACCAAGGTAAATGAAGATCGGAGCGCTGGAATTAACGCCGCCCCAGTACTTGGAGTTGATCAAGTACCTTTGTCCAAAGGTGGTGTAGCTCTCGGGTCGATAGTTGAAGTGATCGAGCGTTTGGTTGAAGAAAAAAGTTTTGAAATCATTGGTTACGGATACTGGAACCCTGCGTTGGAGATCTTGGAACACCTTTTCACGGTGCAAACTCAGCCTCGGAAAATCGAACTCTGCAAAAACAGGAGCTGCGGATGAAATGAAAAAGATGATCAAGGAGAGCCAAAAAAGAGCCATCGCCTGTGGAGATAAAAGAAAAACTTCGGTGATGAATTCAAAACTTGATAGGACAATGAAATGACAGTGTCATGACCTTATATAGCCATTTGCCAGCAATCAATTGTGCAATTCCTTGGGGTCTTTTGTGTTCATACTCTTGGATAATTCAAAAAAGGGTCAATAGTTAGGTTCTTAATCACAAGGACAGCTAAACATTTCCTGGCATGGCATACTTTTCATGCATACCTATTCTTCCTCAGATATGGTAATAATCATGGGAAGGCTCTGTCACTGAGCTTTTCCCAACTAAGCTTGTCAATGATTTTTTGTCAGTTACCCACTGTGGACATCAATAAGGATCATATAATTGTGCAATTAATTTCTGAATTGAGCTTCATGGACTGACTTAACAAAATCGAGCGCCCTATTTTATGGCTCTTAGTTGTCACATCAAATTGGTAACTGTCTACTGCACCATCCGAGGGGTTGCTGGACGGATGGTGCAGTAGCTGGAGTATGCTGAGATTTGGAAGGGAATTTTGTTAGTAGCACATAGTAAAAATCCAATACTTTTGCCTAAGGAGATTGTCAAGAAAAAGCCTAAGCCTAAGTCCATCAACATATCCAGTTGGACTTACTTTTGCTTAAAAATTTAGGCTAATGAGTTATTAGTTAATTTAAAAATATTAACTACTTCACACCACATCTATTTTCTAATATAGGATTTTTCTATAATACAACTCACGTGTATCTTAATAGTCTCCTCTGGCATTGGTTACCTGATTCTTCCTTGAGATATTCACTAAACATTGATACATATTGAGAGTAGACTATCAATCAAGCATCAACTTCGATACCAGTTCATTGGGAGCACACAATGGAAGCCCAATACTTTCTCTTGCGGAGATTGCAAAGGGAGAGCTCAAGTCCGAACCCATCAAAATATCTAATTGAACTTATCTTTAATAAAAAGCTTAAACCAATAAATTATGAGTTATCTTGGAAATATTAACCATTTCACACCACACCTATTTCTAATGTCAGACTTCTTTAACGTAACTCACACATATATCTTAACAAATTTCATCAATAGGTTTGTCTAAGACATACAAGCTTCCTCGGCTCTAAAGGCCAAAGCCTTATACTCAGAGAAGCCCTTAACTTTTTGAAGCAAAGAAGTAATCTATGGTCAATAACTGATCTGAAGATGTACCTAGAAAGGAATGGCTCATCACTCTTCAAGTTAATTTTAGGCATGAATTTACCTCCTTAGGAACTCTGGGCTTTGACTAAAGAAAGCAAAAGGTGCTTGGCCCATCTTTGTTTAGTACAAGTGGCCCATTGTCTAGGTAAGGCTAATCAACTGGCTGATTGGAAAGTCGAGGCTTGCCAAGGGCCATTGTGCTAAGACCCTCCCATCCTCCCTCCTTCCGCCACCCGGTTTATGTGGGACATTTTGTGTTTTGAAGCTCAACAACTATATTCTAAAAGTGAGATGATGAAATGAAGAATGTTCTTTCGACAAACAAAAAAAAAAGAAAAAAGAAAAAAGATAGGGGTAAAGAGTCCTGAACTCATTTCTTAGCTTCCATATGGCTATTTATAGGTCACTCAACTCTTGCTCGTTGGGTTGGTGTCGAAGGTGGTGACTAAGCCATGGCAATTTTTAGATTATCATAACAAATTACAACATGTTACGGCAAATTTGAAATGTCTTGGCATGTTGATGGTCAAATCTTACATAGTTCTAATCGGCTCTTGGTCTTATAAGTAGTCTTTTCACTTCAGATTCCTCCAGTGGAGGTGTTGTAAATCTACTTTCCACCAGACTAACTTGTCTTGTGTCAGCACCAAAGTAGTATCCTACCTTCACCATTCCCATTTTAGTAAAAGTACCCTACTCTCGAAAGGGCTTGTACGAACACATGTCGGGTGCCCAATAGTTTGCCAAGATCGTTATCATTGGCCTCGCCCCCCAAACAAAACAAAAGCAAATCTAAATTTTTAGATTGCGTTTTGTTGTCCAGATTTTCTTGTAAGGTAAGACAGGATACCAATGGAATTTATAATATGATATCCAGTGCTTAGTAAATATCATCAGGATATAATATAAATAATGAGAGAGCCTCAATAAAAAACTTGCCGCTCTTAATCACCGTCAACAAGGCCTTCATTTTCACACCGCACACTAGCGACATCGTCCAAATCTAGAGCCTCGCAATTTCCTCAACGGTTCTCCAAGAAGTCCAAGATAATAGATGTGAGAGGAAAAAACGAAGAAGGTCGAAAGAAGGGACCTTCCAAGGGAAGGTGACCCAGTTCTTCTCCATCAATCCACCATTGTCACCGCGAGCAAGCTAGAACTCTTGAATTGTTAGGATAGGACCTTTGCAGGCAGTATCCGGTAAATCTTTTTGTGGTCTTATTGATAGATTTGGAGGATGCTGTATGTTTATAAGGATTAGATTTGATTTTTGTGCAGATTGCGAGGCACAGGGGAGTACAACAAGTTCTTTGCTGAAGGTGTTTATAACTGTGCTGGATGCGGGACGCCGCTTTACAAGTCCACCACCAAGTTTGATTCCAGCTGCGGCTGGCCAGCTTTCTACGAGGGTTTCCCCGGTGCAATAAATCGCAGTGTGAGTTCGATCTTTGGTTCAGTCTTTGCCGTCATTCTCAGTTATGTTGCGGACTACACTTCTTAACAAGAAATGGTTTTCAGCCTGACCCAGATTGAAGAAGAACTGAGATTACATGTGCAGCTTGTGGTGGGCACTTGGGCCATGTTTTCAAGGGCGAGGAATTTTTTACGCCGACTGATGAACGCCATTGTGTCAACAGTGTTTCAATCAAATTTGTGCCTGAGAAATCGTCATGAAGCTCGAGAGCAGGCTATGCTGGGATATTAATGAATAATGGAAGGCAAAAACTAGACTCCTAGTTGGCTATGACCAGACTTTGGAACATTTTTGCCAAGCCCAACCTTGTCTAATAGTACGTGGTTGTACTGAAGAATGAGGTCATAATTGTGCATGGGATGTGTTCTCTGCTTTGTACTTCGGATGAGGAGAGTAACTGAAGATTTGGTTTTGGCTTTGCAGTGAATATGAGTGAATTCTGGTTAAGGTAGCGGTTTCATCTGAGATTCTGAATCATCTCAAGACATCCATCTTATTGAGCATCTTAACCATTGTTAGCCCTTAAAAGCGCGACTACTAATATGCAAATTGATCATTTTGAAATTGCATCTAATCTAGAGAGAGACGGAGAGAGAATTAGGCACAAACATCGATTGGAGAAACGAAGCAAAAGGGGGACCAGATAGGTCGGAGGCGTCCCAAAGGAAGACTGATTGAAAGCTTCAGAGGATGTGAGTATTGCCTGGACTTATTCTAATATATAAATCTTCCAGAGGACCAAGGACTAAAACAAGAGGAAAGATCGCGGTAGACTCGATGATAGGCCCAAGAATCGGCCCGAGAGCCAGTTCTAGACCCAACCAAGTCCGACCGTGCCGACCATAGAGCCGGTCATTGAGACAACTAAAGGGCCAAACCTCTAGGCCGACCAACCGACTAAAGGGACAGTTTGGGCAAGTTATGGGCCACAATGCCAAACCTCATACACCCATGATTCAGATTTTAATGGTGTACCAAGTAATTCCTTTTTCAGCCTTAGAATCAACTTAGACAACAAAATTCTCCTGACTACCTTCTTGAGGAAGGAAAGGACAAAAAAAAGAAGGCTTTAGAACACCTTATTAAATGAAGGGGATGAAGTGTCCTTTGAATTTTCAAAGGCCATGATTGAGTCAAATTATCTTTGGCAGCTATGATAGGGGTGGCACACACGTGAACCAATCAGAACACAACACCCGAACCTTTCATCATAAGCCTATGGAATCTTAAGATACCAAGTTGGCAAATTAGATACCATCATCTTCAAACTTTGATAAATGTTCATAAATGCAAAGTACAAATGGTCCAATAAGAGAGCAAAAGACGGGGCATTGTCGATGACATCTATACACTAGACCACCAACCAAGACCTTTTAGCCATACCAACTCATTCTTTAGGCACAATTATTAATCAAGTAGGCTTGCCACTTAAATTATAGGTGGGCCACTTGGAAAATTTAGAATGGACTGCTTGAATTGGTAATGATGACATTGAGAAGTATAAATAGAAAGACATGTCCTCATTTCTCACCCTTTGCCATTCACTTCCTCCTCCTTCCTCATGCCTTTCTCTCCTTTGGCTCTCAAGCAAGCCACCCTCTCCCTCTTTAGTTCGTGTCCTAGTTCGAGGTTCTTCTAGGTAATTGTAGTTTCTTCCTTTTTCTAGTAACGTTCACGACATCCTCGACCCTTGGAAATTATCTTTTGAACAAGCCAAGGGTAGGTCAATTGATATTTGTACATGTTGATGTATTCTATGGTTTTGTTCATGTACTTGAATTCTTACATGATTGGAACAAAGTCATGGTTCATTGCTTATGTTCGGTACAAGTTGAGGTTTGCCCATAGCGATGAGATGTCATTCAGCATTGATGCATGCCGAATCTACATCTTGGATTAGTGTGGGCTTCTTTTATGCTTCTTACTCAAGCAAGGCCTTGGGCTTAGGCTCATTCATGATACTATCGATGGGGAAATTCATGATTTCATGGTATGTGCATTATGTTTGAGCATGAAATACATGATTCATGGTACGTGCATGAAGATTGAGTGTACCCTTAAAAGGGGATTACTGCTTGAGTAAGATAAAAAAAAAATGAGAATAGGGTGGGTTTGAGTCCTTGAAATGCTAGCAAGAACTGGGTTCGAGTCTCAGAGGCTAGCAAGAGATTTGGGTTCGAGTCCCGAGCATAGTAACTAGGTTTGAGTCCTAGAAGCCAGCAAAAAGCCAAAAGCCTGGATAAAAGCCGAATTGAATTGGGTTCGAGTTCCAAGCACAAGAGAAAGCTTAATAAGCATGGCATGCATGAGTAAGAAAAAAAAACTAGAAATGCATAAACTCATGGCATGCATCACATTCATGAACAATTGCATGAGTTGCCATTTACATGTGCAAGAAGCAAGATTGCATCTTTGTAATTGATTTGCCTTTGATACGATTTGCTTTAGATGTTTTGACTAGAGTTGATGATTAAGTGATGTGCTAGTCGAAGGTTAGAGGCTATACTTATCAAGTATTTCAAAAACTCACCCTTGTTTTCTTACAAGTACTTAGAAATATGGCAACTGTTCACTTTGGGTGTCCCATAAAAATCAATACATCCTACAAGGACATTATAGATGTAAATACTGAAATAACTTATTGGAAACTCTTGTCTGCAGTTTGGGTCGAAAAGGGGCTGGACGAACTAGTCCTGATATATTTTGAAGCTTGGTATAGGTGGTACGAGGGTGCCTAGGTCAAACCCCTTCATGGTTTTGATAATCCCAACCGTGTCAATGACAATAATGACTTGTCTGAAAATTTGAACTGGACTTTTATGTACCAGCCTAAGTAGTAGAAAAATGGTTCCCAATTTTGAATAGTGCCCACCATAGTGGAATTAAGGATACCCTAGCCTTTTGATATATGTAAAAATGACCCCTTCTGATGTAAACATATATGGCCAGAAATAACCGTGTACTCATCACTACTTATCTAAAATATAAAGTATGTTGTGATGTTGTATTTCATGTTCCCATGTTTATGTCGGGGATTACATGTTCACGTGTTTCTCTTACTTATAAGTATGAGATAAATGAATTTGAGATGGTGACAAAGTTTGGGATGTCACAAAATAACCCGTAGCTCAACCTTCGAGTCTAGGGGGCATGACAATTTTTGGTATGAGAGCAAGGATTATTATTGGGAGTCATATGGTGCGCTAGGAATCGTGGGATAGAAAAATAGGAAGAACATATCATGCATGTGACTGTTTGCTTGATTGTTCTTTCTTTATGAAAGTGTTGGTTATTGACTTTGATTGTATTGTAAAGAATTTCTATAGTACTATATAATCGTATTCCTTAGCAACCAGTATGAGTTCCTAAGATCCAATGACTACCCGTGGGAAAACAACTCAAAACCCAAATGCTTCGAAAGGAAAATCGAGATAGGACCCCCAACTTGATAGAATTCTAATAGCTCTGACTAATGTTGGGAGCTTGATGGAATAGCAGGTTCAACAGCAGCAAGCTTCTATTTCCACTAATGTCTCAATGTCTAGTAATGGAAATGGGAACGGAGACCATCCGAAATGTGGAATGGTCGAATAGCTCTTAAAGTTGAAGCCTTCGAAATTTGCAGGAACCGGAAAACTTGATGAAGCCAAATCCTGGATTGAAGAGCTTGAGAAGATCTTTAATCTCTTGAGGTGCTCTGACGAGGATTGTTGACACCTAAATTTTGATTGATCATTCATAATTTAATATACAAAAATTTAGGGATTAATTTTAACCCCTAAACAAAAAATATTATGATTAAATTGCATAGGATATAGTTTTAGGAACATTTATTATTGCATTTACATTGGATATGTGGCAAATGGGCTTCAATTGATGGTTCTAAACTTTAATTTAACGAGTTGGATTAAGCCCACAGTGAAAGAGAATTTGGCTAGGCCCATTAAGAAGTGACGAGTTGGAATATGAGAATATTCCCGAGAATATGAAAATGTTCCCGGCAATATTCGCATTATTCTTTCAACATTCAAGGAAGATGTCGGATGAAATATTAAAAAAAATATTATATGGGATACAAGAACTAAATAGACAACGTGCAAATTTATCATCTTTCTTTAAACAACATAGTCCTTTCACCTATAAAAAGGGGCCACACACTAAAGGGGGATAAAAATATATATATAGAAAAGGGAGAGAGAGCCACGAAGGAGACGCGAAAAAATACAGAGAGGGGAGAGGGAATAAAAGAGAGAATTCGGTCAACGAAAAGAGGCAGAAGAGAAGGCTCCCTCTGAGACACGCTGGAGAGGGAAAAAGAGAAGAGGTCCCACCACTCTTTTTGGTGAAAAAAAAAAAAGGGTGGGGGGGGAGAAAGACAGCTTCCACCAATTGCTCTCCACTGCCTGTAGCTTTGAACGCCGACCAAGCTGACGCCACGAGCTGCCTGACGACACTGCAACTCCCAGTGTCGTCGCGCGCCTCAGCCCTTCAACGTCCCTACAGCCCCGCTCCTCCGTGGTGCTCGATTGATGCCCGCTTGTTGTCTGCTGTGGCCATTGAAGCCAAATTGTTGCTGCTCGAATGGCAACGTCGACCTGTTGTGACCTTTCACCCTCGAGGTCCTTATTGTTCGTGCTGATTCAAGGAGGCCCGCATCATGACAACAAAAGTTGCCCGTGATTTTGCACTGAGAAAAACTGCAATACTCCATCCCGTGATCAACGACGAACGCCCCTCGTGCTCTCCGCTATAAAATATTTTTGTGACTAGGGGAGGCTGCCCACCGCAAGCATCACCAATCGCCAGTCATATGTTTATCACCCGCTATCCACACTGTCATGTTTCGTCGAGGCCACCATCAAGAACCGTTTGATCCATCACTTGGCAATCGTGATTCGCGAGTTGTCAAATTTGAAAGCAAATATTCAAATTAGGTAAGAATTTCGATTAATACAAGTTTCTCATATTTTATTACCTAGTTTGTGGAATTGCAATCTTAGTTGAATATTTGATCAATATTGCCATGTCCAAAAGATCTCCTGACCCCTCGTGAACTAGGAAATTTTCCTTACTTCACAATGTGCATATGATTATCAGTCCGATTTTATGCCCGAAATATGACTCGCAATCGCACGAAAAATCGTCAATCAAAACTTACGCCCGAGATATGATTTGCGATTTTCTAAAATATTAATCAATCCGATATCATGCTCAAGATACGATTCGTTGATTTTATTCGTTTCCAAAATTAAATGGACATTGATAATATCTTGCCTAATTTGTTGCCATGCTATTCTTGATGCCTTTGCTCGAATTGATTTTGCTTATAAAAGAAAACCCAAAAAATATAGTTGATTCTTATTAGAATATTTTCTTTTAGGATGGTCTGCATGTTTAAATATAGGTTATTTAATTTCGAATTTTGATTATAAAAAAAAAAGAAACATAAAAAATTGCCATGCTCATGTCATGTAAAATTAGGTCATTTCCCGTGTGTCACCTAGTCATTGCATATTTAGCATTGTTTGAATGCGTGACATATTAGGATATTTGCATTAAATATTTTATGGCATTAGATTAAGTTAAATAATTAATGTCGCGTGGCATATAATTTGCATATTAGGTTGCACGTTGCATGTTATTATAGTTAGACACTTTTGCACGTTATCGCATGCATTGCACTTAGGTTTTTTAGGCCTCATTAAATAATTTAAAACCTTAAAAAATAGTTGAATGATTGCATGTTAGTTAGAAATTATATCTAGGATCAATGATGTGATTTTTAAGTTAACATTGCAGATGCTTTCGTTGCTTCGAGATAAATATCTCTTCCTTGTACTGCAATTTATTTATCACTTTACTTTATTGAGTGTTAAATAATGATTGCGCACTCACATAATCACATTGCATATTAGGAAGTAAATTAAAATCAATGCAAACTGCTTGCAAATTATTTTTTTAATAAAAGAGAAAAGGTACTTAAAGGGCATTAGAGAAATCTAACGTAATCAAGTCCCTGATCCCATAGTCTCTGGTTCGCAGGAGTAAAGTAATTCTCCTGTTACTTTACATGGGTTTCTAATCAATCCACCAAAAATATATTAGTGGCGATTCCTAAGTAAAAAATCATTTGCATACTAAAAACTTAAACCCTAAGTCACAAATTGATATGGGCCTAGGAGAGCCCGAACTAGGTTTAGGCTTAGTAGTTCATTAACCAAACCCTAGGTGGTGCACCCGAGGTGAGGTCGCGGCAACTTGGCGATTCTGCTGGGGACTTGAGTTTATACTTTTAGTGGACTTAAGCCAATTTTCTCTTTTCAAAAAAATTTTGTTTGGTAGCAAGGATACCAGGTACGTCCCTAACCATTTGAGGTGTTAAATGTTTTTGCATATGGGAGTTATAAAGGATGGAGTGATTGCTAAGTCTTGCAGGTTGGAGTTATGAATGAATGTTTTAAATTCAAATTGTTGAAGTATTGTTGTGAATATAAATTGTTGTGCATGTCTATGCATTTACACTACACTCTTGCACACATAACCTGCTGTTGGACTTAGGCCACATAGGATTAATTAGAATGGTATTGAAATGGATACCACTCCAACCGCATGCTCACAGTACGAGTCGCCCATCTTAATCCCGAAATTTCTTCCCTGGTGTCAAGAGTACCCACCTTGGTTCGTATGCCCACGACCCGGGTCAGCTCTTTGACTAAGCTAGAGTCATGAGGACCCGACTTAGTCCACACACCCGCGGCTAGTCCGATCATCCTTGTGGCTCCATTTTATTAAGCTTTCTAGAGTAGAAATCAAGCCATGTACCATGCGTATGTCTATGTGATTGCTACCTATCTATCAGTGAAGTAAGTTCTCTAAACTCTCTTTTTGCAATTTATTTATTTTATTATTCTGTTGGTCCATGACATTAGGTTGGTCTTGAGTCTTGGTCAATATACAATGGGAACACCAGACGTTCGAATTATTCTCCCTCCCAAAGAAAAGCTCAACACATGATGGGACAAGTTAGACCAAGCTAACTGTGAGTTCATGGAGTCACACATCGGTCGTCTCCTTCTTTTACTACTCATTAATATTCACGGTGGCCTTGTTCTAGCTCTCGCCCATTGTTGGTGCCCTCAGACTTCTACTTTTATCTTCAGTGGTAAGCATGAGCTTACTCCTACCTTGGAAGAATATAGTATTGCCATGGGAAAATCTTTGGAAGTTGAATTAGCTAGTCCACGTATTGGAATATATCCTATCACGGTCTTGTCCGATTTTCTGAGAATTAAAAAGAGGATAAAATAAGAAAAGTTTTGAAAGGTCACCGAAATTCATGCCCACTCTCAATTTTAAATGAATATTTTGAAAATGGCAACTCTTTTCAAAATATGGCAACTGTTCACTTTGGGTGTCTTGTAAAAATTGATGCATCCTACATGGATATCATAGAAGTAGTTACTAAAACAACTTATCAGAAACTCACGTCGATAGTTTGGATTGAAAAGGGGCTGGACAAGTTAATCCCAATGTATTTTGAAGCTTGGTATAGGCAGTACGAGGGTGCTTAGGTCGAACCACTTCAAAGTTTTCACAATCCCAATTGTGACAAGGATGATGATGACCCATATGAGGCCTCGGACTACATGCTTATGTACCAACCCCTAGTAGAATAGGGTTTCCAATGTTGGTTACTACCTTTGTAGTGAAGTTAGGGATACCCTAGCCTTTTGATGTATGTAAAACGGCCCCTTTTGATATGAACATATGTGGCCATAAATAGCCATGTACTCTTCACCACTCATGTGAAATATAAAGTGTGTTGTGATGTTGTATTTCACGTGCCCATGTTGTTTGTGTCGGGAATTGTATATTCACATATTCTGCTTGTGCATATATATGAGACAAATGAATTCGGAACGGCGACAAAGTCTGGAATGTCACAAAATAACCGGTAGCTAGGCCTTGGGTCTAGGGGGCATGACAGTTTGCTTGCTTCCATGCTTTTCTTTAATATTTTTTGTATTGGAATGGACTAGATTTCATCTTCTTTGTATAAAGGCCAAAAATCCAACCCAATTTATGTAAAGCTCCGCACCGAATCAACTGATGTAGAGAATGACATGGAATGAACTAATTCATTTCAACTGGAAAAAGTCGATTGTTAATGGTGCAAAGAGTTGCAAGTACAACCTTATGATAAGACTCGAGCCCGTTTATCTATCCTGATCTCTTATTGAAATGGCTAGCCCTAGGCATGAAGGTTTTGCTGCTTAAAAGCAAGTAGATAAGCACGATATTTGGTGATCCACCCTTTTATAATCTCGACCTCCCTTTTTCGTTGATTGACCAGCCAGTTTGGATCACCTTGCCGTGTTACAAGTATGTCCAAGCAATGGGAACCTGCAAATTTCATAGCCATGAAATTAGGGGAGTGTTTGAATTTACTTTTGCCTTTTACCTTTCTCTTCATTTAAATTTGACTTATAAAAAAAAATCGTAATACCCAAAACATTCACAATAGTGGAAATAGTGTCAAGCATATTCGCATGTAATTTTTTACAATTTTTTTTTAAATTGGAATAATATATGAGTTTTTGTTGGATTAGTGCAAACACTAAAAATTCAAAATCTACTAAACACTCCTTTGATAGGCATCTATATCTAGAAGTTTTTGGCATGATCCATGTGCATTCGACATGAGTCACGCGACGATAAGTATACGCTTACCTTTCCGTGTATAGACGGCGGCGATGGTGTCTGAAATGCTCTCGAGGATCCTGAGATTAAGACACAGAAAGTGTCAAGCCAGGGTAAATGGAAATTTTGATTCTTCAGCGTATAAGCCAGTTAAGTTTCGATACCCGCCGCTACTGTAAGGATCTCGAAGCCCATTTGAGAAAATGATGTTGCTACCAAACCTACTATGCACTCGTTTTATATCCTGCAATTTTATGAACAAGAGAAGAACAAGTGGAAAGCAAAGATTTTAGGGTCTGCATTAAACTTTAGGTGCATGGAAATCAATCTCATCTACTGACAAAATATCGAGGCCATATCTTTATGAAAAGTCACTGAACATCATACATGACCGCCGTAATAGGTGGTGATCCAATGTGGCCGGGGCACGACCCGTACGAACTGTTGCATTTCTCGATGAAGTTGGTTAAGTTGAAAGGATTTGCTTGAAACATAGAATTGTTTGTGATGCCTACGCCCGTTACCACCTCGCTGCATCTCTGCAGACAGCTCTCTCTTTCAGTCCAAGCCAAACGAGGTGATTTAATCACAGAATTGCATTAGGACAACTCCTGACCATGATAATTTTGCGGAAACAAAGATTGTCTATGGGATGAGGTTATTCAATTCATCCTACCTGGACATAAATGTTGCAAAAGGTTCTCGTACCTTAAGGACATGTAAAATGCAAGCAATACATATGTATGACACATGATGAAACAGCCTGCCCCAAATTATTTTGCGAAGTACTTTTTCGATAAAATTGTGTAGCCTAGACAAACCCGTGATCGTCTTTAATGGTAAAGATTAGCAATGTTTGGCTTATGTTTGACTTACGATGACCAATTTACAAAAGTTAATTTATTAATTGATGTGTGAGACTGCGATCGTCCCTCAAAACAAATGGATTATGTTCAAGAACCATCAATTTGTCACTTCACTCAATAAATCAAAGAAGAATGTAGAGAGCTGTACCTGCCAACTCCAACCCAACTCGGGTTGAGTAGGGGCAGTGCCATTGGGAGGAACGATGTAGCATGTGGATCTTCTATTCAAGGCAACGACCCCTGCAAATATTTTATCAAGAATGCCGTTTTCAGAAGCATTTGCTCCATCAATGCCTCTACATACTACTTCCACCGGATATCTTGGTGGATCGTCATATTGAGCTGCCCTCGCGTACCGTAGCATCAGATTGTTCTTTAGTTCATCCCCACTCTTCAAAGGTCTAAGTCACCCAAAGAACATTCAAAACAAGTAATAATTGAATTTCAATTTAGCCTCTGAATATTGATGACATCTTATCGACTCTAGCGACCAAAAAACTGTGATTAAGTTGCGCATGTATGTGATACATCATGATCACCACCGTTGGTAAATGAAGCTCTGACTTAGTCATGAGATTGTTGACACGCATAGGCGCATACAAAGCCATACCTACAAGTTTTGAAGATCTTGCTTAATCGCGAGAGGCCACCACGTTCATAAGCCACTCTATCGATCTCTGCCCACGAGTCTCTTATAATTTGGTAGCAAGTCTCGCTAGCTTCCTGTGTAGACCAAGCAAGGTGTAGCACGAGTTATGAAAGAATCATTAAAGTCCCAAAGATCGCTCGAGTAATATGTATCTCCGTCTTCATCATTTAAGTCCTCTTTTTGAATAACCACGCCGGCACATTCTCTTGGTGTCAACACTTGGGCGGGGAGGCCGCCTCATCTAATGGATTTGCAAATTGGATGTTCGAAAAATCTTGGGCAATTGTTATCAGAACAAATAGAAAAGAAGAGATAATTAGGAGGATTGCAATTACCTTGAAGTCCTTGGTGACTACCGAAAAGTATCCATCTTGCGGGGTAATGCCATCAAAGTATAGTATCGGAGCTGACGAGGCTAGAGCTCCAAAGGCCAAATGTGGATATTTCAGCCGAAACCACGAAGCAAGCACTGAGATCCCCATAAGCTACCCATTAACAATTTGATAAATGAAATGGATTATATATCTTTCTTGAAAAAATTCCTATTTTCCTTGAGTCCTTGACAACGAAGGTAGTAACTAGGGGTGATCGGGTCCAGGGGTGGGTAGGGTTCGGACACTGACCCCGTACTCCAACCCTGTTATAACCGGTTCCTCTTTTCTGGACCCTGTACCCTACCCTGTTTTTATTAGACCCTGTTTTGGACCCAACCCTGTTTTTCCAGTCCGGGAACAGGGTCAACCCTGTTTTCATTGGAACCTGTTTTGCAACCGTTCAATATTCTATACGGCTTCGAATTTTACATTAATTAGCGAAAAACAACAACGTAATTCTCCTAACATTATAAGACAAAGCAAAAATCCTAAGAATGCATAAGCATTAGCAACAAATATGGATCTAATATTAGTCTCATTCCCACAAATACTTCTAATATGACCTAATGTGCTTACTTGTGTGTATGCGACAGAGCTCTAAGAGGACATCTTTCTTGAGTTGGATTGAGAATTAGTACTACAATAATTAGTAGCATTTGTCCTACGACTATAGTAATAGTTGAAAGTGGGATCATTAAAAAAGAAAAATAATTCATGAGAACAGTTTTTTTTAACAATTATCTCTAAACTTGATTAAG
Organism: Corymbia maculata; assembly: GCA_014182735.1. Lineage (NCBI taxonomy): Eukaryota > Viridiplantae > Streptophyta > Magnoliopsida > Myrtales > Myrtaceae > Corymbia > Corymbia maculata. The sequence continues at coordinate 11,910,399 of CM024683.1, read as the reverse complement.
AGAAAATCTTTCTTTTTTTAACATTTATTCGAAGACAAAGAGACTCAAAAGCATTATACAGAGAAAAGATTTTTTTTTTTTTAACAGGGTAAAAACTGGTTCTAAAACCGGTCCGGTTCTAAGTGGGTCTTTGCTTGGACCCTGTTCCCGGACCGGTTTCAACCGGTTCCCAAAAATTGGAACCTGTACTCGGACCGGTTTAACCGAAAACCGGTTCCCGACCCTGTTTTTCGGGTGGTCCGGTCCGGGTTCCGGGTAAACCCGGTCCGGTTGCACACCCCTAGTAGTAACAGCTCATTGTTCCAACATAATTTTAAAAGCGTGTTCAGCTACGCGTGCCGCAATTGGATGAATACGTGAGTGGAAAGAAAATAAGTAATTTTACAAGAAACATATTGAAATGAGAAATTAATTGAGATGTTGATTATGTCATCTTTTGTCTTTTCAATATTCTAATGTAATGGTAATAAGGGAAGGCCAACAAAACCCCATTTTTCTCTTAGATATAGGGAATATCAAGTGTTTAATTTTTTTCCTATATACATGAGAAGTTTCAAATGTATATAACATATTTTGAAAATGTATCGATAAGCGTTCTACTTACTTCCCCCATACGATGCTCCCACAACAATCACTGGACAATCTCTGGCCTTCAGTTCCTCCTTGACGTGTCTGACAATAACTGCGCAATCGGTCAAAGCTTGGGACGAGCTAAAATACCCACGAACATTAGGGTCCTTGAGGGCTTCTCCCAAGCTCATCCCAAAGGGAATTGACTTGCCATAGTACCGATGCTGAACAGGCAAAAGCATTTCGCAAAATTAAAACGAATTTAATTACTCATTAGACGCCTAAATAGATCTAATCGTTCATGCTTAGACCAAAGAAAGATGATACAATTCAAATGTGATACCTCAATATAAACTAACAAAGCTTTGAACTGAGCAGCGTTCTCAATCAGAAACCCGACACTGTCTAGGTCGTATTCGATTGGCGCTTCAGCACCAAGGTAAATGAAGATCGGAGCACTGGAATTGGCGCCACCCCAGTACTTGGAGTTGATCAAGTACCTTTGTCCAAAGGTGGTGTAGCTCTCGGGTCTATAGTTGAAGTGATCAAGCGTTTGGTTGAAGAAGAAAGTTTCGAAATCATTGGTTACGAATACTGGAACCCTGCGTCGGAAATCTTGGAGCACCTTTTCACGGTGCAAACTCAGCCTCGGAAAATCGAACTCTCCAAAAACAGGAGCTGCGGATGAAATGAAAAAGATGATCAAGGAGAGCCAAGAAAGAACCATCGCCTGTGGAGATAAAAGAAAAACTTCGGTGATGAATTCAAAACTTGATAGGACAATGACATGAGAGAGTGTCATGACCTTATATAGCCATTTGCCAGCAATCAATTGTGCAATTCCTTGGGGTCTTTTGTGTTCATATTCTTGGATAATTCAAAAAAGGGTCAATAAAAGGTGAAGCTAATATGATCTTCATAAGTGTCTCTCATCGTCTGGTGAGTTTCTCTCTATTCCCATGGTGAATAGCTCAACCCCTAAAACCCTAACCCTAAATCCTCCTCTCTCAGCCTGGGTAGTGAATGCCCATGGCTGTCTGTAATTTTCTTGCCCACAGCCTGATCCGTCCACCACACCAACGCCATGGCATTGTCTCAAGCTAGGTCATCTTCTCCCACGCATCATCCTCTCCTACAAGGCAACCCACCAGCAATCCACATCCTCTTGAACCCGCATCCCTAACACGAACCATGATAGCTACCGCAAAACCAACCCCCGACTAACCTCCAAAACCATACATTTCTCCCTGCCCAAACCTTTCCAATCCCCCCCGCACAAGACCTTTTTCCCCGAAGCTTCAAAGACCGCCGGGCTAGAGCCCCCTTCACTCCACAAGCCAAGCGTCTATTTTCTAGTAGATTTCACACTATGGATGAGGAGCGAGAAGACCACCTTTGCCTGATGGCCCTGTGCAATAAAATGGGCGACATGTGGTCAGAAGTTGACCTTATGGACCTCAGCAATACAATTCCAGAGCAAGACTCCTAGGTAAATCAAGTTATACTATATGGCAAACTGTTCTCTAGACCAAATGTAAATTTCCAAGCATTCTGGAACACTATGAAGAGAGTGTGGAAGACAGAAACAGCCCAATGCGAGATCATTGAACAGGGATTCTATGTTTTCACCTTCAATTCAATTGATGAAAAAATCGTGTTCTAGAATCAGGCCCTTGGTCCTTCACCAGTAATCTTTTAGTGCTTCAAGAAGGTGACCCAAAAATTCCTGAACTTCGCTACAATTTCACTTAGTATGCCTTCTGGGTCCACCTGATAGGGCTGCCGCATGCTGTAATCTCATATAGCGCCATAAGACAAATTGCAGGCAAGCTAGGGGTAGTTGAAGATGTAAAAATAGAAGCAAGGAGCACTAACATGTGCAAAGTCAGTAGAGCCAAAGTTAAACTGAACTTATTGCAACCCCTTAAAATGGGCACTATCATAGCTGTTGGCGGGAGGAAGTGGTGGATCGACTTCAAATATGAGCGCCTACCACATTACTGTTACTCATGTGGATGTATTGGCCACTATGCAAATGACTGTACACAATTCCCTTATGAAGAGTCGGGTTTACCAAAAGATCAACCAAGAAGATATGGGTCGTGGCTTAAAGCTGAAGTTAAGGAGTTAAGCCCATACTGGAAGACTTTCTTCGGCGATATTGATCAAATGGGTGTTGAAGACGAAATGGTGGCTGAAACCCCTACATCCCCCACTGCTGTAACCTTGCAAAATGAAAATTCCAAGCTGAATGAGAAGGCTCTTATCATCTATAATCCATCAGCAAGCAAGCAAAATAGCAACAATGAAGTGGCCGAATATTGCATCCCAAACAGGGGTAAAAGAGGGAAGCAGACGCAAAACTACTCCCAGCCCCCTCTAGAGCAACAGGAATATACAGCACTATCAAAAAAAGGCAAAGCAGTTCTGAAATCTCCAGCTCCAAAGAAGCATAAAAGGTTCGCCCCATATGGCATCAAAGGGAACCTTGGACCCATTACTGAGGACCAGCTCTTAGATACACCCATCCAACTGTGGAAAGGTAGAAATACACGAGCTTTGGTGGCTAGCCCTAATAAGCCACCACAGGAGATATGAAGATAATGAGTTGAAACTATCAAGAGCTGGGCAATCCCTTGACAGTCCAGCATTTGCGAGCCTTAATAGCTCGCGAAAGGCCTAACTTGGTTTTCCTTATGGAAACCAAGAATAGAAGAGGGGTTGTACAAAGACTTCAGCAGTAGCTAAAGCTGCGTTTCTCCATAATAATTGACCCGGTGGGTATAGCAGGGGGCCTGGCTCTACTATGGGACGAAGAAATGCAAGTAGACATGGTGCTCGGTTCTGGTGTTTATATAGAAATACACTGTAGGGAGCCTAGAAATGACATTTTGATGAAAATTACCTTCCTCCATGCGCCCACAAACCTGCAAGATAGACTAGAGCTATGGCAAAATGTCAGAAATGGTGCTCTCTCTAATCATCTTCCATGGTTATGCATTGGTGACTTTAATGACGTTCTATATCACTAGGAGAAAATTGGAGTCCGGGAGGCTGAGCGACATCGAATGGCTGCATTCAAAGAATTTGTTGACTCATGTGCCTTAATGGACATTGAAAGCAAATGGTGTGCTTACACGTGGTCAAATAAGAGAATTAGGGAGCAACTAGTTAAAAAGCGATTGGATCGAGCACTTTGCAACCTTGATTGGAGGATCTATTTCCCTTCCACTGAGGCTTTCGCCCTTCCAGCTATTGGATCAGACCACAGCCCGATCATCCTAGCAATACAATCAGATGGCAACGGAAATAGGAAAAAACCCTTCAGATTTGAAGCATTCTGGTTAGATCAACCTCAATGGTTTGAAGTGGTGCAAAAGGCTTGGAAGGGCGACCCACAGCACCAAAAAGACATCATTAGCAAGACAAAGCGGGTGACTAGAAACTTAAGGTTTTAGAGTAGGCAAAAATTTAAGAACGCCTTCCAGCAAATAGATCAGCTCCAAGCCAAACTCACCTCTCTAACATACAGTGGGGCCAATCCATCAGATGGTGGAGAATATAAAAGAATTGTCGAACAAATTGATGAGCTATGGCGACAAGAAGAGATGTACTGGCATATGCGGTCTAGAATCAACTGGATGCAATGGGGGGGATAGGAATACAAAGTATTTCCATGCAACCACTATCCAAAGAAGGCAACGAAACAAGATTTCCTAGAATCAATTGGATGCAATGGGGGGATAGGAATACAAAGTATTTCCATGCAACCACTATCCAAAGAAGGCAACGAAACAAGATTTCCATGTTGAGGATTACTGACCAACACTGGTGCAGGGAACCAACAGCACATCATAGACTTCTATAGGGACCTATTCACCTCGGTCTTCCAGCCTGTGCTAGAGCTTTGTTCCTGGGTAGTCACAAATAGTATGAATGAAGACTTAGTAAGGCCAATAACTATGGAAGAAGTCCGGACTGCAGTCTTTCAAATGGGCCCTACAAAGGCACCTAGACCGAATGGTTTAAATGGGTTATTCTACCAAAACAGCTGGCCAGCAATTCGAGAGGACATTTTTAATACTGTGACCACCTTCTTTACCCAAGGTACCTTCCCCCATGAAATGAATGCAACCCAAATTACCCTCATTCCCAAAGTCACAAACCCTGAGAGCCTAACTCAGTATAGACCTATTAGCCTATGCAATTTCAATTACAAAATTATTGCAAAGGTTATGGCAAATAGATTAAAACCCTGGCTTTCTAGCATCATCTCACCGGAACAAAGTGCCTTTATGGAGGGTCGCCAAATTCAAGACAACATACTCATCGTTCAGGAGGTGTTGCACTAGCTTCGAGTTAGAAAAAGGAAGAGGAAATTTCAAGTCGTTTTAAAATTAGACATGCAAAAGGCTTACGATAGGGTGGAGTGGGATTTTCTATGCAACTATATGTTGAGTATGGGATTATGTGAGAAGTGGGTTTCTCTAGTCAGATTCTATATATCTACAGCCTCCTTTACGGTAAATGTGAACGGAGAACCTACTGAAGTCATCAAGCCATCAAGGGGCATTAGACAGGGTGACCCTCTATCTCCTTATCTTTTTATCATTATGGCTAATGCTCTCTCTAATCTAATGTCCACAGCTATGGAAGATGGTCTGATTAAGGGGATCACACTAAATTCCCATTGTCCCACACTATCACACCTTATGTTCGCGGATGATGCAATCATTTTTCTGGAGGGCACCACTAGAGAAGCACAGAATCTAGCTAATATTCTGCATCAATATTGTTTTGCCTCAGGGCCTTTACTTCCCTGGAGAGTGCCTATGGACAGCCCGCAAAGGCCCTCGGCCATCATGGGGATGGCAGAGCATCATTGCGGGAAGGGACTTCATTGAACCAAAAACAAAGTGGGAGGTCCGCAACGGCAATAGTATCAGAATAAGGGAGGACAGATGGTTATTATTAGGGAGGATAGGGGGTCCAGCAAATAGAACTGAACCTACACTAGTATCAGAATTCATAAACAAAGAAATAGGGGAATGGGATACCCACCTATTGGCTGACTTCTTTCCTGACCAAACGGTGCAAGTGATCCTCACAATACCCCTAAGCCTACAACCGAGACCAGATAAACTACTATGGATCGCAAACCCATCCAATCAATACCAAGTCAAGAGTGGCTACAATACTTTACGAGCAAAACAGACAGATATTCAAGCACAAGTAGCTTCAAGTTCCTACCAAATACCCAAGCGAGTGTGGACCGAGATATGGAAACTACAAGTCTTCCCAAAAATTAAATTCTTTATGTGGGGAATATGCAACAACGCACTCCTGACTAAAGAAAATCTATACCGGTGCACACTCTTACCTGACCCGAACTGTCCAATCTGTAACGCTGAACCAGAAACGCCGAAGCATCTCTTTCTCCTTTGCCCCTAGACAAAGCCAATTTGATCAAACCAACGACTGCATATAAACACATCCCCAACAGCGATCTTGAGAATGGAAAAAACGGTTAGCGAGACCCTCACCTCCGACGCATCTCCCCTGTTCAAAGCTCTGTTTGCAGGCTCTCTTTGGTCAATATGGAAGCAACGCAACGCAAGCATCTTTAGAAGGCAGCGGCTAAAACCTAATGAAACAATCAGCGAAGCAGAACGGGAACACCTGAATTTCACCAAGTGGAAACCGCAGCACAGCAGCACCGTTGGAAGATCTGACCCCAGTTTGGAGATCTGGAAACCACCAACCTCAAGCGCCCTAAAAATCAACTTGGACGCTGCGTGGAGGTGCTCGGAAATGGAGGGAGCAGCAGCTGCAGTCTGCAGGAACGCCCAAGGTCTCCTTATCGGTGGATTTGCAGAAAAAATCCGAGCTTTATCGGCGACCCTAGCAGAAACCCTAACAATCCAGAAGGCTCTTCTGTGGATAAGGGACAACAGGAGCGCGTTTGTCTGCACTGGAATAGCAAGTACTTCAGTTATGTTGAACTCCAAACTGACCCTCGTGTCTAACTGTAAACTGGCGGTGTAGTATGTGCTAGGCTTGGAGGCAAATCCATGGGCTGCACGTTCCACAGTTGAAGACTACCAGCACCTACTGGCCCGTCTTCAAGATGTCCACTTAACCTATGAACCAAGAGCTATGAACCGGGCCGCAAACTGGGTTGCAAAGGCCCATCTAATCGGCTCTCTCCCATCCAACTGGGTAACCCGGCCCCCACACCCCCTTGTATCTATCTTATGCCACGAATTTCCATTAGGTTGTAATGGAACTTCCACTTCGTAATGAATGAAAGTGGTTTACCGATCCAAAAAAAAAAAAGGGGGTCAATAGTTAGGTTCTTAATCACAAAGACAGCTAAACATTTCTTAGCATGGCATACTTTTCAATGCATACCTATTCTTCCTCAGATATGGTAATAATCAAGTGAAGGCTCTATTACTAAGTTTTTCCCAACTAAGCTTGTCAATGATCCTTTTGTCAGTTTCCCACTGTGGCATCAATAAGGATCTTAAAATTGTACAATTTATTTCTGAATTGAGCTTCATTGACTGACTTAACAAAATCGAGCGCCTTTTTTTATGTCTCTTAGTAGTCACATCAAATTGGTAACTGTCTACTGCACCATCCAAGGTGTCGTTGGACGGATGGTGCAATAGCTGGAGTATGCCAAGATTTGGAAGGAAATTTTGTTAAGAGCACATTGTAGAAGTCCAATACTTTTGCCTAGGGAGATTGTCAAGGAAAATCCCAAGTTCAAATCCGTTAACATATCCAGTTGGACTTACTCTTACTTAAAAATTTAGACTAATGAGTTATTGGTTAATTTTAAAATATTAATTGCTTCACACCAAACCTATTTTCTAATATGGGATTTTTCTATAATACAATTCATGTATATCCTAATAATCTCCTCTGGCATTGGTTACTTGATTCTTCCTTGAGATATTCACTAAACATCGATATATATTGAGAGTAGGCCACCAATCAACCATCAACTTCGATACCAGTTTATTGGGAGTGCACGGTGAAAGCCCAATACTTTCTCTTGCGGAGATTGTAAAGGGAGAGCTCAAGTCTAAACCCGTCAAAATATCTAATTGGACTCATCTTTAATCAAAAGCTTAAATCAAACAGTTATGAGCTATTTTGGAAATATTAACCATTTTACACCACACCTATTTCCAATGTAAGACTTATTTAACGTAACTTACATGTATATTCTAACAAATTTCGTCAATGGATTTGTCTAAGACATTCGAGCCTCCTCGGCTCTAAAGGTCAGAAGCCTTGCACTCAAAGAAGCCCTTAACCTTTTGAAGCAAAGAAGTGATTTGTGGTCAATAACCGATCTGAAGATGTACCTAGAAAGGAATGGCTCATCACTCTTCAAGTTAATTTCAAGCACTAATTTACCTCCTTAGGAACTTTAGGCTTTGATTAAAGAATGCGAAAGGTACTTGGCCCATCTCGGTTTAGACAAGTGGCCCACTGTCTACATAAGGCCAATCAACTGGCTGATTGGATAGTCAAGGCTTGCCAAGGTCCATCATGCTAAGACCCTTCCATCCTCCCTCCTTTACCCACCTGGTTTATGTGGGATATTTTGTTTTTTGAAGCTCAACAACTATGTTCTAAAAGTGAGATGATGAAATGAAGAATGTTCATTTGACAAAAAAAAAAAAAACAAAGATAGGGGTAAAGAGTTCTAAACTCATTTCTTAGCTTCCAGATGGCTATTTATAAGTCACTCAACTCTTGCTCATTAGGTTGGTGTCGAAGGTGGTGACTAAGCTATGACAATTTTTAGATTATCATAACAAATTGCAACATGTTACGGCAAATTTGATATGTCTTGGCATGTTGATGGTCAAATCTTATATAGTTCTGATCGGCTCTTGGTCTTATAAGTAGTCTTTTCACTTCAGATCCTCCACTAGTGGAGGTGTTGCAAATCTACTTTCCACTAGACTAACTCGTCTTGTGTCGGCACCAAAGTAGTATTCTCGCTTCACCATTCCCATTGTAGTAAAAGTACCCTACTCTCGAAAGGGCTTGTACGAACACGTGTCGAGTGCCCAGTAATTTGCCAAGATCGCTATCATTGCCCTCGGCCCCCAAACAAAACAAAAGCAAATCTAAATTTTTAGATTGCGTTTTGTCGTCGAGATTTTCTTTTAAGGTAAAACAGGATACCGGTGGGATTTATAATATGACATCCAGTGCTTGGTAAATGTCATCATGATATAATATAAATAATGAGAGAACCTCAACAAGAAACTTGCCGCTCTTAATCACCGTCAAAGAGGCCTTCGTCTTCACACCGCACACTAGTGACATCGTCCAAATCTAGGGCCTCGCAACTTCTTCAACAGTTTTCCAGAAGTCCAAGATAATAGATGTGAGGAAAAAACGAAAAGGTAGAAAGAAGAGACCTTCCAAGGGAAGGTGACCCAGTTCTTCTCCATCAATCCACCATTGTCATACGTCCTGCAACTTCAAATTCCTCTCAGCCTCGTCTTCTAATCATCACTACAACACCATCACATTCCCTTTCACCCACCGTTCTTACTAACCATCATCGACAATGCCGAGGTTTGTCAGCTCAACGTCAAACAGCCCAAAAAGTCGCGCAAACCTCCATCCTCATCTACGTTTGTCTTCTTATATATTCATTCGCCACTCTCTCTCTCTCACTAGAACAACACCTAACAACATGGCCAGGAATCATAACCTCGCCTTGCCCTGTTTGTCAAAAGCTTTGACCCGGAAGGATCATTCACCAATCACCCAAATCAAGGGATCTTATGCGAGCTCGCAGCTGTTACTTCCCCATTGGCGGCCCCAATTTTGACGGACTCAAGGCGAGCTTGCAATTGTGAATTCCAATGTTGGCCACTATTAGAGATATCAATCTTCTTTATTGATTATATCCATCTTCCCTGATTGATTCTATTTTGTCTAATTTTTTTAATTTATTTTATTTGATATTGTATATATTTTATTACTTTAGATAGTTGTATAGAATAGCCTATAAATATTATGGGTGATTGGGTCCAAGGTGAGTAGAGTCCAAACCTAAACCATATACCCAACCCTGTTTTAATTGATTCCCTCTTTTTGGATCATGTACCCAACCCTGTTTTAATTGATTCCCTCTTTTTGGATTGGACCGTTCCCTGTTTTGGACTCAATTTTGTTTTTTTCCGATCCAAGAACAGGGTCTACCCTGTTTTTATTGGAACTTGTTTTGCAAATATCCGATATCCTAAATGATTTTGAATTTTACATTAATTCACAAAATAAACAACACCGTAATCCTCCTAACATTATAAGACAAAGAAAAAATCTTAATAATGCATAAACATTAGGAACAAATATGGATTTCATATTAGTGTCATTCCCATAAATATTATTGATATGATCTAATGAGCCTAGTCATGTGTATGCAACGAAACTATTATTAAAAGAACATATTTTTTGAGTTGGACTGAAAATGTTTTAATTATAGTTGAAGATGGGACCATTAAAAAAAAAATAATGTATGAACACGGTTTTATTGAACAATTCTTTGAAGACAATTCTCCCTCAACTTGATTCAAGGAGATGTTTTCTTTTCTTTTTTAATTCTTCAAAAACAGAGAAACTCAAAAGCACTATACAAAGAAGATTTTGTTTTTTTTAACAAAGTAAAAACCAGGTTCAAAACCGATTAGGTTCGGGTGGGTCTTTGCTTGAACCCGGTTCTCGGACTAATTTCAACCGGTTTCCAAAAGCTAAAACCAGTTCTCGGATCGATTTAACTGGGAACCGGTTCCCGACCTTATTTTTCAGTGGTCTAGTCCGGGTTCCAAATCAACCCGGTTTGGTTGCACATCCCTAATAAATAGGCTTTTGTATCATCAACTTTAGACACAAAAATATACAGAAATTTTCTATTTTTCACTTTATTCTATCAGCCATGACAACAGAGTTCACGACCGACATTAAGGTCATGGGCCAGCCATAGGCGGCCCCTGATCCAGTCCCCTGAAGCCAACAACTTCTGATTTGAGGTTGTGCGCTAGTTTTTAACGGTCTTTAAGGCAAAAACTTGTATGTGATTTTCTTTGTGTCAAATTTTTATCCTATACCTCATCTTCTAAATGGGATTTTTTTTTTTTATTCATAGTTATATCCGGTATACTAAATGAGACTTTATGTTGTATAACCATTTGGGCACGAGAGTAGATGAACTCCATGTCATAAGATGGTACTTTTTCTCCCTTTCATCATGATCGTTTATGTTTGGGCGGGATTATTCCATTTAATTCCAAAAATCCATTTCTCAAATGGCCTATTCCCACCCGTCCATCTTTGATTTTATGTATAACATGCTGGACTACTTTTTTATGAATATTAGAGAAAAAAAGGCTACAGCACTATTTTAAAAAAAAAAAAAAAAAAAAAGCTTAACAATTTAAAATAAAAAAAAAAAAAAAGAATAGGGGCAAACAAAACAGAGCTGATAGATCAATAACCATTAAAAGGAAGGTTTAGAGGGTGACAGTCGATAATGACCCTTGTTGGCAAAATCGCTGCCCCTCGACACCCCCGCCAACCATTAGAATCTACTATAGTGATCACTTTTCCAACATAGAAAGGAAGAGATAGGGGTTCAAATCTCCACATTTTAAGAGAGGTAGGGATTGGGACGATTTATCTTTAAGTGTGAATTTTAATTCCCACACTTTATAAAGAAGCGGGATTTTGTCCAAAAGTGAAAGTTAGAGTAGAAATAAAGTAAAATATAAAAAATCTAAGAGTAAAAATTAAAATATGAAAAAAGTAAGCCCTCACTTGTGGTTGAGGGATGCTAGCTAGGGGTGTCAAAAACCGAACCAAAAATCGAACCGAACCAAACCGAAATTTCTTATGTTTTCGGTTCGGTTCGGTTCGGTTTCGGTTCAGTTAACCGAAAAATAACCGTTAACCTTTTCGGTTCGGTTCGGTTCAGTTAACCTAACCAAATTAGAATTCTTAATAAAAATTCAATAATCTCTCTTCTTTATCATCTCTTTTTTACTTAAATTACAATAAACAAAGTAAAAATAGGAAAATCGAAAAACCGTCCTGAACCGAACCATACCGCATTTTCGGTTCTGTTCATATTCGATTCGGGACGGTCTCTTATCGATTCAGTTCGGTTCAATTTTTTCAAAAAACTGAACCGAACCGAACCGTTTACACCTCTAATACTAGCCCTTGTCAGGTAGTCAGTGGGGTAGTTGTTGGGATTTCATGAATCATGTATAGGCAATTTAATATAAATGCAGCGGAAACAAGATAAAATATTTCTACACATGAATCTCCAAAGGCGTTGTTCGTGCGTTTCAATCAAAAATCCGATTATAAGAAGGGGGTTAAACGAATTACCTCTCGAAGCGCACTTTAAACGAATTGGTCCAAACGTTCTTCGTTCGAGCCCCACAAACGTCGGACCTCTAGTTCGGACACACCACCGGTGGACGTCGAACGAAGAGAGAACTTGCAGATAATCACCACTACGATTGTGCTAGCAACTCCGTGGAGATAATCCTTCGTATCCTCGATATTTTAGCCACAGCCTAAAATGAGAGAATCCTTCTATTCTCTTTTTCGTTTGCGTACGTACGCACACAAAAACGAACACACAAGTTTCTTATATAAGAACCGTGGGTAACCGCCCATGATCCCACGAGCGGTTACGATCGGAAACTGTAGCCGATCGCGGGAGAACAGCCCACGACCAGCAACCATTGCTGGTCGTGGCTTCATGCATGATCCCATGACCAGTAACCGTTGCTGGTCGTGGCTTCATGCATGAGGATCATGCATGATGGTCAGCAACGGTTGCTGACCATCATGCCGTAAATTTTATTTTATTTTTTTTAATTAAAATTCACACATCACATGTGCGTTGCACACGGTCAGCAACAATTGTTGACCGTGTGCATCTTTTAATTAATAAAAATAAATAAATAAAAAGAAGACATGATCTTTATGTTTATATTCGGGATACATTAATGTGCATCCACTTTGGGCATGCGTGTGCATCATATGCACATAGGCTCGTGACTATAATACAAATTAAATTAAATCACATTTAATTTAATTTCATGTCAACTCAATGCGACTGTAGTAATTTGCAAACACATTTGCAAAATTATTTCTCTCTCGTTTTACGTTATCCTAATTGGTTATGGTGTGTGACATCCCTAGGTTCATCACTAAACTGGTAGTAAGACTTGTACTAACACATTAGTACTCTCAAAAGAATTAATTGTCTCAATTAATCTTTGGGTCCTACAAGTCATGCTTGACATCTAGCAATATGCCATGGCTACCTAGGTAGTGTGAATGCTTTAAGAACATAATGAACCCGTCAGTTTTGGCTACAGTGTAATTTAATCCCTCTGTCTTACTATGTCCTGATCGAACAGTGGTGTCACCCCTCAACACTCCCATTGACCATCTTTCATTCCATTTCACGTTTTTTTTTCTTTTTTTGGGAGGGTATGTTTTTGCTTTTCATTATGTTTGGCCTTTTTGGGTTTTTTGTTGATCTTTGGCATATTTTCTAATGTAGAGCCCGACTAGCACTACATCATCACCAAATGTTCTTGAAAAACATTGGTAAATACCACTTATGTATTTTCCATCACTCAAATTGAACATAATTGATAGAGATACTTAATTAGATTTTCGCTATAACTTTTAGGATTTGTAGTGCACTCATCTCAATATCTTAAGTGTGGGTAATTTGACGCCATTAATTTTTAGTCTGAAATTTCCAAAAATTACACACAACAAATTGGGCCATAATAGAAATGAAAACGTCCAAATTACAATGGAAAAATGTACGAATAATTAAACCGTTGGACTATTTAATTGCTAAACAGAAACAGAAATAATTCAAAATTGAGGTTCTTAGTCCTTCAAACTTTTATTGTTTCGCAATTGTAGACAACAAATCAAGATGTTTTTGATGACTTATAGATTATCTATGTCGTCTAGATAATTTTATTGGGATACAGTCTAGTCACGTAGAATAACTCGACCTATATTTCTGTGCGGCTATAATTGCCCTTCATCTGGTTGCATGCAATTTCAATCAAAATTTGGACTGCTTTGAGGATGTTTTATATAGGCTAAGAAATTATCTCGTAACTATGTTGGTCAACAACAGGAAATGTGACCCATGTTTAAAGCGAACGGGAGAAGGCTTAGGGTTTAAAGACTGGTATTAAATTGCAAAAATCCTCGAATTTTTATAATTCTTCTTGTCGTAAAATAATATATTCGACTTGCTGTCATCATTAGCATGAAGTTGATGGTGATCTTGAATGGTTGCGCGTTGCTAGTGTTTTTGAGAGCGCGATGCCGGACCAACAACCGGTTCAACCAGTTAAACCGTTGATGGACGGTCCAATCCTGGGGCAAAACAAGCAATTGCCAAAACCAGGATTGAACCGGCAAAGTGGACTGGATCTAGAAACTGGTCGGGCCCGTTTTGACTCATGGGCTAGGATTTAGGCTTGTGGAGTTGGGCGACACATGGCTTGTCTAGCCCATTCTCTAGTTTTAATGAAGTAAAAAGTGCATGATGCGCTGACACATGCCATTGTCCCCATTTGTAAAACACGCAAGCATTCCAATCTTATTGGAGAAGAAAAATATACAACTTAAATGAGAGATGTGGACATGCGAATACCAATACATTAAAATAAGAAATGCAACCAGACTAAGTGCCCTTTGTTGAAAAGTTTGTTTCATGTTATATATATAATTTGAGTAAGTTCCTAAAACTCTTTTATCTGAACTCTAAGACATAAAACACGAGTATTCCAACATTATTGAAGAAAAAAATATATAACTTGAAATGAGGGATGTGGGCATATGAGTACCAATACATTAAAATAAGGAATGCAATCAAAGTAAGTGCCCTTTATTGAAGAGACTATTGGTAGTAGCTTTTGTAGGTGGAAACACTTCATGTATATAGTAGTTCGAATTTGGGCTTGCTCGTTGATTAGGAACACTGCCGTGGTAGTGCCTTGTATGGTTGCGACATCATGACCACCGTGCCCTTCGCTGTCTTTGTTGATAGAGGAGAGATGAGGCGGGCCACGGCGCAAAGTACTGGACACAACGGGCATCGCCACAATTTGGCTGGATTTCGACCGCGACGGGGATGCGACAGTCATTGAGCCGCAGCAGTAAAAAGGTGCGAGGCGCAGCGCCGAAGGATGGATGGGAGATGGATAAAGGGGGCAAAGATTAAGTTTTTTCTTTTGTTTTTTGGTGGGGACTTGTGATTCATTTCCTCATAAAATGAGGATAATTTGGTCCTTTTAGAAAATTGCACTCAAAGTTTGAAGGATCCCCAACCATATTAAGATAGTCTAATTATGTTTAGCAAGGAAGATGTCAATAGATTGTGGGCGCTGTCTTGAACACACTCCCTAATATTTCAAGCAAGTGAAAATCAGTTGAATATATGACCTGTCAAATGGGTGGTTGGGATGGATAAAAAATGGTGCAATTCAAATTAACTCATTTTTATGTAATACAAATTTAGTGTTTCATGCTCAACTCAACTCAACTCATATTAGTAAAACACTTATATTAGCCCAATTCGAGAAAACTCATGCCCAAACTAAGGTGATAAAAGTGAGATTGAATGAGGGGGAAAGAGAGAGTCATAGAGAAGAGTTAGGTTTAAGAAATTTATAAATCCATTTAAGCCATATAATACCCATTTATAACTCATTTACTCAATATAACTAATCCATATAATAACTCAATCTATCAAATATGAATTAAGATATGGGTCTATGACCATTTGACTGGTCAAACATATATACTACAACCTCAACCATGAATGTGCATCTTATTGTTAGCATAATTATATTTATTGAAGTTTTGGATAGAGAAATGAGCAAATTCTGTCTACCCTTTTTGAGTATATGTAACCTGTCCGATCCCATATCAAAATACCATACAATGCGTGTTTATGAAGTTTATGTGTGCATGCGTACAATTCCCCTCCACCTATTAGCTTGACCTCACAGGTTGGATATTTTAACAAGGACAATTACGGAATTTGTCATACACCTATTGCGGATAACCAAATTAGTCATAATTTTTTAATTCTATTAATGTTGTTTTAAATCTTTGTACAAAATTTCAATGTAGTATTCCAGCCAATCGCCTCCATATATTGCTAATGCCAATGTAATATGTAGCATGACTAATTTAATTATAAACTTTCGAATTTTGTTAATATAATTCTAAATTTTTTGCGCAAAACTTCAATCTAGTATAAATTGCTTATGTGGCGACCAACATGTCATCCATGTCAACATGTCTTGTAGGATGATGGGCGATTATTAAACACCATATTAGCAATTCCAGTGGCAATTTGGCCAAAGTGATTACATGAGGATCTCATGTGAATGTTTAGAGATATATTGTAAAAATTGACAGATTATAACACCGACTTGGTAACTGCCCTCATTTTCACATTATATGGGGCGGTTCGGATTATCAAATTTCACATGTCGCTTGTTAGTGGGACGCTCTAACATTACACAATGTCCACTTGCGTTTCTTAACCCCAAAACCCATGTAGATGCTGGGAGAGAGAGAGAGAGAGAATGGAATCATTGCAAGACGCAATGCGGCAAAAATTATCCGAATCGCGGGCGGAACAAAGCTCCATGTCTATCGTGAGCTTGTGATGGACACAAGCGACGTAAGTGTAGATCATATGCATGCGTCACAAGCCCCCGGTTTCAGAATCCGCCGTCGCCTATAGCATGACACTTTCTCGAGCAAAGATATTCATCATATACCATGACAATAAATATTGGATCTCTCTCTTTCTTGTCCATATATGTTGATCCGGATAGAACTGAAGTCGTGCTCTCTTGTCATTCAGCGTCATTTGACCTAATCGATATAATAAATTATTTAATCCTAAATTTATTATACAGATATTTTAATTACTCTTAAATTTACCAATTTTTCCAATTGAACCCTAAACCTTTAAGTGAAATTTTAATGTGGTCATTTGGGTTACTTTTCATCTGAAATCACTGACGTGGTTATGTACCACGTAGGACAAATGGCGATGGCTGGACTATCATATCAGCAAATTTTGGTAAAAATTAATTAAAATAAATATATTTGGGTTCCCCTTAAAGATTTAGCACTTAATTAGTAAAATTAGAAGGTTTATAATTGAATTAATATATGTACGATATAATTAAGATCGATCCAATTGTTTTATTTACATGGACGTTATGGATCCTGGTTGGATGGACGGACTATATGACCATCAACTATGTTAACTCCATATACATTAATGATCTATAAATAATTAATTTCATCAAATCCTGGGAATATCCTAGCGTGCAAGCACGTGTTAAGCATAGTCGGGAATCAAAAGTTTACTCTGGGACACAGATCATTTAGTTTACTCCTTTTATATAAAAGAAAAAAGAAAAAAATCAGAAAAAGTTTTAAAAAGTTGCAAAAATTATCCATGTCAGTATCATTCATGCCAAATGCCAATAGGATAGCCAGCTTTCACATGAATGTCGCATTGGGGATTTTTGGCACCAGAGCAATAATTGTATTATTGACTTCCTTGAGCAAGAAGCTAGATTCAAGGAAATCCGAGATCGCTTCAATGACTGATGAGTCAATCTTGTCCCAGTTCTTTTTAAAGAAATCAGCGTTATAACCATCAGGGCCGGGAGCTTTATTTCTAGCCAATGAGAACATGGCCTCACGGATTTCAGAAGGAAGAAAAGGCCGAGAGAGCATATTGATCTGATCTTCCTTGAGGGGAGAATGGATAACATCTCTGAGCTCCTGTATAGAAGGCCTTGCGGTCATACCAAGCTGGAGCAAGGAGGTCCTAGAAGTATGATACAAATACCTTCTGTACATCCTTCATATCATATATCATTTTGAGTTCTCTTGATCTATTACTAACACCTTCTTAGCGAAATTATTGATTTATGGGTTTCTACTTTCCTATATAGTTTAATTCAAAAATTCCCTTTTTCATTCAAATTTGATCCAGCCTTGAAGAGAGCAGTTTAGTTTTTCGATCAAAAGAGGGGAAAAAAATCTGAATAGATATTCAACTAGAAATTCAATTCATGATTTTAATTCGTTCCTTCCAATTTCTGGGCATAAAGACTGGATAGAGAAAGAAAAGAAAATTTGAAAGGGAGATTAAGATTACACTTTTTTTTTTTATTGTTTAACTATGAACAAAGTTAAAATATTACTCGCGAACCATGTATTAAAAAAAATTCCAACCATAAAATAAGTTTGAGTGAGAATGAGAGTAGTTAGATTTGGACTTCCATTAAAATAACTTAATTTTTAGAAAAAACAAACGAAGGATTTTCTAGCAACTCAAATTAACAACATTAGTATCCTCAATACATTAATTTATGGTCGTGAAAAGGAAAATTGTTCCTAATTTTGTAACATAGTTTTTCATATAATTAAAGACAATTTTTTTTATTTTAATGATTCAAAATTAGATTGGATATAAATTAACTAATTTATTCACAAATACAGTATGTGAAGGAGAGAGATGATGAAATTAATTTTGAGAGAGTGAGCGAGATAATGTTAATTGTGGTTGTTTAACCAAAATCTTGTTATTGAAGGGTGATTTGTTAACATAAAAATAATGTGTTTTAACCCAAAAAAAAAAGTGTGAAAAAATTGTCGCCCTTTTACAACCGCGGCCCTTCTTATCTAAATTGAAGTGTTCCTCCCTTGATCTTGCATGGTCAGAATCCACGTAACCAGTATAGCCCTAGCGGTGTGGGAGACTATAAGCTAGGAGTGTTAAATATGCCCAAACCGACCCAAAAGGAACCGAGCGATTTACCTTCTGGTTCGGATAATATACAAAAAGAACGAAGTGTCCTAACGGTTCGGTCCGAATCAAATTAAACCCTGCATCTCTCGTTCCTGGAGTTTATCCTCTCCTCATTTTGTCCTCTTCGCTTTGCTCTCCATTCGTCATTGTCATCTCGGTCTCCCTTTTTGCTGCGCTGCCGCTCCTCCAGCCCTCATACGACATAATCGCCCCTCTCTGTCTCTTGTAGCTCGTCCCCATCTGTAGAGATCTCAATGCGCCTCTCTGTCTACTCGCGTCCACCAGGCACGGCACAACTGGAGCCTACTCTTGTCGACGAAGGCTGCCTTCGGTGGAGTTCGACCGAGCTGAGATCTAGGGCTAGGGCACGACTCGACCTCAAAGGTTGCTCGATCCTACGTCGACAACTCGGATTGGCCCCATTCCAAGGTGTGGGGACTAGCGGATGACAAAAGAGAAGGTGTCGACAACGGGGCCGAAATGGATGCTGGGATGGACGATGGCACGGGAATTCTGGAGGCTTTGGAAGGAATTTTGGAGAAGGGAGAGAAGGGATAGGTAAGGGGTATGATGAGGAGGATGGCAATAACGGTAATATCAGAGACGAGCTAGCTCCGGTTATATACTCAGTGCCACCCAAGGGTTGGATCATGGACTCCGACGACACCCGGTTGGGGCTTTGGGCATGTTGACCGTCAGGGGCACAGCTCTATTACCAATTTATTGGGAGAAAATTTTTGAAGATGAAATGGTCACTACTCACACAAAAGAGAGAGAGAGATGAATAGGTTTATGGTTTAATTCACTTTATTTCACCCTGTTTCACCTTAACAAGAATTATTATAAGACTCTCCACCTTTTACATGACCTTTCCTCTTCCCCATAAATGTAGATAATGTTTCAAGAAGATAAATTTCTAAGAACTTACAAAATATTGATGAGACCTAAAAACGCGAATAGTCACAACATGAAAATACGAATAGACATCTTAAAAAAACATAACAATGATGACTTTTTTTTCAATGCAGGTATCAAGAAATCTTTGGCATCAATTTTAGGATATCGGCACCACAACAACCGGTTGATATTGGCAGCCCCTTCATTGTCTTCAGTAACTCGGCAACTTCAGCGTGAATTTGGTTTAATTTATAATACTCCCCCTTGAACCAAATTCTTTTCCTCATCTTGTAGTTTGCTTTCAAACAATCTTGTCTCAACCTCTTGCTCTTATCCTCTAGCTAACTATCAGGGAATCCGTCCATTAGTTTCTTTTCTTGGTCAAGCAAATGCACCACCTTTCTAAGCTGCTTCTCATTCCCTAAGGGTCCTCCCATTTCTTGAAAAATCTTAATAAGATTTGGAGGCTCATCAACTTTCGGTTCAGCCATCGGTGGATATGAATACCTAACTCTCGGCTCCGTTTCTTCAAAAGGGTCATGATGTTAAGCTCCTTTGCTGCACAAGTTATTGGCAAGTAAAAGTCCATTGATATTTGCTCCTTCAACAGCATTTTGGAGTTATCGCCGAATGATACTTTTCTCTTAATTATCTCAATAACTCGGCAAACATCTCCTTTTGCCTACACATATGATTGCTCACATCAGTATTAATACCATGTATCATTTTGACCTCCTCTTTATCTTCTTTAAATGCCAATAAGAGAACTTGATCGACATAATTTACCAAGTTCACCTTTTCATATGTGTCGCTGCTCTAATTGTTCCAACAATTAGAAGCATAATGGTCAAGTTTTTGCAATGATAGCATCGAATTTTATATTTATCATACCATTGGCCTGTTGAGTTATTTCCTCTTTCACAAACACCTCTTTGATATTTGTATCTACAGTTACTTTGAGCAACATCTCCACTACTTCAATCTTTTCCTTGAAAGTGACTTGGCCTTAACCTCAATCACGACTTGAATTGTCCCATGAGTTTGTGCAAGTCTTCTTCTTTGCTCCTTCTCATCTTAGATGGTTCATCACATTTAGAGAACTTCCTCCACCAGTTCAATCTTTTTCCTTCTGAACCTTTATTCATGGACTTGTGATGAACCCATAAGCTCATCAATCACCATGGCATATAGGTCTTTGCAGCAACACCAATGTGGTCGTACTTTTTCTAAAGACCAAGGTTTTTTTTCTTGACAACACAAACATCTAAAATCATCTTCTCCGTTTCTTTTCATCTACTTGACAATTGCCAAAACTTTTGTGAAATAATTAGTAATTTATTCAAATTTATATGAATTACCTCAAACTCGCCTCTCAAAGTTTGAATGCGAATCTTCTAAACGTTTTGAACTCCTTGGTGCATGTTGTGAAGAACCTCCCATGCCTCCTTAGCAATAGTGGCATTCGAAACTTTTTCGAACATAGAATCATCTAAAGCTTGATAGATGATTGACATGGCATATTGATATTTTGTTTGAACCTTCTCCAAGGCATTTCTCTAGTTCTAGTTCAAAGTGGCTTCGTCCTTTGGCTCATCATAGCTAATGTTAACAAGTTCCTATACATTGTAAGCGCCAAATAGAGCTTTCATTCTAACAGCCCGGTTACCATAATTATTTTTGATAAGATGAGGGTATTGAAGAGGAAACCAATTGCTTGTTGAGGCCATGATCACAAACCTTGAACTCTAATACCAATTTGTTGAACGTCAAAGGCATACCTTTGATATCGATTTGATGGGATAATTTGAAGGTGAAAAAGGTGAAGCAATGAATTAAATAGAGAAGTCTATCTATCTAATTCTCTTCTTTGTGTGAGTTGTGAGTATTTCACCAATTTGAGTTTCTCACTTCATCCATATATTATGTCTTCCCTGTCCATTTTTGTCACATAAGTCCAAGAGAATCAATTGATTGGTCTAGCGTTGTGCATGGGAGTTCTTCTAGGCTGGAAAAACATGCTAACCCGACACGGTCAGAACCTACTTTAATTGTGTTTTCAAGTCGGGTTGTTAGTCTAAAAATGGACATAGACTTGGATATAAAGTTCATGTGGGATCTTGATTAAATGAGGAACACTATCCTAAGTATTGTTTAATATTTCACTGTGTGATCTATCAATTGTGAGGAATAGAACTAGTTAGTTGTAACTTGCTCTGCTAATTATTAGTGAAATCCAATCTTTGTTAAGGTTGTCAATCTAAAAATGGACATAGGCTTGGATATAAAGCTGAATCTCTATATATTGCTAAAGAAGGGTCTATGATATTCGTGTGATATAAGGGTTCATGCTATCATCAAACTTAATATTAATTTTTACTGTGATTATCTTTTTAAATTTTAAATAATTCATTTTTTTCACTTTGATATGCTTATCATTATCACACATGCTACTCTAGTCAAGACACTATCCTAAGTGCTGATTGTTTAATATTTCACAAAAGTTTTATATTATCACTCAACCTATTTAACCATTTTTCTAAGTTGCTGTGTTAACCCTAACATATGGCACCTGTTTACACCAATCGAGGAATTTCTATTCTTGGAAATTTCTTTTGAATAGAATTAGTTATTCCCGAGCAAGCTGGACTCATCTAGTTGGTCAGTAAAAAAGAACATAAATTTGTTTGATAAATTTTATATTTCTAGGAACAAATTTATTCCCAAAATTAGATTTGGAAAGAATAAAGAAATAAAAAAAATTGCCCGGTCATCCCAAGGTTGATCAAGCCTTGGCGGGACCAAACCAAGGCTTGGTCGACAAGGCCTTGTTGGGGGCCTACGATGCTTCATTGTGGTTGCCGGACTCGTCTAGTTGGTCACTAATCATCCCGAGGTTGGGACCGGCCGAAGCTTGAAGAAGAAGAGAAAGAAAAGAGAAAAAAAGTAATAAAGTTACTAAAAAATTAAAAGAAAATGGTTTGGATTAATAATTTTGAGAGCAGTTCCAAACATAATTCTATTCCGAGAATAGAAATTTTGGGCAATTACCAAGCACTTCCAAATGCTTATAAATTGTTCCTAAGAATAGATTATAAAAAATCATTTCAAGTAAAAATTGTTCTCGACAATAGAATGGTTACCAAATTTACCCTAAACCTAACTATGGATTTCAAAAAAAAAAAAAAACTAACTATAGGGACCAAGCAAGTTCTCCATTTTTATTGAAGGTAATCGGTTCCAAAGTGAGCCAGTTCCCACCCTAGACTAGGGAACAAGATTAGAAGGGCATGTTAGTTCCTAGTTTGTGGAATCGGAAACCTCCCTCCTGGAAAAATTCTCTATTTTATGTCAAACTTCCTTTCAAAAGAAATGAAGATATGGACCCATTGTGGGAACTAGGAAAGGGTGTGATAATCTTTTTCTACATAAATGATGTGAATATCACCTCAAATAAAGTTGCTTATGATGTCTTCATTACTATATTTGCTTTACTAGCATTGGCATGTGCATCATCTGCGAAATTACAACTGCATCACAACGTGATTATTAAGATATTTAAAAAAAATCAGAATAGATTCGTAAATACAAGTATGGCAGGACTTTATAAATTGTCATTTCTCCATAGAAGAAAAATCCAGTAACAAATCCATACATCAGATTCGCCATTCTAACCTGAAACGAACTAAACAAACTGATTTAAAAGCTTAATCGAACAAGAACACACGTTCTTCATCTAGATTCGTGCCTAACCATCAAAACGGGACAAGGAAGAAAGACTAGTTCACTTTTCTGGGAGAATAATGGATAAAGTAGTTAGGGTTTTTAGAGGATATGTATATTAGAAGTGTCAAAAATTATGTATGATGTTCACTTTAATACCAAAATTTTTCATTAACTCACTTAAGTGCCAAATCGGAGAAAAAATTATCATTTTCATACTTCCAACAAGAAATACCAGCCAAAATATTTACGTGACTTTAAAACTAATTTTAATAGTAGTTGTATATTTTTATTAAAAACCAATGCACGTGGACAAGCAAAACAATGTTGCACAAGTTGATGCAGCTAGCTTGCCTAAAACCGACACCTTTTCTTTCTTCTCTCTCCCTCAGCCAAATGCAGAGATGGATTTCTTCATTCTTTTAGGATGCCATGACAGTCGCCCGCCCATCCTCCCCAACGCAAAGCATGTTCAGCCACGTGATCTCCCTACCAAGTCCAACACAAAGCCGATAAAGCTCTCCTTTTTTACTGCGAGGGAAACCAGGTCCTTCGCATGCTACTCAATCCTCACCTTTGTCGTTTGCAACTTCCTCTTTGTCCTCGACCCATCTGCTCACTCCTTCTCTCCTTGGCTCACTAATTAGGGTTTCGATTTTGGGGGCAAATCAATTAGGGTTTTGATTTGCAATTTAGGACTTATATTTTGAGGCAAATGCCGTGAACAACATCATTCATGGTCTATATGCTGACTAAGCATGCCAACAAGCCACATCAGCTAAAGAAACCAATAAAATAAAACCATATCAAATTTTCGATCAAAAATACTGGAGTTGGCATTGAAAATATCATTTTTTTTAAAATTTGGCACTTAAATAATCAAAAAAAAAATTGCACTAATGTAAGCGCCATACACAACTTTTAGTACTTCTAGTATACTTATACCAAGTTTTTTGTTTTGTAATTTTATCTATCAATTCAATCTAGACGGTATGCATGGGTAGATCCACATCTACAATTAAGAACCAAACTGATATTCATCGCCTTCAATTTTAAGGAATCAATAACCTAACGGGTTCCTGTGTGAACAGCCTAGAACCATCACTACTTTGCCTTCTTCCCTATCTTACCCCCTCATCTGTTGTTGTGCTCCTATATTTTTAATTTTTCTATTTTTACACTCATAGACATCACTCGGCCTCACCGTCAAATCCCAAAACCATGGTTGAGTCGACGCGGCCAAATCTAAAGGTGAAGCAAGGCTTGGCATCAATGGTCAAGGCATACCTTGACACTGATCTCAAATTGAATGAACAAAAGCCACATAGCTTGATGTTGGCGTCCATGTTCAAGGCGTAGGCTTAACATCCATGACTCGGAATCATTGGCTAAGGCTAAGCTCAACGTTGTGTCAAGCTCCATGGTTGGAAGCGAGCTTTATAAGAATTTATTTTACAACTATTTTAAAAATTTAATCTTTTAGATGAAAACGTAATTTGATACTAAATATTTTACTTATTCCCTTAACATGTAGGCTAGACTTTGGCTTAAGACTAAGTGCAAAAATATATAACAATGAAAAAAATTTAAACTATTATGTAAGATTTTGTAAGAACGCTGCCAAATGTTCCAAAAGTTTAAATTTTCAGTTGAAGGGATAATTTAGTAGTTAAATATTTTATAGCTTTGCAGTGGAGTCCGATCCTCAGCAGCAACCTATCCATTCCCCATAAGCAAGCAAAAACCCTCTACTTCTTTATCTTTTCCTCTCTGGTTTTTTTCTTTTCCTTCCTTATTTTTTGCCGCTGCCCTTCCTCTTTCTTTCATGTTCTCTTATTTTTCTCTTCTGCTAAGGCAAGGCCAAGAAATGGCTAAAATGAAATCTTGGGCATGGGCTTGTTCCTTTTATTTATTTAAGCCCATTTGTTTACAGCGAATGACATATAGTTCTTTAGAGGCCTGAGTAGGGTGATCCTAAACTTTTGCTTCCCAGTTAACTAACAAACATAAAAAGGTGAAATGTTGGTTTTATCCATGGTTCGTGATCCTTAGTAGTTGGAGCGTCGTGACACAACTTTGCGGACACGACCATTCGAAATTCCAGCCATGGTTCGAACTTAGACGTAGACTTCTTGATGTTTCATTAATTATAATTCTCAAGTAATCTGAACTTTTGGAGTACCCACAAGGACAGTAGGATGGTGTGATCCATGATTTATCCACAACTGCTTCTTGAAGCAAACTTAGGGGTAATTAAACTTTACACTGTCAAATTTTGATTATAAAGAAATAAGAAAAAGGGAATCCTCTAATTTCCTAGTAAGAAAGATCACATGACCTAAGACAGGAAATAGACATATCCTTTAATCTTGCAAGAACGCCCCAGATCAAGCTTATATACGGACTTGTTCTTACCATATTAAAGGGATTGATGTTGGGGAACCCGGTTTTAATTTCTCCAATAGCTAAATTTAATTCAGGATCAATTTCTTCCCCGAAAAACTAAACGGACCAAAACCAACTTAGCCTCAACAACAACCAGCTAATATACTTTCATGATATGCAAATATAATACGGAGATAATAAGAAAACAAGGCCAACAAGAACACCAAAGATTTAACGTGGAAAACCCAACCAGGAAAAACTACAAACCGCCCAAAAATCTTCCACTAATCACAAAGAATAGTAGGATACACCAATTATACTTCTCTAGTCACACACTAGAGGATCAACGTCAATATTACAACCACAGTTTCTCGTCACAAAGATGAATCAACAAATTCGGAGTTCGAAAAATCTAACCACAATTAGAGAATTCGGAGGCAATTCTTGACGAATGAAGACCATCAACTCGTAGCCATCGGTCTCGCGAACAACATACTCAAATTTGAGCAAATTCTGTCAACATCTTGCCTTTGAAACTTGATCACAAAGAACTCTCCTTTTTCTTTTCTTTCTTCTCCGCGCTCTCCCTTTCTGGTGGCTGTTTTTCTCTTTCTTTTCTCCACTGTGCACGTACATGGAGACCCCACTAAAACTGCACACAGCAGTTTCTTCTTCTTCTTTTTCTTGACCGTTTCCTCTCTTTTTTTCTGGTTGGGCCCCCACAAGAGGTGGACCTAGTCAACAATTGAAATCATTAAAAAGTTTAGGACTAAATTAGTATAATTGAAAATTTTATGACTAAATTAACAAATCGTCAAAAGGTTTAAGTCTATAATGATACAATTGAAATGTGAATTGATGTCTGTACGATAGATTTAGAACTTTTGGACTAATTTTCCCATTTTTTTCTATATGATTATAGTAATTAATATTTTCATAGAAAAGCACGCATATTCCACATACCCTTTTGGATGTACATGTAACTTGTCTATTAACACACAGTTACTACGAATTAAGATTACTATAATACCCACTTGTGTTTCTTAACCGACAAAGCCACGTAGATGCTGCGAAAGATTATGGCATTATTGCGAGACATACCGAGGCAAAATTATCGAATCGTGTGTGGAACAAGCTATATGTTCATTGTAAGTGTGTCATAGATACAAGAGATACACATAAGTTATATGCATGTGTCATGGACCGATAGATTCTTGGCCATGAAATAATCCGTGTGGTGTCTAGTGAACTAAGAGTATAAGGCCAGCCTTCCTTCTAAAGTTGTTCTTAAGAACAATGTGACAAATAGTAGTCTTATATGGGATCGTATCATATCTAATTTAACTCGGACATCTAGTCTCTTAAGCAAAACATACATAACACTTCAATATGACAACCGGTTTCGACCTGTCATAGTCTCATTAGGATAACCGCATTAGCTTTCAATCGGCTTGTGTATGGGAGGCCAACCCCACCTTTATACCTCTTTAGAATTAAGGCCGTTCCATCCTAGAACTCCTAACACAAATACCTCAATGCCACTTCTACGAACAAGTTATATCATCCCTTCTACATCACTCGTTTTATACTTTGATGCCACAAAGTCTTCCTCTTATGCTCAAAAGGGCACAAGAGAATTCAATCCGTGACAGGGGCTTGCGTTCTCTACTTTGATGCCACAAAGTCTTCCTCTTATGCTCAAAAGGGCACAAGAGAATTCAATCCGTGACAGGGGCTTGCGTTCTCTACTTTGATGCCACAAAGTCTTCCTCTTATGCTCGAAAGGGCACAAGAGAATTCAATCCATGACGCGTGCATTGCAAGCCCCCGGTTTTAGAATCCGCCAGAGCCCATAGTATTACACTACGGATGAAACAAACATCATTTTCTCTTGTCATTCGGTGCCCTTTTGAACTAATTAATAAAGGAAAGAATAGATAAAGTAACGGCATATGGGATTTGCATGAACGTTATTGATCCTGGTTGGTTAACGTGAACCGTACTATATTACCATGAAATATCCTGGCTCTATATGCTTTACTCCGAGAATGACTTCTATAAATTATTAATTTCATCATATCACGGGAATATCTCGGTAGGTAGCTATGTGCCAATTATTAGAATGCACGTATGAATTGTGTTAAAGAAGTCTCATGAAAGATAAGTGACCTGGTATAAAATAGTTAATATATCCAAGTTAGTCCATAATTCATTAGCTTAAGCTTTTGAGTAAATGTTAATTTAATTGGATATGTTGACGAGCTCGAATTTGAGATGCCTCTTAGCAACCTTCCAAGGTATTCTGCTGCGCGTTCTCAGCACCAACCATAGTCAGGAACCAAAAGTTTACTCTTCCGTCCGTGAACTTAATCAACCTGTAAAGATGGTTGAGCCACTCAGCCAATTAATTCAAAACCAAATTTAATTATATGTATTAAGAGTGTATCAACAGACATAGGTTTATGCGTGAGCAAATTAGGCCTTGCATTTTAGAGAGGGCATAAGTAATGTACACGTCAGTATTTATAGAACCTTGTACAGGCCCTTGGTATTGGTTGAAATTGTTGCCTTGTGATTCATACTTCTCATTAATAGGACACCACAAGGGTCCCAATCCCTGGTGAGCGGGCAGTGCTCCTGAAATGCCAGAGAGTTTTTATAGTTTCAACTTATAGTACATTTGTAGTTTTGAGTATATATATATATATTCTCTTTCTCTTGTAAATTAAAAAATGTAACACAGAGATATGATGTGTTAATTATAGTAGAATCCTTAGATAAACATAATCCTAGTTTAAGGGTGAGTCAAGATAAAACATTACGTCTCTAATTATTTTTCTCGCTTTTACTCACTATATTGCCATCATCATTATATGTAGAGCATACAGAAATGGCTCGTTTTTCCAAAATAGAATAGGACAATGCTTTCGACTGCATATACAGATGTAATTGAGGTTTATCTTTATCTCACTAGGGAAACTAAATGTCAATTTGGGTGCATTTATTTCATGGAAAATGAATAATTTTAAAAATATTTTCTTAAAAATGATCGTTTATATCGCTTAAAAAATGAATAAATGAACAATATTTTTACTGTACACAAAGATGTTTTGATATAAATTTGTTATCGATAATTAAAAAAATTTCTATTGACTAATTATTTTAAACGATATAAATGATCATTTTTAAAATTATTTTTAAAATTATTTATTTTTTGTGAAATAAATATAACTTATATTCAGTTATTCAGTTCACTTTTAAGTTTTTCAAGTCCGACAGCAATTTGATTTGAGCCATTTACATGGTTTAGTCTAGCGGGCACTGAACCCGAGGTTACGAGTTCAAATCAGAGTAGAGCTTGCTTGTGCTCGACCGGGTCGTTTACCAATGGGTATATTGAGCAATTACTAGAGGAGGTTACCAACGTTAGTAGCCACTGCAACCTTTTTAATAAATAAATAAAAAATGGGTGTATCAAGTATGATTTTTGGAAAAGTCACAGTGCTATAAAAATGGTATGTTCTGTCGTTTTTTTTTTTTTTCGATATGGTAATTGCATTATTAATTATATATTATATAGTCTTGTAAGAAAAGAAAAGAAGTCCATCACATCCATTTAATTGTCGCCATCATGTGGTTTTACGTCTTCTTTCTATGTTTTTCTATTTGGTTGCAAATCTTAATGAAATTCAGTTGGGGACAGAAAACCACGATCGTTAATGAGCTCAGACCTTTCTATTATAATTTTTTTGCTCTTTTTTATTATACACGGGTTAGAAATGTGTGATTGAAGCATTTGGCGAAGAAGAAAAACTACAATGTAATGAAATTTATTACTGACCAGTGTCCATGTGTAATTTGAAATCTAGTAACACAAGTCAGATTGCAAAATACGCTTTCGAGATTAGAGAATGGAAAAGTAATTGACCTATGAGCCGATTAGGATGCACATAAATAAAAACTACACAGAAAAGAATGGACAGAAAGCGAGAAACGCTACATATCTTAATGTTCAAATTTATATGACAAGCTGTTAATAGGTTTGGACATGACCCTATCTATCTAGATTTTTTATAACATCAGTCACATTAGTTCAAATTCTTAAATTATTATCCTACATCGTTTGATTTTATTCATGCAGTCTTTCTCTACCTAACATTTTGAACTTCTGAGTTAGATTTTCTCACATGATTTCAATGTCAGCATTATCTCTTTCGAAAATGTACATCCACTCCTCATTAATCACTCATAATCCAACTTATACACGAAAGAATGTTTTTATTATTAATGGGATCTATTTCTCAAGCGGATATATATCGATCCAAAATATATCTAGGACTTCGCAAAGCAAAGTTGGGTCCAAAAAGCGAGGCGGTGGACTTATGGCGTTTCTCCAGCAAACGCTTGTGAACGATCATTAGGTCCAAAATGAAATTGGACCGTGGGTCCGGACCTGCTCGTGAATATGCTGTATTTTTTCTCTCCCGCTCGCGAATCTTGTATTTTACGTTGTGTTATCACGAAGATGTTTTGGATTGGCATGCAGAGACGACGACGGCTCGTGAGGGGTCTCGGGGCTCGAAAGAAAGAGGACAAGACGTAGGCCAATCCTCATCGTATAAATCTTGCATGTTCGGACATATTCTAAGTATCCAAATGTCCTTTTTTCTTTCTATTTTATGGTCACAAGGTATCTTACTGTCCTTGGCGGAGCCGCAAGCATTAACTCTGACACTTTACGTGAGTACGTCGCGCCTAAAATTCATCACCAATTGGATTTGATCTTGAGCAGAGAGCTCAACTCGTGCAATCTCTTATGGAAGGAAATAAATTATTGCATCCTTGGCCCATGTACATTATTTTCTTTTTCAGTTAATGTTTCATAAGTTTATTAACTAAAGTCATACCGAGCTAAGTGAGAAAATGATTTTATCACTTTAATAGATTGGAATGTGAGGGAAAATGTGTTCCAAATACGCATGTTTTCTGGTGAGAGATTGTTGTATTGAGTTTACTGTCTTTATTGATATCGTAAAAATAATTGGTAAGTAAGGTAAATGGAAGTTGTATTGGTAACTCAAAATTAGTTGGTAATTTAATTAGACAAAAATTAGTAAATCACATAGTTGTTAATTTCATAAGACAATTGAAAGATTTAAGGTGCTGATAAAGAAGGTTACTAAAAGTTGGTAAAAAATAAGAAATCTTTTTCCAAGATAAGAGAAATTTGTAATTAAAAAAAAAAAAGAAGACATAGGTAACTAACTGAAAGAAGAACCAGCGACGCAAAACTAATCGGTACTTAATAAGAGAAAGTTGGCAATCAGTCTAATTAGAGTTATTGATTTCTAAAAGAGTTGTTAAATTTGAGAAGTCAGAAAGCAAGGTAGGTAAAAGTGGTAAAAGTGTATCATTTTGAAGAATGGACAACAAGCGATAAAAGTGGTAAACTTAAGAAACAATAAATAAACATTGTAAGCAACTCAAATGAGAGAATGTAATCTAAAACTAGTTGGTAATTCAACCGGAGAATACTTAGTAAATCACTTAGTATATATATATAATAGTTAGTAAATTCAAACCATTGTTAAAATTACTAAATATTACTTTCAAAAGTTTACAAGCAATACAAATAAAGTGATAACTTCAGAGAAAAGTTGTTGAATTAAAAATAAATAAATAAATATTGATGAACTTTAAAGTTGACAAGCAAGGCACATAAATGTGATGACTATATAAAAAAAGTTGGTGAATAAAAAACCAAATTAATATTGATAAACAACTCAAATGAGAATCATAACACGAAACTAATTAGTAACTTAATCGGAGAAAAGATGATAGTGGATCAACTAAATGTTGGCAATTTCTTATTATAGTGGGCAAATTCAAGCTATCGGTAGAAAATGCCAAAATCATAATGGGTAAAAGATAAAGATAATTTTTTGTTAGAGATAAGAGAATGTAATATTTTAAGAAAACCAAATAAATGGCAACAACCAACTTAAACAAAAGTCGATAATGCAAAATTAGTTAGTAACCTAATCGGAGACAAGTTGGAAATCACTTTAGCTAAGGTCGATAATTTCCAAAAAGAGACGAGAAAATTAACATGTTGGTAAGGCAAACAAAAGATGGTACATGAATAGAAGAGTTCGTAAATTCGATTAAAATAAATAATGAACGTTGGTTAGCATTAGTACTAGAATTAGGGTTGATTAGTTTCCACCCTGAAATCGGATCAGTTCCTAATTTGTAGCATCAGGAATTGACTCTATTCACCTCGGAACCGGTGGTTTATTTGTGTGGATTTATTACATTCAAATCAAATACAAAGAATTTTCTTACCGAGTTGCACGTACTTTTCGGGGGGAGAGAGAGAGACAGGGAGAGAGAGCAGCCACAAGAGCCGAGCCAGGTAGTGGAGAGTAGCCGAGCTGGCAGCTTGAGGAGCCACCACCAAGTTGTGATGACCTACGGTCTCTCCCTCCAGAAACTATAATTGGTGGTTTCCCGTCTCTCTCTCTCTGCCTCATGGCACGCTGAGGACACTGCAATTTCTCGCTCCAGCACTCAAACCCTTCAAA
This sequence comes from Corymbia maculata, assembly GCA_014182735.1. Classification (NCBI taxonomy): domain Eukaryota; kingdom Viridiplantae; phylum Streptophyta; class Magnoliopsida; order Myrtales; family Myrtaceae; genus Corymbia; species Corymbia maculata. The sequence goes on along the minus strand of CM024683.1, from coordinate 11,878,296 downwards.
AGAAAACAAAAACTTCCCCATAGCAGTTCTCTAAAAGCATAGCAATTCCTACTTGAACGCCACAGAGAGACAGAGAGAGAGAGAGAGAGAGAGAGCGAGAGAGAGTTGGTGAAGATGGAGAGTAGAACAAATGGCCATGCATCAGTCAACAACGATGCCTCACTTGAGAAAAAGGTGGGAGAGACCTTCCCTATGTTCTTCTCTCGTGTTGTTATAGGCGTCTTATGTCTTGGTTACCCTTTTGGAGTATATGTCTGTGTATGCAAAGTTTTTCTCTTCTTTGTAGTCGAGAGCGAACTCCTGCAGACACTGCCTACACCGTTGTATGAGTTCTGTGTATCCCCACTAGGTGGCGTTACCGATTCAAGGATGTAAATCTCTACCGGACTAACACAAAAAATAAAATAAAAGCAGATGGAGCCTGACATGATCTACCTCTTCACTGTCATTAAAGAGTAGTAAGCTTCTAAGATGGCTCTTGAGCTGTAAGATGAGGTGGTCCTTTCCCTCTCTCTCAGGTCTGCTTCATATGAAGTATCGAGAATAGTCAGCATTCAATTAATTTTTAGGTCTTGGGCCATTTCATAGTTTCCTTCTATCATGCGCCTGATTGGTGGATTAAACTTCATAGACAGCACCCTGAACTGACTAAATTTAAAACTGGGTGATATAAAGCTACCAATCAGGTATGGTTGGAATGGTTTTGAGGGAAAACACGGCCTCTTCTTTTGAAGCAAAAAGTCAAGCACATTAGACAACATCTAACGTCAGAAATTGCCTTCTGTCGGAAAATTGATATGCTGGCTATCATCCTCAGAAACCTCACAAGGGGATACTTGTGCAATTCTAGAGCTCCTGGTCACCACCTCACGGGATCCAAGTCCACCCACTTAGTTCGCTCTGTTAGTTGAGTAATTATTGCATGCACCTGGCGCAGTAGACCAAATGCATGTAGTTGATTGGACAGGGAGGTCCACATGATCTAACGTATCACTTGCACTGGGCCTGTATACTTCATCAGATATGTAGCCGTAGGTGACATGGAACTCCTGAAGTACACAAGAACTTCTCATCTATCTGACATAAAATACCTCACTTTACATCATCCATGTACTCTGCACGTCAAAAAATGGTCAAAGTTAAGATGTAGATGAAAAACAACTTTGATATATACTCTTCTTCCATAAAGTGGATTATCTGAAAGAAAACTTAAATTTTAGCTCTTTCCTTTCAGAATGTCTTCAATGCCAATCTATGTGATTAGTCTTATGTTAGTAAGTACATCTTTAGATTACCCCTGTTTGCTCTGTGAAGGCAGTGAAATTTTATCAACATTGTAATATCATTGCTGCTTTTCCTATGTCTTCATGGCCAGCTAGTGTATATCTTCGGCAAAGGATGGTGCGAGGGAAACAAAGGGATGAAGTCCCTGGTGAGCATTCTTGAGCTTCATATAGATGCAAGTCAAGCACAAATGATTGTCTGTACGAATTGTCAGACTGTGGTTCCAAGTATATGTTAAGCATTACGTGTTTAGTCTTCCATGAAATATAGTTTTACTTCTCACTTTTTCCAGATTGTAATCAGTTAAAATGCATTTTAGTATCAGAAGTCTAAATATGCATTAATCATGCAATACTTCGTGACTTTAACATGCCAATGGATTAATAGTTGGGAGGGAAAGGAGCCAACTTGGCCGAGATGGCAAGCATTGGCTTGTCCGTGCCCCCTGGACTGACAATATCAACCGAGGCATGCCACAAATATTTGCTGAATGGGAAGAAGTTGCCAGATGGATTGTGGGATGATGTTTTGACAGCTTTGAAACGCATCGAGAAGGAAATGGGAGCTTCACTCGGAGACCCTTCAAAGCCGCTTCTCCTCTCTGTCCGCTCTGGTGCTGCCGTAAGAAGTCTATCACAACTTTTACGTCCTTAATCAGTTTAACTAACCCAGAAAAGAGGTTGGAGCCACCAAGCATTGGATGGCTTAGCTTTTGCTCTTGAAATAATTGAATGTTAGTTAAAGGAATGCTTTGTATCGTTTATTATGATGCACAGGGCATTGCTTCCTGATTGTTTCACATTGAAATGCGTGCTAGATCTCCATGCCCGGCATGATGGACACTATCCTCAACCTGGGATTGAACGATGAAGTGGCAGCTGGTTTAGCTCTGAAAAGTGGGGAGCGCTTTGCTTATGACTCGTATAGGCGATTCTTAGACATGTTCGGAAATGTTGTAAGTGAACTATTCTCCTTCACTCTGTAAAAAAAAAAAAAAGAACTAGAGAACAATCTGTCAAGTTATACTATACAGTTTTGTTCCTAAAGCCACTCCATTAGTAAGATTGTTCGCTTCCTTTCCATATAATTTGATAACAAGGCAGAACGGATCAAACTCTGACATTGGTACTTTCTTGATAGGGAATGACTCTTTCACCATCTTGTTTTCTATTACTTTGACTTATTTATAAGTTTTTCCTGCAATCTGAAGGTACTGGGCATTTCTCACTCCTCATTCGAGGAGAAGTTAGAAATTTTGAAGAACACAAAAGGTGTGGCCCATGATACTGATTTATCGGCCTCTGATCTCAAAAATCTGGTGGAACAGTACAAGAAGATTTACACTGGAGTTAAAGGGGTGGAGTTTCCTTCAGGTACCGAACGAAGACCCAGCAACACATGATTCAATGTTTAGAAAATAGAGAATGAAAGTTATCCGCAATAACTTTAAAAAAAAAAAAAGTATTTATCATTTCTGTCACTCTAACCTATACACAGACCCAAAGACACAGCTAGAATTGGCTATAAAGGCTGTTTTTGATTCATGGGACAACCCAAGGGCTATCAAGTATAGAAGCATCAATCAGATAACAGGTTTAAAGGGAACTGCTGTGAATATCCAATGCATGGTTTTTGGTAATATGGGGAACTCCTCGGGAACCGGTGTTCTTTTCACCAGGAATCCAAGCACAGGTGACAAGAAACTCTTTGGGGAGTTTCTCATCAATGCTCAGGTCATAATGCTGGTTTTTAATACAATTCTTGCTTGAATTTCTGCATTAATGAGCTTCACTGACTCATGATTTGCTGTCTGAATATGCTCTAGGGAGAAGATGTGGTTGCCGGAATTAGAACGCCTCAGGACTTGGATTCCCTGAAAAATTGCGCGCCCAAAGCTTACAATGAGCTGGTGGAGAATTGTGAAATCCTAGAAGCACATTACAAGGATATGATGGTAAATGACCTTCCTCAAAATGGAAAGATCAGTCCTATGATCCAGTATATCATGTTCTTGATTGAATTTTTTTCCTTGCTTTCGGATTTGATCTAGAGTGACAAGTCAAAGTTGCCAATCCAATTCTCTTTGCTCAATTTGTTTGAATTCTTTGTGCGACTATTGCAGAATCAGCATAATTAGCATAATGCTAATATTGAGCTGGTGCAATATTGGCTTTGACAGGACATAGAGTTCACTGTGCAAGAAAATAAGTTGTGGATGCTGCAGTGCCGGACTGGAAAGCGCACTGGTGCAGGTGCTGTGAAGATCGCAGTAGACATGGTTAAGGAAGGGCTAATTGACAAGCGTTCTGCAATCAAGATGGTGGAACCGCAGCATCTCAACCAACTTCTTCATCCACAGGTAATTGCATTGATCCAAGTCCATTGCCCGTAATTGAGTCAGGAGTATCAATGAAAAGAGCACAGTCAAGTGTCAAGTGGTAATTGCGATTGTAAAGGAAGAAACATGGAGTTCTGTTTTGGCGCACGTTACATAACTAGCAATGAGTCTTATGACCAACCATGCCACGTTTTTTTCAAGGGTTTGTACTCAGGCTTCAAGCCAACCATCCTAGCAAAAAAGCCCCAAAAAATTGTCTTCTCTAAGAACACACGTATCTCTCAATCTTCATTGCATATTCTGATGGTGGTGGACTGCACTCTACGTGCACGTAAAAAATCTGTCATGTACTGGTTTAAAGGTCGATGACAGTGAAATGTGGCATTGATACTTATGAAGATTTTCTTTCTTCTCTATAGTTTGATAACCCATCCGCTTACAAGGACAAAGTAGTTGCCACGGGCTTGCCTGCATCTCCAGGGGCTGCAATTGGCCAGGTCGTTTTTAGTGCAGAGGATGCTGAAGAGTGGCGTGCTGAAGGAAAACATGCCATCCTGGTACTCCATGTCTCCCTTGCTCTGTGTATACAGATACATATGTAAACATGTAGTCCCTACCATTCTATTGATAGATAAAAGTGAATAACGCAAAACATGATTTTATGACCTCTTCGGTTGAGAAGTGAAGTATGAGCAACTTGATCATAAGAACACAAAGTTAAGTCACTGGCCTATGTCGTTAATTTGCAAGAACATTCATATTATTAAGAGATAAACAGTTCCCCTCAACTTTAAGAATATAATGCTTGAAAAACTCAGTCAAGGAGAATTGCTTGTGGCAGAGCATATGCTCGGTCAAGAGTGATAATCTAATATGCCAAATGTGATGTCAAAATGTCAAAGATCAGTTAATAGATTTTATTAGTGTTCATGGAAGGATTCCCCAATTATTCTAGTATGTTGAATTTGAATTACTGATTATAGTATGCGTAACTTAGAAGAAAACTAAATCCAGTGAAATTACTAAAATCGAACCATATTCAGTGCACTTATCACACAAAACAGGATCCTCTCAGTGACTGTTGCAATGTTTGGGTGTCGTGTGAGCACAGTTCATAGGCAAATGAGTCATAAATTATCTCGCAAGCTGGCCTGATCACTGGAATGTCATGTAGTCAAGTTGGTGCGCTTTGGCTAGAATTACAAATTCTTGGAAAACCCAAATGAACTAATAAAAGTATGCATCCACGATTATTGGTTGTCCCTTTATTGTGATTTCATTATTGCCATTTTTTTCTGTTATATGCAAAAGGTAAGGACAGAGACTAGCCCAGAGGATATTGGAGGAATGCATGCTGCTGCCGGTATTTTAACAGCTAGAGGTGGCATGACATCTCATGCAGCTGTCGTGGCGCGTGGTTGGGGAAAGTGTTGTATCTCTGGATGCTCCAATATGCGGGTCGATGACATTGGGAAGGTACAATGCAGTAACCTTTGGGGAATACTGAAAAGGAGGAATTCATGAAGCAAACAATCAAGATCATTTTATTTGCAGATACTTGTGATAGCTGACCAGGTAATCAAGGAAGGAGAATGGATTTCACTGAATGGGTCGACAGGTGAAGTGATACTGGGAAAACAACTTCTCTCTCCTCCGGCTTTGAGCAGAGATCTTGAGACCTTTATGTCATGGGCTGATGAAATGAGGCATCTCAAGGTGCATCCTTAAACGTTAAATAGAGAGAGCTTTCTGTTGATTTTGTGCTTTCAACATGAAATCAGTTCTAAAATGAATGTCGGTATGATGCTTGCAAGGTCATGGCTAATGCTGACACTCCTGAAGATGCTGCAACAGCAAGGAAAAATGGTGCTCAGGGCATTGGACTTTGCAGAACCGAGCACATGGTATTTAGTTTGCTATTGCACTATAGTCCATACAATTGCTTGATTTTCTGCGACATTGTCTCGCTAAGACATTCGATTTGCATACTTTTCTGTTTGATCAGTTTTTCACTTCTGAAGAGAGGATAAAGTTTATGAGAAAGATGATCATGGCTGTGACACCTGAACAGCGGAAAGCGGCGCTGAACATGTTGCTTCCTTTTCAGCGATCAGATTTTGGAGGAATTTTCCGTGCAATGGATGGTACTATTCTTTTTATGTTCAACAAAGCAATTTGATACGAGTTCTCTCAAAGCTACTCTTTTTTTGGCCAGTTACTCATGAGTTTTTTGGACACTTGCAACATAATTTTTTCAACTTAAGGTCTTCCTGTGACGATTCGTCTATTAGATCCACCACTTCATGAGTTCCTCCCTGAAGGCCACATTGAGGATATCGTCAGTGAATTGACAGCGGAGACTGGTATTAGTCAGGAAGAAATCATGTCAAAGATCGAGAAATTGTCTGAAGTTAACCCGATGCTTGGTCTTAGAGGCTGCAGGTTTGTGGTACATCTAGAGAGTACATTCACGTGATCATCTATGATGTTCTAAGATGATATAGAATTCAGTTTTGATTGTTTGTTTAATCCAACCCACTCAACGTTCTTTCAATTTTGCACTATGATTTGTACCTGCTGTACTGAATGGCATTTTTCCGTGGAAATCCCTGAAACAGGACCAGAAATGACTTTCTTTTTTTTTAATCCTGATCATATTTGACAGATATCAACTAAGGCAGCCAATCTGCACCTTAGCATACTTGTCTCTTGCAGCTTTTACTACAATGTTTTCAGAGGGAAAAAAAAAACATATCTTGAACAGGATTAAGGCCATTTATTCGTTACATTCTCAAGCTATGATCAATTGTCAGATGCTCAAATGGATGCCTAATAAAGGGACCTGAGATGTTATTTACAACATGGACAGATCATTACCATGATTTATACAAGTGTTAGCTGTGTGTCTACAGGCTTGGAATATCGTGCCCTGAGTTGACAGAGATGCAGGCACGCGCTATATTTGAGGCTTCACTCTTGGTAAGCAAGGAGGGCATCACGGTCCATCCCGAGATAATGGTTCCACTCGTTGGAACACCTCAGGTATAAGTTCTTCTATTACATATTACCTAATATTTCTACAACATTCCAACCCAAAGCAATTATAGTTCATCATGCATCAACAGCTAGTATATATCATAGTATGTAAACAATAGACAGATCGCAGCATTTCCATATTGAGGTAAAGGCAGGTTCTAAATATTAATGTGCAGGAGCTAGAGCATCAGGTCGGGCTGATACAGAGTGTGGCGAAGAAAGTGTTCTCTGAGACTGGTTCTTCCATAAGGTATGAGGTGGGGACCATGATTGAGGTCCCGAGGGCATGCTTTGTCGCAGATGAGGTATGAAACAAGGAATCTTCTTTGTATTCTCTTCTCCATTCATTTCCAACTTGAAAGTTTCGCTGATCTTTTGAGTTTCAATTTTTTGTTCTCCTCCAATTTGATAATGATAGATAGCGAAGAATGCGGAGTTTTTCTCCTTCGGGACAAACGATCTTACTCAGATGGCTTTTGGGTACAGCAGAGATGATGTCGGCAAGTTCTTGCCAACATATCTCTCCGAGGGCATTTTGCAAACTGATCCATTTGAAGTGAGCTAGTTATATATATTGACCACTTGCTTGAATGATCAAGCCCTGAATGGTTTTCAGTCTTTCATCATCATTCTAAGTCGTAACTACAACCATGTCGAAAATAAACTTTCAGGTACTTGATCGGAAAGGCGTGGGGGAACTGATCAAGATTGCAATAGAAAAGGGACGGAAAGCTAGGCCTGCCTTAAAGGTAATGAACAAATCCCACGTAATACATGCCTTCAAAGGACTAATGAACATTTTCAGAGTTGGTTCAAACAATTTGCGCGACCATACTCTTGAAATTCCAGCCTCATGACTCACATCAGAAGTTCTTGCTTAAATTCATTTTTGTTAAAGCCAAAAGAAGCAAATCGACCATTTCGTGTGTCGTTTTTGAGGATTACTCTCATACTTAGGAGGTTCGCCAACTTGATGTTCGTAAAACAGGTCGGAGTATGTGGGGAGCATGGGGGAGAACCATCGTCTGTCGCGTTCTTCACGGAGGTTGGGCTGGACTACGTGTCCTGTTCACCATTTAGGTAAGAGAGGCATTCTTCATCGTCAAGTTTCAGATGATCTAGCTTTTGAACAACGCTGGAGACGCTACAAATCTTCCGATCGAACTTATGTCACGGAAGTCAGCGAGTGTTTAAACGAGTCCTCTACTTTGTGCAGTGACTCTACTCTTCAAGCACTTAATTAGAGTCTATCACATCATTTAGTAAACCAAGTTATTTAAGTGAAGACATTACGCCTACAATTGCTGCTGTTGCCTTTAATATTGTGCTTACCAAAACTGTTTCATGTTTCACCCGATTATGTTTTGATGCATCATTGGAAACAGGGTTCCCATTGCAAGGCTGGCTGCAGCTCAAGTTGCTCCATGAAGAGTAGAGCTGGCTATATTCTCCCTGTTTTTTTTTTTCTGGTGTAGTCTCAATTGGCAAAAATAAACACATCCTTTTAGGATGTTCATGATGATGATGATCAATTCCTTGTAAAATAAGTAATTTTGCGAGAGCCATGCACGCACGGCCTGACTCTGAGCTCTGTACCGCACTCTATCTTTATAAGACTCATTTGAAGTTCTGCTATAATGGAAGAATCACTACTTCATGTGTCTAATTTGCAAGATTAGGCTAAGTAGTTCTTTTGAGTTCTCTGGAATTTTCATGTGTCTTGAATGGGATTGGTCACGAAGATCGTTATGATACGACGCAAGACTTGCCTTGATCAGTGACAAACTCTAGGATTGGTGTTATATCTAAAAGTAATTTCTCCGAAATTTCATGTGTCCTTATTAGTCACTATAAACATTTTTATCATAATTTTATATCTTGCCTCTCTAGTCATGTTCTGCAATTTTCTTTTTTGGTTTATATAAGGGTGACCCTATTTCCACCCTTCTTTTGGCTAATATGCACCTTTTCAAGTTAATTGATCGAATTGGTCTTCAACTTTATGAAGACATGTAAGTGTATTTACTAGCACTTTTTAGCTAAATTAATGATTCATGGGTTGCTAATTTTCCTGTTTGGTTTAATTCCAATTTTTCCTTTTTCATTCTTACTTGATCCATGCTTGAAGAGAACAATTTATCTTTTCCTTCAAAATAGAAAAATAAAATAAAATCCGACTGTATATTTAACTAGAAATTCAATTTAGGATTTTAATTCCTCCTTTCCTTCCAATCTTTGGACATAAAGACTAGACTAGAGAAAGAAAAAGAAAAGGACTAGACCTTTTTTGTTGTCTGATCATGAACAATGTTATAACATTACTCGTGAACCTAATCCTTTCAGAATTCTTTCCACCGATAAATATACCGATAAATATAAGCTTGAATGAGAATGAGAGTAGTTAGATTTGGACTTCCATCAAAGTCACTCAAATCTTCAATAAATTAATGAATTCATGGTTACGAAAAGGGGAAAAAATATTTTTAAATTTACAACATAGTTTTACCTAGGATTACATCTCTTTTTAAATGGTTCAACAAGGACATCAAGTATAAATTAACCAATTTATTCACGAATATGGTATGTGAAGGAGAGAGACGATGAAATTAATTTTGAGAGGGTGCGAGGGAGATAATGTTAATTATGAATGTTGAACCAAATCTTGTTAATGGTTCGGTTCACCTTTCAGTTCAGATAATAAATACAAAAAAAAAAAATCAAGTATCCTAACGGTTCGGTCCGGTCCTATTAGCTTTGCTCTCCGCTCCGTCATCGTCATCTCGGTCTCCTCTTTGTCGCACTGCCACTCCTCCAGGCCTTTCATGACTTCATTGCCTCTCGATGTCTTTCTGTCTACTCGCGCCCACTAGGTGTGGCTCGACTAGAGCCTACTCTCATCGTCAAGGGCGAGAGAGGACGATGACAAGCCACGATCTAAGGCTCGCCTCGTCTAGGGCTAGGGCTCGACTCGGCCTTGAACCTGGGTCGATCCTTTGTTGCCTGCACGGATTGGCCCCGATCCGAGGTGTGGGGACAAGGGGATTGCGAAGGAGAAGGTGTTGGCAATGGAGTCGAAATAGATGCTGGAATGGATGAAAGTTGTGGGAGGAAATTTGGAGAAGGGATAGGAAGAGGGTATGGTGAGGAGGACAACAATGACGGTGATGCCGGTATTGCCGGTGTCGCCAGGATGACCTAGCTCCAGTTATACACAATGCTGCCCACGGGTTGGGGCTTTCGTCAGACGTCTACATGCGTGATAGAGGGAGGAATGGTTATTGGAATAGCAAAGGCCGGCGAGACCCAATTTGAGTTTCTCACTTCGTCCATATTTATTTCCTTGTTCTGATTTAGAGTGTAGTCGAGAACTCGAGTAATTAAAGTGAAGTTGTAATCTTCATTGTATCATTCGATGCATAGTGGAATTCATTGTTCCTTTCACCGTGGACATGGGTCAAGTACAATCTAATCACGTAAATCTAGCATTCAATTTATTTCTTTATTATGTCTATTTTATTATTCAATCACTTGCTTCCACAACATTAGTTCAAACACTATAGGTTTTGATCATTCATCACCCTTCCAAGCCCTAACCATAACCATGCCGAAAATAATTTGAAGGTACTTGATCGGAAGGGCTCGGGGAAACTGATCAAGATTGCTACGGAAAAGGGACGGATAGTCTTGAAATTCCGGTCTCGTAACTCCCACCATCAGAAGTTCATGCTCAATTCGTTTTTGTTAGGGGAAAATTTTCTTTAAATAGGCCGGTCCATGCCTCTTTATTGAGGATGAACTAGTCTATGCTTTACTCGCATACGTAGGAAGTTAGCCAACTTAATGTTTGTAAATCAGGTCGGAATATGCAGGGAGCACAGGGGAGAACCATCGTCCATCGTGTTCTTCGGGGGAGGTTGGGCTGGACAACGTATCCCGTTCACCATCTAGGTAAGACCGATTTTCTTCGTCATCAAATTTTGGGTGATTTAAGATGCGAATGACAACCATTCCACTTCAAAAATCAATTTTTGATGAGAAATGAATTTTTCTATCTCTATTCCTAAACGAGTTTTTGAGCAAAAATATGCATTTCATAATGATACAAAATTTATATTCTCAAAATAAAAATTCATTTGATAACGACATAAAATTTCTCCCTCCCCAGCAATCGCAAGCAACAACAAACTGCAGGCATACAACAAGCAATAGTAGACGACGGGCAGCTAGCAAGAGGATGGCAAATGGGCAGCCAATGGTGGTCACGTGGCGGTAGAGATTGGCAGAAGGCTGGTGTCATGCACCGACCCTTGAACTTGCAACAACCCCAATTCACTTGAGGTCTAATTGCACGACATCCTAGGTATTGTCGTCGATCAATTCATTTTATCTTATAATTAAGCACATGCATAAGAGAAACAAAACACCCCAACCAAGAATCAACAAAGATAGCAGCAAATACAGCAGAGGAAAGACAAAACCATCATTTTATTTATTTATAGGGTTAGCCTGAACAACAACATATATATACACGCATAACTATAGGCAATATGCTAAGGCCTACTCAAAAAGAGACTGGCCTGGCTAACCTATCTCTATACAAGTGGGGGAGGGCTCATCAAAAAGGGAATAGACCACAACTACCTACTCGCCGTCCTCAAAAAGATTAGTCTCTCCAGTCGTTAGGTTGGAGATCTCACCATCAAGGGGATCCTAGTCCATGGGATCCCAGACTTCCTCAATCGGCCCCATAGGAGGGACCGGTCCATCAAAACCCCGAAGAGGACTGTATAGGATGCCTCCCATCCAGAGAAACCATGCCTTAAAGACGTGAGCCGCATAATGATCTCTCGACTCCTCATCCACTCACACTATCATTACGTGGTGTCATACACAAAATTACGGCCCGAGACGAGTTGTGTGGTAACGGTAGTGCTCACATCCACAAGGACACCGAACCGCACCGAGTACTGCGTCATCTAGGGTCCTAAAAATTGTTAACCACAACTGGTTGAGATAAACTCAGCAAATTAAAGTCCTAAGCGTCGATTAGGAACCTCGCTCGCCTTAGGGTAATCTAACATATAACCTAATCCCGTCAAACAACCAAACACCACGCCTCAAAGAAGCATTAACAGAGGATAGTTTAATAATCAAATCAACCACAGGAAATCTTACCTTGCTTTAGCACACGCAACCTGCAGAAACTGTCACTCAATCATAACAATAATAAGAGGCATGCAAATAACCAAAGCATTACACATAGCTTCCTCATATCTCAATAGCCACACATGCTCCGATTATTACGATCCCCTAGGCCACGGCACAACCTTATGGTTGGCGGTCAATTGGCCTAAGCCAAGCATTGTCTTACTCCTTGAGGCATGGCGACGTCATGGGCTATCCCCCACCGACGGCATTCCCGAAAGAGCATGAGCTAGGGCTCTACCGCGACTCTGCATCTAATCCCAGTCAAGCGACCCAATGATCACGGCACAACCTAAAATAACGCCGGGCTCTCCTCTTAATGTAACCAAACAACACATCATCAATCAATTTGTTCTTTTTGTTGCTCTATCGTGAATGCAACATAGTTCATACTCATGTGACATGCTATTGCAATTAACACACGTATAATGAAATGCAACAATATTCAGCAGTCATGTATAACAACAACAGTCTAAGTTCTCATGAAAATTCAACAATCAGCAATTAATGGGCTACGTATTTCAACGATAGATGACAACAACAATCAATTAACAATCACGTGCACCCCATAATTCTTGAGAAAAAAAATCAACATTCAACAATTATATTAAAATAGTTCATCCATTTGATATTAATAACAATTAATTACATTTCCAAAACCTTCAATTAATAAAAACAATTCCCTTTAATAACTAAGAAATTATTCACAATTAACCTTGGGAAAAATAAGCCTTAATAATAATTTTCATAAAATTTCTCGATTAAAACTGTTTCCGATAAATAATTACCATTGATATGTTTTCCCAAAAATAATTACTATTCCCAATTAAATAATAATAATAATAATAATTCGAAATTAGAAAATAATAATATATTAATAAATAATTATTTAATTATTCCGAAAATAATAAATTATTATTATTTTATCCAAAAATAATAATAATAATTAATAATATTAACCATGGTTACTATTCCTAACCCAACCAAGGTTACTTTAATCTAACTTCAGTTAATCCTAACCATGGTTAATCTTAAGCAAAGTAATCAACAATATAATAATCTAATCAATCATCATCCAATAATATAATCCAAGCTTTATACTAATTAAACTACTCATAAGCAAGATTAACCCCTAACTAACGATTAGGAAATTAACTTACATGGCTCAAAAATTCAGCAACACTAGCGTGACAACAAGAGCAAGGGCTATGTAGGGTTAGCTCGAGAATAACAACAAACGACGGATGGTGAAACAGCACCAGAATGTTGTTCCGACAGGTTAAAGGCAATAGTGGTTAGGGCGACCAACGGGTAGTTAACGGGGAGCAGCTAGCCTCCAAACGTTGGTAGGTCCACACTAGATGGTGGCAGTAGCTCGGCAATGGCAGCAAGGGTAGCAACCGGTAGTGGACAACAAGGGGCGATAAAAGGAAGAAGAAAAGGGGGAGAAAAGGGAGAGAGAGAGAGAGAGAGAGAGAGAGAGAGACTGAGGTCGAGCAGCTGAAATGGGGAAATGAATGAGAGAGAGTGGGCTACTAAACTTGTCCAAGAGGCTAAGGCAAGTTGCTAGCCCACTTGCTTCAAGGACCAATGAGAAACAAGCAAGATAAGGTCAAAACAAAGCCCACTTGGGCCACAAAAGAAAATGCCAAGAAGAGAAGCCCATGGGCTAAGAAGGAATAAGGGAATGGGCTAGCTTGGGCCTCTCTTGGGCTGGGTTGGCTGGGCGCAAGGCCCAACAGGCTACCAATCTTGGGCCGGCCCACTTGCAGGCCCAAAATCTAGTCTAAGTTTTCCTTTCCGACACTTAAAAGCCCAATAGAAAACCCAAAATATTTAGTCCTAACATCTCGAAGAAGTCAGTTCCCAAAATCGGATTAAAAATCGGGGTTAAATTGAGTCGATTGCGACCGTTGTACAATTTGGACTATCAAACGCCCTTTAGGACTTTTCCTCACATTCGACCCATGGTCAACCATTCTTCAATCCACGTTTAAGCCAATTCCCGAGCCAAGGACGTCCATCGATGGTTATGTGATCCCGAGGGTTTAATTGATAATCCCAAGTACAAAATAAAAATGATTCGATTTAACGTCATTCGTAATTTGTATCAAAGTCGTGCAAAAATCACCTGGAACCCGACTTCGTACTTCTTCGAAATCGATTTATTTCCATTTCCCTAATAGTCTAGTATTAGAGGATATCGTTCCCTCCTAGGTCCTTTTGGCCGAAAGGTTCATTCTTGTTCGAAATTGCGAATCGTACGCGTATCGCTTCTTATCACATCTCTCTATAATTCATTATCCCTCGAACAATTAGTTCAGAATATTTGTACTGACTAGGTATTCAACCAACATCATTATTTTATAAAATCCCAAAATGGGGTCGACTTTTAGGATGTTACAACTGGTGACCGATAGCAAGTGGTGATGGGTAGGCGACTAGCTAGTGGCGAGGGCAAGAGACAAGAAGAGTTTTGACATTTCATTTTTGTTCTAAAATTTAAAAAGTAGAAATTTTTTTCTTCTCATTTATATTCTAAACTTATTTCTTAAGTAAAAAAAAATTTTAGAAGTAGAAAAATAAAATTGTGTCATCAAACAGATTTACATTTCAAACCTATTCCCTAGAACTAAAAATGAAAACTAGAATGGTTATCCTTTTCAAAACAAAGAACATCTATAGAAAATTTTGAAGTAGATGAGAAGATGCCACTTGAAGGATGATGTTGATCAAGTCCCAAAAGAAGTTTGATTGCCAACTGAAGTATGATGTTATCCCTGATTAAAGATGTGAGACAATTAGCAATTGAATAATTAGAGTGGCATTGCTAAGTTCTCGAACCATTAGACTCCATTTGTTTCACAAAAAATATAACATTTCCGAAAAACGTCTTCAAGGAAGTCATTTTTGATAAAAATAGTAATATTTTTTAGTATTTGACAAATACCAAAAATGAACTAGAAAATACTTCCGTCATTTGATATAGAAAATCTGATTTGATTTTCCTAAGGAAAATTATCAAAAACTTCGAATTTTTTAATTCAATGATTTTCCTAGACAAATTTAGAACCAATTCCAAAAAAAACCCCAAACTTTAGGTCCAGTCCCAAATTTACCCTAAACTTTTTTTAATCTCTTAAAATACCCCAAACTTTATATCAAGTCCCAAATCTATCCCAAACTTTTCTTTGTCTCAGAAAAAACCTTAAAATTTAAGTTTAGTCCCAAATCTACCCCAAACTTTTCTTTTGTCTTAGAAAAAACCCCAAACTCTTAGTACATTCCCAAATCTATCCCAATTTTTTTTGTCAGGAAGAAAATCATCAGATTTTATCCCAATCCTAAATTTGCCCCCATTAGTCTCTGTCCAAAAGCCGTATTAGTAATCCCTAATTTTTTATGTCCTAAAATGGTTTTATTTTGAAAATAATTTTCTATGACATCTTGCTTATGTGTATTTATTATCTATGCGGAAATGTCATGTTAAGTTGGGACTGGACCATGGGATATATTTGAAAATATATTAAAAATTGATGATTTTTTGGGTATAAACGGAAGGTAAAATCCCAAATTAGTATATCTATCAAATGCGACATGTTATTTAATTTGGCAATTTAACAATAAAATTTAACGGAAACTAATATATGGTAATTTATTTTGGTGGTCAAAAAATTAATTTTGGGTAAATTTGTCATATTTGTACCAATTTGGGATTTTTCATGATATTGACTTTTTTTTAGACAAAACAAAATTCGGGATAGATTTGAGACTAAAATTAAATTTTAGGGTTTATTCGAGATAAAATAAAAATTTGGGGTAGATTTGGAATTGAACCTAAAGTTTATGATTTTTCTTGAGACAAAAAAAAGTTCAGGGTAGATTTGGAACTGGACCTAAAGTTTGGGTTTTTTTTTGGAATTAACCCGACAAATTCAATCAAAACTTCTCAAATCATCTTAATTTGTAAGACAAATTCTTTGATTCTTCCATTTCAATGGAATCAGAATAGCTCCCCTTATTCATTAATATACTACTCAATTTGTATGCTTGAGCCCAAGTCCACGAAGGCCATGCGCAAGTTCTGTGTACTCTGGCTTAAGTCATTAGTTAATGAAACATTCATTATTAAATATATATATATATATATATATATATTTTTTAAATTCAAATGTTTAATTATTTTTATTTTACTCTTTTCTTTATTCTTTATTTTTCTTTTTTTCCTTGGCCAGTCACTAGGCCCAGTCATAAGCGAGGAATGAGCTCGCCCTATTAATTCATTGTTCACTCGGCCTCCCACAATTCATAATCAACATAACTCGTGTGGGCTAAGTAATGCCGATCAGTCTTGCCAGAGACCCACCAATGCACTACAAGCATACTTTATGTCATCCTCGATAAGTCAACTAAACCAATCGAGCTCCATACACTCAAAGCATTTGTGGAACACTAGCATGCGGCTTGGACATCATGATTGCATCTGTCCATGTCATCTATAAAGGAAAAATGAAGCAACATATATATTGAAAGTCTTAAAACTTGTTATCAAAATATAATTGAATCTTAAAACTTTTAAAAATATAACGAAGTCCTAAAACTTATAATGAATAACAATTGAATCCTAAAACTTAAAAAATGTATAATCAAATCCTCAAACTTATCACGAAAATACAATCTAATCCTCAAACTTTTATAGGGTAAAATAAACGAAAAGACTTAATTAGAATTTGATTGCACTTTTTGAAAAATTATAACTCAATCACACTTTTATGAAAAATTTTAAAATTTCATTGCATATTTTAAAGTTTAAAGACTCAATTCGTAATAAGTATTAAGATTTCTAATGCATATATCTCAAAATGAAATCATCTTTCCTGAAAATAAATTCCTTTGGAAAATATCTTATCCAATAAAAAAGAAAAGGAATCACCTTCCATGATACCAAAGGAACCTAAAGTCCAATTCCCAAAGTGTCACGGTCAAAGCAAAGGAGTAGAAAAGGATCAAAAGTTATTTTCCACCATACGATTTCCCCAGCCTGAATTCTTCTAAGGCCCGCAACAGAAAGAAAAACCGTCCCTCTTGCTTTATTCTTCATTGAAATTCAGAAGACTCCCACCTTATTGAGAACTGCATGCGACCAATGTTACAAATCTATCTAGTTTTACATGAAAACAGACATTTGAAAAAATGAAAAAAAAAAAAAAAAAAAAACCAAAAAGATAACCTTTATTTTTCCTCCACTTCGGTTTAAATGAAAATCCTAGAAAGCTATGGCGCCTGAATTAAAGTATCAAACAGAGTTCACAACCAGAAAATGCATAAGTCCCTGGAAACTCTGGAGAAAAAAAAAAGATCTAAATTAAAGAAGGATCTAAACTTTCCATGTACAAAGGCCCCTTCTCTTCCTAAAGGTCGATGCACAGGTAGGAGATTACCGACCCGGCCCTCCGCCTGGTCCTCTCACTGACCTTCGACTTCTCGACCAAGACCTTCTTGATGATGGGGCAGCTGGAGATCACGGTCGCCACACCAGCCGAGGTTATGCCATGGCAGTATACCATGTGGCACGTTTCAAGCATGCTGCAGTTCCTGACCAGATGGGACAGACCGGCGTCCGTGATATTGCGGCAGTGAGAAATGATTATGTCTCTGAGCAAGGGACACCCTTCTCCTAGCTTAGCCAAAGTGATGTCCCCCAATCTCTGTGGAGAATATTTCGATTTCGCAAATAAATTGGTGTCTAATAGGATACAAGGGAAAGAATAATTGAGCATCGACTATGCACCCTTGCATCTAAAAGCCAAAAGAAATAGAAGGTCGGGTTTGTGGCAATCCAGAGAGAAACAAGATTGAGAGCTAACTATATTAAGACAGATCAACAAAAGCAAACACTGCACCCACCCATTCAAGACTACTGTACAACTGCAGTAACACCTCCATCAAATTGAAAAAGATTGCCTGCGGCCACTGGGCAGTGAGCAGATTCAGAAGAAGAAATCAAAGGACTCATATCGGAAGAGAAAATAAAGCAAAAATTCCTTTTGTTGCGAAATTTGGACAGAAAGGCTACACAATGGCAGATGATTTATTGTCAAAGGGTAGAGAGCAAGCAGTAACAGGATTATGGGCAAATAGAATGCAAAAGTTTCCATAATAGAAAAGAATAAACACAAGCAGTACATCACTTAACAGAAGGATTTCAAGGAAAGAAAGCGTTTATTGGCTTCCTGTGCCAACTTTTTTGAATTCGCTGTCTTATTACTCTTCCTTCTACTGTTCTAAATTCCTCATGTACTCAAGCAGCCTTCCCCATTAACAAATTACTGCTTTATAAAGAAAAAGAAATATTTCAAGGGAAGAGATAGGAGTGAAAATCTGAGAGAGAGAGAGCACCAACCTGAAGGACACTAACATCAAGGGAGCGGAGCTGAGGGCAACCTCTTGCAATGGCTATAATTCCAGGATCACCAATCTGATGACAGCCACTGACATTCAAATCGGTTAAGTTGCAACCCTTCCCAATAGCTATTAGGGCCCTATCACCAACTCTATATCAAGAAAATCGTAGTCAGTAACAATCGAAGGCATCAAGAAATCCAATAAGTTCACAAAGATAAAAAGGAGTGGCCATAAAGAGTACAACCACCACAACAAACTAAAGCTTACTCCACTCCTGAGATGTGCAGATAAGTGGGGTAGGCTTTATTGCAGGAGTGGAGAAAACATATGACAAACAAGCTTGACAGCCTAACTATATAACAAATGATAGTTACTCATTTAAAATACAAATGTGTGTGTGTGTGGGTGTGTGTGGGTGTGTGTGTGTGTGTGTGTGTGAGAGAGAGAGAGAGAGAGATTGCAGAACAGAAGTGGAATATATCCAGAAGTCCATTACCTATCACAAAAACGAATGCTCAGATCTGTCAGAGACTTGCAATGCCGACCAATAGCAACAATTGCCTTGTCACCAATCTATTTGAGTAAAGAAAATGATTAAACAACAATTCATGTTACATGAAGAACAAAATAACAACTATGAGTTCCTCCTTGCCTCTGACAACAACCATGCTGTGTAGAACAGCAACATGGTTTTCATTGGGAAAGGTAAACTAAAAGTCCTAAAAGGACAAGTGTCATGGTTTAAGAAACAGACCCAACAGAGCAAAAATCTTAATGTGCAGATCGCAAACGACTCAAATAATTTTCTCTCTGCCCTGTTACTCTTCTTCTCTACCCTACTTTCAGCTTAAATCGCCATTCATCTGTGGTTTCTACAAATCCACCCACTTTTTCACAAACTGTACTTTGATTATGGCATCAATTGCTTCCCTCTTCCCCAAATACGTAATTTCAAGAATACAATGCATGGCCACCATGCTCACTTGTATTAAATGAATGTTCAACATTAAAGGGCAAGTAAGGAACCAAACCATCCTCTCGTCCCTGGAAAAAAAAATTATAAACAACAACAATG
Organism: Corymbia maculata; assembly: GCA_014182735.1. NCBI lineage: Eukaryota > Viridiplantae > Streptophyta > Magnoliopsida > Myrtales > Myrtaceae > Corymbia > Corymbia maculata. Next base: position 11,858,953 of record CM024683.1, on the reverse strand, counting down.
ACAAAAACTCTATTGGAACCATTCATCCTTCTGAAAAGGAATCAAATCATGGCAAGATGAAGAGAGAGAGAGAAAAACTCCTTAATATCCTTTCATATGACTGGCATCTGCCAGGGACAACAAGTGAAATAGTGCCAAGCTTAATTGAAACTAACCAAAAGACTAAAGAAAAAGACAATCACAATATGCGGTACTTTCTCGACAAAATATTACAGTGGTATTATTTAGTAGCACCATAAAGTCAGCAATAAGAGGCACAGAGAGAGTCAAACCTCATAGCATCGGCGAATATGAAGTCTCCTCAAACTTTTGCAGCCTTTGGCTATACTAATAATTGCATCATCTCCTATGCTGGTGCAATCGATCAAGTGAAGAGCTCGCAAAAATTTACAGCCTCTACCAATTTCAAGAAGTGCACGGCCACCAATTCTTTGGCAGTATAACAAAGCCAATTCAGTGAGATTCCTGCATCCAGTTGAGAGCTTTAAGCCAAAGCAAACAAAAAAAATCAAGATTATATAGCTCAGCTAAATGTGAAGATCTAGACATGGGATACATCTTGCTCTTTCTGCATCAAATGCAAGCTGTAAGAGTTCATCTTGGTTGAAGATAAATTGAACCTACCATGTCCATTTCAGAATGTAAAGGAGGAAAAATAGCCAAGACATAATTCCATGAAAACCATGTCTATCAGTAAAATGACCAGAGTAAAGGATAACTCTACCTGTCTGGTTGAAAAACAACAGACACCCTATTGAAAATTAAAACGTATTGCAAATTGCATGGCTAAATTGACTGTCTAAGTTGACATATTTGTTGATCATCCAGTCTACACATCGGACATGAAGACATGACACCGAATCAAAGGATAGATTTCATTACAGGTCCCAATCACAACGTTGGGAAGATATGCTGTCAAGTCAAAATGCAGTACCAGTGAAAAAAATAAGGGACTTGTTCTCATGATGGGGGAAAACATCATTCGGAATAAGGATGAGAACCTTGCAATATACATGAACTTCAGTAGAGAATACTAATGAGAGCAAGAAAACAGCCAAATTAAAAGAAATAAACAAGCTACTTGCAGAAAAAGCACAAATTCTACATGTTATGGCCTATGACTCATAAAATTCCTCGAAGTTATGACCCTGCTACCAAGGGCTGATACAACAACAAAAAGAAGCTACCATCCAAATGAAGGCAACAAAAAGAACTCTAAAGAAGCTCTATTAGTTTCAAATGGAAAACTTATAGAAACATACGGGCAAGACTTCCCCACTGACTCCAGTCCAAGGGTCCCAATGCCATGGCAACCATTCACTTCAAGATAAGTAAGTTGTTTGCAACCAGTTGCAACTATTCCCAAACCATTGTCGGTGAGGAAATTGCAGTCGGTCAGAGTTAGACTCTTCAAACTTTTACACCCATTCCCAACTGAGTGCAAACCCCTGAAACAAGATGCAGCAAAAGTCAAAAGAACCATAAAGAAAAATTTTCAAAGGCTGGATGAGTGAGTTTTTACATGACACAGAATAAGACGAAAAGGTCATTAACATAATACTCTTTCCCAGACAAGCCCAAACAGAATACAAGCATATCCTAGACACTGTGGAAGCAATCTATCAACAATTTCAATTAAAAGAATATTAATGAATACCATGAGAAGGAAAAAAGTATCTGCTACAGTGCTACTTCTTAGCTTTAAAAAAATTTCTTGCATCATCAACCAAAAATGACAAGAAAGTGGAAGTTTATGCAAAGCTTTATCAGATATATGGAGAAGAACTAGCCAGGGAAATGTGTAAAGTTTTAATAAGAAGATTGAAGTGTTACTGACACATCAGTGAATTTCTGGAAACTGTGCAGAGCTAGCTCCTCCAATGACAAACAGCACCTTCCTACAATCCTCAGGGTTTCATCTGTAACATTTGCACAATGAAGCTTCAAGACCTTCAAAAAAGGGCATCCTCTGGCCACAGCAAGAAGCCCACTATCATGCATGAATTCTGAATCCAGTGACAACGTCTCAAGATAATGGCAGTGAGAGCTGACTGCTTCTAGAGAAGCATCAGTTATTTTTGCACAGGCAGCAATTCCAAGAGATTTCAGTGATCTCCCACACCCAGCAGTTAATTGAACCAACCCCTTGTCAGTCAAGCCCTCACAAAACCGCAAATTCAACTCTTCAAGTTGCTTGCAACACTCTCCAACAGCAGCTAAGCCTTGATCTCCAATATAGCAACCCTAGAAAGAAGAAAAAGAAATCACTGGAATTGCAGGAGGAAGAGAGAATAGAATAGAAACTGCATGCATTAAACATTCTTGATAAGTAAAATTGTAAATGTACTAAACTAGCTTGTATGAAAAGTAATGTCTCCCTTAAAGGCTCTGATTAAATAAAAAGAGTCTAGACACTAGGTAGAAGCTTGATGAGATTACGCAACAAAATCTACAGATAGAGAGATGTACTCCTGAAAATTATAGCAATTAATAAATTAAAGTATCTACCTGCAAGTCCAAAGATTTCAAGGACCTACACCTCTCTGCGAGGGATCTTAACCCCGCACTTGAGATGTTGGAGCACCAGATCAGGCTTAACTTCTCCAGATTTGGAAAACCTTCACCAAGAACAGCCAATCCATCATCTGATAATGAGGAAGACTCAACTATGTCTGCAACTTTGTTTCTCTCAGTTTCATCATGCAGCCTAAGAAATAAATGTGCAGGGTCTGCAAACGGATCATTGTGACGCCTTCTTCCCTGAAAGGTAAATAAAATTTCTCAGTAACCATGCAAATGACAATAACCCTGCTTAAAACAGATATCGTAGCCACTTCAAATCCATGCTGAAGATGTTGGTTTTGCCACCACAATGCACTTGCCATGGTAGTCTAGCTGCTTCACGACCCCATTTCTTTACTTCTCAATTAATTACTAACTTTCAGGTGCAATCAAGACACTTCCATGCCAAAAAATTTCCCTCTTATGTCTTTTCAGTTTGAACTGTTTTTGTCTTCTTCCTTCTTCCCATTTTTCATATTAAATGTTTTTAAATGCACCTAACTCTATTAGATTTGCTTGCAGTACCTCTAGAGGTACTTTTCATCTCTCTTTGATAGAAACCATTGGTTTTTTTTTTTTGGTAAGGTGATAGAAACCATTGGTTTGTCTCCGCAAAATTCAAAAAAAGTTCATAGTTATTTCTTTTCCTCTTCATCCTAGTAATTCTCATTCAATAATATCAATCGCCTTAATCTTCATTGGACATTGACTCTGACCATTCACATCTGTCCATCAAACTAGAACTTTGCCCAATAAACACTTTGCGACTCACTCAGATAATGGTGAAACAAAAATGGAAATGATAAATGATGTTAATACGGGGCTCCAGATGCGGCCCACAATGCAATTAATTACTGCCTACAATCTGAACCTTCAATCGTCTCAGCACCAACTGGTAAATCCAAATCCCAACAGGTTTGGGCTCGCTAGGAAACTCAATGATGTTTATGATTTTCCATATGGACAATCCCTCGATATTTTGTTCATTTGGAACAAAATGTTTTCTTTATGCAGCAGTAAAACAAGAACAATTTTTTTGAAGAGGGATACTATATAATCAATCAATTCATAGGTATCTAAAATACTCACCTAACAATTTTCCACAAAGTGGTGAAAGAAAGGTCCAACTTGTACATATCTTTCTATTTTGCAATTTGATTCAATCCATTAGTATGTAATGCTGTTTACTAAATTACAGACATTTCTAGAAAATCTCTAATAGAAAGACAAATAGTCAATTGTGAAACAACTTATTGTCAACCTCTTTCACATATAAATCTATCTGATTCAGAAGGGGAAAACTTTTATCAATCTTTCAATTCAAATGTAGGTTTGACTCAAGCTCTATCTTCTGAGAAACTAGAGAAAAAGCCAATTATTGATCCAAAAGTCCCAAGAATGAAAAAGATAACTACTAAAACTATCCACATGAATCTTCGAGTGCTTTTTGCCTGCAAGCTCATTTTTGTACATGGGTGGCACCCCCTTGGTGCCTCATAGCGAATTCCTAAGCACTTATCCAACACAAATGATTCATTTATCATAGACAAAGTGATTAGATGACCTGTTAAAAGTCGACTGTTCTTTGAAGATAATTACCTTCTAGAGAAAAATAGGATCATTAGAGAGAAAGTCTTTAAAAAGAAACAATAGAAAATAACTACAGCAGTCAACACTGCAACAAATTATACCTCTTCCTGAAAGTATAAACTAAGAACCCTGGCCAGATTATTTGTGTTTACTACCTTTACCAGTAAAGGCAAAGAGTGCATTTAGATATACGCAATTTATCTTTCCCTTTGAAAGATACAGGCTTGAATACTATCACAACAACAAACGACAGGTCAACAGCTCAAGAGTAAGAACAATGTCTAACTAAAAATCAATGGTTGAAGGATTTCATTTGTATGTGAAGAATTCTTTTGCCTCTATAGAGCTAAGCCTATGCTAGTTTATAGTTGGTCTTTTAACTAAGAATTATGAGCAAGACAGTACATTCAGATCCCTCTTTATAAGACAAAACAGTATCCTTAATTTCTCTTTCTATAATTTGATTAGTTCAGAAAGATGGGAAGACGAGTCTTTGAAGGGCGAGAGTCTGCTATTCAGGCATTAATCGCAAATCAATTATTTGATTTTGTGGGATTTACATTTGGATGCAAATGCTTTGATTGACACCATATGTCTTGTGTCTCTATAAATGAGCTCCTTTCTGACTTTAAGCTCTTTTGAGGGTTGGCCTTTGGTCCTCCTACTCGGAGTGAGTGAATTTCTCTTTTCTTATAAAATACTACAGCAGTAAGATTGAATTGCAGTGATAAATCAACTCGATAATTAACCAATGCACTTCCAGAGCGAAAGACAGTGAAATTAACGAATGAATTGGTCATGAAGTCATGCAATTCAAATGCCAAAGACTCCTTTCAACAAAATTTATTGCAGCCCATCAAAGAATATTATTAACCTGGCAATCATGATTAAAACAGATGCTTCGTTTATGGGTACTCTAATGATCCAGAATGTCAATAACAACCATTTCAATGTTCAATAAAGGGAATCTTTCACACCAGCTATATCCTCGAACAACTTAAGCCGTCCTCTCATTGTTCCATGAACTAAACCTTAATAAGGTTAGGAGTCAACAGTTCTACCACATTATTGATGTGCAGGATGATATTGCTAACAGAGGATAGCTCATGTTGACGTCATCAAATGGCTGGGTAATCGGGATTATCCTCCACCATAAATATTTGCCAAAAAATAAATACTTCTCAAAAGATGAATCTTTCATATAATCTTACGTAGGATGTTAACAATTAATCTCGGAATATATACTGAGAGACAGTTTCTCGTTTAGCATGGAAGAATTTAACCATCTATATACCATTTCTAAGCAATAAAAATTATCGAAATCGACTTCCCATCCTACCCCACTTTTAGAAATTCAATGTTCCCCAATTTCCTTCCACCATTCCATGCACAGGAACGATCTACGGTCCAGGGAATACAAAAGACACCATTTTTTTTCTTTTGGGGCTATAGGTGGGATCCCATCATTCTTCACAAACAGAGGCTCAAACTCACATAATCACAGAGAGATCAAGATCAATGAACCTTCCAATCGTCACGTCTCCGACAGCCCTAGTTCTCGAGACCCACTACCGAATTCCCATAATCGACGACATGCGACCCCAATCGCACAGGCGTAAATTGTAATCAAGCAATGAAGAATTCGATAGCTTACGCGGTGAACCGGGAGGGAAAGGGAGAGGCGCTCGTCGACGTGGACGTTCCGCACATTGGTGAAGCGGCGGGAGAGGAGCTTAAAGAAGAGGTCGGAGGTGCCGGAGGCGCCGACGCGGAGGGTGGCGCGGGTGAGCCGCTCGAGGGCGAGCCACCGCTTGCAGACGAGGGAGCAGGCGTCGTGGCCCGACTTCGAGCCCAGCCGCTTGAAGATCTCGACCATCAGCTCGTCCGGCAGGCAGCTGTTGATCCGGTCGTGGCCCCGCATGGTCGGTCGGTCGGTCGGTCGATCGATGGATCGGCGACGGCTCGATTCCAGATTGAATCGAATTGAGAGCAAGAGAAAGAGAGAGAAATGAGCGTGGTGCGAGTCTCCGGCGAGCCCGGGCGGCGGCAGTCGGCAGTCTCAGGCGGCGGCGGAGGAGGAGGAGGAGGAGGAGGAGGAGGCGGAGGGAGGGAGGGGGTTTTTATATACTTACTCCGCTTCGGGTGGTGCACGGATGACATGTAGCCAAACGGTCCGCTCGGATTTTACCTTTTTACCCTTCCTTTTTTCTCTTTCGTGAAATTGATTTTCTTAATATTTGTCGGTACTCCAATCATAGTGTCAATCCGGGTTTTCCCGAGTTCGAATCCCTACATTCTCAAGAATTGAGAAAGCGATGATTTAGTTCAAAGTATGGAATTCAACGCTCATGCTCTGTAAGGAAATATGACAAAGATCTAAGAACAAGAGTAAGAATTGGAGTAAGACCCACAAAAAAATATGTATAGCTTATTTTTATTTTTATTTTTCATGTGTAAGATGGGTAGGAAGGAGCGACCAACATTGACATAACCTATCTCTCAGCCAAAAAAAAAATCGGGAACATTTTAAGCATTATTATGAAATTGACTCGTGCTCACAATCAAAATGTTCCATTCGAATCATAATTGCTACTTATTTTAAGCGAGTTCGTTATTATGGCATTATCACACAATAAAGGCAAAGAGATTTAGCATATGAGTCACGGGGCACTAACATTTCTCAAGATGGAAAAGTAACTAAGGGGTTTGATTTTATGACTGAGCGGGTTCAGATGATGTATAAGTAAGTATTATCCAACACGACCCATTCCAAGGATCTCAATTGTGTGATTTGCCTCAACTTTAAGTCCTTTCTCTTTAGAGATGTTAATTTGGATAGAGAATCAGGCTCTAAAAGGGAAAATATCAATATCAAAGGTGATTTTGGTAGGAAATGCGACCACAAAAAAAAAAAAAACAGTAACATAATTGTGCGCCAATGACAATTTCATTAAAGTGACAAATGATTGGGTAAATACATTGCACAATGTCAATTATACCAAGGCAAGTTCTTTACATCAATGTACATATTAAGCGGTGGGGCAATTTGGGACGAATCTAGCGTACGACCCATTCATTTGGAAGGCTATTTAAGATTAGAATACTCAATAGATCGGTCCTAATATATCTAATATAGGCAATCTTTATAAAATGATGTAATAGATCATCTTGTCTACATGCATCGATGCTAGTGTCGGTTTAACAAAGCGCACCACTCACATCGCTTTTCATTCACGGTGTTATTGGTCGACTAACGCTACATTTGTTAGGAGGAATCAAGAGGAAAGGGAAAGATCTCCGAACATACAACTATGTTTGGATAAAAAGGAAAGAGACGACGAGAGGGATTAAAAGGAATTATGAGGGATCAGGAAATATAGATCCAATCAAATTTATGTACATTTTAAATCCCTTGGAATCCATAGATGTAAAGAGAGGGACTTGGGGAATTTTTGGAGATATATGTATGTTACTTGACAAAATTTATTCATCTTTTTCACTTATACTTGAATTTTACATCTACTTATAAAATAGATAAAAAGATATCTACGTCATAATAAATTGTTTTTAATCTATTTCCTCTCGCTTGCATCAAAACCAACATTATAACTTTCTCCCTTCAAATTCTTTTTCCTCTTGACCCTTGTAATAAGCTAAATCCCTTCTTGTCCTTTCTAATCACTAAGAGTGATCGATATCTGATTCCCAATTTGGAAATTAGGGACTGGACCAGTTGGTCCTATGACCAATAACTAGATTAATCATCAATCCAATTTCGATTATGTCTAATAGAATTAGTCACTTTTTTCCCACTATGCCTTGTGTTTTTAAGAAATAAAAAAAGAAGTTGGTCGCTTTCATTTTTTTGAAAGAAAATTTGAAAAAAATAGTATATAAAGTCAGTTCATTTTGATTTTCCCTTAGAACCAAGAACCAAACCAATATCCCAAAAACCGAACCAAGCAATTCTCAATTTAGGCGGTCCGTTTTGCATATCTCTTTATATCATCTCAATCACAAATTGAGTGTGAGGTAGTTTCATGTATGATAAATGCATGATTGATGCATCGGGTGCGGGCGACACGCATGATTTTAGTATTGTTTGATTAAGGCATAACAATCACACAACTATGCCCTTTAATTTTACGTTTGCATTAAAAATACATTCATGTAGGAGTATGAAATATCGATGGTACACTATTACATAAAACGCTAAAAGTGCTCTGTTCATATTCTTAAGAGTTGTGAGCTAGTCCAACTAAATTTTGAGGCCACTTAACAATCCATCCAGGGAAAATTGGAAAACTTAGGAGGAATCTAGTTCCAAAACACCTAGATATGTCCCGCCCAATGATTCCCTTTAGCATTCACACATCAATTGTTATTTGGCTTATTTTGTGCCTTTAATAAATGGGTTAATACCATAAAAACACTAAATTAATACATTTTTGATAAATTTATAACAACAAATTGATATATCTGTGATAAATTTATCATTTATTAGTTTTCATTAAATTTTATTACTAAATTACTGAATTTGATGATACATAACAATTGATGAATATATCAATTTGTGATTTTTCATGATATTACACTAATTTAATATAAACTAATTGAGGGTTAATTTGTAAATTTATCAATTTGGGATTTTTTGTGATCAAAAAATTAGTTTATGATAAATATGTCACACATGTATTAATTTAAGGTTTTTCGTGATATTAACCCTCAGAATAAAATGTCATGGACAATAATCTACAACTTGGTTGCCACATAATCACACATCATCGTATCAAATTTATTTCGGGCCATCCAATGAAAAATTTAGTAAGATATTGATCGTTGAATCTAAGGTTTTGTTTCAAGAACAAAATTGTCGACTTGGGATGCATCCGACCTACACATTGTCATTTGAGACCAAAGTATATAAAAATGGAGTCCCTCTGCACTTTTCTTTGCTTGCGATTTCATGATTTAGGAGTTTGAATTTCACAATCTCAACAGCTCGACGGAGCATTATTAAGGATCAATCAAAATTAAAAACATCCGGCTTGATTAGCCAAAACAAAAAAAGGTTAATGATTCAACTAACATATTTAAAAGACGTTGAGAAACTTATGCCACTCAATTATTTTATTTAAATGGTGTTTGAGAGGGAAAATTTTCAAAAAAGTCTTAAATCTATTGTAATTACGATAATTTAGTTTATTTAGTCAAACTTGACTAGCCAATGCTAATGTGGATGCCAGTTAGCAATGGCCATTCGGCAAATATTAACATGGCAATTTTTTAATAATTTTATTTATTTTTTAAAATTTATAATAATATTTTTTTTTTTTCTAAATTTTTTTAATTATTTTTTTCTTTTTCTTTTTCCATCATTTTCTTCCTTTGGCCAGTGAGATCAGTCTCACCTAATTGCTTGCTGTTATTAGTGGCAAAACTAGCCTTAGTTTAGGATAAATGGGTCATAATGAGTAAAAGTTTGAATTTTCTTTGTGACTTTTCCCTTACGAAAATAGGGTCAATTCCAAAAAAAACCCCAAACTTTAGGTTTAGTCCAAATATATCCCGAACTTTTTTTCTCGTCTCAAGAAAAACCCCAAACTTTAGGTTCTGTACCAAATCTCGCCCGAACTTTTCTTTGTCTCAAAAAAACCTCAAACTTTAGGTTTAGTCCCAAATCTGCCCCAAACTTTTCTTTAATCTCGGAAAAACCCCAAACTCTTAATCTATTCCCAAATCTATCCCAATTTTTTTTTTGTCAAAAAGAAAATTATCAAATTTTACTATAATCCTAAATTTTCCCTCATTAGCCTCTCGTCCAAAAGCCGTATTAGTAATCCCTAATTTTTTATATCCTAAAATGATTTTATTTTGAAAATAATTTTCTATAACATCTTGTTTATGTGTATTTATTATCTATGTGGAAATGCTATGTTAAGTTGGGACTAGACCATGGGGTATATTTGAGAATAGATCAAAAATTGGTGATTTTTTTAGTACAAACGAAGGGTAAAACCCCAAATTAGTATACCCGTTAATTGTGGTGTGTTATTTAATTTAGAAATTTGACAAAGAAAATTTAACGGAAAATAATATATGGTAATTTTTTTTGGTGGTCAAAAAAATAATTTTGGGTAAATTTGTCATATGTGTACCAATTTGAGATTTTTTTAGACAAAATAAAATTCGGGGTAGATTTGGGACTAAAATTAAAGTTTAGGGTTTTTTTGAGACAAAAGAAAAGTTCGGGCGATTTGGGACTAAACCTAAAGTTTGGGATTTTTCTTGAGACAAAAAAAAAAAAAAAGTTCGGGGTATATTTGGGACTTGACCTAAAGTTTGGGGTTTTTTTTGGAATTGACCCTACCAAAATAATTACCAACTATAGGGGCTAAAAATGATGCAATACTGATAGTTTGGGTCTCTCTTGAATAAAATTTAATTTTGGGGGCTAAATTTGATAAAAAGGAAAACCTTGATATTTTTGGTTTTTTGCCATTCCGTCCTTGCCGTTTGCAAAAAGCCCCCCATATCTTCATCCACTCTCGCCGCTCCAGCTCTAAATTCATTTTGCCATCATCAATCAATTTCCTGCAAATCAAGAATCAAGAACGACACCATAAGTCCCGAGGAGGAGGGGAGGAGTTTCTCTGCCGGTACAGTCGGAGTTTGCACAAACCCAATTCGTTCTTCTTCCTCTTCATCGCCAGAGACATGACTCTCTGGGAGAGAACCCAGCACCGTGCGCGCCGTCGATGTCGAGAGGTGAAATTTCTTTACGAGGCGTTGTTGAATATTAGCAGCGTTCTTGGTTAGCTTGCTTCGCTAGAGCCCAAAAGGGTTTCCAGATCCTCGGTCCGTTTTGCGAGGATGATTGTCTATGGTATCTGTCCGCGCGTTCGCGATTACAATGTGAAGTGTTTGGTCGGCGTTTGATGAAATGGTGCATTTTCGTGTCGCGAATCTGCTTTCGACTTGCTTAGAATTTTGTTTCGCCGACCAAAAGGGTGAGGAGGTGTGACCAAGGAAGCGGGAGGTTTGTACCCGTTGGGAGTGTTTTGCTTTTCAGTAGGGAATAGGCCCAAGCAACTGCTACAACAATTCCAACTGCCCAAGCGGGTGCATCCATGTGGCCCTGTGGATGAAATTTTCCCAGATTGCTTCAAACCTGAGACCTCTTGCGAAATCTTGTTATAGAGACATCCGGCCATTGGGCTACGTGCCTGTGGTCGCTTTGCTTAGAATTGATTTGGTTGGATTTGATTTTGACTTTTATTCCGAGTAGAAGAACAAATTAGTATTCTGTCTGTCCTATCGTCCTTACGGATTTTTTGGTTTTAGTGTAGAATATGAGACAATGCAACAACGACTACTGATGTTCCTGATGCTGCTTTCTTTTGGTCCTGGTAGCTCAACTAAATCAGGAGATGGTCAGTGATAGATTAGAATGTCTAAACTGAGTTTTTGGCTGTATAAGGATAATGCTAGGTGTACAGATGTGGTTTACAAAAATTTGTACGTTATGGCAGACTCCTATTGAGTGTTGACTATGATCCATTTATTTAAAGGACCACTTGTAGTTGGCTGTATCACTTTGTACACGAATTTTGTAGGCTAGTTTAAGTAAACGTAGCATGACTCTTTCTATATTCACAGTGCTAGCATTGTTTTTAAGTAATGTTGCTTATGTCTCGAGTCCTTGATTCTCCTGATATTTAGCTATAGTTGCAATGAGCTGATTTATTGAGGTTTCAATTTTATCTTGCTTACTTTATTTTCTTATTTCAGGTACAGCTTTAAAGACTAAGGAATGCTTGGTGCTGTATGTGAGAGGGATTTCAATGGGAGTGGGAGAAGAAGAACTTGAACAGGAGCCCTATGTGGGGTTGGAGTTTGATACGGCAGATGATGCTCGTATATTCTATGGCAATTATGCATTACGAGTGGGTTTTAGAATACGGTCTGGTCAATTGTATCGATCGCGAGTGGATGGATCGGTTTGTAATAGGAGATTTGTGTGCTGGAAAGAGGGGTTTCAGATTAATTCAAGGACAGGATGCCCTGCATTCATAAGGGTGAAAAAATCTGATTCTGGCAAGTGGGTCCTTGACCAACTTGCAAAAGATCATAATCATGATCTTGACACTTGCGAGGAGAATCATCCCGCTAAATTCCGGTGCAAAAGTTCAGCAACAACTGCTAAAGTAGTTGACTTGTGCCATAAGCCACAGATGAAACAGCTTGATGTTGTTGATAACGGATGCTCATCTTCTTCAAGTATTGCCAGGGCCAAACGCATTAAACCAGGGGCAAATGAAGGACTAGTGAAACTTGAGCCCTATGTGGGTCTAAAGTTTGATTCAGCTAATGAAGCATACCAGTACTATGATGCATATGCGGGGAATGTGGGATTCAGAGTTCGTATTGGTCAGTTGTTTCGATCAAAGAATGATGGTTCGATTACTTCTCGGAGATTTGTCTGCTCGAAAGAAGGATTTCAGCATCCTTCTAGGGTGGGGTGTGGTGCATTTATGAGGATTAAGAGGCATGATAATGGAAGGTGGATTGTTGATCGTTATCAACTAGAGCATAACCATGAGCTTGAGATGCAAATGAAAGCCAACAGAGGTTCAGCTTCTAGGAAATTTTTAGATGAGATTAATGAATCATCAGAAAAACTAGACATTGCTAAAAAGCACAGTGGGAACCTCATAAAGAAACATTGTGTGAACAACATAGGAAGTGATTGGTATACCGTGCTTCATAATTACTTTCAGAACCGACAAGCTGAGGACATCGGATTCTTTTATGCTGTCGATGTACAGATGGGTTGCTGTAGGAGTATTTTCTGGGCTGATGGCAGATCTAGGTTTTCATGCAGTCAATTTGGTGATGCCATCATCTTTGATACCTCCTATAAGCAAAACAATTATGTGGTGCCATTTGCTACTTTTGTTGGTGTTAATCACCACAAGCAGCCGGTTCTTCTTGGATGTGCTCTGGTTGCTGATGAATCGAAGGAGTCCTTCATATGGTTGTTTGAGACATGGCTCAGGGCAATGTCTGGTTGCCATCCCAAGTCGATAATAGCTGATCATGATGATTCCATTCTGCAAGCGATTGCACAGGTTTTTCCTTCGAGTCATCATCGATTCTCAATGTGGCAAATTAAGACAAAAGAACGTGAGCATTTGAGTCCACTCAGCAGTGATTGTAAATATGAATATGAGAAGTGTGTTTATCAAAGCCATACAGTTGGTGAATTTGATGCTGCATGGGATGCTCTTCTCCGCAAATATGGCCTAAGGGAAAATGCTTGGCTGAAGGAAATGTATGAAAAGCGTGAAAACTGGGTTCCGCTTTACTTACGCGGAACATTTTTTGCTGGAATTCCCATGGATGGAAGTCTAGATGCCTTTTTTGATCCATATATAAATTCTCAAACGTCACTTGAAGAATTTGTTGTGAGATATGAGCAAGGTTTGGAGCAACGTCGTGGCAATGAAAGGAAAGAAGATTATAATTCGTTCAACTTGCAGGCATTTTTGCAGACAAATGAACCAATGGAAGAGCAATGTAGGAGGCTTTATACCCTTTCCGTTTTCAAAGTTTTCCAGAGGGAACTTTTACAAAGCTACAGTTATCTGGGTGCCAAGATTCATGAACAAGGGGCCATCAGTAGATATTTGATCCGTAAGTGCGGCAATGAGAATGAGAAACATATTGTTACCTTTTGTTCATCCAATCTTGATGTGAGTTGTGGCTGTCAAATGTTTGAATCAGAGGGTGTATTGTGTAGACATGCTTTGAGATTGTTCCAGATTCTAGATATTAGGGAGCTTCCATCTTGCTACATATTACATAGGTGGACGAGGAGTGCTGAGTATGGCACTGTACGTGATTTTGAATCAGGAGGTAGCTCCCATGAAATTAAGGCCAAGATGGTCTGGAGTCTTCGTGAAATTGCTGCCAGATATGTAGAGTTCGGTGCCACATCTTTTGAGAAATACAAACTTGCTTATGAAATTATGCATGAGGGTGGGAGGAAACTTTGCTGGCAGAAGTAAGTTTAGGATAATTTTGTAGTTTGGAGTGCGTCTATAGTTTCTTTTCCAGCAGGCCCGACTTTTGTAACTAGAGGGCATCAACTTGTTTTATACGGTATAAAAGCTTTCTCAATCAGAAGTGAAATTATGTGGATATGAAATCCTGCATTCTAGTAGTTCTTTTTATTGGTTTCTTCTGTTTATCTTATCTCAGAGGCTAGGGGTAAGGGAGGGGATAAATTGAGGAGAGTGAATGAGGAACTATGCTTAAAAATTGTACCTTCAATTTCAAAAGGCAAATTTCAACCAATGTTTAGCAGTGGGAAGCCATCATAAGCCCCCTGACTGTGTCTTTGAGAAGCTGACCTGATATTTGAAGAACCCGTAGACCTGTGCTCTGGTGTAATTTCCTCCAAGTTATCCAATCTCGTGTAAGTTTGGCAAAAGGAATGGGAGACATGGATGGCTCTTAGTTTTGGTGCAGAAGTTAGCAAGTGACACCTGTTGGTCTGGCCTTTTAAAGAGCTAATCATAGTGAAGTTAATGATGTACATGAGTTGTGGTGATTTACATTTCAAATTTCCCTCCCCCTGAATAATCTGACATGAACATTAAAGGAAAAGTGATGTTCTTTAAAAAGAAATGTCTGATTCAATAGATTAATCACCCTCCAGTACCTCCAGTACCTCAGTAGTAGTTGCAGAAAGTTACCCGATGGATGTGATTTTCTATTTGGTAATGATATTTCCAGCAATATTTGGAAATGCCATTTGACATTCCATGATGTGGCCAATTTCTCGTATCATTTTTTGTATTTCATCTTATTTCTTGGCCATACATTTTCTTTCTTTACCTATGTGGCTTTAATAGGACATATCATAGCCGACAACCTTCTGTTATTCAACGATGTTGAAATGTTCCACTATATTGAAGTGTGCTGAATAACTCTGGTAGTGTAGATTTGCGTACAAAGAGCAATACTAATTAAGACAATGCAAAATGAAGTATCTTGCAGAAGTATAGTAGAAACTCTCAGTCTTATTTGTGATACTGGCTCATGAAGCCGCATAATTTGTTTTTTAAGATGCATGAGTAGCTCTCTAATGGAAATCTGTCCATTAGCACTTAAATATATGAGGAAACTAGGGCAACTGCAACTGTGTTGGCTGATAGATTTGTCCTTATGGCAACAAAAATGAGCTTTTTCTTGTTATAGCAAGTTAGGCCACTCTTACCAGGAGAAACCATGAGATAATATTTGGCCAAGGGACCAAGTGGTGTAAATAGCTAGCTTAGAGTTGAACTTGCTTGTGGGCAGTTAAGTAGCTCAGGGCTGCCATTGACATTTAGCTTAGACTACTGAGGCTGAAGCTGATGTACAACACCTGTAACAAGACAAGATTAAAAAATGCATGAATTGAGATTTGTCTGATCGAGTGCTTCATAGGGTCCATGTTCATATCATATATGACCACCTAGAAAAATTTTAGGAACACCTCGGTATGGTATGATATGTTAACATTGTCTCATGATGCCTCGACTTGAAACCTTGAGCTTGAATATTGTTTGAGATCTGAACATGCCTAGTGCTTTGTAAAAATCATAGATCAAGAATAAATCACAATCTCCCATAGTTAGATTCAAGTTACATTTTCTTTTTCAGTTGTGTAGTCTTAACTAGGCTTGATACATTTCAACTGAAACTTGCTGACATCATACAAAGAGACCAGATTTCTCATTATTTTTGCGAATTTTTCTTTCAAGCCAATGTCAGAGTATGTTTTGATTGTTGGGTCACTATCTATGCATTTCCTTAAGGGCATCCTAGTAAAGCAGGTGACCAGTGCTATTCTGAGAAGAAAACTAAGTCCTTGAACCACCCTGCTCATGAGAGTGTATAGGGTATGGTTATCGATTCAAAATCCTGAATGATGACAGAAACATGAAAAAGAGAATAGAACAACTGTAGGTAGAGTTTTATGTGGTAAAGTTACAAACTGAGAAAAAGTTTCGAGCAGAAAGAATAAGAACTCGAAAAGGCATTGAAGCATGTTTTGGTGAAGCTATTTCCTGGAGTTGGCTCTGCAGCTTGCATCGGCCATCTTTGAGAAAGGTATTGCCTGCTTGTCCAAATTTGTTCTGGGTTAGGATAGTTTAAGACTTTAAAGTGATCTGTCTGTGCTTCATTTTCTCTTCATTTTTCTTTACGTTGAGCATCTTAAAATGCTTCTAAGTTCAGTTGTTCTAATTTTTGTTTATACTTCTAAAGGAATTTGTAGGAGTTAGCGACTGTGGCCTTCTTAGAGTAATCGAATAGGCAAGACATGATCTTAGGGATGTCAAGATGATTACAATAACTGCTTGTCAAAAGGCAATGGCCCAAGTCCTGCTGAATGCTGCTCTTTGGGATCATCTCTAGTCACCTCTTACAATGGAAATTGTTTGATTGTGCTTAATGGGGAGACTATCATGAGCCTGCTGCATTAGCGGGGTGCATTGGAATGCCAAACACCAAATTACAGAACACTAACAGAGAATTGGCAAGAAACATATGTCGCAATTTTTTTAACTGTAAAATCCTATGAAGCATATAATTCATCTAAAGCATCTTACTAGTGCTGGCCAATGGCATTACTAATTCGTCTTGGTTTGGCTGCTGTATTCCTGAGTTGTGCTGTTGAAGTGAGATTTTTCTGCTTCATAGCATTTGGGCTAAATTTTGACATTGAGATAGTCGAGTCCAATGAGAAAATACAGTGCACAGTGAATGAACATGGTAAAGCATCGACACATTGTAGAGTTAAGAAATTAGTGCTTTTGAGGGTTGGCCGTAGGGATGAGATCTGGTCTCAAACTCTGGGAGTAGCAAAAGAGAAAAAGGAGAGGTTTCTATTTGAACATGCCAATACTGTGGAGTGAATGAGCTTTTAAAAGAGTTGGTCAAGCTTGTGGGCAATTATATGATGAGAACTTTATTAAATGAAGATTGCAGGCTCAACTTCAGTAGCTGGAGAAGGATTTACATGCTCTCATGCGTCAGGTACGATTGTACATTCCTTTCCTAATTCATACTGTAATGCCAATCGCGACTACTGCATTAACTTCACCTTTGTATTCTAAGATAGTCTATTGCATTATTTCATCTCTACTACATAATTGATGATAAAAATAACTAGATTTTTTTAACGGTTGCAATTCACTACATTGAGAACTTTTCAGTTGAGACTCATGCCCATTTTGTTTTCTGGATGGATGATTGAAGTAAGTTTTGCAAGAAAAATTGCCCGAAAAGTTAGGAAAATAAGCTAGAAGTTTCTTTTTCCATGGGCTCATAACTTCAGCACAAGATATGATACCTACCGATGTAAATAGGCTTGCCGCTAAATCTACGACCTGAAAAATCGCATCACCAATTCACCAATGCTTTGTTTGTTTCCACACCCTTCACATGAAAGCTTTCTTTTAGTTGATTCCAGTACGATGATACAAA
The DNA here is from genome assembly GCA_014182735.1 of Corymbia maculata. Taxonomy (NCBI): domain Eukaryota; kingdom Viridiplantae; phylum Streptophyta; class Magnoliopsida; order Myrtales; family Myrtaceae; genus Corymbia; species Corymbia maculata. The sequence continues at coordinate 11,841,262 of CM024683.1, read as the reverse complement.
AATTGTAAAGATCAATAGATGGGCTTCGGCAACCGAAGAAAATATGATCTCGGTAAAAAGTTTTGGGTATTCCGAGACCAAATCATGACCATCAAATCTCATTCATCGCGTTGGTCCTTTCCCTTTATCGCATAGTTATTGTGACTCTAATTTCCGCACAAGAAAAGAGGAGTGACAGTGCCGTCTTTCAAGAGAAGGACAAAGCTTCAAACCAATCTCATCACGTACCCCACTATACCAGAAACATACGTATCTGTGCCAAAAGTCAATACCATGCTAGATTCCCTGGAGGCAATGTTTGGTGCCACAGATATTTCGCAAGTGATTTATATATAATTCAATCGTTCTGTGGGATAATATAAACTTTTGACTCAATACCACCACTACTCGTGAAGACGCTTGTAAGACCTTTTAAATTCGATCCATTTTACCAAGGGACTTGTCCTTCGCGGTAATGTTGGGTGCACTTGGGCAAGGAGGCATTATGGCCTCGTGCTTGTCTCCTCAGTATCCGCATCTTTGACTAAGGAAACCGTAAATTCATGCCCCAACACAGACGTCGATCTATGTGGCAATGCTAGTACCACAACTTCGCCACATGTGAAAAAGTTATATGTTAGGCAAAACATTAATGATTGAAGACGGCTGGACTGTCGTTCAAACCAATCAAATGAAAGGTTAAATTATGAAATCACCCTCAACCGACCTTTCCTTCAATTATAATTTGTATCCTCCTTTACTTTCAGAATCCTAACCGCAAGACCTTTGAACATTCCCGCACTTCTCCTCATGAATTCTAAAGCTACATCAGGGAAAATGTTAGGAACCCATAAAATTACCAATGGTGGTCCATCCCAACAAGCACCGGGAAATTTAAGGAGCTTCGATTTTTTAGGTGAAATAAAAAGGAAATACCTAGGAGTGAAAGAAAGGAAAGCGAGGAAGAAAGGGTAAATTTGCAGACATATGAGAACAAAAGGACCAAAAAAGAATGACAAGAAGTAATAATAATAATAATAATAATAAGCCATTACAAAATGACGTTGCTTGAGGAGGGGGGGAATTACATCCCGCAGCTGAGGGGAAATCCCGTAAGGAGCAGAAAAATTCTAGGGCATCAAACAACGCCCAAGCTTCAACCAAAAGGGGGAGGACGCCGGGACCGATCTAGCTCCTCCGTGCAGCATTCGGCCGGCAGAGTCGCAACAAAGCCAAGCCGCCGATAATTTAGGGTTTCACTATAGCACATTTACCTTGAACTTCTTTTATTGTGATACAAAACCCAAAACTTGTACTAACATGACACATTTATTCCAAACTTTTTTTTTTTTTTTTTAACACCAAAAGCACCAAAATTGTACTCTCGGGATACATTTGACTTCCCATGGCTAAGTGATTGTGCTCAATCTTAGTAGTTAGATGTCACTTTTTAAAGTCTGATATGTTTCACCGTATGGTTTATCCTTGGAGGCAATGCAAGGAGGCATATAGGAAGGAGGTGGTCTCATACTTGTCTCTTCCGTATCCCCATTTTTCACTATGAAAGCGGCGTTCATTCCCCAACTCATATGTCGGTCTATATGACAATGCCAATACCATACACCTGCATGTATGATGTTTGAATGTTAGTCATGGAATTCTTTTCCTAATGCAAAAATGGTATTTTTGTCAAAATATGTTAAATTACGGAAAAGGAAAGAAAAGGGCATGAGAAATACCTGGATTGTTTGCCCTAAATCTAATCGCAGCCCATCCTTTTTTAGGAACTCCAACGGTATTGACTTCAGGTGGGTCGACCAAATTGTACATTTGAGGATCGGTCTCGTTGTCGAAATTCCCTAAGCCGACCCCGATGACATAAAAGCTATATCCATGTATATGCATTGGATGATTTCCTGATTCATCCAACAGATTAGTCCCCTGAAACACAATCTCTACAGTTTCGTTGTAGTTCAGAACTTTCAGGGATGTCCCTTGGGCAGCCTCGGCAAGACTGGTCGACAAATCATCTCCCGTGAAATTATACATAACCGGAGGAAGATCGGGAAAATCTGTGGTGTAAACTCCACTGATGTTTCTGCATATTAACGGCAAAAGGATGCGCTTCTCATGATCTTCATCTATCATTAACTTGAAAAATTTTCAAATCAGAAGGGAGAGAGAGATGAACCTGTAATAAGCTTGTAGCACATCGACAGATGGGTCCTCCCAACTTATGTTATTTAAGGTTGAGGCAATTTTGTAATCACCGTAATAACACGAATCATCTGGGCATGCCACGTGATTCTGGGAAACTGTGATGAACATTCTTGTCGTCACGTTGCAAGGGACGTCCACGGGATGTTCTTCAGATGCTAAACTTCTCAGTTGTTGTGTGAAGCTCGCTGCAGCACCGTAGTCATGATAAGATGGCAGTGTGTCATTTGGGTAACTCGGTGGCGACGTCAGACTGAAATTCCCTTTATACTGGATGATAGCAGTAGGAACTTCGTGGACAAAATTGGTGAAATCAATGTCTTCAGTTGAAAACCGTAGAGCGGCCAGGTAATACCTTCCTGGAGATTGATTTGCCGTAACTAATACATCCATCGTTTGTCCAGCTTCTATCATTAGATACGAAACAACGATTGGTTTTGTGTATGCTCCGTCCATCCCGACTAGCGTCATGTTGTGATCAGCGATGGAGATGAACATTTCTGAGCCGACCACTGCATTGACTATACGAAAGAGATAGGTCTTGCCATAATCGATAGAAAAGTGAGGCGTGGTTTCTGTAAAATTAATAGCATGAAAAAACACTATATTAGACATTGTACATAACAAATGTGTGGACAAACCATAATCCATGATCTAGACAATTCAATGCTTAATCATACACATCTATGTAATTCAATGCAAGGTTAGATTTACTCTAAATAGGTGCCTACTAAACGTATTAGTTTTACTTTTAGATACGCAATGAGTATCAACATTGCAGTATATTTTTGTGCAAGAGAATCATATATCTACAATAACTCGAAATGCAAACATGTCAAGGAAGTAGCCATTACCTCATGGCCTGCATCCCTGTCCTCATAAGCATAATGTCCAAGCAGAAAGGAAAAAAAAGAAAAAGAAAAAAGACGATGGGGGGAGTATAAATGTACCATTGGAACAGGGAACAAAATCTCCATATTGTCCATTGATCATGTAACCAGTTGCACGAGGTAAGGTATAACCGCCAGCAGCCAAGTCCATCTCTAGAGCTTTATTTAGAGAAGTTCCTTCATCATACCAAGAACCTGCAAATCATGAAAGGAAAATGGGAAACTGAATTACATTAACCTTTGCCTTTACCATGCAACCACAAATGTATATTCCAAACATTCAAATAATCTCAATATTCTAGTAAGGGAGTTTGGTCTTCACTATAATGTACACTTTTGCACGAATTTCAAATAGATAGCAGCCCACGGTCATCATTTGCATGCCTTTAGGAAGAGGCATGCCTTTAGTAATTCTACTTTTCTACTTCTGATCCACTGCCTACGCTTAGCCTTTAGTTATGTCTAAAAGGGACCCGTAAAAAATCTTAAGAGCACATACCGAGCACCACTAAATGTTCTCCATCTGGCGTAGCGAATGGGAAACTTGATCCTTCGCGTGGTAGAATGACAATGGCACCATACACAGTAGATCTTGTCCACTCATTATGGGCATGCCACCAAACAGTTCCTTCTAAATCAGTTAAATTTACTTCATAAGTAAAATTTGTTCTTGGTGGAATGGCGCATTGTGTAATATACTCTGGACCATCTGACCATGGATTTCGTGGTTGCTTCACCCCATGCCTACAAATTAGTGAATTTGATCACATAAAAAGTACTTGAGAAGGTAGACAATGTTATTTTTGCATTTTATAATCAAAATTCAATCTCTTTCTTGCACATCTTTTAGATAAAATATTTTTTTTAACATTGAGGCTCCATTTGTTTTGTGAAAAATAAATAATTTGAAAAATATTTCCTAAAAATAATTGGTTGTATCGCTTATGAAAATGAATGAACGAAAAAAAAAATTCACTATCCATGAAAATGTTAGACATAAATTGTTATCAATTATGAAATCATTTTTATTAACTAATTATTTTAAGCGATATAAGTGATCGTTTTTTAGAAAAATATTTTTTAAATCATTTTTTTCTGCGAAATAAATAGTGTCTAAGTACAGAAGTATTTGATTTTCAGATTTCATGTGCACATATGTTAATCAATCTTGTTTTAACTGAGAAACCGAGCTGAATTAAGGGTATATTTGTTGCACTAAAGACTACTTGCCGCTGGAAAATGTTTTCAGGAAATTCAATTTCAGAAAGTAAATCAATTTTTAGTGTTTGTTTACGCTGAATCAAGTTGAAAAAATTAGTTTTATAGTAGTCGATAATAAGTGAACCTACTAAAGGCAGCCTGTATAGTTAAAAATGACATTAATAACTAATAAACTAGGATCAACGTTGTTTTAGTTATTTTATAATCTATCAAAATGACATGAATTACAAAGAAATTATTTATGAAATTATGAAGTTACGTTTTTAAAATGTTATGTATGATCGTGCTTTCCATAAAAGTAGAAGAACATGAATAATAATAATCAACTCAGGGCACGCCTAAGGATCATTAGATAGAAAAGGATTTGTTGATAAATCCTTTTTATCCTTTTTATCTTCATCCCGAACCTGAGTGGTTGCCCACATGTGAGGGCTGCTTGTAGTAGTCCCAAATAGGACGCTTAGTCAAGTTGTGTTTTTTACTTTAACATGTCGATATTCGCATGCCTTATACCTCTCATTAATAGGTAAATATTGTTTTTTCCCACAAATCTGGGAATACAAAAGGTGACATTGCGGAATCTCTCGCTCGAAGGCGGATCTCTCACCTGTTTCTTTTTCCTTGAGCCTTTTAAGGACTTGCCTAACTTTGAATGAGTATACTTAGGAGATATTAGAAGAGATTCACAGGGAAAAAAACAAATGCAAATTATCAAAAAGAAAAAAGAAAGCTATTTCTTGAGTGATAGGAACTAGATAGACAAACCGATTCTTCTCACTTAGACACGAAGTAAAAAGTCTTGTCAGAAAAAGAATTCTTATTAAAACTATTTCATCAAACAAATCGACCCTAAATCTGCTAATGAGCACCACTAGAGAAAACTAAAGGTTCTTGAGAATATATCCCGCAGTATAATTTCAGATACAATTTCACTTTCTTTTAACTGTCTATGGCATCACAAGCTAACAACAAGAGAGCAATAAAAAGTTAGAAGGTGGGCAGAAAAAAATTACCAATGAAGAGTGACCCCGTATAGTCCTTGATTGTGAACCTTCACGTACACAAGATCGCCCTTTCGAGCTTGAATTGTTGGTCCGGGAAGACTATCGTTCACCACTAGAATCGTATTGGTTGTACAATTCCTTGTGACGTTGATTTCGCTCAGCTGTAGAGGGGGGAAAATGATGAACTTCATACCATCAATATAAAATTTACCATCCTTATAAGAGAAAATGACATCGTAACGTACAGGCTTGTCCAAGTACGTGCAAAATGATTGTGGACCATGTTTAGCTGAGTCGTTGGCTGGTCTCTCCCAAGTTTCAGATTCTTTTGGATGTGTATGTTCATGATAAATCTTGCGAAAACGACTCGATCATCCGCCAGTTCTCTAAGTCGCAACATAAGAGGACTGCAGAGGGGCTGATGCATATGTGAGCCCAACTCGTATGCACAGTCAGATTATATACGTCTTAAATGGGTCTCACCTTATTCAAACACTCGTGCAATTTGGATTAATGTCAATGCGAGCACATGTAAGATTTGACCCACCGTTATCTTTCCCTCTCAATGGATCATCCTAAGCACCCGAGACAATTTTCACCCATGGGGAAAGAAGAAAAGGATTTGAGAATAATTAATCGCTATCGTGCAACTTGCATAAACACTGGTTACATGTGCTCAGGAAACTGAAAGTCGTACTTGTCTATTAAATATTCTAGCAAAAATCTAAACAACGTGAACTGCACACTTAGCACCACGGACATAAACTTGAGTTACTTACCACGAAGTCGTAGTAGAGGACATTACTGGCTTGAGCTCCGAGGAAGACGTTCCCAAAGAAAAGCAAAACCGCAGCGAGGAAAATGTTGGAGGAATAGGACGACGATTTGGCCATTCTCATGATCGTTCAACGCTCGATCCGTTCTCTTCACTCTCTCTTTCCTTTCGCTGGTCTCGAGCTGGTTCTCTCTTCTTTTATAATGAACGATCAGTGGAGGGCACATTCTGCGAGTTAGCTAACAGTCAACGAGTAATTGCTCCGCGCAAGTACACAACGGCATCGGAATGTCGGACCAGAATCTCATTTCAATTTCATTCGTGCCATTCAATTCGAACAAGTGACGATCCATGGATACATATTCCATGTATGAAGGACCTTCCGCGGATGGTGTACGAGACCCCTTTGCATGTGAGGCAAGACCTAAATGCATGCGGACAAATTTCCGGACGTGCACGTTTCAAAAAGGTCGTTGTTTTAGTATGTCTGGAAAAAACGTAGAAGAACAGAATTGATTCTTCGTCATCGTAATCACGTTGTTTTAGAAATGACTTACTCTTCATTGTCGTAATTGTGACCAGCTTGCTCAATTGTTCTGCTCTTTAGTGTGATCTGTTTTGTGTCATCTAATTCTTTTCTCTATTTATTTTGAGGGTTTTGTAGTCACGAATTGAGCTTCTAGATGCCCTCGTTCATAAGTGTTTAGCATAAGAAGTGCAAGTTTTGAGTCAGTTCATTTTTTTTCTTTGTTTGGTAAAAACAAGTGGACAAGACCCGTACAACAAAAGAAGCGAACCTATTAGTGGCATATCCAATACATGATTATCACCCGCATTGTTGTCATTATTGCCATACAATCATGAAAAGATATAACATAATTATTCAGATTAATAAACATTTTCATCTTGCATGTAAATTTTTTTAATAAAAGACAATCAATTATGACTAAAATTAACTTTGACACATTCGTATTTACTTGAAAAGTACAATGTTGATCCCAGATGCTCTCCTACACACTTCCTGTATATGATTTTGCTATTGTGTAAATCACTAGTCATCGTTTGTGAATGTTATTTCTGTCCTTGTTTTCACACGTAATTTATGTTGCATCTAATTGAGTAAATTATGTTGCACATTTGCACGCGATGTCTCTTAGAAGGTAACAGAGATCTTGGTGACTATTAGATGAGGTCTTTGACTAAACATTAGGATTAAAGAACTGGAAACCTAATTTTTGGATCTTCAAAGGACATTATCTTATTATTTTTTTCTTGCATGACTATTATCTAAGATATTTTATTTGTCACTTGGACTTGAGTAAGTCCTTAAACTGTTTCGTCTGAACTTTAGAACGTAAAACACGGGGATTTTCTCAACTTGTTGGGGAAGAAAAATATACAACTTGAAATAAGGGATGCAATGCGTATGGGTACCGACATGTTGAAATGAGGAACACAACTAGGCTGGATGCCCTCATGGGAGGGCGCCTTAGCCTGGGCACTGGAAATTTATAATGTAGATCTCACATACTATCCTAAACACTTCCTATATATGATTTTGCTATCGTGTCAATCACTAGTCATCATTTGTGAATGTCATTTATGTCCTTGTTTCACTATAATTTACATTTCATCTAATTGAGTAAATTATGGTGCACATTTGCATGCGATGTCTCTTAGAAGGTAATAGAGATCTTGGTGACTAGTAGATGACGTCTTTGACTAAACATTAGGACTAAAGGTATGTGGAAACCTAATTTTTGGATCTTCGATGCATGTCTCTTTGAAGGTAACATAGATCTTGGTGACTATTAGATGAGGTCTTTGACTAAGCATTAGGAATAAAGATCTGTGGGAACCTACTCTTTTGGATTGTCGATGCACATTATCTTATTATTTTTTCTTGCATGATTATTATCTAAGCCTTTTTTTTGTCACTCGGACCTAAATAAGTTTTTTAACTTGTTTCGTTTGAACAATGTGATGTAAAAGATGGGGTATTCTCACCTTGTTGGGGGAAGAAAATATACAACTTGGAACAAGGAGTGCGGACATTGGCAAGTTAAAATAAGGAATGCAGCCAGGCTAAAGCGCCCTCATTGGAGGGCGTCCAAGCCTGGATACTGAAAATTATAATGTATATTTCACATGCTCTCCTACACACTTCTTGTATATGATTTTGCTATTGTGTAAATCACTAGTCATTATTTGTGAGTGTCATTTTTGTCCTTGTTTTCACATATAATTTACGCTTCATCTAATTGAGTAAATTATGGTGCACAGTTGCCCGCAATGTCTCTTAGAAGATAACATAGATTTTGTTGACTATGAGATGAGGTCTTTGACTAAACATTAGGATTAAAGATCTTGGAAACCTGATTTTTGTATCTTCAATGGACATTATCTTCTTTTTTTTTTTTTCTTGCATGATTATTATATAAGATATTTTATTCATTACGTTCTAGGCACTAAAAATAAATAGTTGCTTAGCCCCTAAAACTCATTAAATATATCTATTTGAATATTCGTCCATATCAATCTATCGAAGCATGAAAATCGATCTATACATACGCACTCATATATTAAATTAAAATTGGTAATTTGAAGTTTAAGAATCCGGATGCTTTTGTCAAAGGCCAGCAATTCCTTGGCTGCGGAATAGCTAGTGTGGCACCTAGTGAGCCGAGAACAACAAACTAACCTTCCTTTGATAGTCGTTCCTAAGAACAATACAACAAATAGCATCTTCATATCCGATCATACCATACTCTTGAATTCTTTGATTAGATTTTTTAACATGGTATTGGAATAGGCTTTCACATCCTTGATGCCTCGTATGTATTTCATTTTTGTATGCTTCCCCCTTCTGCAATTCCATGTGCCTTCTTTCGTACAATTTCAATTCATTAAATGTTATCCAACATCTCTTAACTAATGAAATTTTATTGGACCTTGTATACTTCCAGCATCCTTTGCATGACATTATTACCAAAAATTCATAAACATATTGTAATTATGTCAATTTAGTTCTAAATTTTTTGCGCTTGTGTCAATTTAGTCCATCCAACTAATTTGGTTTGGCCGAAGCTAACATGGACATCAGCCGTCCAGCCAACTCTGAAGTAGACAATTTCTAATAATATCTTTTTCAAATATTTTATTAATTTTTTTTTCTTTTTTTTTTTTTCCCTTTCTTTTTCCTTCTTCCTCTAGCCAGTCAAGGAGGGGGAAAAAGGAAGAAAACAGAAAGGGGAAAATACAAAATTTGAAAAAAAAATTATTAAAAATTGTTCATGTTAGCGTAGGTTGGATGGCTGGCGCCAAGCAATGTCCACTTCAACATTAGCTAATTAAAATTGATTAGATGAATTGAATTGGCATAAATGCAAAAATATTGATGATTAATTTGGTAAAGAAAAAGTTTTATGATTAAATTGGCACAATTAAATTACAATAGGTTTAGAGCTTTTTTTGTAATTCTCCCTCCTTCCCAACAAAAGGATTAAATTTCAGGGAGAACTTTCTATCATGAAAGCTATCGATTTAATTGATTTTGTACTATATTTCTTTTTTCCAATAAATAAAATTCGATATTCCTATTTCTTACCAACACATTTAATATATAAAAAAATAGTCCATTACATGATAGGACGAATCTTTATGTCATTTTTGCCATATAATCATGAAACGAAACAACATAATAATTCAGATTAACAAAGATTTTCGAATATGTAAACATCTATAAAGAAAAGACAAAATCAATTATGAAAGAATCACACATGCTCTCCTACACACTTTAATAGACATCATTTGTGAGTGTCATTTTCGTCCTTCTTTTCACATGCAAATAATGGTGCATGTTTGCACGCGATGTCTCTTCCATAGATCTTGCTGGCAGTTGGTTTAGGTCTTTGGCTAAACATCTTAAAAAATACCATAGATCTTGCTGGCAAATGGGTTAGGTATTCCATAGATCTTGCCGGCAATAATTTGGTTAGGCATTTGACTAAACAATAGGATTAAATATCTGGAAACCTGATTTCTTTATCTTCATTGCACATTATCTAATTTTTTTTTCTTGCATGATTATTATCTAATTTGTCCCATGCTGGGCACTAATAATAAACATACTTAGCCCATATGGGCTAGTGGTGAATCAAAGTTGAGGTCGACATCATCAGCCTACTCCCTTCCAGGGGTGTTTCTATCTACGAAAGTCACCCGCGGTAGTCCTTCCTATAAGAGCGCCTAGTGTGGTTGCGTTCATTATTTTTACATGTTGTGCCAACATGTCTTACACCCCTTGTTTCAACTTGAATATTTTTCTTCCCCAACAAGATGACAATACTCCCAAGTTTTATTTTCCAGAGTTAAGACAAAGTAGTTTAAAAACTTATTCAGGTCCATGATGAATCTTTATGTCATTATTGCCATACAATTATGAAACAAAATAACATAATAATTCAGATTAATAAAAATTTTGGCATAAGTACAGCCCAAGTGCCAAAACATGGCATGAGGGGACATTTAAGTATCAAAAGTTACAAAATGTATACTTAAGTGCCAAGATCAAAACAAAAATGATCAGTTAAGTGCCAACGGCAAGAAAATCTGGCCAAAATGCTGATGTGGCACTTTTTCGGTGAGTTGGGGTTGAAACGGTGTCGTTTTGGATGCTGACATGGCCAAATAAGTCCAAAATGACGTCGTTTTGAGTGCTGATGTGGCTAGATCAGCCCAAAACGACATTGTTTTAGCCAAAGTTTATTTTTTAATATAAATGTTAATTAAATAATATTAAAAGCGAATTTTTTTTTTGAAAAAAAGAGAGGGGCAACAGCCTTCCCGCCGCCCCATCGCCGTGGCCGCCACCCCATCCTTCTTGGGCCGTTGGCCCCCTTTTCTTTCTTTTTTTTTTTTTTTAAAAAATTTTTCGCTTTTAATATTATTTATTTAACATTTATATTAAAAATTAAACTTTGGCCAAAACGATGTTATTTTGAGCGTATTTGGCCATGTTAACATTTTTGCCGGATTTTCTTGCTTGACACTTAACCGTACTTAATTTCCTTTCCAATTTTGGCACTTAAATGTGCCTTTTGTAATTTTTGACACTTAAGTGTCCCCCCCATGTCAAGTTTTGGCATTCTAGGGGTCCCTTATGCCAAGTTTTGGCACTTTCATATTGTATGTAAACATTAATAAAGAAAAGACAAAACCAATTATAACTAAAACTAAAAGAAAAGACAAAACCAATTATAACTAAAACTAACTTGATAAATTCGTATTTACTTGAAAATTACGGTGCGCATGTTGGTGTGTGTTCTCTCCCTCATTGCCGAAGTCAAGAGTTCGAACTCTCTCGTTACTAAAGTGTTATAAGAGGGGGGATCCTAGTGTTGGGGTCTTGGGCTAGCCTCCCCCGAGGTTTACGTCTAAATAGCAGCTTGCAGCGAGGCCCGACGATGCCACTGGGCACTGGAGGGTTGTGTGCTCCCGAAGGGTGGGCTCCAGCGGTTCCTCGGTCATAACAAAAAAAAAAAAAAACAAAGAATCTCACATGCTCTCCTACACACTTCCTGTTTATGTTTTTTCTATCGTGTAAATTACTAGACATCATTTGTGAATGTCATTTTCGTTCTTGTTTTCACATGTAAATAATGGTGCACATTTGCACGCGATGTCTCTCAAAAGATTCGATAGATCTTGCTGGCAATTGGGTTAGGTCTTTGACTAAACAATTGGATCAAGTATCTAGAAACCTGATTTCTTTGTCTTCAATGCACATTTTCTAATTTTTTTTCTTGCATGATTATTATCCAAGATATTTTATTTGTCACATGCTGGGCACTATTAATAAACATTACTTAGCCCCTAAAAATTCATTAAATAAATCTATTTGGATAAATTTTGTCACATCAATATGTAGAAGCATGAAAATCCCTTTACACACCCATATATAAAATTAAAATTGGTAATCTGAAATTAATGAAATAGTTCATGTGGTACTTGGTGAGTTGAGGATACCATGCGAGCCTTCCTTTTATAGTTGTTCATAAGAATAGTACAAGGAATAGTATCTTTATATTGGATCGAACCACACCCAACTTATGTTAGGAGTTATGGTTGTACTCATGTACCTTATGAGTGGAACTAGTGGATCGAGGGTAAGAGTGAGTGATGTAGAGGGGACGATACAATAATAGTACTGGTTCGTGGGAGTTGCGTCAAAGTGTTTGTGTTAGGAGTTTTAAGATAAAACATTTATATTTTTACGGAGCTCTAATAAAAGCAGCACAGAAAATGTCTCTGGCTACACAATCTCCGGGGTTCAGTAGACAATATTAACTTATGGTCAACCATAAAATTTTAATTTAGATTCCAATAGCAACTATAATAAAACTAATCACTCGATTAGGAAAAGGGGAAGGGCCATCATCAAGCATAGAGTTCCTTTCAGTCTAAATAGAGTAGACAGTCCTATTCCAAGCAAAGTTCTAGTGGAGTTTTTGAGAAAGTTTTCCTTTTGAGGTATTGAAAAGCCCAATGAAATTTAATATCCCCACATCCAATAAATCTGTCAGCATCGCAAAGAAAGGACGTGCGCTAAAACCGTCTCGCGTCTTATAGAAAGAGTACTCAAGGGAAAGGGTACACCTAGATTCAAAACATAAGCGTCATATAAATAATAAGTGTAGCTTGTACGACAACATTGGCTGTCTATCGATACCAAGGAGCTTGCTCAGGGTATAGCCCAAACTTAGGAACATTAAGATTTAACCAGCTAAGTCTACGGCATAACAACTTGGACCTCGTATTTCTGACTGATTCCGAAGCATCAGCAAATGTCTTTAGAGCATGGCGAGATTGAATCACATAACCTTGCTTAGATTCCAGCAAGAAAATGAGATCTAACAGGAGGCCATTGCCATTTATCACCATAAATAACGTTTCAAGGTAGCATTTATTACACAACTCTTGAAGAATAAACTTCTAGCGGCCCTCCAAGGAAGTAAATTTGCAGTCCTAAGCGATATGTTTGACTTGATGCTTAAGTATACTCCTCACATTCAAAAGCGTCCACCAAATGCAAGTAGAGTAACTCTTAGGTTCAACGGACCAAATAGTTTGGTCCTTTAACAGATAAAGCTGCACCCAAACAATCCAAATGAAGTAAGCTCTCGTCACCAATCTCTGGAGGCATTTTAAGGAGCACGCAAAATTTGACGGAATCACTTGACATTCTTAGGGTTATCCTTTCAACAAGTGGTTAATCTTTGTCCCTAAGCTTTGCCAGGTATTAAAGGAAGTTCTATATATATAATAGGCAATGCACCTCTTAAAATGCCACTTTTTGACAGCAAATCATCACGATAAGCTCGGTCATTTCTGAGGATTAAGCTTCAACTCAGAATTTCGTTGAAATTGTTGAAAGAGATCAAAAAATTAAAAATAAGAGGCCTTGTCATCTTTGAAGAAGATTATAAGATCACAACAAAGCTCAAATAATTAACTGGATGTGGCTAACAAATTACACCCAATGTAGGAGCCAGGTTGGGTACGAGACTGCCATCGATCACCTCTATTTCGTAACCTTTTTTTTTTTTTTTCCTTTGCCTCTACTCTATAACATACCTAGCTACTGAAACTCCTCTGACCCTACGCATGAGCGATAACCATATTTAGTTAGGATCGTTGACATTAAGATAGGATTCTCATACAGCTAAGACTCTTTCCAAATATAAAAAAAAAAATTATTTTGCCAAATTTCCTTAAAGAAGTTTTGTAGTCATACTTGCAAGACCTTGTCAATTCCTAGCTGGGCATTAGTGACTAGTCAATGACACTGAGCCAAGCAGACCTCATCACTACTAAAAATGCATTTCAAAGGTCTAACAACGGATACAGTATTGATTCTTGAGATATGGCTAAAGTACGCAAAGCATCTTTCAACAACCTCAAAATATTGGCAGTCTTAAAAAATGCGTACTGTTTTCTTGTGTGAATACTTTATTATCTGCCTAGACTACACAAAATACCCTTAACAAAAAAATTTGGAGTATCTTTTGTTGTGTAGATACGGTTATCCATGTTTCTATGTGCGCTGTAACTGAAAGACATGTAGTCATTATATTTCATAAAGGATGTGGTAGGAGAGTAAATCTTCTTTGCAACTCTTCCAGAAAGATGTAATTCTCCTCTTCCCTTACCGACAATTATGGATGTCAAAATGGGTCCATGACCATTTTTTGACTCATATTTTGTATTGAAGGGCTGTTTGTGAGCCATAAATATATAAAGGTTTACCTAAAATGAGTCTAAAATGTTTTAAGTTAAATTATATAGGTCAAAAATGGGTTAGAACGTTTGATCCACTTTTGACCTATTTAAAATTAAGTGAGTGACTTAATACAAAAGCTTCCTCAACTCATACAATCGACCGTAACACTTCGTCACCCGCCTTTATTGCTCGCCTTCGCACCACCTCTGTCACTCCCCTCCATCGCTTGCTTCTGTGCCACCTTCGCTGCTCGCCTCCGCGCCACTCACCTCAGCTGCTTGCCTTTGCCGCTATCTTCCGCCGCTCACCTCCGTCACTTCTCTGCGCGGTGCTGCTCGCCTCTGCGCTGCCTCCGCCACTCGGTCTCCATGATTAAACATTATCCTGAGAGCATCTGCTGAAGGTTCGTTTCTTTGTCCCGGCACGCTCACTTCCTCGAGGAAGCTTCCTGTTCTGAAGCTCCAGAATGGGTCTTGCCCGCGAGATTCGGATCGGTCAACGTGCGAAGCGTGGGGATCTTTGAACCTTTTTTGGGCTTGTCCGTTCGCTTTCTTCCTCGGTAACTCTCTCGTGCGTCCGGGTAGAATTCGATTCTGTTGTTTCCCGTCGAGCGATTTGCCGTGGTGGGTCGTCATCCTTTCTATATGTTCTTGCGGTGCTCTTAGGACGTTTGTGCTGTGACTTGCTAGAGAACCTGAGGCGTGCTATCTATCGCTGCGGTTCGTAGCCGCAATGTTCGATTTCTTCTTTTGAGATCATTTGTCGAAATGGATTGCGGCCACATGAAATTGGACTCATTAAATCCATGTTGCAAAATGGATTTATTGGCTCTAAGTTCTTTAAAAATATATTTTATTCATCATACTCTTTATAAATATTTCAATTTATGGGTATTTTACATTTTTCTATCTTATTTACTATTTTTTAATTTGATTTGAACATGGAGTTTAAAGTGGGTGTGGGTATTCCTAGAATATTAATAGGTTTTAGCAATACAAATCGGATCGAAGTATGGGTCAAGTTAGATATGAGTTACTAGATTTACACTACACAAATATGGGTCAAAACAAATTAAATGGGTTAATATAAGTCAAACCATTTTCAACCTAAGTCAATCCACCAATTTGATGGGTGTAGTGAGACCCGAGCAATGGCCGAACGATGGTGATTGATGAAGAAGGGGTGGCGGTGCCACTCTCTCTGTCTCTCTTCGACATTGCCGGTGACTTGTATGTCCATATCAGCAAATATGGTGTCCCATGTGTAAGATGGATTGCCACGTCAATGCCAGCTGCTCTATTTGACTCAAACTCAAAGGACCACACTTGTTTCGAAAAAGTACAATTCTATGCAAGAAAATTCATCGTAGAAGACATACAGGTTATACCATAACAATGAATAAATAGATAATAAAACCGAAATTTGAAGAGAAAAGAATCATTTAACATTAGCAAAAAACCTCTCCGCCGGAAAAGAGAAAGACACCTTTCTTCTTCACAACTTTGGAGTGGGGTTAACCAAAGTCGAAGGGACACCATAAAGAGATTATTCATTGATGTGATACCACTTGTCGCGTCTTAAACATCCTGACATTGAAAATAATATTAATTTGATTATATCACCTGCCTTTTTCTTTTCAATTTATTAAGTATAACACTAGATGCATTACAAATTATGTCGACTTGTTATTAATCCTTAGAAGTGGCAAATGAGTGAGTTGCGTCAAATTTGAGTTGGTCATAAATAGATTAGATCCAAATTTACTCACTTAATCCATGTTGGCTCATTTATTTTCTAAACAATTTAGATGGCCTAGGCAACCCAAACTCACCCACATAACTCACATTGTTTTAACTGTGCTAATTGAGCATTTAGCATATTTCAAATATATTAAAATTTAAAAATAAAGAAAAAGCATCCAGCCACACAGATATCCATTAGAGAGCTATACTAATTAAGACAATGCAAAATGAAGTATCTTGCAGAAGTATAGTAGAAACTCTCGGTCTTATTTGTGATATTGGCTCATGAAGCAGCATAATGAAGTATCTTGCAGAAGTATAGTAGAAACTCTCGGTCTTATTTGTGATACTGGCTCATGAAGCAGCATAATTTGTTTTTTAAGATGCATGAGTAGCTCTCTAATGGATATCTGTCCGTTAGCACTTAAATATATGAGGAAACTAGGGCAACCGCAACTGTGTTGGCTGATAGATTTGTCCTTATGGCAACAAAAATGAGCTTTTTCTTGTTATAGCAAGTTAGGCTACTCTCACCAGGAGAAACCATGAGAGAATATTTGGCCGAGGGACCAAGTGGTGTAAATAGCTCGCTTAGAGTTGAACTTGCTTGTGGGCAGATAAGTAGCTCAAGGCTGCCATTGACATTGAGCTTAGACTACTAAGGCTGAAGCTGATGTACAACACCTGTAACAAGACAAGATTAAAAAATGCATGAATTGAGATTTGTCTGATCGAGTGCTTCATAGGGTCCATGTTCATATCATATATGACCACCTAGAAAATTTTTAGGAACACCTCGGTATGATATGATATGTTAACATTGTCTCCTGATGCCTCGACTTGAAACCTTGAGCTTGAATATTGTTTGAGATCTGAACATGCCTAGTGCTTTGTAAAAATCATAGATCAAGAATAAATCATAATCTCCCGTAGTTAGATTCAAGTTACATTTTCTTTTTCAGTAGTGTAGTCTTAACTAGACTTGATACATTTCAACTGAAACTTGCTGACATCATACAAAGAGACCAGATTTCTCATTGTTTTTTGCGAATTTTTCTTTCAAGCCAATGTCAGAGTATGTTTTGATTGTTGGGTCACTATCTATGCATCTCCTTAAGGGCATCCTAGTAAAGCAGGTGACCATTGCTATTCTGAGAAGAGAACTAAGTCCTTGAACCACCCGACTCATGAGAGTGTATAGGGTATGGTTATCGATTCAAAATCCTGAATGATGACAGAAACATGAAAAAGAGAATAGAACAACTGTAGGTAGAGTCTCTCTGTACTGGCGCCCTAAACACTGTACACCCGACGGGCCGGAGAAGCCATTCCGGTGGCTCCGAAGCTCGCCTCGAGCTGATTTTCGGAGGTTTTCATCCCCTGCTCGCGGCCGCCCTCCCCTTCGTAGGATTTTGTCGAGGTATGTCTCCATTTCACACTAAGACAGAGTTAGGTTAGGTAGCTCCTCAGTTTTCTGCTGAGATGGATTCTGGAATAGAGAGGCCTCCGGGAGAGGCTCCAGTGCCCGTGAACTGGCCTAGGGCACCACATTCCCTTCCGGTGATGGCGAGAGACCGGCACAGGAGCCGGAGTCGCCCTCCGCGCTCTCGACCGAATTCTCGTGACCGTGTTGTCCCAAACCAAGGGGCGTCCAGAGACCTTGCTGGTATGGTCAATGCTGCTCTTCCTGATGAGGGAGCTTTTCCACCAATTACACGCCGGTTTATCCCTAACAATCCCCCAGATGAAAATCTAGTAAATAGACGCAATGCTAGGCCACCCACTCAGAATCAGCAGTCTATCTTGTTGAATGGCAGGGAGCACCCTGCTGTGCGCTCTTGGGCAAATGTCGCCCGAACAGCCGTGAAGGGTTATAACCTCAAATACGTAGAGCCTCGAACTCTTGACGATGAACCAATTGTTGAATTTTCAGAAGAAGTCCTCGACGCAATGGACCCAAAGTGGAATGAATGTGTGGTTGGTTATTTTGTGGGCAAAAAACTACCATTCAAATTAGTGGAGACGGCTCTTAAACATGCTTGGGGAGTGAAACTTATGGAGGTTATGGCGGATGACCGAGGTTTTTACTTCTTTTGGATACCTGATGCTGAATTTAGGTGTAATATTCTGGATAGTGGTCCTATAACGGTTGCCCGTGTCCCATTGATCTTGCAACAATGGCATCCCCTCATTGAATTAACAAAGGACAACCATACCAAGGTACCAGTGTGGATCCGGTTAAGGAACATGCCCTTTAGCTTGTGGTCTGCACCTAGAATAAGTGGCATAGCAAGTGCTATAGGAATTCCCCTCTACGTAGACCAAAGAACTGAGCAAATGAAGATGCTAACATATGCTAGAGTTTGTGTAGAAATCTCGGCAACTGATAAAAAGCGTGACAGAGTAAAGGTGAAGCTGAATGGAGTCACCCGCAGTGTATCGGTAGAATACAAGTGGAGGCCGGTGCTTTGTAGTATATGTGTTTGTTTTGGGCACAGGTGTAACCCCAAGGACACGGGAGTACAAGCTGTAACTGGCGTTGGAAGTAGCTTCGGAGTTGCTGCCACTACCCCAGATGGTGCCCCTGCCATTACTCTTGCTGATATATATGCTAGCCCAATCCATGAAGGTGCCCCTGCTGGCTGTTTTGCGCACACAAGAGCAGCTGCTACACCTGGTCATATGGGTCTTCATATTGGATATAACAGATTTGCTGCTGAAGTAGGTAACAGCAGCATGGCTATTGGAAACACATCCCCTGCTGCTGCCCCTGCAATTATTCTAGCTGCTGTGGATAGCCCTGCTCTAGCCCGTCTTGCTGGTATTTCTGCTCAAGAAGTTGCTTCTGCCCAAGAAGGCGTCCCTGCCCCTGCACGTGCTGGTCTCCCTGCCCAGGAACAAGATGCTGATGCAGTAGTTCTTGCTGGCTCCCTTGGAAATACTGCTGCTCTTGACGGTTGTCCATCTGGCTCACCTGGCCATGCTGCAACAGACGCGGGAAATGTTCTTTCTGCTGTTGTTTCTACTGCAGGTTCATTCCTTGATGGTTCCACTACTGTTGTTCCAGTCTCAGCTGCTGTCCTTGCTGGCCTCACCCCTGGAAACACGCCTGCTGGACTCGGTACTCGGAACAGCAGCTCAGCTGCTGCATCCTCCACTTCGGGAGCCCTGGCAATTGACCTAGCTGCTGCTGAAGTTCTCACCAAATCACCATGCTGTTCTGAGTATATTGTATTGACTAATGCACCTCAGTTAGAACAACATCCTTTGCCCAGCCAGCATGCCCCGCACAAGAAACTCTCCATACAAGGTGTGCCAACTCCGCATATTCCCAGATCTGGCCAAAGAAGACAGATTAAAAAACCCTCCAGGTTTAATGATGCTGCTATGCAAGTAAGTTCCAAGTGCCCTGCTGAACCGGAGGTTGTCTCCCCTTCTTATTCCTTGGAGGATGATCTAGATGAAATTGAGGATGCAGCCAGCAGTAACAATGAAGCTGTTCAGGGGTCTGAGGCCTTCAAAATGCCCCACAAAGGGCGGAAACATCGCTGATCCCCCGGAGTAGTATTGTAAAAAAGGCCCAGCTGCCTTTCAAGCTTGTAACTCCTCTCGAACTTAGGTTGGACAGCACCTCCCAAGCCCAAGCTCAACCTCAAAAACCGACAGGTGGCAAGCGTCGGCCTGGAAAAAACAAGTAGAAACCTATACATATGTTTTTTGGTAAAATATGAATTTTGGTTTTTGGAATGTTCAGGGGTTAGTGGACCCGGTGAGACAAATAGAGGTGAGGCATTTTGTTGTTTCAAATAACCTAAGTTGTGTTGGTCTGATGGAGACTAAAGTCCCACCTCATCGTTTTGATGCCATATCCTCTAATATTATGTCAGGGTGGCAATGGATTGCCAACTATGAATTCTCTGAACGGGGTGGGGTATGGGTAGGTTGGAACCTTTTTCTGGTGAAGTTCACAGGCCTCCTCACAAATGCTCAAATCATTCATGGATTAGTAAAAATTTTGCAAACTGGGTCTACTTTATTTCTTTCAGCTATATATGGGGAGCACACATATTTCCCGTAGACCTCTATGGAGTGATATCAATCTTCTGAGTGCTGCACTAAAGGAAAGTCCTTGGATTATAGCAGGGGATTTTAATGCCATACGAGACTCCTCGGATTGAATAGGAAGCTCGGATAATTGGATCCCTGCTTTTGATGAATTTCGGGAGTGCTTAGGTCATGCCAAACTGGAAGACTTGCGATATGTGGGTTTTCGATACACTTGGTCATCATCTACAAGAGAACATAGGAAACAAAGGAAAATAGATCGGGTCCTGGTAAACAGCAAATGGGCCTCGGATTATTCTTTCTCAGAAGCAGCTTTTCTTGCCCTTGGAATATCTGACCATACTCCTATGTTAGTCAGAGTTTTGGCCCCTCAACCACAGAGGAAACCTTTCAAATTTTTCAACTTCTGGATGTCTCACCCGAACTTCTCTGCCACTGTTTCACAGGCATGGGATAGTCAGATAACAGGTACGCCTATGTTTAAGGTTTATAGTAAACTCAAGTTACTAAAATGCAGGCTCAAGCAATTGAATAAAGAAGTCTATTCAGACATCTCTCCGCGTGCCTCTGAAGCAAAAAGGGCTCTTAATCTTTCGCAAGAAGCTCTCTTCAGTGATCCTCTCAACAGTGCTTTGGCGGAGGCTAAGCATGGTAAAGCTCGAGTGTACTATGAGCTGAGATCTTTGGAGGAATCATTCTTCAAGCAAAAGTCTAGGATTTGCTGGCTAAAGGAAGGTGATCATAATATTAGATTTTTTCACCAATCTGCTCAAAGTAGACAATTACGCAACCGGATCCTCTCGGTCTTGGATGATGTAGGTAACTTGATCTCTGACCCGGTACAAGTTCAACAAGCTTTTGTGAACTACTTCCAGGATCTTTTGGCCCGTGTGAACACTACCGTTCAGCCTACAATTCTCGAGGTGAAGGAGACTCTGAAGCATACTCTGAATGAGGACTAGGTACGTCTCCTGTCTGAGCCTATTCTCCCCCAGGAAATCAAGGATGCCGTGTTCACTTTACCAGGGGGTAAAGCACCAGGACCTGATGGATATAATTCTAGTTTCTTCAAAAGAAACTGGGATATAGTAGGTCCTTCTATCATAGAAGCCATTACTGATTTCTTTAATACTAGGCACATGTTAAAGGAGATTAACTGTACTATCTTGGCTTGGTTCCCAAAGTACCAAATGCTTCATCTGTTACTGATTTTCGTCCTATTGCCTGCTGCAACACCATTTATAAATGTATCACAAAGATCCTGTCTAACAGGATTGCGGCGATTCTTCTTGATATCATAAGCCCGGCTCAAACGGCTTTTGTAAGAGGCAGAAGGATAAGTGACAACATTCTCCTTACTCAAGAACTTTTTAGTGGTTTTCACTCAGATAATTATTCTTCTATGTGTGCCATTAAAGTCTACTTTCGCAAAGTTTACGACACCCTGGATTGGGACTTCCTGGAGACAACCCTCAAAGCTTTTGGATTTCCAAGCCACTTCATCTGGCTTCTTATGGTATGTGTACGCACCCCTAAATTTTCTATATCTATGAATGGAGAACTCCATGGCTTTTGCTCAAGTGGTAGGGGACCAAGGCAAGGCGACCCAGTTTCACCCTATCTATTCACCTTGGCGATGGAAGTTTTCACAGGCCTCCTGGAATCACAATCGCGTCGACAAGAATATCGGCATTTTTGGAGATGAAAGAAATCCTCCCTCTCGCATCTATTCTTTGCAGATGATGTATTTATCTTCAGTGAAGCAAACATAGCTTCGATCTCGTGTGTGAAAGAAGGGCTTAACATCTTCTCTCGTTGGAGTGGGTTAACTCCAAATGCAAGCAAAAGTGAAGTCTACATCTCGGGAGTCTCAGAAGACACAAGGGCTCAGATTTTGCTTTTTGCTAAATTTCCGATTAGGATCCCTACCAGTTAAATACTTAGGAGTCCCAATCATTACCTCGAGGTTGAGCAAAGCGGATTGCCATGCCCTAGTAAGTCTTCTGACTGCTAGAATACAATCTTGGACACATCAGTTTCTTTCTTTTGCGGGTCGGCTTCAACTATTAGGTCTGTCCTGCATGCTATCCAAGTTTACTAGGCGTCAATCTTTTGGCTACCATCTTCTATTGTAGATAGGATAGAGCAAACCTGTCGGCAATTCCTCTAAAAAGGACCGGGCCTTGGCCCGGGTGGTGCTAAAGTCTCATGGGATGATGTATGCCTCCCTAAACAAGAAGGGGGACTACGAATTCGGAGAATTCGGGACAGTAATAAAGTGGCAATGTTAAAGCACATTTGGATACTTTTCACCGATAAAGAATCCTTATGGTGCAAATGGATACACTCTACCCACCTCAAGAGTAAAAACTTCTGGATTGCCTCAACTCCGACCTTTTGTTCATGGGCTTGGAGGAAAATTCTCTCGCTTAGGGAGGAGTTCACAGGTTGTTTCAGGTGGAAGATAGGAGATGACAAGACTACCTCCTTGTGGTTTGACCCGTGGCTAGACATGGGCCCCCTCAACTGGTTTTTTGACGACACCTACATCTATCAATCAGGTCTCACTAGACATGCTAAGGTGGCCGACCTTTTCGCCTTGGATGGGCTGACAGTTTTGCAGGAACGCCTCCTCGGCAAATCACATTCTCCCCTCCCCCCCCCCCTCCCTAATCAAGGTGAGGATGTTCTTATCTGGCCCCATCATCCTTCGGGCAAATTCTCTCTAGCATCAGCCTGGTCTGTCATTCGTAAGAAAGCTGCTAGGGTCCCTTGGGCATCAAGTGTATGGAACAAAGCCGTTGTTCCCAGACACCAATTCCTTTTGTGGCTTATCTCTAGGAATCGGCTCCCCACCAGACTTTTCTTATGTCTTTTGGTAGATTGCCTTTGGTGCTGTGTGCTTTTTGCAACCTCACTCTTGATTCCATAGATCACCTATTTTTTGATTGTCATGCTTCCCTATCCCTTTCTTTGTTCTGGGCTGCAAAGTGTAATCTTACTTGGAGGAGCCTACCCTGGGCGAAAACCCTCTACTGGATCTTCAAATCTGCGGACAAAGGCTTTTACTTTGACATCGTCAGGTTTTCTTTTGGGGCTCTCATCTATGTCATTTGGAAGTCAAGGAATGACCTGATTTTTAGAGCTGCAAACTTTTGTATGCCTTCCATGAAGCAATACCTGATCAAGGCAGTCAAGGACAAGGCTTTGTCCTTTAAATCTGTAGTGGACTCCCCAAAGAACAGGAGGATGCAGCGCAGCTGGGGGATAGACCCTTGTATCTTTCTCTCTGACACGTGAGAAGGCTGGATATGTACCCACCTTTTTGGGGTTTTCTTCTCCTCTCAGAGGATGTATAACTGTAGCTTTTGTTGGTTTTTTTCAGTGAACCGGGCACCCACTCACTCTAGTGACTTGTAGTCCCGTTGAATGTGTGCTTTGGTGCTGGGTTGCACTTGTCTTATAAATTCTAGTTGGATGCAATATTATACTTACCGTTACCAAAAAAAAAAAAACAACTGTAGGTAGAGTTTTATGTGGTAAAGTTACAAACTGAGAAAAAGTTCCAAGTAGAAAGAATAAGAACTCGAAAAGGCATTGAAGCATGTTTTGGTGAAGCTATTTCCTGGAGTTGGCTCTGCAGCTTGCATTGGCCATCTTTGAGAAAGGTATTGCCTGCTTGTCCAAATTTGTTCTGGGTTAGGATAGTTTAAGACTTTGGAGTGATCTGTCTGTGCTTCATTTTCTCTTCATTTTTGTTTACATTGAGCATCTTAAAGTGCTTCTAAGTTCAGTTGTTCTAATTTTCGTTTATAATTCTAAAGGAATTTGAAGGCGTTAGCGGCAGTGGCCTTCTTAGAGTAATTGAATAGGCAAGAGATGATCTTAGGGATGTCAAGATGATTACAATAACTGCTTGTCAGAAGGCAATGGCCCAAGTCCTGCTGAATGCTGCTCTTTGGGATCATCTCTAGTCACCTCTTACCATTGAAATTGTTTCATTGTGCTTAATGGGGAGACTATCATGAGCCTGCTGCATTAGTGGGGTGCATTGGAATGCCAAACACCAAATTACAGAACACTCACAGAGAATTGGCAAGAAACATACGTCGCAATTTTTTTAACTGTAAAATCCTATGAAGCATATAATTCATCTCAAGCATCTTACTAATGCTGGCCAATGGCATTACTAATTCATCTTGGTTTGGCTGCTGTATTCCTGAGTTGTGCTGTTGAAGTGAGATTTTTCTGCTTCATAGCATTTGGGCTAAATTTCGACCACACAAGAATGATTGAGATAGTCAGAGTCCAATGAGAAAATACAGTGCACAGTGAATGAACATGGTAAAGCATCGACACATTGTAGAGTTAAGAAATTAGTGCTTTTGGGGGTTGGCCATAGGGATGAGATCTGGTCTCAAACTCTGGGGATACAAAAATTGTAAAGATCAATAGATGGGCTTCTCTCGTGTGTCAGGTACGATTGTACATTCAACATACTGCAATGAAGAAAATATGATCTCGGTAAAAAAAAATAACTAGTTTTGGGTATTCCGAGACCAAATCATGACCATCAAATCTCATTCATCGCGTTGGTCCTTTCCCTTTATCGCATAGCTAATTGTGACTCTAATTTCCGCACAAGAAAAGAGGAGTGACAGTGCCGTCTTTCAAGAGAAGGACAAAGCTTCAAACCAATCTCATCACGTACCCCACTATACCAAAAACATACGTATCTGTGCCAAAAGTCAATACCATGCTAGATTCCTTGGAGGCAATGTTTGGTGCCACAGATATTTCGCGGGTGATTTATATATAATTCAATCGTTCTGTGGGATGATATAAACTCTTAACTCAATACCACCACCACTCGTGAAGACGCTTGTAAGACCTTTTAAATTCGATCCATTTTACCAAGGGACTTGTCCTTCGTGGCAATGTTGGGTGCACTTGGGCAAGGAGGCATTATGGCCTCGTTCTTGTCTCCTCAATATCCCCATCTTTGACTAAGGAAACCGTAAATTCATGCCCCAACACAGACGTCGATCTATGTGGCAATGCTAGTACCACAACTTCGCCACATGTGAAAAAGTTATATTTTAGGCAAAACATTAATGATTGAAGGCGGCTGGATTGTCGTTCAAACCAATCAAATGAAAGGTTAAATTATGAAATCACCCTCAACTATCCTTTCCTTCAATTATAATTTGTATCCTCCTTTACTTTCAGAATCCTAACCGCAAGACCTTTGAACATTCCCGCACTTCTCCTCATGAATTCTAAAGCTACATCAGGGAAAATGTTAGGAACCCATAAAATTACCAATGGTGGTCCATCCCAACAAGCACCGATAAATTTAGGGAGCTTCGATTTTTTAGGTGAAATAAAAAGGAAATACCTAGAAGGAGTGAAAGAAAGGAAAGAGAGGAAGAAAGGGTAAATTTGCAGACATATGAGAACAAAAGGACCAAAAAAGAATGACAAATAATAATAATAATAATAATAATAATAAGCCATTACAAAACCACGTCGCTTGAGGAGGGGGGGAATTACATCCCGTAGCTGAGGGGAAATCTTGTCAGGAGCAGAAAAATTCTAGGGCATCAAACAACGCCCAAGCTTCAACCAAAAGGGGAGGACGCCGGGACCGATCTAGCTCCTTCGTGCAGCATCCGGCCGGTAGAGGTGTGATAGAGCCAAGCCGCTGATAATTTAGGGTTTCACTATAGCACATTTATCTTGAACTTCTTTTATTGTGATACGAAACCCAAAACTTGTACTAACATGACACATTTATTCCGAACTTTTATTTTTTTAACACCAAAAGCACCAAAATTGTACTCTTGGGATACATTTGACTTCCCATGGCTAAGTGATTGTGCTTAATCTTAGTACTTAGATATCACTTTTTAAAGTTTGATCTGTTTCACTGTATGATTTATCCTTGGAGGCAATGCAAGGAGGCATATAGGAAGGAGGTGGTCTCATACTCGTCTCTTCCGTGTCCCCATTTTTCACTATGAAAGCGGCGTTCATTCCCCAACTCATATGTCGGTCTATATGACAATGCCAAAACCATACACCTGCATGTATCATGTTCGAATGTTAGTCATGGAATTCTTTTCCTAATGCAAAAATGGTATTTTTGTCCAAATATGTTAAATTACGGAAAAAGGAAAGAAAAGGGCATGAGAAATACCTGGATTTTTTGCCCTAAATCTAATCGCGGCCCATCCTTTTCTAGGAACTCCAACGGTATTGACTTCAGGCGGGTCAATTAAATTGTACATTTGAGGATCGGTCTCGTTGTCGAAATTCCCTAAGCCGACCCCGATGACATAAAAGCTATATCCATGTGTATGCATTGGATGATATCCTGCTTCATCCAACAGATTAGTCCCCTGAAACACAATCTCTACAGTTTCGTTGTAGTTCAGAACTTTCAGGGATGTCCCTTGGGCAGCCTCGGCAAGACTGGTCGACAAATCATCTCCCGTGAAATTATACATAACCGGAGGAAGATCGGGAAAATCCGTGGTGTAAACTCCACTGATGTTTCTGCATATTAACGGAAAAAGGATGCGCTTCTCATGATCTGCATCTATCATTAACTTGAAAAATATTCAAATCAGAAGGGAGAGAGAGATGAACCTGTAATAGGCTTGTAGCACATCGACAGATGGGTCCTCCCAACTTATGTTATTTAAGGTTGAGGCAATTTTGTAATCACCGTAATAACACGAATCATCTGGGCATGCCACGTGATTCTGGGAAACTGTGATGAACATCCTTGTCGTCACGTTGCGAGGGACGTCCACCGGATGTTCTTCAGATGCTAAACTTCTCAGTTGTTGTGTGAAACTCACTGCAGCATCGTAGTCATGATAAAATGGCAGTGTGTCATTTGGGTAACTCGGTGGCGACGTCAGACTGAAATTCCCTTTATACTGGATGATAGCAGTAGGGACTTCGTGGACAAAATTGGTGAAATCGATGTCTTCAGTTGAAAACCGTAGAGCGGCCAGGTAATACCTTCCTGGAGATTGATTTGCCGTAACTAATACATCCATCGTTTGTCCAGGTTCTATCATTAGATACGAAACAACGATTGGTTTTGTGTATGCTCCATCCATCCCGACTAGCGTCATGTTGTGATCGGCGATGGAGACGAACATTTCTGAACCAACCACTGCATTGACTATACGAAAGAGATAGGTCTTGCCATAATCGACAAAAAAGTGAGGTGTGGTTTCTGTAAAATTAATAGCATGAAAAAACACCATATTTAGACATTGTACATAACAAACATGTGGACAAACCATAATCCATGATCTAGAAAATTCAATGTTTAATCATACACATCTATGTAATTCAATGCAAGTTAGATTTACTCTAGATAGGCGCTACCGAACGTATTAGTTTTACTTTTAGATATGCAATAAGTATCAACATTGCAGTATATTTTTGTGAAAGAGAATCATATATCTACAATAACTCGAAATGCAAACATTTCAAGGAAGTAGCCATTACCTCATGGCCTTCATCCCTATCCTCATAAGCATAGTGTCAAAGCATAAAGGAAAAAAGAAAAAAGAAGATGGGGGGAGTATAAATGTACCATTGGAGCAGGGAACAAAATCTCCATATTGTCCATTGATCATGTAACCAGTTGCACGAGGAACGGTATAACCGCCTGCAGCCAATTCCATCTCTAGAGCTTTATTTAGAGAAGTTCCTTCATTATACCAAGAACCTGCAAATCATGAAAGGAAAATGGGAAACTGAATTACATTAACCTTTGCCTTTACCATGCAACCGCAAATGTATATTCCAAAGAAATGCATGGTCGGAAAATAGAGATAGCGATGGAGGAGTTCCATTGTAGAAATTTCTGATCATTGAACCCCAGTATTCAAATGAAACATTCAAATAATCTCAATATTCTAGTAAGGGAGTTTGGTCTTCACTTTTGCAAGGATTTCATATAGATAGCAGCCCATGATCATCATTTGCATGCCTTTAGGAAGAGGCATGCTTTTATTAATTCTACTTTTCTACTTCTGATCCACTGCCTACGCTTAGCCTCTAGTTTTATGTCTAAAAGGGACCCGTAAGAAATCTTAAGAGCACATACCGAGCACCACTAAATGTTCTCCATCTGGCGTAGCAAATGGGAAACTTGATTCTTCGCGTGGTAGAATGACAATGGCACCATACACGGTAGATCTTGTCCACTCATTATGGGCATGCCACCAAACAGTTCCTTCTTCATCAGTTAAATTTACTTCATAAGTAAAATTTGTTCCTGGTGGAATGGCGCATTGTGTAATATACTCTGGACCATCTGACCATGGATTTCGTGGTTGCTTCACCCCGTGCCTACAGATTAGTGAATTTGATCACACAAAAAAGTACTTGAGAAGGTAAACAATGTTATTTTTGCATTTTATAATCAAAATTCAATCCCTTTCTTGCACATCTTTTAGATAAAATATTTTTTTTTAACATTGAGGCTCCATTTGTTTTGTGAAAAATAAATAATTTGAAAAATATTTTCTAAAAAATAATTGGTTGCGTTGCTTATGAAAATGAATGAACAAAAAAAAATTTCACTATCCACGAAAATGTTAAGACACAAATTGTTATCAAATATGAAATGTTTTTTAAATCGTTTATTTTCTGCAAAATAAATAGTCTAAGTACAGAAGTATTTGATTTTCAGATTTCATGTGCACATATGTTAATCAATCTTGTTTTAACTGAGAAACCAAGTTGTTGCACTAAAGACTACTTGCCGCTGGAAAATGTTTTCAGAAATTCAATTTCAGAAAGTAAATCAATTTTTAGTGTTTGTTTACGCTGAATCAAGTTGAAAAAATTAGTTTCATAGTAGTTGATAATAAGTGAACCTACTAAAGGCAGCCTGTATAGTTAAAAATGACATTAATAACTAATAAACTAGGATCAACGTTGTTTTAGTTATTTTATAATCTATCAAAATGACATGAATTACAAAGAAATTATTTATGAAATTATGAAGTTACGTTTTTAAAATGTTATGTATGATCGTGCTTTCCATAAAAGTAGAAGAACATGAATAATAATAATCAACTCAAGGCACGCCTAAGGATCATTAGATAGAAAAGGATTTGTTGATGAATCCTTTTTATCCTTTTTATCTTCATCCCAAACTTGGGTGGTTGCCCACATGTGAGGGCTGCTTGCGGTAGTCCCAAATAGGACGCTTAGTCAAGTTGTGTTTCTTACTTTAACATGCCGATACTCGCATGCCTTATACCTCTCATTAATAGGTAAATATTGTTCTTCCCCACCAACCTGGGAATATAAAATGTGACATTGCGAAATTTCTTGCTCAAAGGTGGATCTCTCACCCATTTCTTTTTTCTTGAGCCTTTTAAGAACTTGCCCAACTTCGAATGAGTATACTTAGGAGATATTAGAAGTGATTCACAGGGAAAAAAAACCAAATGCAAATTACCAAAAAATAAAAAGAAAACTATTTCTTGAGTGATAGGAACTAGATAGACAAACCGATTCTTCTCACTTAGACACGAAGTAAAAAATTAAAGAAAATGATTTTCTTCTTGTCAGAAAAAGAATTCTTATTAAAACTATTTCATCAAACAAATCGACCCTAAACCTGCTAATGAGCGCCACTAGAGAAAACTAGAGGTTCTTGAGAATATAACCCGCAGTATAATTTCAGATACAATTTCACTTTCTTTTAACTGTCTATGGCATCACAAGCTAACAATAAGAGAGTAATAAAAAGTTAGAAGAAGGTGGGCAGAATAAAATTACCAATGAAGAGTGACCCCGTACAGTCCTTGATTGTGGACCTTCACGTACACAAGATCGCCCTTTCGAGCTTGAATTGTTGGTCCGGGAAGACTATCGTTCACCACTAGAATCGTATTGGTTGTACAATTCCTTGTGACGTTGATTTCTCTCAGCTGCAGAGGGGAAAAATGATAAACTTCATACCATCACTACAAAATTTACCACCCTTATAAGAGAAAATGACATCGTAAGGTACAGGCTTGTCCAAGTACGTGCAAAATGATTGTGGACCATGTTTAGCTGAGTCGTTGGAAATTTCAGATTCTTTTGGATGTGTATGTTCATGATAAATCTTGCGAAAACGACTCGATCATCCGGCCAGTTCTATAAGTGGTAACATAAGAGGATTGCGGAGGGGCTGATGCATATGTGAGCCCAACTCATATGCAAATTCAGACTCTTAAATGGGTCTCACCTTATTCAAACACCCATGCAATTTGGATTAACGTCAACACCGAGCACACGTAAGATTTGACCCACCGTTATCTTTCCCTCCCAATGGATCATCCTAAGCACCCGAGACAATTTTCACCCATGGGGAAAGAAGAAAAGGATTTGAGAATAATTAATCGCTATCATGCAACTTGCATAATCACTGTTTCCATGTGCTCTGGAAACTGAAAGTCGTACTTGTCTATTAAATGTTCTAGCAAAAATCTAAACAACGTGAACTGCACACTTAGCACCAGAGACATAAACTTGAGTTCCTTACCACGAAGTCGTAGTAGAGGACATCACTGGCCTGAGCTCCGAGGAAGACGTTCCCAAAGAAAAGCAAGACCGCAGCGAGGAAAATGTTGGAGGAATAGGACGACGATTTAGCCATGCTCATGATCGTTCAACGCTCGATCCGTTCTCTTCACTCTCTCTTTCCTTTCGCTGGTCTCGAGCTGGTTCTCTCTTCTTTTATAATGAACGATCAGTGGAGGGCACATTCTGCGAGTTAGCTAACAGTCAACGAGTAATTGCTCCGCGCAAATACACAACGGCATCGGAATGTCGGACCAGAATTTCATTTCAATTTTATTCGTGCCATTTAATTCGAACAAGTGACGATCCGTGGATACATATTCCACGTATGAAGGACCTTCCGCGGATGGTGTACGAGACCCCTTTGCATGTGACGCAAGACCCAAACGCATGCGGACAAATTACCGGACATGCACGTTTCAAAAAGGTCGTTTTAGGATGTCTGGAAAAAAGTAGAAGAACAGAATTGATTATTCATCATCGTAATCACGTTGTTTTAGAAATGACTTACTCTTCATCGTCGTAATTGTGACCTGCTTGCTCAATTGTTCTGCTCTTTAATGTGATCTGTTTTGTGTCATCTAATTCTTTTCTCTATTTATTTTGAGGGTTTTGTGGTTAGTCACGAAATTGAGCTTCTATATGCCCTCGTTCATAAGTGTTTAGCATAAGAAGGTGCAAGTTTTGAGTCAGTTCATATTTTTCTTTTTCTTTGTTTGGTAAAAACAAGTGGACAAGACCCGTACAACCAAAGAAGCGAACCTATTAGTGGCATATCCAATACATGATTATCACCCGCATTGTTGTCATTATTGCCGTACAATCATGAAACGATATAACATAATTATTCAGATTAATAAACATTTTCATCTTACATGTAAATTTTTTTTGATAAAAGACAAAATCAATTATGACTAAAATTAACTTTGATACATTCATATTTACTTGAAAAGTACAATATTGATCTCAGATACTCTCCTACACACTTCTTGTATATGATTTTGCCATTGTGTAAATCACTAGTCATCATTTGTGAATGTCATTTATGTCCTTGTTTTCACATGTAATTTATGTTGCATCTAATTGAGTAAATTATGGTGCACATTTGCACGCGATGTCTCTTAGAAGGTAATAGAGATCTTGGTAACTATTAGATGAGGTCTTTGACTAAACATTAGGATTAAAGAACTGGAAACCTGATTTTTGGATCTTCAATGGACATTATCTTATTATTTTTTCTTGCATGATTATTATCTAAGATATTTTATTCGTCACTAGGACCTAGATAACTCTTTAAATTATTTCGTCTAAATTCTAGGACATAAGACACGGGGATATTTCTACCTTATTGGGGAAAAAAATATACTTGGAATAAGAGATGCAATGCATATGGGCACCAATATGTTAAAATAAGGAGCGCAACTAGGCTGGATGCCCTCATTGGAGGGTGCCTTAGCCTGGGCATTGAAAATTACAATGCAAATCTCACATACTCTCCTAAACACTTCCTTGTATATGATTTAGCTATTGTGTAAATCACTAGTCATCATTTGCGAATGTCACTTATGTCCTTGTTTTCATATGTAATTTACGCTGCATCTAATTTAGTAAATAATGGTGCATATTTGCACACAATGTCTCTTAGAAGGTAATAGAGGTCTTGGTGACTATTAGATGAGGTCTTTGACTAAAAGTTAGGATTAAAGATATGTGGAAGCCTAATTTTTGGATCTTTGATACATGTCTCTTGGAAGGTAACATAGATCTTGGTGACTATTAGATGAGGTCTTTGACTAAGCATTAGGATTAAAGATATGTGGAATCCTACTTTTTTGGATCTTCAATGCACATTATCTTATTATTTTTTCTTGCACGATTATTATCTAAGACATTTTATTCGTCACTTAAATCTAAATAAATTTGTTAAATTACTTTGTTTGAACTCTATGATGTAAAATATGGGGTATTCTCATCTTATTGGGGAAGAAAAATATACAACTTGAAACAAAGGATGCAAGTACTGGCATGTTAAAATAAGGAACGCAAACCAGTCTGGGCACTGAAAATTGCAATGCATATTTCACATGCTCTCCTGCACACTTCTTGTATATGATTTTCCTATTGTGTAAATCACTAGTCATCATTTGTGCACGTTATTTATGTCGTTGTTTTCACATGTAATTTTTTTTTTTTTTGGTAAGGGTGTTTTCACATGTAATTTACGCTGCATCTAATTGAGTAAATTATGGTGCACATTTGCACGCGATGTCTCTTAGAAAACATAGATCTTGTTGACTATTAGATGAGGTCTTTGACTAAACATTAGGATTTAAGATCTTGGAAACCTGATTTTTGTATCTTCAATGTAGATTATCTTTTCTTTTCTTTTTTTTGCATGATTATTATCTAAGATATTTTATTCATTACGTGCTAGGCACTAAAAATAAATAGTTGCTTAGCCCCTAAAATTCATTAAATAAATCTATTTGAATATTCGTCCAAATCAATCTATCAAAGCGTGAAAACCGATCTATACATACACACTCATATATTAAATTAAAATTGGTAATTTGAAATTAAAGAATCTGGATGCTTTTGTCAAAGGCTAGCAATTCCTTGGCCGTAGAATAGCCCGTGTGGCGCCTAGTGAGTCGAGAACAACAAATTGACCTTCCTTTGATAGTTGTTCCTAAGAACTATACGGCAAATAGCATCTTCATATCAAATCATACCATACCCTTGAATTCTTTGATTAGATTTCCTAACATGATATCGGAATAAGCTTTCGCATCCTTGATGCCTCATATGTATTTCATTTATGTATGCTTCCCCTTTCTTCAATTTCATGTGCCTTCTTTCGTACAATTTCAATTCATTAAATGTTATCCAACATCTCTTAACTAATGAAATTTTATTGGACCTTGTATACTTCCAGCATCCTTCCCACGAGAAAATTATCAAAAATTCATAAACATATTGTAATTATGTCAATTCAATCTTCTTCTTTTCTTGTGTTTGTGTCAATTTACTCCATCCAACTAATTTGGTTAGTCGGAGCTAATGTGGACATTAGCCGTCTAGCCTACTTTGATGTAGACAATTTCTAATAATATTTTTTCAAATATTTTATTAATTGTTTTTTCTTTTTTCCTTTTTCTTTTTTTTTCTTTTTTTCCCTTCTTTTTCCTTCTTCCTCCAACTAGTCATTGACTGGAGGAAGAAGGAGGGGGAAAAAGGAAGAAAATAGAAAGGGGAAAATAAAAAATTCGAAAAAAAATTATTAAAAATTGTTCACGTTAGAATAGGTTGGATGGCCGACGCCAAGCAGTGTCCATGGCAACATCGGCCAATTAAAATTGACCGAATGAACTGAATTAGTGTAAATGCAAAAAAATTTATGATTAAATTGGTAAAGAAAAAATTTTAGGATTAAATTGGCACAATTAAATTATAATAGATTTAGAGCTTTTTTTTGTAATTCTCCCTCCTTCCCAACAAAAGGGTTAAATTTCAAGGAGAACTTTCTATCATGAAAGCTATCGATTTAATTTATTTTATAGCATATTTCTTTTTTCCAATAAATAAAATTCAATATTCCTATTTCTTACCAACACATTTAATATATAAAAAAAATCCCATTACATGATAGGACGAATCTTTATGTCATTTTTGCCATACAATCATGAAACGAAACAACATAATAATTCAAATTAACAAAAATTTTCGAATATGTAAACATCTATAAAGAAAAGACAAAATCAATTATAACTAAAATTAACTTGATACATTTGATATTTAATCGAAAATTACAGTGCAGAACAAAGAAATTCTTTGAAAGAATTTCACATGCTCTCCTACACCCTTTACTAGACTTCATTTGTGAGTGTCATTTTCGTTCTTGTTTTCACATGTAAATAATGGTGCATGTTTGCACGTGACGTCTCTTCCATAGATCTTGCTGGCAATTGGTTTAGGTCTTCGACTAAACATCTTAAAAAATTCCATAGATCTTGCAGGCAAATGGGTTAAGTCTTTGACTAAACATCTTAAAATATTCCATAGATCTTGCTGGCAATTTGGTTAGGCATTTGACTAAACAATAGGATTAAATATCTGGAAACCTGATTTCTTTATCTTCAATGCACATTATCTAATTTTTTTTCTTGCATGATTATTATCCAAGATATTTAATTTGTCACATGCTGGGCACTAATAATAAACATACTTAGCCCATATGGGCTTATGGTGAATCAGAGTTGAGGTCAACATCACCAGCCTACTTCCTTCCAAGGGTGTTTCTATATACAAAAGTCACTAGCGGTAGTCCCTTCTATGAGAGCACCTAGTGTGGTTGCGTTCATTATTTTTACATGTCGTGTCCGCACGTCTCGTACCCCCTGTTCCAAGTTGAATATTTTTCTTCCCAAACAAGATGGGAATACTCCCGAGTTTTATTTTCCAAAACTCAAACAAAGTAGCTTAAAAACTTATTCAAGTCCATAACAAATCTTTATGTCATTATTGCCATACAATTATGAAAACAAAATAACATATTAATTCAGATTGATAACAAATTTCGTATTATATGTAAACATTTATAAAGAAAAGACAAAACCAATTATAACTAAAATTAACTTGATACATTCGTATTTACTTGAAAATTACGGTGCAGAACAAAGAATCTCACATGCTCTCCTACACACTTCCTGTTTATGCTTTTTCAATCGTGTAAATTACTAGACGTCATTTCCGAATGTCATTTTCGTTCTTGTGTTCACATGTAAATAATGGTGCACATTCGCACGCGATGTCTCTCAAAAGATTCCGTAGATCTTGCTGGCAATTGGGTTAGGTCTTCGACTAAACAATGGGATCAAGTATCTTGAAACCTGATTTCTTTATCTTCAATGCACATTTTCTAATTTTTTTTCTTGCATGATTATTATCCAAGGTATTTTATTTGTCACACGCTTGGCACTATTAATAAACATTGCTTAGCCCCAAAAAATTCATTAAATAAATCTGTTTGGATAAATTTTGTCGCATCAATCTGTAGAAGCATGAAAATCCCATTACACACCCGTATATAAAATTAAAATTGGTAATCTGAAATTAATGAAATAGTTCATGTGGCACTTGGTGAGTTGAGGATACCATGCCAGCCTTCCTTTTATAATTGTTCATAAGAACAGTACAACGAATAGTATCTTTATATTGGATCGAACCACACCCAACTTATGCTAGGAGTTATGGTTGTACTCATGTACCCTTATGAGTGAAACTAATGGATCAAGGGTAAGAGTGAGTGATGTAGAGGGGACGATACAATAATAGTGTTGGTTCATGGGAGTTGCGTCAAAGTATTTGTGTTAGGAGTTTTAAGATAAAACATTTATATTTTTACAGAGCTCTAATAAAAGCAGCACAGAAAATGTCTCTGTGGCTGCACAATCTCCGGAGTTCAGTGGACAATATTAACTTATGGTCAACCATAAAATTTTAATTTAGATTCCAATAGCAACTGTAATAAAACAAATCACTCGATTAGCAAAAGGGGAAGGACCATCATCAAGCACAGAGTTCCTTTCAGTCTAAATAGAGTAGACAGTCCTATTCCAAGCAAAGTTCTAGTGGAGAAAGTTTTCCTTTTGAGGTACTGAAAAGCCCAATGAAATTTAATATCCCCACATCCAATAAATCTGTCAGCATCGCAAAGAAAGGACGTGTGCTAAAACCGTCTCGCGTCTTATTATAGAAAGAGTACTCAAAGGAAAGGGTACACCTAAATTCAAAACATAAGCATCACATAACTAATAAGTGTAGCTTGTACGACAGCATTGGCTGCCTATCGATACTAAGGAGCTTGCTCAGGGTATAGCCCAAACTTAGGAACATTAAGATTTAACCAGATAAGTCTACGGCATACCAACTTGGACCTCCTATTTCTGACTGATTCCCAAGCATCAGCAAATGTCTTTAGAGCATGGCAAGATTGAATCACATAACCTTGCTTAAATTCCAACAAGAAAATGAGATCTAACAGGAGGCCATTGCCATTTATCACCATAAATAACGTTTCAAGGCAACATTTATTACACAACTCTTGAAGAATAAACTTCTAGCGGCACTCCAAGGAAGTAAATTTGCAGTTCTAAGCGATATGTTTGACTTGATGCTTAAGTATACTCCTCACATTCAAAAGCTTCCACCAAATGCAAGTAGAGTCACTCTTAGGTTCAACGGACCAAATAGTTTGGTCCTTTAACAGATAAAGCTGCACCTAAACAATCCAAATGAAGTAAGCTCTCGTTACCAATCTCTGGAGGCATTTTAAGGAGCAAGCAAAATTCCACGGAATTACTTGACTTAGGGTTCTTAGGGTTATCCTTTGAACAAGTGGTTAATCTTTGTCACTAAGCTTTGCCAGGTATTAAAGGAAGTTCTATATATATAATAGGCAATGCACCTCTTAAAATGCCACTTTTTGACAGCAAATCATCACGATAAGCTCGGTCATTTCTGAGGATTAAGCTTTAACTCAGAATTTCGTTGAAATTGTTGAAAGAGATCTAAAATTTAAAAATAAGAAGCCTTGTCATCTTTGAAGAAGATTATAAGATCACAACAAAGCTCAAATAATTAACTGGATGTGGATAACAAATTACACCCAATGTAGGAGCCAGGTTGGGTATGAGACTGCCATCGATCACCTCTATTTCGTAACTTTTTTTTCCTTTGCCTCTACTCTATAACTTACCTAGCTACTGAAACTCCTCTGACCCTACACATGGAGCGATAACCATATTTAGTTAGGATCGTTGACATTAACATAGGATTCTCATATAGCTAAGACTCTTTCCAAATAAATAAAAATTTATTTTGCTAAATTTCCATTCATAAATATATATATTTTTTATTTATTTTCTGATTTTTATTTATTTTCTCTTTTTTACAAAATCCAACAAGGGTCGACGACCCTCGCCAGCTATTGGGCGAAAGCTGCGACCCTCCTAGGCAACAGGTGGTGACTCTCACCATTTTTCATAAAAAAAGGAAAAATAAAAAATAAAATTATAAAAAACAAGAAATTTTAAAATTTTAAAAATATATAAAAATTTATAATTTTTTAAATTATAGAAAAAATTGTCCACAGTGTTTTGACAATACAATTTTTCTTAAAAATTCATAATAAACAAGTTATTTTATTTAGATAAAATATAAAAGTATTTTAAAAATACGAGTTGAGTATTTTATTCATGTGTATGAAGATGTACTACTACCTGCATCGTGGGCATACTACCACTTGCATCGTGAAGTTGATGGAAGATGAAGCGTAATAATTGCCAAGTGGTCTTTACCAAAAAAAAATAATTGCCAAGTGGCCGAAACTTGACCATAGTTAATTATCAACCACCACTTTAGGTTCTAAGCCACGTCTATCTTCTTTCTCCTCCTTTGCATTCTTTTGATAGAGAGACCATGCACTTTTCAAGCTCTAGAAATTAATAATCAAATGTTGACTTATTAATTATCCTCGTTAACGGCTGATCGCCTCATTCATTGCATAAAACTTAAATGTAACATAAGTGCACAATAATAATAAATAATAGAAAGTATTTAAATTATAAATACTAATAGCAAAACATCCCACTTCATTAATGCTCCCCATGTGTGTCCACAAGAAAGATTAAGGCTCATTCATATATGCACGGCAAGATTATGGTCACATATTGTTCTAGAAATATCATATTAGATTAAAGCTACATATGTTTCATATAAAATGAGTGACTTGAAAAATGTTTCCCAATGAACAAAAGCACTTATTTCACTGAAATTAATTAGTTGATGGAAAATATTTAAGTTATTAACAATAATATATATCTAAATATTTTCGTAAACGTTAAAATTTATTTTTGTTTTTTTTTTTTTTGTAGGTAATATAAGTGATCATTTTTTACCTTAAACTCTTTTTATGACATAAAAAACTTTAATTATGCCCACCACAACACATTAACTCTA
This sequence comes from Corymbia maculata, assembly GCA_014182735.1. NCBI lineage: Eukaryota > Viridiplantae > Streptophyta > Magnoliopsida > Myrtales > Myrtaceae > Corymbia > Corymbia maculata. The sequence continues at coordinate 11,802,458 of CM024683.1, read as the reverse complement.
AACTTTTTCTTGTGTACTAAATTTACTATCCATCAAGATTTTAGATGATTTTCCAATTAGTACAACATCATTTTCATTTCACTTAAGTCATGTTGGAGCTATGTCAACACTGTTTGTCTTTCGTCATCCATATAAATAAATTTTTAACTATGCTCATTTAAGGAACTTTGATAGAAGATAAATATATCATATAGGTATAAATTTTTGGAATCTTTAATGTTACAAAAAAAAATTATTTAGGTTAAATATAGTGGTGGGCGTAATTTGGAGTTTCAAAAAACTATTTTCCTACATCAAATGAGATGATTGAGTTTCATTGTACTTTATTATAAAGTAATATGTCTAATTAATTTAAGAAAGGTGAAAGGATAAAGTTTTGTTATAATTTGACATAACTATTTAAATGCACTCTACGTAACTTTCCTATCATTGATATATAGTTTTGGTTTAAAGAATGATGAATAATATCTAGAAGAAATATACTCAAAATGCCAAAACTTGACGTAAGTAGATATGTATGTGTTAAAACTTTTAAAATGTATTACTTAAGTGTTACTTTTTTTGAAAATTAGACACTTATGTGCCAATTCTGGCAAGGTTTATTGGAAATATGATATGATATTATTTTATTAATAAAACTGGTCTACGTGATTGCAGCAAATTCGATGTGGCTCATTGTCTAGACTTAAGTGTTCTTTTCTTCTTCGATTTTGGTACTTACATGTACATTTTGGAAGTTTTGGTATTCATGTATCCACTTGTGTCAAATTTTGATACTTGTAGTGTCCACACTTCCATAATATCTTAATTTTTCAACAATCATTTGTTTGTGTTTCGTAAAACTTCAAAACAATTATCTACTTTTCCATTAAAATTCAAGATATTGCCCAAATACAAAATACATACATAATCTGGTTTCACACATAACGCACGATAAAGCTGAACCAGAGAATGTAATCAAGATGATTAGAGTTAAATGAGTTTTCGGAGGATTTGTTTGTGTCTTTTTTTATTTGTAATGCAAAAACTAAATTATAAAGATTTTGAAAAAAGCATGCATAATTTACATATCAAGATTGGGTGCGTTTGGTTCAACATTTTGAAAGCTTATTGGGGAAATACAAAGCAGTTTAGCCTAAGAAACTTTGGATAAATGCAAAAGCCATTTGATAAACTATACTTTAAAAAGCAACTTTGAAAGAAATGCCGTTTGATAGAAAACACTTTGAAAAGCCCATTTGGATAATTAATATTTGCTTCTTAATTTTTATTTGTTTAAAATTGACAAAAATAATGTATGCAACTTTTTTAATTTAAATTTTGACAACAACACTAAAAAAATCAAATGAAAAAAAATCACATCAAAGTAATTGAAAAAAAAAATACCTTCATTACAATAAACGGGATAACATATGCTTGAGGAAAGAAATTCATTATCCTTAAAAATTACAAACATCATTAAATATTTCCTAAACCTAAAGCCATTTGATCAAGCTAGAATACTATGTACAACGAACCTTGATACATTCTCAAATATCTATTTTCTGTTCACATGCAAAACCTATATAAATGTTCAAATGCTCCTATCATATATAGAATTAAAGGTCATTGTAGCACATGAGCGGCCATGCCTTTCGGCCACAAAGATGATTTGTCTGGGGCGAAGAGCGACTTGACTTGACTCAATTAGACTCCGGTGGAGTTGGACCCCATGGATATTCATAGAGGCCCAGTATCTGGGTCATGTGTATGAAGGCCGTACTGCCATTCGCATCATGAAGTTGACTAAAGATGAAGCCCAATAATTGCCAAGCAATTGGCATGGCCCAAAAATAACTTAACTCGACCAGAGTTAATTATTAACCATCACTTTACCCTTTTTTACTCTTTTTTTTTTTTTTTAAAGGTTCTGTACTGCGTTTGTCTTCTTTCTCCTCCTCTGCATTTTTTAAATAGAGAGAACTAACACTTTTGAAACTCTAAATATTAGTGGCGTTAATATTACAAAAAGAGCTAAATTAATATAGTTATACTTATACATCAATAATAAATTTGACATCCATTAATTTCTATTTAATTAAATTATTGTCACGGAAAATTACAAATAGATGCACTTGTGACAAATGGATAATAAAACTCTAAACTTTTATACTCATCAACTGTCACATGTAATCTAATTCGGTAATTTCATGGTAAAATTTATAGAAACTAGTTGAGAGTAAAATTGTCACAAATGTACTAATTATAGATTTTTGGTAATTAAAAAATTAATTTAGAATAAATTTGTCTTAAGTGTATAGGATTTTTCATACTTGTCATCAAAATTTTGACTTATTAATTATCCTCATTAATAGCAAATCACCTCATTCATTGCCCAAAACTTAAATGATAATATAAGCTCAAGATAATAATAAATAATAGAAGGTATTTCAATGATAAATACTAACAGCAAAACTACCAAGTTTATCATTGCTCCCCATGCGTGTACACAAGGAAGATTAACTCATTCATATATGTATGGCAAGTTCGTGTTCACATCTTGTTCTAGAAATATCATATTAAATTAAGGCATTATTGATTTCACGAAAAACAAATTATTTAAAAAATATTTTTCAACAAATAATAACTTATATAGTATAAAGTAATTAATAAATGGAAAATATTTAAATTATCGACAATAATATATATTTAAATATTTTCATAGACGTTAAAAATATTTTCGTTTTTCATTTTTATAAGTGATACAAGCGATCATTTTTTATATAAAAAACTCTAGATTATGTTTATTATAATACATTTACTCTAAACATTTTGTTGTGACATAAAGAACCTTAAACTTGTAGCCATGTGTGTGATTCATTTACTTTTCGTCAAGTTTTCAACAAATGATTTTCTAATTAAAAGGATGCCGTATACATTTCACTTAAATGACATTAGCGTCATGTTAACACCATTTATCTCTCATTGTTCATGCAAGTAGATTCTTAAAGGTGCTCATGAAGGAACTGTGATAGAGGATAAATATATCACATAAGTGCAAATTTTAGATTTTTTCATACAAAAAATGTTTAGAATAAAAGTGTTATAATGCACATAATTGGAGTTTTTAGTGACTTTTTTACTATATCTACAAGATGACTGAGTGTTATTCTACTTTATTGCAAAGTAATATGTTTAATTAATTTCAGAAAGGTGAAATAGGAGCTGAATTTTCTTATCACTCATTTGTTTTTGTTTCTTAAAATTCAAAAACAATTGTTGTTAAAATTCAAAATGTTATTCAAGCACAAAATATTCACATAATTTGGTTTCACAAATAACACAATAAAATGAAACAAAAGAAGGTAATTTTGATGATCAGAGTAACTGCATTTTCTTAGGACTTGTTTGCTTAAGCTTTTTTAAAATGCAAAAAACTAAATTTTAGAATATTATTTAAATATTAAAAGATTTTGAAAGACCTATGCATAAACTACATATCAAAATTTAAGGCACAATTTATTGCTAGCGAAAAGTCCTGAGCTACCAGCCAGCCAGCCAGCTAGCCAGCCAGCAGGTGCCCAGGGCGATCTGCTAGTTCCCGTAAAACCAACCGGCTGCTGAAATTGTCCCCCTAGACCGACCTCACCTAATCTAAAGATATTGTTGCCTGGTGGATAAGTTTTCTTTTCTCAAGATCCGCCACCAAATGCATATCTTTGCGCCATTACTTAAAGCACTGTTTATTGCTGCAGATGTTCGGTGCTTCTTAGTCGCATAATTTTTTATTAATATATACAAATTGGTACATACTTTCGTGTATAATTTTTGTTACGATGAAAAAGTAAACAGTTGTATATTCCTGCTGAACACATGCCCTCACTTTTCACGTGTTATTATCACGTAGCATATGAGAAAAAGAAAAAAACGATTTGCATATATCAACCATTCAAAGAAACAATAGAACTAACCAAAAAAGTTGCACAATACAAGCATTATAGGAAGTCCTTCGCAAAAGCATCTGTCGGGTGGAGCCGAGGCCCGAGATCACAATTCAGGGTGGACATTTTGTCGGTACGAGGTGGACCTGTAGTGCACAACTGCGTATAAAGACAGACAGGACGAGTACAGAGGGGCTCATGTGTATGAAGTCGTCGTACTGGTACGTGACTGACATAGCAACAGCGCAACTTAACGCTCCACACCACCGTGGTCACCTATTAACATCACTTTGCGCCTTTTATTTAATTTTTTTTTTCTGGGTTCTGCGCCACTTTTGTCTCCTTCTTCCTCCTTTGTATGTTAAATATAGAGAAGCAGGCGCTTTTCGAAATCTAGATAAAAGCCAAAATTAATGTGTCGATCGTCACTCATTAATGGTTCACCACCTCACTTATTACGTGAAACTTAATATGAGCGCCTACCTATTTTATTGTAGAAAAAAACTGCTTCGAAGATAATATGAATGCACAATAATAGTAGATAATAAACAACACTTAAATGACAAATACCAATTGCAAAACCTGTGTAAATGTATATAATGAAAAGATATGTAAAGTAATATGTCTAATTAATGTTAAGGAAAGTGGGAAGGAATGAAGAATCGTGATGATACAGCTCAATTATTAAGCTCCATTCTATCTTTTACTTTCTCATTATTCATTGCTCAAGAATGATCTCTTCAGCAATGCTCCCGACGACAGCTTCCGCCATTTTTGTTCTCTCTATTCATTTCTTTCCCTATCGCCTATCTCTCTTTCTCTCTATAGATTAGAAGATAATTGGTCCAGGGGTTCCAAATCTCTGGTCATCTCGGACATGTGTAGCATGTTTATGTTGAAAATAGCATTTCTCATTAGCCACCCATGATAGAAGACGAAGCTCAAGTCAATAATGCATCTGGGAACCACTGACATTGATATTTATTTCGCAAATTGGTTTTTATCTGACAGTTTCCGAGGCCCAGAAGCAAAGGAGCATAGGACCAAGTTGTGAAAGCACATTGCTTCCCCAAGGACAAAATGCTTCATTTTTTCCCGAGGCTTCGTCCTATATATTAATTTTTTTTTTAAATGATGGAGGTCATTGTCTAATTTCTTGGGATGGATTTTGACGTGTGACAAAGTTGGTAAGGAAAAATCCTAGGGCACATTAATTTGCTTTGATTTGGGCACTATCAAATGCGAGATACGATTAATGAGTAACTTTTGTATATATAGATATATTGATACAAAGGCAATACATCTACAGATAGAGATTATTTCTGTTAAAATAGAAAGTTTTACATGTGTAGATAACAATAGGTTTGTTAACATTCTATTGCCAACACTATCTCTCTCAATTTAAAACTCTCCTTCATATCTTCACTTAACATTATTGCTATTATTTTACTAAAACATTACAATTTGATTAAGGAAGTTCACCCCCTTGCTAATCTCTCAAAATTATCTGCTTCCTACGAGTAAAATGCTTCTACATTATTTCTTTCTTCCTTTATTTTTCATATTCTTTAAATAAATAAATAAATATGCTCTAAAGATCTCTCTTCCAATACTAGGCAATACCAAAACTTGCACATTTATGTAATGTAAAGTGATATATTTAGAAATTTTATGCATGCAACTCCTTTCTATAAATTTCAAAAGGATTCCCTTTTAGGGGCCAGACGATGGACATCCCCATGGTTTTTTCTAGCATATATAGATTGTACAAAATCTTTTACTATTTAGGTTTTCTATTGCAATCATATCGATTACTTTGCAATAATCTTTACTTTAAATTCATAATCATAACTCTTCTTTAACAATTACTATAAGTTACCTGTCTAATCTTTTGAGTTTGACTCTTATTTCTATCCCTTAACAGACTATTCTTCTATTTTAGCTTGATTCAATATACACAATCAAATTTTTGCCGAATTTCCTTATAAATGTTTTCTAACGGTGTTGCAAGACCACAGCAACTTCAAGTGGCAAGCCAATGGCATCACACCTAATAGACCTCGTTGTTACTAAGAATGCCATGTGCAAAGCATCTTTTTAACATCCCCGAAATATTAGGAGTCTTAAAATAATCCATGTTGTTTCTTGCTTTATACTCTAACGCCTGCCTAAACTCCTCGGGATACCCTTGAACATACTTTTGGGGCGTCCTTTCTAGTGTAGACATGTTCATATGTGTGTATGTGCCTGAGCCATGTGCGAAAGACTGATAGCCATTATCATTCATAGAGGATGTGATGTCAGGAGTAACTCTTCATGACATTGTGCAACAATGAAATCTGTAACTCTTCCGAAAAGAATGATTCTCATCTTCCCTTTCCAACGATCTATTTCCCGACAATCACTTCGACTATGGTGGTGTTACTGGTCATCCACCACTGATGTCTCTCTAATGCATTTCCTTCTTCTTTTCTTTTTTGTCATCATGGAAGCAAAAGAGTTACCGGAAGGTTTAGCGAGAAGTCCGCAATGTATCCACGCCAGTTTGTCTTCTTTCTATCTGTTTAGGTCTAGTATTAGTCTGACGTGTACGAAGACGTACTGCATCTGCATCGCGAAGTTGACTGAAAATGAAGCGTAATAATTGCACTTACATGATTAAAAAATAACTTAATTCGACCATGGCTAACTATTAACTGTTACTTTGCTTTTTTTCTTATTTTTAGGTTCCACGCCACGTTTGTCTTCTTTCTCCCCCTCTGCGTTTTCAGATAGAAAAAGACCATGGGCTTTTGAATCTCGAGAAATTAACATAATATTACGAATAATGCGAAATTAAATATTTATGATAAAATTATTTTAAATTAATTTTTTTATCATAAAAATTTTCAAATTAATATATTAATAATAAATTTATTTCAAATTAATATTTGGACCATCAAAAATCTTAAATCGATACATTTGTGACAATTTTACTATCTATTAATTTTACCACAAAAACTATATATAAGTATATTTGTAATAAATGAAAGTAAAACTCCGAGCAACCCTCCTGATTACTAAGTATATTTGTAATAATATATCCATTAACTGTTATGTATTATTAAATTTAGTAATTTGAGGGCAGAACTTAATAAAAACTAACAAGTCAGTGACATTAGACCGAGCAGCCCTCCTCATTACTAAGTATGCATTTCTTGAGACATGGCTGGAATGCACAAAAGCATCTTTTGACATCCTCAAAAAATTAGGAATCATAAAAAACCCCCACCGTTTTCTTGCTTAAATATTCTAATACCTGCCTAAACTACACGAGATACCCTGTTAACATATTTTTGGAGCAGCTTTTGTAGTGTAGACACGTTCGTCTGTATGTATGCGCCTGAGCTATGTGCAAAAGACTTGTAGCCATTATCATTCATAGAGGATGTGCTAGGAGGAGTCACTCTTCATAACCTTGTACAACAATGAAATTTTCTCTTCCAAAGAAGAACGTAGTTCTCATCTTCCCTTTCCAACGATCTGTTTCCCGACAAATCACATTGGCCATGGTGGTGTAATCTTTAATGTTACAAAAAAATTTATTTAGGTTGAATACAGTAGTGGGCATAATTTGGAGTTTCAAAAAACTATTTTCCTACATCAAATGAGATGGTTGAGTTTCATTGTACTTTATTATAAAGTAATATGTCTAATTAATTTAAGAAAGGTGAAAGGATAAAATTTTGTTATAATTTGAAATAACTATTTAAATGCACCCTGCCTAACTTTCCTATCATTGATATATAGTTTTGGTTTAAAGAATGACGCATAATATCTAGAAGAAATATACTCAAAATGCCAAAACTTGACACAAATAGATATATATGTGCCAAAGCTTTTAAAATGTATACCTAAGTGTTATTTTTTTTGGAAAATTAGACACTTTAATAGCTAACTTTGATGAGGCTTATCTGAAATCCAATGTGACATTATTAATATCTACATGACTGCTGCAAATTCGATGTGGCTCGTTGTTGGGACTCAAGTGTTTTTTCCTTCTCCGATTTTGGTACTTACGTGTACCTTTTGGAGGTTTTGGTATTTATGTATCCACTTGTGTTAAATTTTGATATTTGCAATATCCACCCTTCCATAATATCTTAATTTTTCAACAATCATTTGTTTGTGTTTCTTAAAACTTAAAAATAATTATTTATTTTTCCATTAAAATTCAAAATACTACTCAAATACAAAATACATAAATAATCTGGTTTCACACAAAACGCACGATAAAACTGAATAAGAGAATGTAATCATGATGATCAGAGTTGAATGAGTTTTTTGAGGATTATGCAAAAACTAAATTTTAAAGATTTTGAAAAAACCATGCACAATCTACATATCAAGATTTAATGGTTGTGCAAATTTGACAGATTTCAAGCAAAAAAAAAAATGTAAAACCTTGTTCCAGATAAGATGATATATATCAACACAACCTTTCGATATTTTGCTGAGGTTAGTGAGAGCGCAAATGTTTAAATTTCACTAGAGAGTGGTATTATTGTCCTACGATTTGAATTAATGTGTCCTTTTGTCCTTGTCTTTTTTTTTTCCAAACACAATCATGTAAGATCACATGTTGGTGATTTCATTGGTACAAGGCAATCTCTTCGACAGCGAGTACTGAAACCAAGAGGACTAGCATGGTGGAGTTGGATCCCGCGGCTTATTCAATGAAGGCTTAACTAGTGGGGTCCGCATGGCCACTTGTAGCAGAAGGCAGACAGAAGAGGAAGCACAGTAATTGCCGCGTGATCAACAAGGGCGAAGAGCGACTTGACTCGGGCCCCATGGATATTCACAGAGGCCCAGTATTCGGGTCGCGTGTATGAAGACGTACTGCCATCTGCCTTACGAAGTTGACTGAAGATAAAGCGCAATAATTACCAAGCAATCGACGTGGCCCAAAAACAACTTAACTCGACGAGAGTTAATTATTAACCATTACTTTGCTCTTTTTTACTCACTTTTTTTAAGGTCTACGTGACGTTTGTCTTCTTTCTCCTCCTCTGCATTTCTCAAAAAGAGAGAACTAACGCTTTTGAATCTCTCAAAATTAGTGACGTTAATATTACGAAAAGCACTAAATTAATATATTTATAATAATTTATTTTAAATTAATTATAAAAAATATTAAATTGATACATTAATGATAAATTTAATATTAGTTAATTTTTATTTAATTGAATTAACACTATGAAAAATTATAAATAGATATACTCGTGACGAATTCATGATAAAACTCTAAAGTGCCATATTTATCAACTGTCACATATTAATCAACTCAGCAATTTCATGCTAAAATTTAATAAAAATTAACGGAGAGTAAATTCATCATAAATGTACTAATTGAAATTTTTTATAGTTAAAAAATTAATTTATGATAAATTTGTTTTAAGTATACGATTTTTCGTATTTTTAGTCAAATGTTGACTTGTTAATTGTCCTCATTAATAGCCAATCACTTCATTCATTGTTGAAAACTTAAAAGATAATATAAGCACATGATAATAATAACTAATAGAAGGTATTTAAATGATAAATACTAATAGTAAAACAACCAAGTTCATCATTGCTCCCCATGTGTGTACACTAGGAAGATTAACTCATTCATATATGTACGGCAAGTTCATGTCCATACGTTGAGAAACATTGTATTTAATTAAGGCTCTATTCATTTCATGAAAAACGAATTATCTAAAAAATAATTTTTCAACAAATAATAGCTCATACAATATAAAATAATTAGTAAATGAAAATTATTAAATTATCAACAACAATATATAGCTAAATATTTTCAGAGACGTTAAAAATATTTTTGTTCTTTCATTTTTATAAAAAATATAAGCAATAATTTTTGACATAAAAAACTCCAAATTTTGTTTATTGTAGCACATTTATTCTAATTTTTGTCTTGTGACATCACTAACGTTAAACTTTTAGCCGTGTGTGTGATTCATTTACTTTTTGTCAAGATTTCAACAAATGATTTTCTAATTAAAATGATGCTGTGTATATTTCACTTAAACCGCGTTGGTGTCATGTTGACACCATTTGCCTCTCGTTGTCCATGCAATTAAATTCTTAATGGTGCTCGTGAAGGAACCAAGGTAAAGGATAAATGTATTACATAAGTGTAAATTTTGGATTTTTTGTATAACAAAAATTGTTTAGAATAAAAGCCCTATAGTGTGCATATTTGGATTTTTAATAACTTTTTTACTATATCAACAAGATGATTGAGTTTATTAATTTAAGAAAGGTGAAAGAATGGAGTTTTGTGATAATGTGACTCAACTATATATCTACACACACCTAGTTTTGGTTTCACAAATGACACATAGTAGCTGAATTTTCTTAGCACTCATTTGTTTGTGTTTCTTAAAACTCAAAAACAATTGTTGTTAAAATTCAAAATATTATTTAAGCACAAAACATTCACATAATTTGGTTTCACGAATAACACACAATAAAATGAAACGAAAGAAGGTAATTTTGATGATCGGAGTTGACTGTATTTTCTTAGGACTTGTTTGCTTAAGCTTTTTTAAAATGCAAAAACTAAATTTTAGAATGTTATTTAAATATTAAAATATTTCGAAAGACTTATGCTTAAACTACATATCAAAATGTGATGGTTATCAAAATTTGACAAGTTTCAAACCCAAAAAAAAAAAGTGTAAAACGACCACCCACTTGGGTAGCGCTGCTGGTTCACGCTCTCTTCCTCTGGCAAAAGGTCGAGAGTTCGAATCCCAACTTCGTCATAGAGTGACTTAATTGGTTTCACGTGTGTGGTGACTAGCACGTGTGGCTTCCAGGATTTACTCCCCCGATTGTCGGCGGAGTGCGGGGTTCCTTGAATCATAAAAAAAAAAAAAATTGTAAAATCTATCAATACAGCCTTCACATATTTTGCTTAGGCTAGTGAGAGAGCATAGGTTTAAATTCGCCGCAGGTGGTACCATCGTCGTATGACGTGATGTGTCTTCTTTTTTTCCCTTTCCTTTTGTCCTTACTACTCTCTTTCTTTCCAGACGCAACCAAAAAAAGGGGGAAGATCACGTGCTGGTGGTTCCATTGGCAGGCCACACTGAAACAGTGATGACTAGTAGGATAGAGTTGGGTCCCACGGCTATTCACTAAAGGGTAGAGTTGGGTCCCACACTGAAACAGTGATGAATTAGATGGGCTTTTATTTATAAATTGTAAAGATCAATAAATGGGCTTCCGCAACTGAAGAACATATGATCTAAATAATTAGCTTTGGTACTCCCCCCTTATCCTATAGCCGGCTAATTTCCATGCAAGATAAAGGGAATGACCTGAACGTCTTTCAAGAGAAGGATGAAGCCTTAAACCGATCTCGCCGCATTCCAACCATACCAAAAATATACACTGGGCCAAGAGCTAGCACCAAAAGAGTATAAGCCCAATCATCCGCACATTGAAGCTTTTAAGTAACTTTATTCTTATAAATATCCACCATTTTATTTTTACAATTCTTTGTGAAATTAGGCCCTTTCAATTTGATTTTTGCTACATGAAAATTGGAGATGCAACTTATCAACTGATTGTATCATTTGCTAGAAGTAGGAGTGCGCACCATTTTCCATTCACCTATGGTGCGAAAATATGTTTCAAGTTCTAATCTAGACACTTCAAACTACTATAATTCAACATAAGCAATACTTACGACCGATAGCCGATTGGTGTCGTTGATCGAAGAGGCAAGTGGAGATGCATCTCATCACTCCTTATAGTGAAGGTGTGATGGCAAAATCACATTGGAAGAGAAATGACTTGGGACTTCAGATAGATATGAAACAAAGCATTTGCACTCATTCAAAAGTTTAGGTCTAGGATCACAATGAAATTCTAGTAGGGGTATATTTTAATATTCCAAACTATAAATGGAATTTCGTAATATTGACAAAAGATAAAAAGATGAAACATCCGGATTATTTTGAGAGGGCAAGAAATAATTTCGGAAGGTAATTATGGAACTTTTCTTGCGTAGCTTGGCTTGTTGCCTCTTCCTATGCTCCTAGGATCGGCATGCCATTATAACCCAAAACTAAAGAAAGAGGCAAGAGGGCGGAGAGGACAGTGACGCTGGAGGTCCAATGCTCGCCGGGGAGTGTCCCGTATTGCTGGAAAACCACTCTAAATGGCAACATCCATGGCTTGAACTGACATTTCCTTTGACCTTGAACCCCTAGCATTTGGCATTGCGTGATTTCGTCGTTTGGTTTGGAAATTGCATCCTTCCAAAGTTGCGGTTGCAGGCTGGTAAAGAAGTGTAACTTTCTTGCATAAATACAATCTATTTGGATAACTTTTAGGGTCGAAGCTTGTTAGAAACTTGTAGTATCACATGAGCTCTTTCCGACGACACAAAATCCACTTGATTCGATTATACATGGAGTGAGAATTGATTGCACGAAGTTGGCACCCCCTGTAAATTGGGTTTTCAAAAGCGTTGTTTCTTCCGGCGGTCCATTTAGAAGTTGTATTGTGACATGGTTTTCTTCGTAAAACTCAATGCATAAACTACTATGTTACGTGGAAATTGGGAAAAATCCTGAAATATGGTATAGTGGATATCAAAAAATTTCCAAATCGATCTGGTTAACTCGAATATAGTCATTGGTTGCGGAAATTCCAATTCCTTTGAAAGTTCAGCGCAATTATTGAAGAAAAACAGTTAGCACGTAATACTAGAAAGATGTAAATTTTTTTCGATTTTTTGAAATATAATATAAGCTATTTTCCACCAAGAACGATTATTTCAGATGATTCGCGGAGTCAAAAATTTGTTGGGTCATGTGGTGAGCGTCAAGGCCATGGACTTGAAATCAAGCCTCGGAGGGCATTTACGTAATTTTCGTTTGAACGGGCTTTTCAGCCCATGTGCATCCAGCCATTGTTTAGGGCCAGAGGAAATCTAAGATCGACTTGTGCAGCTTGAATGAGCATTTATCGAAGTAATGTCTACCACTTCCATATTTTGTAAGATATTGCATGACATGATTTACTGAGAAAAAACTATATTGTGACATGATCTATGTTTCTTAAGTATATAAATATATTATTCTAGGACATGCTCTTTTGAAACACTCCATCAAGCGTTGGGTATTTTTTTTTCTGAGAATATTTTAGATTGAAATGCTATTTATAAAAAAAAAAAATTTGCGTGCGTGAGCACATTGACTATTACTATTTCAAGGCTTAATGATGTCCAACATGTTTTACAGGAGTGAACGGTTCACTAAGGATGTGTGGTTGGTTCCTTATATAAGGTGATGTTCACAATTGGTTTAAATTTTCTCAAGACTGATTGCTATTTTTATTGACTTGGTTTATTATGCAAATTTTGTTGTTTTCTAAGAAGTCGCCATTAACTTAATTTAGGCTAGGAAGATGTCAAGTGAAATGTAGGAGATCACTTCGCTTATGCAAACCAAGGATTCGCGAACATGGACTTGATTATGCTAAAATCTATTGATTGCCCAATTTCGGTACATTTTCTCATTATTTTGTAAAAAATTGATCTGGTGATCATATCCAATTTTTCAATCTCTAAGTGCACCCATTTAAATGATTATCGTTCTGCGAAATTGTGCAATTATATTCATCAATCACTCACAAGGCAAAAAATGAAGTAAATAAAATACAGAAAAATAAAGAATTAAATCAACTACATTAAAAAATTTAAAACTAAATTACTAGAATATGGGAATAGGATATTTTTCCCATTAGCATGTCGCACTTGCTTCATGATGTCGCCCTCTACTCTCCGTGTGAAATTACTTGAATATGGGAATAGGAAAACTCATGTGAGAAGAAATAGGTAGGGATTATAACCAAGTCACAATTAAATTTAGTCGTTTTTTTTTAATGAAAACAAAAATAAATAAATGAAAGGCGTGTGAAATGAAAAAGCCAAACACGGTATCTATCGATAATGATACTAAACTTACTTAGTCAACGAGCTATTTAAGAATGTCCGTTTGTATGATTAAATCAGCATTAAGGGAATTGATTTAATCGTATCCGTTTGATACGATTTAAATAAATTATACGAAATCAGATGAAATTGGATGAAAAGTCTTCTATCTTTAATTATACAAGGGAAGCATGGGATCAGTTGAAGTCCATCGCATGTTGGAATTCTTCCTTTTATGGTGCTTAACAATTGCCACTTCGTCATTCAAAGTCTCCATTAATGCGAAGTTAAAATATGTAAATCGCCCACCAATAGACTTTTCGGGTTGTGGAAATAATAGCCGGCTCCGTACACGTGGCACGCGTAGATCGTGCGCACGTGACTCCACTGTAGCCCTCCCGCGCCCCTGACCTGGTTTGGTAAAATCAACCAACCTACCTCCGACTCCGAGCCACCAGCCAGGGGCATTCTCGTAAATACACTCCATTTCTGCGTTTGATTTCCACAGCGGCACACTATAACCGCTCGGGGCACTTTAATTTTTCATTATCGCGATATTCAAAGAAGCTCCACTGTCGCCGCGTCATTACTCCAGTGGCACCCTAAGATAAGCATGTGATTACTCTAATCCATGGAATGCAAATTCTCACAAAATGCCTAAGTCAGGTTAAGCCCTAAATTTCATGAAAGTAATTTTTTTTTTATCCTTGTTATTGTTATTCAAGAGATATTTCCTAATCATGAAGACAGCACATCTAGCAACTTGTAACCTAAATCTATGGGCGATGATATGGTGGAATGACCTTGAAAATGACAACAATGTGGACCAAACATGCTCCTTTTCTTTTATCATAATTTTTACGTTATAATTATAGATTATCCATCCTAAATGCATGCTGGACACTACTAAAATAAACAAAATGAATCAAAGATTGACAATCTTCGAATATCGTGATGATAAAAAAGCTGCTTGAAATGGGTGGTTTGGACGATTTCGTAGCAAAAGAAATGTTAGCCAATGAATACGAGTATATATAATAGTGCAAATATGATGCATCTCAATGAGAAGTGATTGGATGTGACCCGAATCATACAAGTAAAATGATGTATATATGGATTGTAACTTTCGGAACGTAGCCCATTGTCCCAAGGCATTTTCCTTCCAATGACAACAAAAAATACAATAGAAAAATCCACTCGGCGTTTCAGTACCTTAAATAAAAATCTTAAATGAGGTGAGAATTCACACTATGCCACGGTTGCTATGAAGAAAATGAGAACGACTTCGCTAGAAACCTTCCTCTTTAACCTGGACTTTCATAAAATTGTCTTGAGCATTTACAACGTGTGGACACTCCCATGTTGTATACACAAAACATACGACGTTTATTCGGATTATATACCCATCTGTTGGAAAATCTAGATCTTGTCACGGCAGACAAAAACAATCTGGGCACAATTTTTGCTTCACTTTTTTCTTTCTTCTTTGGGTTAATACCATTGAAAATTCTAAACTAGTAAACTTTACCCGACAATCAGTCCGGTAATGTGATGGAAGACTTAGTTGCTCCGCGACGACGGCCTGGTTCCATTTCGGCGATGGCCTGGTATTAACCCAGCTGTGCATCAGCAACAGACTGGGCTGCTCTTGAGGGTGACCACTGAATGAAGTGGCCAGACCCAACTTGGCCGAATGACGGAAGAGCCGCCGAAGTGGGGAGCTCGAGAAAGATCCGGAGAATAAAAGAGGAGCTCCTGATCGTGTATTGTGACTTAATGGATTCAGAGTCTCGCGTGTACGTGAGAATCTCCACGGAAGATCCAGGGAAAATGAATGTGGAGAGAGTCGGAGCTAGAGCTGACCGTCTGGTTTGTTCTGGCTGAAGGAAGAAGAACGAGAGAGGGGGCCGTTCGTGTTGGTTTTCCAGAGGGGGTGTCACCTGAAGGAGAAGAAATTCAGAGGGAACCATTGGGAGCTTGAGAGAGCCTTGTTGTCTGTTCGGGTCGTGTGCACCTGAGAGAGAGAGAGAGAGAGAGAGAGAGAGAGAGAGGTGTTGTGCGCCGGTGATAATGAAGATGGTGAAGAGGATGGCACTACTGAAGAAATGAGAAAGAGAGATCCCGAGAGCTTTTTTGTTTCCTTATGACTCTTCTGGTTTTGTGCGTAAGTGTCCGAGGCTCTCTCTCTCTGAGAAGAAAAAAGGCTGATAAATGCATAATATCCAGGGAAAAAGGAGCGGCGAACAGAGACATATATGCAAACAGAGGTATATACAAATGCAGACAGAGGCGGGTGCATACAGAGACTGTACATGTTCCTTAAGCTTGAATGTCCCGGCTACTACAGAAAATAGACAATCTAAGCATCAAATGATACGCATCCTACTCGGTTCAATGGATATCACTTTTTTTTTTGATAACCCGGACTCCTGCACCGGCCGCATTACAAGGGTCCGACCCGTCAGGCACTAACCGGAGGAGAACCAGCCCAGCACCACGGACTAACCTCCATGTAAGTCAAGGATATTGTAAGATGGAGGACAGAGGGACTCGAACTTGGGTCAATCACCCACAAGCCCAAGCCCTTACCACTCCACCAACCCCCTCGGGCAATGGATATCACATTGACTCAGTTTTCTCACATCATCTGATCAACAGATCGCCAAAGGACAATGAAAGACAAAAATAAAACTGAACTTACCTTGTCCAAATCAAAAGGATGAACAAACCCAAAGAGCAAATGATGTCGGAATGGCGTCGGTATGCGATTGAGAAGTAAAGGAAAGAAGGATCTCAATCTAATCCTCCCTCAGGCATTTTGTCGAACACCTTGTTAGCACGGTGAAGGCACGAGGACTGAGCAACGGCAGGCCGGATGCATGATTGGCGAGAGAGGAGCCGTGGCAGTGATCGAAACGCGACTGGCGAGAGATGAGCGGCAACGGCAAAGCTGCGACCGGGGGTGGAGATGCAGCGGCCGCGAAGTATCGAAGAGGAATATCGAGCGTTTTTCTCTTTTTCCTTTCTCAAAACGACCAAACGGCCCCTCTTTTTTCATTGGCTGCTGAAGAACCCGTTCATTCTGATCCAACACACGACAGTTAAAACATTAACGCAAATAGGTGTATTTATATTTACTCGGACATATTGAAGTTTGTGTAATAATAATTTTTGTATGAGGTGGATTCATTTTGATATTGTGTGTTTCGTGACTTGATCCCAATTTAAAAATATTGCTTTTTTTTTGGACAAGAGCATACATGAATTTTCGATTGGTCGGGCAACATTTAAAATGAGAAAAAGGAGATTGTCATTTTATTGCCGCCATATATAACTATATAAGTTAGTGTCATAGATTAAGGACGAATATGAGTTCTCTTGTTGGGATGTATAGCGCAACCACTTGCTTCCTTCCTTACCAAGGACTACTACAATTTTATGCTTTAGGTAAATTCGCTGCATATCTTGACATAGTAATTATTAAGTGAAGAATTGTGTCGGTGTGAAAAAGAGGGAAACTTTTCTAGTTAAGTCTGGCGAATCAATTCTATAGTGGTCAAGCTTAGCACCACTCATTTATTGGTTTTCCTATTGTCATTGTGCAATGCAATGAGTGAATATTCTCAATCGTTCTAAATCTACAACATAAGATGTATGATTTTACTTAGTTTCTTTGAAATATTATAACATTATATATCTCCCGAAATTCATTTTCATTCATATTTAAATCATATGACTTCACCCATTAAATAACTTTGATCTAATATACTTGTTGATATGCATTCGTGTTTGTTGCTGATATTACAAAAAATTAATTAAAATTAGTACTTGCTTATACTGTAGGGAATTTGCCAATGCCCAAATAAATTAATAAATTACTACATTTTAAAAATTTTCAAGTGTGGTACGTAAGTTACCAATAATGTAACTATTGTACCAATCCCAAATTTATACGTAGAATTTTTTTGGAGGAAGAACGATTTCCTCTTTCGGGTTTCGAAAGAGAAAAAAGGGGGACTTGGTGAACTTCATGGACGATTTCTTTAACCCGATCAAAGTTGAGCTTGCGGTTACGGGTATGACCCTATCTAGTTCCAAACGAACTATCTTGTTCGGATCCAACACCTCGAAGAGCCCCACATGTTTCTTTCGTTTTCCTTCTTTGCCCGATTTCGGTCGCCCCAATGTCCTATAACCAAGTATATTCTCGTCATAAATCATTCAAGGCATTGTAAGGGAACATCATAGCACGTCGTAAGTTGGCGAGCAATATCCCATAACCAAATTCATGAAGACAATAATTAATTCATGAAATGTTGGAAGTTTATTACTTAATCTTGCAAACTTTTTAAAAAAGTTGGCAAATAAATAACTTTGTGGAATGTTGGAAATTCCTTATAAGGTTTGTATTTTGTGTAAATTTTACAGAAGTTGGTCATTTGCTAATTTAATAGGTGTTAGTAAGTTCCTTATAATGCGAGTATATTACTAGCAACAATGGTAGAATTTTAAAAGAAGTTGGTTGCTATTAATTTGTTGGGATATTAGTAAATTTCTTGTAGGATTGATATTTTACTAAATTCACTTGTAATGGTTCAAATAAGTTGGCGAATTACTAACTTATTGGAATATTAGTAAATGTATTATAGTGTTCAGACCAAATTTTTTTTATTATAGTGTTAGAAATTTACATGTAATTCTGGTAAAATTTTTGGTTTGTTATTTACTAATTCATTTGAAAATTGGTGATGGTCGATGCCATCTCTTCAGGTACAATTTTCCTCAAGTTCTAAATTCAGATCTAAGCATTAATTTCATGTTAAAACCCAAACAATATGCGTGTGGGTGATTATTCTCTGATTCTTGAGGTGGATGGTGCTGGAATTTCATGGCAAAGAGAAGAATAAGAAACTGTGGATGAGAAATCGATAGTGGCTCGTTGACCTTAAGTGAGTCATTTTAATGCCTTATTGGTTCAAGTGTGCTTTATGCCTTGACATGCTTCCCAAGAAATTGGAAGTTCTATTTTGAACATATTTGTTGGTTATAATTGGAAAATTAACAACACTATTTCCTCGCTTAAATGTTCTCTTAAGTTTTCCTAGTCACATACCCTTTCTCAACTACTTGCAATTTCTGCTTTGTTTGCTCCTTAATTTCTAAGCAATAACATCGGGTTCGAATTGTAATTCATTGCTGCAATCTGCATTCTGTGTTTGAATGGCCAGTCTATGATGCTTGGTTCATTTTTGCTTCGTTTCATACATCAGCTCAGTTGGAATGTTTCCAATATCGTATTCTCATTTTTGACTTAGTTGCACAATTATTTTTATCTTGGATACATGTGCTAAAGCTGTCATGTCTATATAAGTCAACAGTAGGAGAATGGGTATACTTTATGACTTAGTTATTGGTTTGTTAACACGTGACTTTCAATGGTCAAATGTGTTCTTCAAATGTGCGAGTCCTACCCTCAAATGAATGTGGCTCTTGACTGGATGAGTCTCTAGATTGAATCTTTTTGTTTTGTATCTCTTCCGGTAGTTCTTCGTTCTACAGCTCCTATAGTCATTGAGTGTTCTTTCACTAAATCACTATCCTTTTTAATATATATATATCTATGTTTATGCATCTCCAGGTATGTGGTTTGTTCGGCCACTAAAAATAGATAAAAACATATAAAAAATGAGAAATAAAAAAATAAAAAATCTTAGAATTGCATCTCTTGATCTCTTCGATACATGTCTTAGCTTCAAGTCTTGTTTAGTAAGTTACTTTTAGTAGAGCATTCTTCTTTTTTTTGTCAGAATTAGCCTTAGATTTAGTTTTTTTTCTCCCATTGGCTCAATAACAGGACCATGCATATTTTTTTACCAGACTTGTGTCCGCACATTTCCCTTACTTATATTTTTTTACCTTTTTGAGGCATTGGGTTGATCTCTTTACATTGCCTCCATGTTTTGATAAGTATATCTTCGTTTCAATTAGTTGAGTGCAGTCGGCAATCAAAATCATTATACAAACACTTGGTGGACCAGTACTTTAAGAATCATAATTTGACAAAAGACTGCAAGTGACATTTAATTGGTAATCAATCAAATTAACGTACTAAAGTGACACTAATTAAATTAACTACCGTAACCAAGCCTCTAGATTTAGATCTCCAGTTGCATAGGAAGGATATCCTCCCAAGTCTCATTTAGCTCTTAGCTAGCCTCAATAGGCTAGTGGCAACTCCAAAATTAAAAATAATTTTCTTAATTAATCGAGTAAACTAAGTTACAATCACTAGGGTTTGGGAGAGTCCGCAGCAAACGCAAGCGACACTCACATTCACACTTGCTTCACTGTACCATCAAACCTCCTCCGGTTCTCTCTAGAGAGTTGTGGCAACATTCAAGTTACCTCAATTTTTGTTACAATATTTTTAGAATTTACTAGCAACTTCATTAGTCTATTAGTTGCGGGAAATTTTGCAGATTTTCCCTTGACCGGACCCTGGAATCGTCGAGGCAGTCCAGAGCACATCTTCTCATCCATATGTCAAGAGAAACACCCATCCTGCTTCTTAAATTTTGCTATCTGCTAGGCATTAGTATCATTGTTAATTATATGTTCTATTATTGAATAAGATGATTGAATTGGTATGAGGAGATGAAAGAAAAAGGACCTTAGTAACTTTCAGTTCTGTAGAAGCAAAATGGTTGGTACTACCAAATTGCCGTTTCTATGTTTGCACTGCTCTTTCCATGTCAACGAGAACATTTCTTTGCCTAGCAAATAAAATGAACTTTCGACCAAAAAATAAAAAAATAAAAAAATTACATTAGAGGGCTTTTACAATTTGAGCTCATATTTTATTGGTTATTTTTTAGCTCATGAATATCTAATAGATATGTATTATGTTTGTGTGTGTGTGTATATATATTTCCTTTTTTGTTATTTTATTGGTAGTTTAAATTTAGGTTTATGAATAGCTACTTTATATATATATATATAATTGAGGAATGTAATAGAGAGGTGCAATATGCTAATTATGATAGAATTCTCAACTAGACGTAGCGCCAGTTTAAGGGTGAAGTAGGATAAAATCTTATATCTCAAGTTTTCTTTTTCTCGCTCTTACTCTCCCTTTTGTTTGTGCATGTATGAGATTGTGCAACGAATCATAACATCAAATTATGCTTTTATGATAAGTTTTAAGATTTATAATACACTTAGCCTTATTTCAAAAAAAAAAAGGAGAGAGGGGAGTAGGGCATGGGCCAATCACCCTTGGTGAGACTCGAACGATGGTCATTGATGAAGAAGGGGTGGCAGTGCCACTCTCACCATCTCTCTCTCTCTCCCTCAATAAATGGAATAGCTAACGGCAAAGAAACAGGGAGCAAAAAGGAGGGAGTTCAAAACATTCTGACATGGTGGGTTTGCCGAGCCACGTGGCATATCATGAGTGGACTGTCTCATGAATGACGTGGATGGACAGTCTCACTCAATGTTTTCTCGATGAAAAAGGGGTGGCGGTGCCACTCTCTCAGTCTCTCTTTGATATTGATGGTGACTTGTATGTCCATATCAGCAAATTTGGTGTCCCACGTATAAGTCGGATTGCCATGTCAATGTGAACTGCACTATTTGACTCAAACTCAAAGGACCACACTTGTTCCAAAAAAGTACAATTCTATGCAAGATAATTCACAGTAGAAGATGTATAGGTTATATCATAACAATGAATAAATATATAATAAAACCAAAGTTTGAAGAGAAAAGAATAATGTAAGATTAGCAAAAACCTCTCCGCAAGAAAATAGAAAGATATCTTTCTTCCTCACGGCTTTGGAGTGGGGTTAACCAAGGTGGATGGGACACCATGAAGAGATTATTCCTCGACGCAACACAACTTGTTGTATGTTACATATTATGACATTGAAAATAATATTGAGTTGATCATATTGCCTTTTTTTTTTTTTTTTTTTTTTTTTTTTTCATTTTATTAAGTATAACACTAGATGCATTACAAATTATGTCAACTTGTTACTAACCTTAGAGGTGGCAAATGAGTGAGTTGGGTTGGATTTGTGTTGGTCATAAATAGGTTCAATCCAAATTCACTCACTCAATTCATGTTGGCTCATTTATTTTCTAAACAATTTAGATGAACCTAGGCAACCCAAACCCACCCACTTAACTCACATTTGATTGCTATGCTAATTAAGCATTTAGCAAATTTGAAATATATTAAAATTTAAAAATAAAGAAAAAGCATCTAGCCACACAGATTTCCATTCCAAACAGGTACGAAATGAACATCAGCTCTGCCCCTGACTCTACCGCCAGCACCAGCCTGAACCACCGCAGCATCCCGACCACCAACCTCTTCATATGTAGGAACGCCATTTCCTTCCCTAAACAAATCCTCGATCCCACTCGGAACACCAGGTACTCGAATGCATCCCTCCCAACAATCCCCTGCTTCTCACCACCATCGTTCGCAGCCCTTGGCCAACACTCCGGCCTGAACTCCAGCCAACCCTTTTACCACATCTCTAGCCTACCCATCATGTATGGATCATGCGTCATCCTCACCATCGTCCACTGTGCGAGTAGAATTAGAGATTGAGAGCCACGTCACTTAGTTCTCGATCGAATTTGTGCTTTATCTGCAGGTTATGAGCAGTCTCATACCATTCTTCGCCCGGTTCATCTTGTTGTTATTCCTAGAATAATTAAAATAGATTGGTCACCGCCTCTTAAAAGATGTTGAAATTGCTCAGGGACTGCAAGGTGTATTAAGACCCTGTTGCAAATGGTTAAAAGGTAAACACATTAAAAAAGCGTCTCGCCATTAATGTGATGACACCACAGAATCAGTTCAGTATCATCCCTAAGGATAGTATAATTAACAAGTCTTGCTTGCTTGAGTCAAGCCTCAAGTTGGAGTTCTGAAATCAATTTAAATTTGCAGTAAATCTCTACTTTGTGCACTCTTAGAGAAAGCAACATGAGTTAATCAAAACGTTGAATGAGAAAAACTCTATAAAAACATTACCCTCAGTCAACATCATCTACCAGTGCCCTCAGTCAACATAAGCGAATGATTAACCCAAAAGAGAGTTAGATTAATCAGTCTCATTAGAGTTGACTCTCCGGGTCAAGTTCTCGAATAATTGATGTATGTTCCGATTATTTTACATCTACCAGTACCAGGAGGCTCCACAAGCGACAGACATAAGCAAATCCGAAAAACGTTACAGTAAAATGACCTTCCCAAAATGGGCCTTCAAGAATTGACTTTTCCATCTCATGAATAAAAGTAAGCTATAAAGATAGACAGAGCGAGCCGAGCACCATACACAGGGGCAGCAGAGAAGCCAAGATTTGCACGAATCACCTGAATCGATGCCATTTCTACCTAACGCTTGATTCCGATCTCATCAACTGCTCAAATGGAAATCACGAAAGATGTGTAGTCTACGGGGTGACAAGGGCTTATATGTACTGTTCCTCAAAGTACTTTTCAATCTCTCTCTCTTTGCTAACTTATATCTCCGTTTGATCTCTCGACAATGCACATTCCATCAGCGCTCAAACAGTGAATCTTCAATATGAAATCTGAGCTTGAATGTTGGCTAGATTAAAGGATTATGCTGTCACTAGCCTTGGTATCTGCCTCCGACCCATCTTTACCAGAGCACTATTTCAAATACTAGTTTAATGTCATTTCCCAGAAAAATTTGGTATCTTGTTTAGTTTAGAGTCATTCTTAACATGAAAATTTTGTTATATTTGGCAAAGAAAATGAAATAAGACTTGAACGAAACTTACAACGTAAATGGTCACTATTGTGATTTTATATTATTAGATGCGTTAAAATTAGGTAGATTAGTTCCTAAACTGTTGATAATAAAGCAGGAGATCACCTTTGAATCTCAAGGTAATACTTGTGGATTTTTGCTAGAGCAGTCCTTAAAGACTATAATAGAGTGACAAAAAGTTTTAAGGGAAGTAATCCATAGGCCGCTAGGGAAACATACATATCACTTAATGTACGGGAGCTGTCCCGTTAGTTTCTAGAGTTCGTCAAACTGGTTAGATTTCACACTAAATTTATAGTATAAGTCACGAGCCCAGATTAACGAGTTTGGAGTGAGATGAGGAGGAATGCGAATTTTGATTGCTTGTCTTGCAGCTGTTGGGATGAAGCGAGCACTTAGTTTAGGGCCATCCTAAAGAAACAAAATGGATGACGATGTTTCCGCACCATGTAATTGCCCGCATACATGATATCCGATTGGCCAACCCTTTCACTGAACTCTCCTTATACCCCCAATCCAATCAATTGATGAAGCAAAAGCTATTGATGTACGATTCGACAGCAGATAGTAACATGACTATAGAAATTAAAGGCACCACATACCATGAACTTTCCCCATTTTCTTTTCTCTCCATCTCTATCTTTCTCCATCTTTCTCCATCTCTCCGTGCATGAGAAGACATAGCCAGTCTTCATCAAAATGTTTAATGGATCTTTAACTTAGCGGCTCTTTATTAATGTGCACGTAAGACTCCTTATTCAATGAGACGTTGGTAAATTCCTTATAGTGATGGTATATTACCAACCATACATGTAGACTTTCAAAGAAATTGGACTAATTTAATGGGATGGTGGTAAGTCTTTTAGATGTTGGTAGTTTTACTAACCACATTCTGGTAAAATGTGAAAGAGCTTACCAACTTATGGGGATGTCTGGTAAATTTGTCATAGCATCAGTATTTTACTAACTACACTTGTAAAATTTATTAGAAGTTGAAAATTTTACTAGTTTATTAAAATTAGGTAAATTCACTATGGTGTTGGTAGTTTACTACTCAATCTTGTAAAATTTTAAAGAAATTGGTAAATAATAGAATGTTTGCAAATTCCATAGGGTTCGTATTTTGTGTAAATTTTAAAGAATGTGGTAATTTACTAATTTATTAGGTGTTAGTAAATTCCTTATAGCACAAGTATTTTACTAGCAAAAATGGTGGAATTTAAAAGAGGTTGGTAGCTTACTGATATGTTGGAATAATGATGAATTTCTTGTGGGGGTCGATACTTTAGTAAATTAACTTGTAGCGGTTCAAAAAAGTCGATATATTACTAACTTATTTCAATGTTGGTAAATTTATTAAATTGTCAAAAATTTACTTGAGATATCGGAAAAATTTATGAAGAGTTAGTAATTTACTAATTCATTTAAAAGTTGGCAAATACCTAATACTATTGGTGATTTTCTAACAGACCTTGAAGTTACCGATCATACTTTTTTTTATCAATAATATTTGAAATTTACCAGCAATTTCATAAATCTATTAACGAACAGAAAATTTTGCAGTTTTTTCCCTGATCCGGACTCAGCAATCGTCTGAGAAGTCCAATATGCGCGTCTTCTCATCCATATTTCAAGGGAAACACCTATCCCACTTCTCAAAATGGGAGGTTTCGTCAAATTGCTGTTTCTATATTTGTACTGCACTTTCCATGAGAATGACAACATTTCTTTACCTCACAAAGAAAAAAGAATTGCTGAATTGCACAGACAAACTTGCGCCACCCAAAGTATTTTTGTACGTTTGTACTTCCCAAAGTTCTCTTGATAAGGCATTGGAAGAGAGGAAACAAACTAGTACATCTCACATTTACTGAATCACATGTCCATCTGCCTTTCATTCAAGAGAAAGTCATGCCAAATTGAATGAGTTTAGAATATGAAAACACTGAATATTTTGGATGAATGGTGCTGAAATATCAAAGTGAGAATTCGAACACAAAAATGTCCATGACGCTAAGGGGCAATCATGAACTCAAATGCCCTAAACGTTGAGACTACTTGTGAAAGCAGGATGAAACCAATGTAAAGGAGACCAAGTATGAGCTTGGACACCTAATTTTATCTTCATCTAGGAAGCTTTATTTACATGTGAATCTTCTCCCTCTCTTTTTTATTTTCCTTTGGCCAGTACATGCAGATCTTTCTCTCAATGACCTAAATCTGGAGGAAAAGGGTTACACAGTCTCTCAGCTTATAGGTCCTTCCTGATTTGATTACTACATTTGGCCTTTCTTAACCAACAACTTCAATGCTAGCTTCTGAGCAGCAAGGGCCTCGTCCTCAATGGTGGGCTTCCACAAAATTGCAATTTCAGCAAGTAACAAGGTCACGACATATGGATTCATGTTTGAGGCCTGTCTTCCAAGAAGCCTGTAACATTTTAAGCCATAATTGACTAGGCAAGGAAGGCAAACTTTCCATGTTTTATCAATATTTAGAAATATTGGAGCATTCCAGAAAGTTTTCTGAGGCACTAAAAGAACTGACATGTCCAAGTCTTAACTTCAATAAAGTTCTGTAAATATTGGAGTAATAAGGACTTATGTGAAGATTTACATTTGTTTAGTAAGCAAAACTGGGGGAATGCTTTATGAGTGTTGACAGTAGAACAATCTTTGATAGTAACAATCATAGAATCAACTGAGACCAAGATGAACAATTACTTTCTATGTACTATTTTTTTTTCGAGTAACGCTCTTTGGATGATCCATGAAAATTAAGGGTCTCCAATTGATACTTAGACAGAGCACAAAAGAGAACTGGTATTGTCACTGTTATAGTACCTTTTTCTTGATTCTCAGTGTCACGACCACACAGAATGAGCAACCTCGGTTGGCAACAACCTGCATAACCGAATTCAAGTAATTTAGGCATCACAAAATCCAATTCAATGAGAAAACGTCAAATTTGACTAGCAGCTCGTGTGCTTCTTCTGAGTATTACCCAAGAAACCATCATTGTTGGCTGTTTCATGCTTTCCCATCAACCTTCTCCTATTGCCTTCTCCACGGGTGTTGATGTGCTCCTCGTGGTGAAATGAGACATTCAGAATTGCCTTCTTTATCACTTCAAACCCTCTCTCTTCTGTCATGCTTTTTGTACTGCAGAATAGATGAGGAGCACACTCTCAAAGTCCTTCAATGAACAAAAATACCTAATCAAGTCCATGTTATATCTTTGGTGTCAACTTGTAGTTAGCATGACACCTGCACCAGTCCAGTCGTCCTGTCAAGGAAGATGATAATTTTATCAACTTTGGGATAATATGTTGATTATGGTGATAATAAAGTCAGCTACCTTTATTGGCTTTGGATCCAACGTGAGGACAACCCAGCTTGCTTAGCTCTGTTATAAGCAACATAAACAATTAAGTGTTTGACTACTGTAGAACATGTCTATATGCACTTATTCTGTTTGCCGTTAAAGGCATTCCATTATTTTTTTGAGCAAATAATTGAAATTTCACCTCAAGAAGGTATCTTGAACACCATATATGATCTGCCGCTTCAATTCCCACATTTCGTCTCACTTGGTACTCTTACTGCATGATAGAAGGCAGTGTTGATGTCAATAGTTCTGTGCTTTTTTTATTTTTTCCTTTCTGAAAAAACAGGCAAAATGAAGGTCAGATATTACTTGGCCCAACATCACCTCTCCATTGACCATGAATTTTGACACTGGCATATAAGCAAGCCTTGTAGTGAGCAATGGATATATCTTGGCTGAATGACTTATCAGCCCTAACACCACAATAAGAAGGCCCCTATATGGACATAAAGCCTCATATTAATACAAATTTTCTCAAGAACTTAGCCTATATCCATCAGTATATAGGGAAATTCATAGTGAAACAATTGCTCACCTGAGGACCTGGATATCCTTCAACAGGCTAATCTAATGACCATTAACAATTGTCTGCACTATGGTATTTTCTTGCCCAATACCATATCTAATGTGAACATTTAGCCAAAAGTTGTGAACCTGTCCATATCAAAACTTTCCAATCCACGGTATACAACTCGAGTTTTTGGGTCTCCTACCATGAAACTTCATTGATAACCTTTGGGTTATTGAAACTTTCAGCAACCCTGGCACGTTTGTTCATTAGGATTGGCTCACTAGCCAGTGAGTATGAATCGCAAATAACCTGCACACGAACAATAATTTTCTGTAAACTAATTTAAACATCCTTTCTTGTTTGATTAGCCTGCTCAGATGATCTGATAGATGAACAATTTTTGACAACATAACACTTGTTTGAGGATTTATTACCAAGATATTATTGCCATCTTAGAAAGGATCCTTAAAATTGCCTGAGGGCTGCTAAAAATCATGAACTTGATGGAATGATGCAAAGGTAAATATAGCAAGACAGCTTTGGGTTTATGTCATCTTAATATATGATCACTTCACTATCCTTCCCTAGAGCTTGACCAATACTTGATCCATTGTAGTTCCACTAGGGAAGTTCACACGGGTGCTCAACAAGTCTAGCGATCATATAATTAATCAAGAATCAATTGATTAGTAGCATGTAGCACATAAAAAGAAAAACGCTACATACTTTATTGTCACCATTCATACCCTTGATATGCTGCACAGATCTGTGCCTGAACATCTAATCTTCTCTCATAGTTAGACGAACATCAAAATGTGAAACAAGACAATACTAATGTACAAATTGGGAAAAAAAAATTGTGTCGCTTGTTGAATGTGCATAAAACATATGAAAAACTTATTCTAATGGTACGATGTAGAAAAATGAAAACTTATAATCTCAATACATAATAGTTTGGGTCTTGTTCATATTTTTGTGCACTGCACTTAAAAGGTTTTAGGAATTAAGACATACCAAATATAGTCTGCAATTATCTCATCAGTGTAGGGAGGGACGTCCAAGTTGAGAAGACTCGCAAGCCTGTAATAGTATTGTTCTCGGATTTCAAAGCACACACCCTGAACTTAGAAAAGCTCTTGGTGTTCCCACTCCTCTTCTTTTTTAGCAAGAGAGAAGTCCATGTGTTTGCTGTCATGGGAGTGGCAGCCAATGAGGTCCTTGTGATCATCATCTGGCATTGTGCCATCGGTGCCAAAATTTACGCCATTTCTGCCTATCTGAAAATTAAAGCAGCATGAGTAATAGACATATCAACTGAAACAAAAATCACGGGAGCTTAATCTCATGGAAGACAGTTCAAACAATGAACCCATGCATGACTTGGCCTTCTGGTATGCATGAGAGTTTAGTTTTGAAAAGATAAAAGAATGGACTGGTTACTTCAAAAAAGGGTCTCTTTAGCAAGTATCGGAACTGTTTTTCGAAGACTTGTTTCAAGTAGGAAAAGTTACATTTTTCAAGCATAAGTAGCTAGTCTTATTGATTGCCCTAAGGATGCTACCACATTCTCCTTTTAGAACCATTTCAAGGTTATTCCTTGACCTCATTCCCAAACGAGAGCTTGTGAGCAAGTGAAAAACTGAGGGCAGTCATGGTTGAAGAAAGCAGAATGCAGAGTGCAGAGTGCAACAGTTTTAAGAGTTGAGAAATTAAGAAATTCCACATTACCAAGGATCAATCAGCAAACATGTTATTCTGATATTTCATTAGATATAATGCGTGATCAACTAGTGAATCTTGACAGTGCACCTAATTCTTTCCTCTCAAAATCAAAAAGCAATCACAATGAAGTACTTCTTTCATAAACTTGGCATAATTGCAAATTACCCTTGCCAACTGCTTTGGCAAAATTATCCATTAGATACCGCCATGGCAGAGCAAGACTACCGAACACAACGATTATCAATATGACCAATTGAAGTCACAGGACAAGAGTGGATACAAGAGAAATCGATTCCACACGAAGTCCACAAAATAGAGTTAAAATTCATAGTGATTGATTTAGTCATCAACAGAAATGACAACAATGACTACATTCATTCTACCTAACACAGCACGCATTTCTTTTGCAGACACTGTTGTCACAAAGAGATGTAAGTTCATGCCAATTGTCAACCAAAAAAATTGAACAGGACAACCTTGCAGTGATCAAAATGAAGTAGTCACAGATTAGACTCCCAGTCCAACTGTGATAAATGTCAAACATTTACTAAAGTGCTTAAGATGGTGCTCAAAATTGGCAAAGGATTACCTAAGAACCTCTGCAGAATGGCTAAAAAGCAATTTAAGAATGTGAATTGTTGTCAAATGCTAACAAAAAGATTCACTTCTCTATCCTCCCCTGGAGTTTGACTAGTACTTGATCCAAAGTAATTCCACTTGGAAAGTTCAAGTGGGTGCTCAACAGTTCTAAGGATCAATTGATTTTAGTAGCATGTAGTGTGTAAAAAGGAAAAACACTACATATTTTATTGTCACCAATTATACCCTTGATTTGCTGCGTAGATTTATGTCATAACCTCTTGACTTGTGGAAACACATTGAGATAAAGTTATTTTTAAGGGAAACAAACCAGAAGCCGTCCTCCTAAGAAACATTTCATCACTTCAACTATGAGAGTTTTCTAGAACTGTGCAGGCATTTTGCTCCTGGTGAAATCAAATAAGCAAATTGCGCACTATATCTACAGCATAAGTCACGAGCCAGATTTAACGAGCTCATTGTTGGATGAAGAAAAGTATGAAATTTTCTACAATTTTCTCTCATGTTCAGCAATCTATCCATGTCTCCCAATTGAATCATGTATTGTTGATAGATGCCTCTATCAACTCTATGCACAGGATAAGAGATATCTTGTAAGAGTCCTCGCCTGCATCTTTTTGGCACCTTTCCTCCAATTTTGGGCAACCTGCAATTCTCAGGTGAGTAATAGTTCTAGTATTATTCATCTTTTTGTGCATCACACTTAAAAGGTTTTAGTGCATGAAAACATACCAGATGTATTTTGTAGTTATCGTATCGGCATGGGACATGTAATCCAAGTTGAGAAGACTCTCAATCCTGTAGTAGTATCGTTATCTGACTTCAAAGCATACACCCTGAACTTAGAAAAACTCTTGGTGTTTCCACTACTCTTCTATTTTAGCAAGAGAAAAATCCATGTATTTTCCATCATAGGACTAGCGATCAGTGAGTTCTTTGTGATCCTCATCTAGCATTAAGTCCTCGATGCCAAAATTTGCGCCATTTCTACGTTATCTGAAAATTAAAGCAAGGTGAGTAATAGATATATCTACTGAGGCTAGGAGCTTAATCTCATGGAAGATAGTTCAAACGACGAGCTCTATTTGTATGACTTGGCCAAATGGTATGCATACAAGTTTAGTTTTGAAAAGATAAAAGAATGGACTGGGTACTTCACAAGAAAGGGTCTCTTTAGCAAGTGCCAGCACCTTTGCCCTAAGCTTAATCTCATGAAACTGCCTTTTGAAGACTAGTTTCAAATGGGGAAAACTCTTGCATTTTTTGATGCATAATTAGCAAGGTTTAAACACATTTGCCATGAATAATTTTACACAAACAACTTAAACTCATCAAATACAGAGCACGATGATCCAAAAGCCAAAACGCCATTGAAAATTTGAAAATAGCAGCCACCGACCATGCATCATAATGGTTTTCAAGCTGCTAGTGTCCAGTTCGAGGAGCCAAATCAGCAAACCCGGCTCATCTTCACCGGGTCAAGCAATGGATCAAAATATACGGAAACAAATTCGGACGACACCAAGCAGATGCTCTCAACTTTGATCAAGAACCAGAACAGAGCGAGAAATTCTCTAGAAGCACCTACAATTCAAAATCAAAAACCGCAAATAGCATTAACAATGCTGAACTCAGTGGGCATTGTCCTCTCTCCATCACCAAATCATGTTGCAATCCTTCTCTCTCCCTTCGGCGATCCGTCCATGTCCCCCCAAAATCAAATCAAAGTATCAAAACACAATTCTGAAAAATTATTCATGCAAAAGTCTAAGAAACAAGGTCCCACATACCATGATATATATGTTCGAGATATGAGCGATCTTGCACCAGTCCTCGCCTGCATCTCTTTCGCACCTCTTCTTCAATTTTGGGCAGTCGATGATTCGTAGGCTATTAAGGGATGTAAGCCTTCGCATTCCTTCAGGTAATGATGTCAATGAGGGGCAGTTGAAGATTTGGAGCTCTTGAAGTGATTGAAGGGCCTCAATCTGCTCTGGTAATGCCTTCAGATTGTCGGAATGGAAAATAGAGAGACACTCGAGATTGCTGAGCTGCAGAAGCCACGGTGGGAGAGATTCTAGGCCATCAATTCCTACGGAGCGGAGACTCTGAAATCCTCCATGGAAATCCAAGATGTTGCCCCTTTCGTCTTTAGATAAATCAAGCTCCTTGCATCCACCGATGTTTAGGTGAGTAAGGGATGCAAGCCCTCGCATTCCTTCTGGTAATGACATCAGCGAGCCGCATCCTTCGATGTTAAGCCATTGAAGTGATTGAAGGGCCTCGATTCGCTCTGGTAATGCCCTCAAATTGGAGCAACCAAGAATACGGAGATGCTCAAGATTTCTAGCCTGTAGAAGCCACTATGGGAGAGATTCTTGTTTTGGAAGATGATAGATTTTCAGGGATCGAAGATTCTGAAGGCCTTTATGGAGGTTCGAGATGATGTTTCCGTTTTCGTCTTTGGATAAATCGAGCTCCTTACAACCGCAAATATTGAGATCCATGAGCTTCGATAGATGCCGCAAACCAAGTGCAAGGGAAGTTAACCGAGGACAAAAGCTGATGTCAAGAGATTCGAGTGAGGTAAGACTTTTCAAAAACTCTTCAGGTAAACATTTTAGAAATTTCATGGAACGGATATGCAGCCTCTTCAACTTGTTAAGGCCCAGCATATGATTTATCAACGCTGGGTCAGCCTCAATCAGAGATAAGTCCTCAAGATGTGGAGCTTGCGGCATGGCTTTCAATTTTTCGCTGCATGCGATACTTAATGTCAATAGCTTAGGAAATGATATTGTTAAAGTGGATGAATGGTCTGACTTGATGTATTCCAATTCGGTCAACTTCCTAATCTCCAAAGCCTTGAGGTGAGGTAGTTGGCCTAATGGAGGGAGATGTTTACATCTTCTGCAATCGTAAAAGCGTAACTCAACTAAATTCGGCAGGGAAGACACAAGGTTATCCATCATCCACCTTGGAAATCTCTCACCTTTATATTCCTCAATCATCAACTTCTGTAGATTCGAGTGCGGCCTCAATCCATTTAATAGAGCTTCATCTCTATCCCCAATTATTACATCATCAGTATTGAAATTGCCCCATGAAAGTGTCAAAGATTCCAAATAATGCTTTTTTATCAAATTCGCAGCCTTAGATTCTACTACTACATCTGTCACACTTCCCAAATTTTTAATGCAAAGGCTTCCTCGAATGTTATTAAGCCCATTTAGCTCCCCAAGTCCGCAATAATTCTTAGCATGAGTTTTATCTTCGGGCAATATGAAACACGTTAGCCTATGCAATGAACTCAATTGCCCTAGTCCGTGTGGCATATAACTAAGTCTCACACAGTGATCTATGTATAGATTTCGAAGGCTAACTAACTTCCTTATGCCCCTTGGCAATGCTTTGAGGGATTGACAATCGTAAAGATTAAGTGTTTGTAAATTTTGCAATCTCGTAATGGAGTTAGGAAGCCTTTTGAGTAGATAGTTGCAGGAGAAATCAAGATATGTGAGATGCTTCAACTTACAAATGGACCTAGGCACCTTCTTGACTCGTGTGTCATACAAATCCAAGATGCGCAGCCTTTTGAATCTTTGAATGAGTTGGCGTAGATCTTCTTCACTTGTTGGTTCTCTTTGTCTCGTTACCCCATATCTAGATGCAGACAAATATGTTCTCAAAGCACTTGCTTTCAAGCATGAGATTGGACGTTGACCCATCAATTTGGAAGTTAAATCATGAGATATATGACGAGTTCTTTCAAGTATGAGATTTGTATCATCCCATGCCACCCAATACTTGGTCCTTGCAACCAAGCAAGCTAGATCATGCATCAAATCATGCATCTTGCAAGTCTCCTTGTCTTTATGATAATCTTGAAAGAAGTTACTCCATAATAGATCCATGAAATATTCATGAGCAATTTCTTCTAAATGTCGACTTCCAGATGGATGAATAAATCCTTGTGCCGTCCAAAGATTTACCAAAGTCTGCTTTTTCATCACACAATCCTTGGGAAACAATGAACAGAATGCAAAACATTGCTTTAAATGTGAAGGAAGATGGTCATAACTTAGCCTAAGAATCAATTTTATGCAGTCTTCCTCTCGAGACACTTCTGGGAGCTTATAATTTTTGAAATCTAACCATTCAAGTTTAGTTTTCCTAAAGTATAGAAGACTCCCAACAGTTCGAACAACCAAAGGAACACCATAGCACTTTCTTGCTATCTCTTTGCCAATAGCTAACATATCAGGATCTTGTATATCTTCTTCTTTTGGAAAAGCCAGTTGCATTAATAAATCATGAGACTCACTTTCAGATAATTTCCCAAGAAAATGAGGCTGAGTAGTGTAGGTGAGCTCCGCTACCGAATGCAATCGTGTTGTTATAAGGATCTTGCTTCCTCTAGCACCTCCAACCAATAATTTTTTCAATCTTAGCCATGTTTCACGATCTTCATTCCACAAATCATCTAAAACTAAGAGGTATTTCTTTCCATCAATTTCTTCCCTTAGCTCCCTTTGCAAGTGCTCCATTGGAACCTCACTTGGTGCTCTTTTCTTTGCACAAGCTATGATATTTGTGACCATTTTTTTCACATCAAAGTCATTAGAGACACAAACCCACATTTTCAAATGAAAGTTCTTATTGATCATCTCATCATTATATACAAATTGAGCAAGAGCTGTCTTTCCAAGACCACCAATACCAACTATTGGAAGGATGGAAACTTCCTCTTTCACGTCTGGGTTTAGCAAAAATTCCATGACCTGTTCCTTATCTTCTTCTCTCCCTATGATATCTCCTTCGCATATAAACGAATCCGTCTCTTCTCTCTTCCTCTGCTCTCTCTCTACTCGCAGGTCCACAAGGTGCCTATCCAAGTGGAATCTCCTCTGAATGTTAATGTCTTCTATTCTTTTCCTCACTGCTCTTACTTTAGAACTCATCTTCAAATTAAAAGCAAACTGGTTTGAACTTGAGAAAAATGTCCTTACCTCCTTTATCACTTCATTGTGGCCCCTTAGCTCCCGTTGCATAGCTTCTATATTGAATTCTTCAAGCACATCCTGTGCATCATATAAAGCATCTTTCATGTTGTTGAGCCAAACTTGGATTTGGTCATCCTGGTAGTATTGTTTTTCTGCATATTTCAATACAGCTTCAAGCGTGGAGACAATATCCCTAAGCGCCTCGATTTCATGCTTGACGCCCCATAACTTTCCAATCTTTTCCAGTGCTTGAGGAAGCGGTTTAGCAATGATCTCTCTAGCAACGGCAACGACGACAGCTTCCGCCATTTTGTTCTCTCTTTCTCTCTCTGTGTCTCTCTCTTTTTGTGGATTAGAGGATATAAGTCTAGTCGCTCCAAAGCTCTCTTATTGTGGATCAAAAGTTTATGTTGACGCTGACCGAAAACTGGCGAATCAATATCCCCACAAATCTAATTTTCAACTTTTTCGACCGACTTTGAG
Source organism: Corymbia maculata (assembly GCA_014182735.1). Taxonomy (NCBI): domain Eukaryota; kingdom Viridiplantae; phylum Streptophyta; class Magnoliopsida; order Myrtales; family Myrtaceae; genus Corymbia; species Corymbia maculata. The sequence continues at coordinate 11,767,026 of CM024683.1, read as the reverse complement.
CAGAAGAAGGTAATAATTCTGATCATCCACACAAAGTCTAAATCAATAGTGCATCTGGGACCCATCAAAGCTTGGTCCGTCTAAAGATTTTTCATGCTTCTCGTGGTTAATGGTCTAGCATGCTGGCAATGGCGATGAAAAGGCTGGTGTTGAAAGTGACACAGATATTTATTTGGTAGATTGGCTTTCTCCGACACTTTCCAAGGCCCAGAGGCAAAGGTGAACAGGATTAACGCTGTGAAAGCAAATTGTGTCTCTAAGGGCAAACACTTCCACTTTTTCCCAAATGAAAATATATATTTTTGAAATGATGGAGGTCATGGTCTAATTTCTTGGGATGGATTTGAGTTATTACAAAATTGGTAACAAAACTTACTTTATGAATCGAGAGGATGTTAGCTTGCTTTGATTCGGGAACGGTAAGATAAAGATTCTACTCATTAAAATAAAAAGTCCTATATGAGTAAGTAACATAATAGATTTGTTAACATTCCGTTGCCAAAATTACACCTCTCAATTCAAAACTCTCCTTCATATCATCACTTGACATTATTGCTACTATTTTACTAAAACATTATAGTTTGATTAGGAAAGTTCACTCTTCTTACCAATCTCTCGAAATTATTTGCTTCTCATGAATAAACTTTGTGTAGACACATCTATGTGTGTACATGCACGCTGAGTGGGAAAAACTTGTAGTCATCATCATTCAAAGAGGATGTAGTAGGAGAAGTAACTTTTCATAATCTCATGCAAGAATGAAATTTATAACTCTTAGGTAATTCTCTTCTTCGCTTTCTAATGTATGGACAAAGACAATCACTTTGATGATGGTGCCATTGCTATTCATCCACCTCTGGAGTCCCTCTATGAATTTCTGTTTTCTCATTACAAAAACAAGAGAGTTGCAAGAAGGTTAAGCGAAAACTCTTGAGCAACTGGTTAGCCAGTGGGTGCTGAAGGCGATTCGCCAATTCTCAAAAAACCAACCGGTTGCTGAACATGCAGCCCAAAACAAACCTCTACTCCCCAAAGAAATGAATTTCCTGACGCAATTTTCATATTATATAAATTTTGGCACATACTTTCGAATAAAATTTTATAATTTTATGTATACATTAACTATTCGAATTAATAGAAAAAACAAATAAGGTTAAACAATACAAAGACAGATAGGACGAGCACAGTGGGGACCCACACGGCTATTCACTCAAGCCTAGTATTAGGGTCTATGTGTATGAAGGCGTACTCCCACCCGCAGCATGAGGTTGACAAAAAATGAAGCTTAACAATTGCCATCTGACTAATGATGGCAAAATGGGTCTATAGATCATACATAGATTATTTTAAATTTTGAAAATCAATTTGAGTGGATTATAAATAGGTTAATTAACAACTTCATGAGTCTTGAATGGGTTTTAAATGGATGATAAATAGATTACCTAATAAGTTTAAGTGAATTATAAATCTATTATTTTTATTTATTTTCTGATTTGTATTTTCTTTTAATTTTTTATTTTTCCTTTTCTTTTTTTTACAAATAGCCGCCCATTGGGCAAAGTCCACGGCTCTCCTAGGTGAGGGATGACTACCCTCACCGATTTTCATAAAAAAGAAAAATAAATAATAAAATTACGAAAAAGAACATTTAAAAAAATATAAAATGTTGATATTTTTTTAAATTATAAAATTGTCCAAAGTATTTTAACAATATAATGTTTCTTAAGAATTTATAATTAACAAATTGTTCTTTATTGGATTAAATAGATAAGTATTTTAAATAATACAAATTGAGTATTGATTGGGTTGGGTTTAACAAATAAATAGATTATAAATGAATTAATAAATTAATTCGAGTCGAATTATTCATAGCTCCGTCGAAAAGCCACTTCACTTGACCTTGGTTAACTATTATTCATCGCTTCGTTTTTTATTTTGGGTTCCGTGCCATGTCTGTCTTCTCCCTCACTCCTCTGTGTTTTTTTTATAGAGACAGGATGCTTTTAAAAGCAAAATATGTGTAAGGCAATTGTTACTCATTATTGGCCAACAGCCTCATTTAGTTTATCATTATATAATATAAATAATAGAGTTAGCTGTGTTTTCTTAGGACTTATTTGTTTATGTTTTTTAAAATGCGCAATTAAAATATTTTGAAAAAATTATGCATAATTTACGAATCAATAATTGATGGTCATGAAAATTTCACATGTTTTAAGCCAAAAACAAATTTTGTAAAAACTTGTTCTAAACAATATTAGATTATAATCTATCAACACAGTCCCTAATATTTTGTTGATGTTGAAATTCACTAAGGGCGGTATTATCATTCTCCCCCGATTTGATGTGTCCACTTTTTCTCTTTTCCTGTTTTTTCGTGCCTTCTCCTTTTTTCCAAAAGGCAAATCATAAAAGGTAAAAATAACGTGCTTGGCGGAGCAAAGCAAAACCAAAAAGCATCTTTTAACTCAGACCGCAGCGAAACATTGCGGTCAAGAGATTTCCATTGGTACGTGGTGCAGCTGGATAGGACAACATGTACAAAGAATAGATAGGATGGGATGATGGAGTTGGGTCCCACGGCTATCATCCACACAAAGCCTAAATTGATACTGCATATGGCACCCACCGAGGTTGAGTCCGAGCCCCTCAATTTGTGTTTGTCTGAAGACTATTCGTGCCTCTTAACGTTTAATAGTCTAAGCATGCTTGCAAGGGCAGATGAAAATGTTGGGCATTGAAAGTGATAAAGATATTTATTTCCCGAGTGGGTTTTATCTTGATAGTTTCTGAGGCCGTGTTTTCCACTTTGGGATGGGGCTTCTGTTGGTGCGTGGCAAAGCTGGATTGCACGATGTGTGCAAATAGAGATAGGATGAGTGCGGTGGATAGGCTCCCATGGCTATTCACTGAGACCCAAAGCAGGGTCCATGCCCCTGAAGCCATATTAGGATGAGGTTGACAGAAAACATGGTCAAAAAGCAACTTAACTTGACCGTGATTAACTATCAACCATCACTTTATTCTTTGTTTTTTTTTTTTTTTTTTTTTGCTGCGTTTGTCTACTTCCTCTTCTCTACGCTAGAGATCATGTGCTTTTGAAACTTTGGAAATTAATAATCAAATGTGGGCTTATATAGTTGTCCTCGTTAATAGAGGGGCTTTCCTTTACTCAATTCCAATGTGATAATGCAAAAATCGTAATGATCAATAGATGGGCTTAAGCAACTGAAGCAAATATGATATTGGTAAAAAGTTATGAGTCCTCTAAGGCTTAAATCATGACCATCAATCTCACCCTTCATCATGGTCTTTCCCCCATATCACATGGTGCAATTGTCATGCTCTAATTTCCACACAAGAAAAAGGGCATGAGGCGGCCATCTTTCAAGAAAAGGACTAAGCCTCAAACCAATCTTGCCATCTACCAAAAAATACATATTTGGGCCATAAGTTAACATAAATAGAATATGGGCCAAACATCGGGGCTTTTAAGTGACTTTATTCAAATATTCACCATTTTATTTTTACAATTCATTTCAACTTGAGTTTTACTACATGTTAAAATCAAAGATGCAGCTTATCGACTCACTATATCACCCGTTAGAAGCTAAAGTACACAATGTTTTTCATGCATATATGGTGCGAAAATATTTTCCAAGTTCTAATCAAGTCACTTCAAGTCGCCGGTTGGTGTTGTTGATTGAAGAGAGAAGTGGTGACATGTCTCATTACTCCTTATGTGAAGGTGCAATGACAAAATCACATGAGAAGAGAAGTGACTTAAGAAAGATCTCATTCAAAGGTTTAGGTCTGGCAAATTTTGAGGATGAAATTCTGTTAAGAGGTAGATCTTAATATTCCAAATTAAAAAGGGAATTTCGTAATATCCTCCCCCCCCCCCAAAAAAAAAGACAAAGATCAAACACCATACCTTTCATGAATTTCTTATTTGATCATACTATTAGCTGCCTCAATCTTTTAATCTAAAGTATTTTTTTTAAAAATTTCTATTAACGATTAATAGATAAGCTTTTCATTCTATTTTGTAGATGACTCTATCACAATTTTATGTTCTTTGTAAGCCGCCACCAATAATCATTAATTATGCTTGTCACATGTGTACTTTTGTTAAATTGCAACACACTCACCGTCTTTTGACACCTGAATTTTTCACAGACCAATCAAACATCTTTTTTTTTTATAAATTACAAAATTATAAGATAGATAATTTAAAAACAATAAAAAAAATAAAAAAACAATAATTGATCACTGAAAAATCCCTCTTTGGGCGTCAAGGCAGTCCAGCCCATCACCCCAGAATTCACAAACTACGACACTCAATTTGGGGAAGTCCAAATTCCGTACGAGAAGAGCTCGTGATCATCTCCTTCCATGGAAGGCTTTCAATTCCCTTATCGATCCAAACCAGAAGAGCGGAGATGGTGGGAGAGCTCTCCTGAGAGAATGACCAGGTCATCGCACAAATGGGGGAAAGAGAGAGAGAGAGAGAGAGAGAGAGAGAGAGAGAGAGAGACAGCCATTCCGCAGGAGAAAGGAGAACCGAGACGCGACCAAGGAATTGGAGCCGAAAAGCCTCTCTCTCGCTATTTCAAGTCGCCATGTTCTCGCGCTTGAGCTTTCGAATCTGTGTGCTCTGTCAATGAGCTCGAGTTCATGGAATCAAGGAATTATCTTCAAACCTTCGACGACTTGGAGACGAGAGTTTTGTTGTTGCTAGCATGAAATTGTCCACGTCTGAGATTATATTAAGAACTTTCGATTCAGTCTGGATGGTCTCGTGCCGATTGGGTTGTGATTCTCACTGTCTCATTGCTGCATGGCGCCATTTAATCGAAGGTACATTACATGTTTGGTGGAATGCCTGAGTCGTATTAGTATGAATACGACTTCGAATCTGACTGACATCATCTTTGTCTGCTTGAATGAATGATTTATACCGTACCAGTTATATAGGTTAAGTAAACCTAAATTAACATCCACTTTTGAGTCCATTCCCGAATGTCTCGATCTTGATAGGCTTCCGGTGCTATAAGCGGATGAGCTTGACTCTCTGAAACTAAACTAACTAAAAATGTTGATGTGCTGAATTGTAAAATACCCGCCGATTCATGAAGCATAGGCTGATCAATGTGGACTAATACATTGGAGTGCAGATCCCATTTGCTGTACTTGTCTTTTTATAAAGTGAATTCCTCCAGATCATGTCTTCCCTGCAAGTGAATGCGAATATGTGTATTATGGCTTTGTGGTAATAACTATTTGTGATTAGTTTTATTGCCAAATCGCATCTGTAAATAAATACTTTAAATTATGATGAGCCTAATATTTCTTATATCGTCTATTTTAACCTTCTATCACTTAGCTCGTTATTTAAGAATATAAAAATATTACTCAATTTAATTAATATATCTTTAATTTGCCTGTGTGCCCTCTTCTTCTTCTTCTTCTTCTTCTTCTTCTTCTTCTTCTTCTTTATTATTTATTTTTTTTCCTTTTGCACTCACACACACATGAATGACTCTGTCTTTGTTCACCATCCACAGAATGCCTCACTATTCTCTGTTTTGCTCTGTACTCGCACCTCTCAATGTTGATTGTTGTTTTCATTCCAAAAGCTCAGCATTGTTAAGCACTGTCATCAACCAAAACAATCCACTAAACCCAGTCGTCAAATTAATTAACAAAACTTTCTATTGAACAAGAGCTCCCGCATTGTTGAGTAAATTGGACGATCAGTGCGGTGATGTGATGGGATAACTTGGTTGCTCCTCAACGACAGCCCGGTTGCATTTCAACAATGGCTTGGTAACCCAGCTATGCGTCAGTCACTAACTGGGTTGCTCTTGAAGGTGATGACTGAATGAAATGGCCAGACAACTTGGCCGAATGATGGAAGAGCCGCCAGAGTAGAAGAGCTTGAGAAAGATCCGGAGAATGAGAGAGGAGCTCCTGATCGTGTATCGTGCCTTAATGGATTCAGAGTCTTGTGTGTATGCGAGAATCTCTACGGAAGATCCAGGGAAAATGAACGTGGAGAGAGTCGGAGCTAGAGCTGGCTGTCTAGTTTGCGCTAGCTGAAGGAAGAGGAACGGAGATAGGGGGCTATTCGTGTCAGTTTTCCAGCAGGGTTGTCGCCTGAAGGAGAAGAAATTTAGAGGGAACCATTAGGAGCTTGAGAGTGTCTTGATGTCTGTTCAAGTTGTGTGCACCTAAAGAAGACAAAGAGAGAGAGAGAGAGAGAGAGGGAGAGGGCTGTTGTCCGCTGGTGATGATGAAGATGATGACTGCCATAGATGAAGAAGATGGTACTACTGAAGATATGAGAAAGTGAGATCTCGAGATCTTTCTTTTTTTTTTTTGGCTTGTGGCTCTACTGGTTTTGTGCGTAAATGTCTGAAGCTCTCCCTCTCCCTCTCTCTCTCTGAAGAAAAAAAGGCTCATATATGCATAATTTGCAGTTACAAAAGGAGCTGCGAGCAGAGACATGAATGCAAACGGAGTTACGTACACAAGCAGACAAAGGCGCGTACAAACAGAGACTATATATGCTCCTCAGCTTGAAGGTCACGGCTAAAACAGGAAGTAGACAATCTAAGCATCAAATGACATTGGTGATCACTGACTTATTGGAATTTTAGTAAATTTATTATAGTGTTGAAATTTACTTGTAATACCGGTAAAATTTAGTAAGAGTTTTTAATTTACTAACTCATTTGAAAGTTGGTAAATTCTTAATAATATTGATGATTTCCTAACAAAAAGAAAACCTGACATTTGTTAACATTTGAATTTGATTTTAATACTTTTAAAAAAACATAGGAACTTGCTTTTGAAAAAAAATATCTCATTAATTAAATGTAAAGTTCTTGTGATTACTTAGGCATTTAATACATTTTCTATAATGGGATTAGTTTTCTTGTAATATGCTTCCTTAAAATATATATATAATAGCAATAAGAAAGGATCCCACAAAAAATAAAAAAATAATAATATATACAATTTACTAATTTATTAAGTATCAGTAAATTTCTTATACTGCTAGTATATTACTAGCGACAACTGTAGAATTTTAAAGGAAATTGATTGTTTACTAATTTGTTGGGATATTAGTAAATTTCTTGTAGGATTGATATTTTACTAAATTCACTTGTAATGGTCCAAGTAAGTTGACGAATTACTAAAGTATTGGAATATTAGTATATTTATTATAATGTTGGAAATTTACTTGTAATTCTGGTAAAATTTAATAAGAGATTGCAATTTACTAGTTTTTTTTTGGTCTGTTATTTACTAATTCATTTGAAAATTGGTGAATTCTTATAGTATTGATGATTTCTTAACAGGTGACCTTGTATTTGTTGATACTTAAATTTTTGCCAAATGATCATATTTAACACTTTAAAAACAAAAAAGGAACTTGCTTTCATGCAAAAAAATTGTCTCATTAATTAATCGTTGAGTTCTTGCAATTAGATAACTTGGCATTTAGTACATTTTCTAAAATAGGATTAGTTTTCTTGGTTTGTCTTCATAAAAAATAATAGCAAGCAAGAGAGAACGGTGGGACTTCTTCTCGGCCATGCTTCCTCCACACGCGTACAGCCACCGCCAACCACCGCGGGTCGAGAGTCTTCTATCTCCGGCTGCCACAAACGCACTCGGCATGGTGTGCAGCTGGAGGCGAATTTGGTGACGTCAGCAGGAGGGAAGTACAGATCTCTCTCTTTGCTCGGATCCTCCATAGAGAATCGGATAAAAGTTGGGAGCTAACCTCCGTGAATGCAAGAAGGAGAACCAGAGACGAATGATGTAGGATGCAATCGATGGACTCCACGACCTGATCACGATGATGCTCAAGCGCATGCGACTCTTCTCTCTCTAGTTGGAACCGGAACACTCCTCCCTTCTGATTCAATTTTTGGCAGAGCTTCGGCCGACGCAACAGGGGCCCTGTTTTCGGATCCTTTATTCCCGCTGGTTCAGGAGCTAGCTCTCTGCATTCCAGTCATTAACGCTTGCATATACAACGACACCCCTCGCAATCGTCAAACCTGCCTTGGACAGCCCCACGGCATACTGCGCTGTTATGCCGTGTGTTCATGTTAGATACTATCGTTGGCTTATTTGTCGCTAAACTTGAACTGGAGTTAGACCGGAATCAGCTTGCCGGAGTTTCAATTCGCACGGTTTTAGACTCTGTAGCCTGGGCCACAGCCACATTTACCAGGTCGTATCTTCCCCGATTAAACTCTCAATGTGATACTGTTTTGCCTTCTTTTCATTGTATTGCCTTACAGGATCATCACTGAGTCATTGCCGCAAACCAGATTCACCGTTTCTTCAGTCCATAAATAGGTTCAACAGTGATGTGTTTGCGTGCATCTCATGAATGAGAATAAGCTATAAGGGAGGACAGAACGAGCCGAGCTCCACAACAGGAGCAGAGAAGCCAAGATTTGCACCAATCTCCTGAATCAAGGCCATCTCTACCTAACGCTCGATTCTGATCTCATCAACTGCTCAAATGGAAACCACAAAAGGTGTGTATTCTATGGGGTGACGAGGGCTTGTATGTCCTGTTCCTCAAAGTACTTTTCGAGCTTTCTCTTTGCTTACTTATGTTTCTGTTTCATCCCTCGACAATGCACATTCTATTAACACTCAACGGCGAATGTTCGAGTCAAAATCTGAGCTTGAATGTTGGCTAGATTAAAGGATTATGGCTTTTACTAGCCTGGATATCTGCCCCTAGCCCAACTTTACCAAAGATACTGTTTCAAATACTAGCTCAATATCATTTCCCAGAAGAATTTGGTATCTTATTTAGCATAGAGTTATTCTTAAAGTGAAAATTTTGTTATATTTGCTAAAAGAGAAAATGAAGTATGACATGAACGGAACTTACAAAGTAGCTTGTCATTGTTGTGATTTTATATTTTCAAACGTATTACATTAGGTAGATCCTAAACTGTTAATAGAAAAGTAGGAGATCAACTATGGATCTCAACTAAATACCTATCAACTTGGGAATTTCTGCTAGAGCAGTCCTTCAAGACATATGGCAGAGTATAACTTTTAAGGGAAGAAAACTAAAGGCCTCTAAGGTAACATACAATCACTTCATGTATGAGAGATGTCCTATCAGCTTCTAGAGCTGGACAAAGTGCTTATATTTCACACTGAGTTTATAGTATAAGTTACGAGCCTAGATTAATGAGTCTGGAGTTGGATGAAAAGGAATGTGAATTTTCATTACTTGTCTCGCAGCCATAAGGATGAGGCAAGAAGCTAGTTTGGGGCCATCCTGAAGAAATAACATGGATAATGATGATGTTTCCGCATCATGTAATTCCCTACATCCATGATATCCAATTGTCCAAAGCTTTTGCCAAACTCTCCATTCCTCCCCTGGTCCAATCAAGTATGATAGCCCATACTATTGAAGGAGCAAAAAGCTACTGATATACAATTTGAAAGTAATACTAATGTGACTATTGAAATGAAAGGAACCACAGAAGATGAGAAAGAAAATTGGAGAATTTCTAGTCATTAGTAGTCTTCACTCGTAATGAGTGAGCTGGTGAATGGTGCGGGGTATGACTAATCTTGTCTTAGTCCTCTATAGAATCATTTTTGCACCTGTCTTCCAAATTTGGGGCAAGTTTCCAATTTTTGGTGACTAACTTAGCAATGAGAAGCTTCTGTAGTAACTTTGCAATGAATATCCCAGTAATGCTTACATGACAACTTCCCCCTTTTTTTATATCTTTATCTCTGTCTTTCTCTGTCTCTGCATGCATTAGAAGATTAGTACAAGATGAAAGCGTAAATCAACAATTCAATCAGTGTCTTATTTTCTAAGAGAAGACTTCAACTATTAAACAAGCTCGAGTCATGATGATATATATACACACACATGTAAAAATATATATAATGGCTCCTATTTGTAATAACACCTTTTTTTTCCTTTTTTCTTTTTTACCTTTCAAAGTTGCCTTCATAATCCAACCTCTTTTTCTCTTGCCTCTCCTCTAGCACAGAAGTGGACTCAATTTGCAATGCCAAAACATCATGTGGGCTCGTGATCTTCGAATAGGCCATCCAAGGGAATTTAGAGGTACATCTGCTAAATTAAATCAGTCAAATCTGAAAAAAAAAATCGTAATTATACTCCCAGGAGAAAAATAATCATAGATTTCAAATTGGTAAAAAATATGGACAAGATTTTACTCAGAAAGACAAAAAAATTCCCATTTAAAAAATTTTCATTCATGCAAGTCTTCATGTTTGCCACATGACAAGTTCATGGATTGATTGTGGACCATGAAGTCTTCATATTTGCGAGATGTGCAAAGTTAAATGTCACGTGACAAGCATATCCCTGATTTTTATTATCTTCTATAATAGATGATCCTTAATTGCAAGAAGAAAAAAATGGCAACCAACATTCAGTTTTCTGAATTTTGATGCACTTTTGAATCTCTATAGATACAGTCACTTATGCCCTAAGGTTCTCTCTATTATTTCCCCCCGGACAACTTGGTGATTCGACGCTTGATGCCCGTCACTGCATCGGCCTTGATTTGATTTGCTGCAATAACATATTAAATCGTTACAAGATGTCATGAGCAATTATATGGATATGAGTCGGTCGCCATTGAACATATTGTATTAGCCTTTTTTTCATTTGAAAGGATCTGATGTTTACAGGTCTCAGACTCTTTTGAGTCTAATGCACTACTGTGTGATCTAGCTCTCGCCTGTCATGACATTCTTATAAACGATATTCCTATACACGAGTAAGACGAGAATAACTGCAGCTTGCTGAAAAGTAGTCACTAGTATCCGCCCATTCCAATCCTCCGTTCCGTTTCCCTTTTTTCCAGGTTTATTGCGAAGCAGTTTCAACAATTCTTTTTTATTCAGGTGAGTATCTTCCCTGATCAAACTCTAAATGCAATCCCGATTCATTCTAGATTTTGCCTCTCCACCGATGTGATATGAGTTACCGAGTCACAATGCAAGTTGAAACTCTTATTAATGATCGTCATCGTCTTCTTCTTCTTCTTCCATGGAAGCCTTCGATTCTCCTCAGAGATCATTCAAAACCAGAAGAGCGGAGATGGTGGAAGTTGTGCGAGGAGCGAGCAAGAGGCCACCGGATGCTGTCCGGACACAGGCAGCGATCGTGAGCTCTCAGTGAGAGAATTGACGGGGTTACCGCGCAAATGGAGAGACAGAGCCACTCGGCGGGAGGAGGAGGACGGAGACGCGACCTCCAACGCGCAGGAATTGGAGCCAAAAAGCGGGTTGGATCCACCAGCTTCGATCATCGCTGCCGACCCCTCAGTTGAACAACCGATTGTGACCGAGAATCGCTCCTCGCTGAGGTAAAATTGCTCTTTGTTCTGTTTTGAGTGTTGCGCGTGTGAAATAGAAACCGAGAGCTTTGTTGTTTGCTAGCAATGAAAATCGTTCCCGTCCGAGATTATATTACTGACAACTGCGATTTGGTCTTGACCATCTCGTGCTGATTGGGTTGCGATTCTCACCGTCTCACTGCTGCATCGTGCCATTAATCTAGCGCACATTACGTGTTTGGTGAAATGCCTGAGTCGTATTAGTATGAATATGACTTCGAATCTGACTGACATCATCTTTATCTGTTGAATGATTAACCGTAACAGTTGTATAGGTTAAGTAAATCTAAGTTGATATTCACTTTTGAGTCCATTCCTTAATGTCTCAGTCTTGATTGGCTTCGGGTGCTCTAAAGCGGATAAACTTGACTCTGTGAAATCAGCTAAAAATGTTGATCTGCTGAATTGTAAATACTCTCTCTGGTCGCTGGTGGATTTATTGAAGCATGGACTGATCAGATGGACTAATACATTGGAGAGCTGATCCCATTTGCTGTACATATCTTTGCTAATAGTGAATTCCTCCTGATCATGTCTTTTCTACATGCGAATTTGGGTTTGCATTCATGCTGGATTGTGGATGTTGCTTGCTGGTTACGTTTTATCTCATGATGCTGAGGTATTACTTGGAGCTGTTGCATAAATAACTGGAAATTTCGTCTTGTACGGTTTATACCTTCGTACAATGTGATGAAGATAGTCACACCATTTTTTTGTTATAATAAGTAACATAATCAGAACGCATGAATTTTTTGTTTTCAAAGAGTTTGAAAAAATTGTTGTTTTTATTTTGAATTAATTTAACTAGTGTCGTAGGAAGGTTGTCGATACTCACCCCATTTTCATATTATGATAAGTAACTTCATCCGTTGAGGACATCAGATTCTTTTATGTTGTCGATGTACAGATGGGTTGCTGTAGGAGCCTTTTCTGGGCCTATGGCAGATCTAGGTTTTCCTGCAGTTAGTTTGGCCATGCCATCATTTTTTATACCTCCTATAAGCAAAACAATTATGTGGTACCATTTGCTACTGTTGTTGGTGTCAATACACAAGCAGCTGGTTCTTCTTGGGTGTGCTCTAGCTACTGATGAATCAAAGGAGTCCTTCGTATGGTTGTTTGAGACATGGCTCAGGGCAATGTCCAGGTGCCATCCCAAGTCAATAACAGCTGATCATGACGATTCCATTCTGCAAGCGATTGAACAGGTTTTTCCTTCGAGTCATCATCAATTCTCAATGTGGCAAATTAAGACAAAAGAACGTGAGCATTTGAGTCCACTGAGTAGTGATTGTAAATATGAATATGAGAAGTGTGTTTATCAAAGTCACACAGTTGGTGATTTTGATACTGCATGGGATGCTCTCCTCAGTAAATATGGCTTAAGGGAAAATGCTTGGCTGAAGGAAATGTATGAAAAGCGTGAAAACTGGGTTCCATTGTACTCACGTTGAACATATTTTGCTGGAATTTCCATCGATGGAAGTCTAGATGCCTTTTGTGATCCATATTTAAATTCTCAAACATCACTTGAAGAGTTTACCAAGAAATATGATCAAGGTTTGGAGCAATGCCATGGCAATAAAAGGAAAGAAGATTTCAATTCATTCAACTTGCAGGCATATTTGCAGACAAATGAACCAATGGAAGAGCAATGTAGAAAGCTTTACACCCTTTCTGTGTTTAAAGTTTTCCAGAAGGAACTTTTACAAAGCTACAGTTATCTGGTGCCAAGATTCATAAACAAGGGGCCATCAGCAGATATTTCATCTGGAAGTGCTGCAACAAGAATGAGAAACGTATTGTTACCTTTTGTTTATCCAATCTTGATGTGAGTTTTGGCTGTCAAATGTTTAAATCAGAGGGAGTATTGTGTAGACATACCTTAAGATTGTTCCAGGTTCTAGATAATAGCAAGCTTCCATGGCACTACATCTTACATAGATGGACTAGATTGCTGAGTATGGCACTGTATGTGATTTTGGATCAAGAGGTAGCTCCCAGAAAATTAAGGCAAAGATGGTTTAGATTCTTCGTGAAATTTTAGCCAAGGTAGAGTTTGGTGACATATCTTTTGAGAAATACAAACTTGCTCATGAAATTATGCATGAGGGTGAGTGGAAACTTTGCTAGCAGAGGTATGCTCGAGATAAATTCTGTAGTTTGGAGTGCGTCTATAATTTCTTTTCTAGCAGGCCTAACTATTGTAACTAGAGGCAATTGAATTGTTTTATACGGTGGATACAAAAGCTTTTTCAATTAGAAGTGAAACTATGGGGATATGAAATTATGCATTCTAATACTTCTTTTTGTTGGTTTCTTCTGTTTATCTCATCTCAAAAGATAGGGGTAAGAGAGGGGAAAGATTGAGGAGAGCGAATGAAGAACTATGCATAAAATTTCCTTCGTTGTACCTTCAGTTTCAAAAGGTAAATTTGAACGAACATCCAACAGGGAACGGCCACCACAAGCCCCCTGAATGAGTGTCTTTGAGAAGTGGACCTGATAATTAAAGAACGTGTAGAACTATGCTGGTGCAATTTCCCCGACTTAGTGTCTTAGAGAAGCTGACCTGATATTAAAGAACCTCTAGACCTGTGTTGGTGTAATTTCCTCCAGGCGATCCAATTTCCCTCCCTCCCCCCCCCCCTCTTCTCTCCTCTCTGTGTAATGTGACATTGGCAAATGGAATGGAAGACATGGCCGCTCTTAATTTCGGTGCAAAGGTTAGGCAGGACAGCTGCTGGTCTGGCCTTTTGATGAGCTAATCATAGTGAAGTTAATGATATACATGAGTAGTGGTGATTTGCATTTCAATTTTTCCTCACCCTGAATAATCTAACATGAACATAAAAGGAAAAGTGAAGTTCATCTAATAGAAATACCTCATTCAACAATCACTCACACTCCACCACCTTGGTTGCGATTGTAGAAAGTCACTCAGTGGATGTGATTTTCTATTTGCTAATGATTTTTCTTGCAATATTTGGAATGCCATATGACATTCCATGATGTGACTGGATCCCTTGAATCATTTTTTGTATTTCATCTTATTTGTTAGCCATACAATTGCTGTCCCTATGCGGCTTTAATAAGACATATAGCCAACAAACTGCTGTTATTCAACGATGTTGACATGTTCCACTATAATGGAGTGTGCTGAATAACTCTTGTAGTGTGGATTTGAGTATGAAAAGCATCACAGATGAACACAATTGAAATATCTCACAGAAGTATACTAGAATCTTTTAGTCATTCGTTTGATACTAACTCATGAATTGTTCTTTGAGATGCACAGGTAGCTCTTAAAAGGATATATGTTCATTAGCACTTTAATATCGGAAAACTACAGCAATCACAACTATGCTGGTATATAGATTTTCCTTATGGAAACAGAAATGAACTTCTTGTTGTAGCAAGTTTGGCTACTCCCACCAAGAGAAACCATGAGAGAATATTTGGCCGAGGGACCAAGTGGCATATATTGCTGGCTTAGAGTTGAACTTGCTTGGGGGCAGTTAAGTAGCTCAGGACTGCCATTGATATGTAGCATAGACTATTGAGGCTAAGCTGATGTACAACTCCTGTAATGAGACAAGATTCAAAAATGTATGAATTGAGATTTGCCTGGTCGTGTGCATCATAAAGTCCATGTTCATATCATATATAACAACCTAGAAAAATTTGAGGAACACTTTGGTAATTGGTATGATATGTTAACATTGTCTCCTGATGCCTCAACTTGAAACATTGAGCTTGAAAATTATTTGAGATCTACACATGCCTATTGCTTTGTAAAAATCATAGATCAAGAACAAATCATGATCTCCCCTTAGTTATATTCAAGTTACATTTCTTTTTAGTTGTATACTCGTAAGTAGGCTTGATAGACTTCAATTGAGACTTTCTAAAATCATACAAAGAGAACAGAGTTCTCATTATCTTCATGGATTTTTTTTTAAAGCTAATTTTAGTGTCTGTTTTGATTGTTGAGTCATTGTCCACACATCTCTTTAAGATCATCCTAGTGAAGCAGGTGACCAATGCCACTATGAGACGAAAATGAGTCCTCGAGCAGGGTGTATAGGGTATGGTCATTGGTACAAAATCCTGAATGATGAAAGATATATGAAAAAGAGAACAAAACAACTGTAGTTAGAGTTTTATGTGGTTGTGAAGTTACAAACTAAAAAAAAGTTACGAGCAGAAAGAATAAGAACTTGAAAGGGCATTGAAGCATGTTTTGGCGAAGCATT
The DNA here is from genome assembly GCA_014182735.1 of Corymbia maculata. Classification (NCBI taxonomy): domain Eukaryota; kingdom Viridiplantae; phylum Streptophyta; class Magnoliopsida; order Myrtales; family Myrtaceae; genus Corymbia; species Corymbia maculata. The sequence goes on along the minus strand of CM024683.1, from coordinate 11,751,326 downwards.
TCCTAGAGTTGGCTCTGCAGCTTGCATTGGCCATTTCTAAGAAAGGCATTGCCCACTTGTCTAAATTTTTTCTGGGCTAGAATAGTTTAAGACTTTGGAGTGATCTGTCTGTGTTTCATTTTCTCTTCGTTTTTCTTTGCCTTTTCAAAACATGAGCAGCGACATAAATTGTTTCTAAGTTTAGTTCTAATTTTAGTTTCTTCTTTTAAAGGAATTTGTAGGAGGTTTCAGCCGTGGCCTTCTTCGAGCAATTGAATAGGCAACTCATGATCTTAGGGTTGTCAAGATGAATTCAATAACTACTTTTCCGAAGGAAATGATCTGAGTCCCACTGAATGCCTCTCTTTGGGATCATCCCTTGTCACCTCTTATCATGGATATTGTTTGGCTGTGCTCAAAGGGAGGACCATGAGCCTATTGGATTAGTCGGGTGTACAGAATGCCTAACACCAAATTACGGAGCTGTCAAAGTGAGAGTTTGCTGCTTCATAGGATTTGGTCTAAATTTTGACGATAGAAGAATATTGAGATGGTCGAGTTCGACCTTTAAAGGTACCCTTTCACCTGAGCGATTAAGTCGTACGACAAAATACGGTGGATCGTGAATGGCCTTGTTAAAGCATCAAAACATTATAGTCGAATCTAAAGTGCTTTCGGGGGTTCGTGGTAGGTACTAGACCTGGGGTCAAACTCTAGGGGTAGCAAAAGAGAAAAAGGTGAAGTTTTTAGTTAAACATGATAACGTTGGTGGTGGTTTTTTTTTGGGGGGGCGAAGGGAACTCAAGCTCGTGGGCAAATTAAGGGTGTGCAACTAGACTGAATTTATTCGAGAACGGGTTCCCGTTTAAACCGGTCCGGAAATCGGTTCTAGTTTTTGGAAACTGGTTGAAACCAGTTTGGGAACCGGGTCCAAGCAAAAACCTACCAAGAACCGGACCAGTTTTGGAATCGGTTTTAAGATGGTCTCTCTATATAGTGTCTTTGAATCTCTCTGTCTTCAAAGAATTGTTAAAAAAAATATTATTCTCTGAATTAATTTAAGGGAGCATTGTCTTTGAAGAATTATTAAAAAGAACTGTTTTCATGCATTGTTTTTTTCTCTCTTAATGGTCCCACCTTCAACTATAGTAATAGTCACAGGAATAGCACTAATTAAAGCATTCGCATTCTAGCTTAGGAAAGTTGTTCTCTTGATAATAGCTCCGTTGCATACACGTGAACAAGCGCATCAGATCATTTCAATAGTATATGTGGGAATGAGACTAATGTTAAACCAATATTTATTGCTAATGTTTATGCAATGTTAGGATTTTTGCATTGTTTATTACGTTATTATTTTCTCGCGAATTATTGTAAAATTTGAAGCTGTATAGATATCAGACAGTTGCAAAATAGATTCCAGGAAATAGGATAGACCTTGTTCCCAGACCGAAAAAAAGGTTTGGATCCAAAATAGGATTCAATGAAAACCCGTAAGAGGTCTATTTAGAGATTTCGCAAATGTTCTCGCTCAAAAAGGGGCTTCAAAATTTTAATTTTTTTTCAACTAAAAAAATGATTTTTTACAATAAAAATTAATATATATTATTATTATAATACCGAAACCAATTATAATAAGGTCGATTCAGGATCCAAGTCTGGACTCAATCACCCCCATGGCCATTATACAACAGATAACTTCCTTAAAGAAGTTTGCAGGCTTATTAATTTTAGTACCTGGAGGAGGAATTAAACGCTCTCATGCACCAGATATGTTTGTACAGCCTTTTCTGAATTCATGCTGTTATGCTAGTTGACTACTGCATTATTTAAATCTTCGAATTCTACGATGACTTACTGCATTATTTTCACCTGCTGCTGCTTAATTGATTATAAAAATAACTTGTATCCAAAGAAAAACATGTACTCTCTCTCCCTCCCAATCTGCGCAACTTTGCTTTGATTATGTGATATGACACTAAATATTTGCAACTACTGTGAAGAAAATATTATACATAAAGAAAATAAGCAAGAAGTATCCTTTTCCATGGGCCCATAGATTTGATACAGGGTATGATACCTACAAATGTAAATAGACTTGTGCAAGGAGAAATTTACTCCCCTGCTGCTAAAACTACGACATTAAAAATCGCATCACTAATTCACCATTGCTCTGAGGTGGATTCTACTGCACATGACAAATTCCTTTTAGTCGATGCCAGCATGATGATACAAAATGATCCAGATTGATAAATGGGCTTCAGCAACTGCAGAAAATATGATCTCTATAGAAAATTTTGGGTACTACAAGACTAATCATGACCAGCAGTCTCACATTGGTCCTTCCACCTTACCACATAATGTGAGTTCACACTCTAATTTTTGCACAACAAGAGGGGAGAATGGCTGTCTTTCAAGAGAAGGACAAGGCCAATCTCGCCAGAGACCAACTACACCAAAATTGTACATGTCTTGGCCCAAAGCTAATACCAAAAGAACATAGCTGCTACTCCGCGTCACGAGGTAGGGACCTGAAAGATTTAAGAAAAGAAGTGAGCGAAGTTACCTATGGGATCAAGCACCAACTATGCACATTTTACAAGCATCACCTTTGCTACAAACATTTAACCAAACTTATATGGCCAAAGCAACGTAATTGTAGTAATAGATCAAGATATTTACGCACAACAAAGCAATTCAGCATAAAACAAAACTAGACAAGGTATCAATTGTCAATTGATCAATCTCTCACCCAATGTCCTACACCCGGCCATGTTTATTCTCTTGGCCCTCAACCAAGTTTCCCCCCTTGTTATAGCTCTCATTCTAATATCAACCGGTGGCTGAGCCCACATAGGATATACTAAAATATAGTGAGTATACCCAATAATGACTACTCCCAAAGAGGGATTCCGTGTAGTAACAAGGGCACAAGAACCCAACAACATCTCTTTCATTCAACCATAGAACAATTCTACAGTTCACTTTGTTAGCAAATTCACAAACTCCACCATATGACACTTTCCCAAAACATCTCCCTGCTACAAACTATTTTGGAAATCATTTCTCACTAACTTTTTGTGGACGGCAACCAAATCACAAACAACTCCAAGTGATGAAAAGGGTGTCAATGTCCAATCAGGCTTTTATTAAGCAAATGCTCCAAACACTTTCACTTTCTTTTCTAACACCATGTTATGGTTCTATGCTTTTTCTTATACCATACATATGCCAAGTTTATGGTTTTTGAAGAAATTATCTGAGTGTTGTAAGAACATGTTTGTATGCACTAATTTTGTTTGCCGTAAATGGTATTCCATTATTTTCTTGAACAAGCAAATGTAATTTCACCTCGAGAAGGTATCTTGAACACCATATATGATCTCCTGCTTCAATCCCCATGCTTCGACATACTTGGTATTCCCACTGCACGATAGAAGCCAGCATTGATGGTAGCAGTTCTGTGTTTTTTTTCCCCCATAAAAAAAAGCCAGATGGACCCGAGAGATTACCTGGCCTGGTATCACCTCTCCATTGGTGCCACTAATGTTGACACCAACATATAGCAAGCCTTATAGTGAGCAGTCTTAGTCAAATGACTTATCAGCCCCAACACCACAGTAATAACACCCCTAAATGAACATAAAATCTCATATCAAAATATAGATTTGCTCACCAACTTAAGCGTATAATCCAACTATACATAGGGAAATTCATTGTAAAACAATTTCTAACCTAGCGACCTGGGTATCCTCAACAGGCCAACCCAATGGCCATAGAATATATGTCTGCAGTAAGGTTTTTTCTTGCTCAATCCCATACCTAATGTGAACATTTCGCCAAAAGTCTTGAACTTCTCTACATCAAAACTTTCTAATTCCCAATAGAAAAATCATGTTTTTGGACCTCCTACCATAAAATTGCATTGATAACCTTTGGGTTTATTGTAAATGTCAGCAGCCCTGGCACATTTGTTTGTTGAGATCAACTTGCCAACTGGTGTGTATGAATCGCAAATAACCTGCAAACGAACAATAATTCTCCATAAAATATTTGATTCATCTTTTCTTATTTCATCTGTCTATTCAGATGATTTGATGGATGAACAACTTTTGACAACATAATACTTGTTTCACAGATGATTCCCAAGTTATTGTTGCCACCTCAAAAAGGATCCTGGAAAATTGCTTGAGGACTGTTGGAAAATCAATAACTTTATGGAATGATTTGAAGGTAAACATAATAAGACAGTTTGGGTTTATGTCATCTTACTATAAGATCACTTCACTATCCTCCCCAAAAGCTTGACCAGTACTTGATACATTGAAGTTCCAGGAAGTTCAGACAGGTGCCCAACAGGTCTTGGGATTGTCTGATTATTCAAGAATCAATAGATTAGTAGCATGTATAAAGAAAAATCTAAATAATTTATTGTAAACATTCATACCCTCGATTTTCTGCGCAGATCTATGCCAAAACCTCTAATCCTGTATCATAGTTAGACTAACATCAAAATGTGAAACAAGATTTGCTAATGTAGAAATTGAAATAAAAAAGTCACTTGTTGAATGTGCATGAAACATATGACATACTTATTTAGATGATAGATTGATGCAAATTGCAAACTTATAACCTCAGTACATAATAGTTCTAGTATTGTTTATCTTTTTGTGCACTGCAATTAAAGGTTTAGGCATTAAAGCATACTGAATGTACTTTGCAATTATTGTATTGGTGTAGGGCATGACATCCCCAGTAAGAAGACTCTCGAGCCTGTAATAGTATCATTCTCGGACTTTCAAGCATACACCTTGGACTTTGGAAAGCTCTTGTTGTCTCCACTCTTCTTTTGCTTTAGCAAGAGAGAAATTTATGAGTCTGTTGCCATGGGACTAGCGGTCAATGAGTTCTTTGGGATCCTCATCTGGAATTGTTGCTCTGGTACCAAAATCTGCACCATTTCTCCCTAGTTTGAAAAATAAAGCAGTGTAAATAATAGACATAGCTACTGAAATATAAAACCTGGGAGCTTAATTTTTGTATAACTTGGCCTTATGGTGCATGAGAGTTTAGTTTTGAAAGATAAATGACTGGACTAGGCACTTCAAAGAAAGGGTCTCTTTAGCAAGTTGAAGCGCCAAAAAGTAGAAAAAACCCCTTTTTGAAGACTAGGTTTCAAGTAGGACAAACTTACATTTTGGAAGCATATATAGCTATTATTGATTTCCCTAAGGACGCTACCACATTCTCCTTGAAAAATAAACTAAAAACAGGGGCATAACTATACTTCTCCTTTTAGAGCCATTTCAAGGTTTTCTCATGCCTCATCCCCGAAAGTGAGCTTGTGAACAAGTATTAAAATTGAGGACAATTACATAGTTGAAGGAAGACTGCAGAGTGCAATAGTTTAAAAAATTAATGAAATTCCACCTTACCTAGGAACAATTGGCAAACATGTTATGCAGATATGTCATTAGATCTAATGGATGATCAACCCGTGAATCTTGACAATGCACCTAATTATTTCCTCTCGCAATCGAAAGGCAATCATGTTGAAGTACTTTCTTTTTTCACAAAATTGGCATAATTGCAAATTACTCTTTGCCAACCGCTTTGGTGAAAATATCCATTAGATATCACCATGGCAGAGCAAGACTACCGGACATAGCAATTATCAGTATAACCAAATTGAAGTCACAGAACAAGAAAAATCTGAGATGGATATAAGAGAAATTGATTCCACATGAGGTCCACAACATGGACTAACATTAGTGGTGATTCATTTAGTCATCAAAACAAACAATAACAAAGACAACTGCTTCATTCATTAATCCCGCCTCACACAAATGCATTACGTTTGCAAATATTGTTGTCACAAAGAGATGAGGAACATGCCAGCTGTCAACAAAAGAAAATCAGCAGGACAACCTTACAATGATCAAAATGGAGAAGTCATAGATTAGACTCCCAGCCCAACTATCATAAGACCTCTTTTGATGTCACACGTTTACTCAATTGCTTAAGATGGTGCTTAAAATTGGCAAAGGATTTACCTGAGAACCTCTGCAGAATGGCTGAACAGCAAACCAAGACCGTGCATTCCCTTCTCCTCTCACCATTGCATTTCCCTTTGAACTTTTCACAGAGAGACTTTAGAAACTCCACCATAATACAAAACCATTTGCCGCTTTTTGTTTACACAATGTTGCTGTCAAATGCTAACAATAAGATCACTTCTCTATCCTCCTCTTGAGCTTGACTGATACTTGATCCATAGTAATTCCACTTTAGAAATTCAGGCAGGTGCTCAATAGGTCTAGGGATTGCCTGAATTTAGGAATAAATAGATCATTAGCATATAGCATGTGAAAAGAAAAACACTACATATTTCATTTGTCGCCATTCATACACTTGATTTGCTGTGCCGATCTATGCCATAAACCTCCGAGTCCATAGGAACACATTGAGATAAAAGTGAATTTTTAAGGGAAGCAAACCAGAAGCCATTCCCGAGAGAAACATCTCATCACTCCATCTATGAGAGTTTTCCAAGATCATCGGACTATGCAGGCATTTCGTTACATGTGAAATCAAATAAGCTGATGGCACGCTAAACTACAGCATGACTCGCAACCCAGACTTAAAAACTCGGAGTTGGATGAGGAGCAGAATTTTCTTCGTTTTTCTTGCACGGATAAGAATAAAGCGACATTCCCACACCCTGTAAATACCTGCATTCAAGGACATGTCCAAACCTCTTTGCGATCTGTCCATGTCCTCCAATCAAGAAATTGTTCATGGAAAAAGGTCCACATACCTTTAGAAAGAAAATTAGGGCTCGTGAGCTGTAACAGTGATCTATCTCTCCTCTCTTCAGCAATCTGTCATCCTCCCTCAAAATCACATCAAGGTATCAAAACACAATTCGAAAAATTAATCATGTAAAAATATGGGAAGCAAGGTCCCACATACCTTAGATAGAGAATTGTTACTCGATAGTTATGTTCGGGACATGAGCGATCTTGTGCCAGTCCTCGCCTACATCCCTTTTGCACCTCTCCTTCAATTCTGGGCACCCCCAGATTTTTAGGTCAGTAAGGGATGTAAGCCTTCGCATTCCTTCAGGTAATGATGTCAACGAGTGGCACGACGAGATTTGGAGCTCTTGAAGTGATTGAAGGGCCTCTATCTGCTCTGGTAACTCCTTAAAATTGCGGCAACCGTGAATTTCGAGGTGCTCGAGATTGCTGAGCTGCAGAAGCCACGGTGGGAGGGATTCTACTTTGGGAAGGTTCCGGAATTCCACGGAGCGGAGACTCTGAAGTCCTCCATGGAAATCCAAGATGGTGCCCCTTTTGTCTTTGGATAAATCGAGCTCCTCGCAATGGAGGATGCGTAGGTGCATAAGGGATGCAAGCCCTCGCATTCCTTCGGGTAATGACATCAGCGAGTCGCAGTGTCCGATTTCAAGCTGTTGAAGTGATTCAAGGCCCTCAATTCGCTCTGGTAATGCTCTCAAATCGCAATCCCAAATCTTGAGTTCCTCGAGATTTCTGGCCTGTAGAAGCCACTGTGGGAGAGATTTTAGTTTTGGAATGTTACGGAATTCCACAGAGCGGAGACTCTGAAGGCCTCCATGGAAATCCAAGATGATGTTGCCACTTTCTTCTTTGGATGAATGGAGCTTCTTGCAACTCCAGATGGATAGGCGAGTAAGGGATGTGAGCCTTCCCATTCCTTCTGGTAATGACGTCAGCGAGCCGCAGTCTATGATATCAAGCCGTTGAAGTGATTGAAGGGCCTCGATTCGCTTTGGTAATGCCCTCAAATTCTTGCAATAGAAAATATGGAGATACTCGAGATTTCTGGCCCGTAGAAGCCACTGTGGGAGAGATTTTGGTTTTGGAAGACTAGCGAAAGTCAGGGACCGGAGATTCTGAAGGCCTCCATGGAGGTCCGAGATGATGATGTTGCCGTTTTCGTCTTTGGATAAATCCAGCTTCTCACAATCCGTGATAAAGAGATCCATGAGCTTCGATAGATGCCGCAAACTAAGTGCGAGGGAAGTTAACCGATGACAATACTCGATCTTAAGAAATTCGAGTGAGGTAAGACTTTTCAAAAACTCTTCAGGTAAACATTCTAGAAACTCCATCCCGTAGATTTCCAGACGCTTCAATTTATTAAGGCCAAATGGGGGGAAATGCTTACATCTCCTGCACAACACCAAGCGTAACGTAACTAAATTGGGCATATCAGCCATCCAGCTCGAAACGCTCTCGCCATTATATCCAATGATTGTCAACCTCTGCAGATTTTTGTGTGGCCTCAGTCCATCTAATAGCGCTTCATATTTATTCTTAGTTATTGCATCATCAGTATCCGAATGGTCCCACTCAAGAATCAAAAATTCCAAAAAACGCTTTTCTATCAAGTTAGCGGCTTTGGATTCCACTACTGCATTTGTCACGCTTCCCAAATTATCAATGCAGAGCTTTCCTCGAATGTTATTAAGCCCATTTAGCTCCTCAAGTCCACCACAATTCTTAGCGAGAGCTTTATCTTTGGGCAAAATGAAGTCCGTTAGCCTATGCAATGAACCCAATTGCCCTAGTCCTCGTGGCATATAACTAAGTTTAAAACAACCATCTATGTCCAAATTTCGAAGGCTAACTAACTTCCTTATATCCCTTGGCAATTCTTCTAGGGTAGAACAATTATTAAGTTTAAGTGTTTGCAAATTCTGCAATCTCGTAATGCAATTAGGAAGCCTTTTGAGTGCTTTATTACCAGAGAGATCAAGATACGTGAGATGCTTCAACTTACAAATAGACCTTGGCACCTTCTCGACATTTGTGTCATGCAAATCCAAGATGCGCAACCTTTTAAAGCTTTGAATGAGTTCCTGTAGATTTGCTTCACTTGTTAGTTCTCTTTGTACCATTTCCTCATATTTAGGAGCATACAGATATGTTCTCAGTGCACTTGCTTTAGACCATGAGATTGGAAGTTTACCCATCAAATTGGAAGTGAAATCACGAGATATATGACGAGTTTTTTCGTGTATGGGTTTTTTGTCATCCCCTGCCACCCAACACTCAGTCCCTGCAACCGAGCAAGCTAGATCATGCATCAAATCATGCATCTTGCAAGTCTCCTCATCTTCTTCTTCAAGAAATTCTTTTTCTAAATCTTGGACTTTTTCTTTAAAATCTTGGAAGAAGTTGCTCCAAAGTAGTTCCATGAAATATTCATGAGCAATGTCTTCTAAATGTTGATGTCCATTTGATGGCTGGATAAATCCTTCTGCCATCCAAAGATCAACCAAAGTCTGCTTCTTGATCACATAATCTTTGGGAAATAATGAACAAAACATGAAACATTGTTTCAAATGTGAAGGAAGATGGTCATAACTAAGCTTAAGAACTCGATTTATGTTCTCTTCCTTTGACACACTTGTGGGAGCTCATTTTCTTTGAAACGTAACCATTCATGCTTTTTTTATTAAAGAGTAAACTCCCAATAGTTCGAACAACCAATGGAACCCCATAACACTTTCTAACTATCTCTTTGGCAATATCTAGCATGTCAAGATCTTGTCATCTCCTCTTTTTTACTACGCCATTTGCATTAGTAAATCAAGAGACACACTTTCAGATAAGCTCGAGAGAAGATGAGGGGAGTAGTGCTAGTGATGTTCGCCACCAAAGGAATGCGTGTAGTTATAAGGATCTTGCTTCCTCTAGCACCTCCCAACAATAAAGTTTGTAATCTCAGCCATATTTCTTGTTCAACAATCCACAAATCATCTAAAACTAAGAGATATCTCTTTCCATCAATCTTTTTCCCTCAGTTCACTTTGCAGTTGTTCCATCGCAACCTCCGTTGGTTCTTTCTTCTTTGCACAAGCTATGATATTTTTCAATAATTTTTTCATATCAAAGTCATCAGAGACACAAATCCACATTTTCAAGTCAAAATTCTTCGTAACCATCTCATCATTAAAGACACATTGAGCAAGTGCTGTTTTTCCCAATCCGCCAATACCAACTATTGGAAGGACGGAAACATTGTCTTTCACGTTGGAATCCAACAAGAATTCCATGATTGTCTTCTTATCATCATCTCTCCCTCTAATATCTCCCTCACGTATAAACGAATGCGTCTCTTCTCTCTTCCTCCACTGTCTCTGTACTTGCGAATCCACAAGGCGCCTCTCCAAGGGGAACCTCCTACCAGTTTCAATGGCTTCTATTCTTTCCCTCACTTCTCTTACTTTGTAACACATCTTTAGATTAAAGGCAAGCTGGTTTGAGCTTGAGAAAAATGTCCTTACCTTCTTTCTCACTTCGTTGTGGCCCCTCAGCTCTCGTCGTGTAGCTTCTATATTGAATTCTTCAAGCACATCCTGTGCGTCATATAAAGCGTCTTTCATTTTGTTGAGCCAATCTTGGATTTGGTCATCCTGGTAGTATTGCTTTTCTGCATATTTCAGTACAGCTTCAAGCGTGGAGACAATATCCCTGAGCGCCTCGATTTCATGCTTGACGCCCCATAACTTTCCAATCTTTTCTAGTGCTTGAGGAACCGGGTTAGCAATGATCTCTCCAGCAACGGCAACGATGACAGCTTCCGCCATTTTGTTCTCTCTTTCTCTCTCTGTGTCTCTCTCTTTTTGTGGATTAGAGGATACAAGTCCAGTCGCTCCAAAGCTCTCTCTTATTGAGGATCAAAAGTTTACATTGACGCTGACCGAAAACTGGCGAATCAAAATCCCCGCAAATCTAATTTTCAACTTTTTCGACTGACTTTTAAACCATGATTCCATCAAAAGACTTTTCACTCAAATGGTCTAGCATGCTGGCAATGGCAATGAAAAGGTTGGCGTTGAAAGTGACAGAGATATTTATTTGGCAGACTGGCTTTCTCCGACACTTTCCAAGGCCCAAAGGCAAAGGAGAACAGGACTAAAGCTGTGAATACAAATTGCGCCTCTAAGGACAATCACTTCCAATTTTTTCCCAAATGAAAATATATTTTTTGAAATGATGGAGGGCATGATCTAATTTCTAGGGATGGATTTGAGGTATTACAAAAATGGTAACAAAACTTACTTTATGAACCGAGAGGATATTAGCTTACTTTGTTCGGGACGATAAGATAAAGATTCTATTCATTAAAATAAAAAGTCTTATATGAGTAAGTAACATAATAGATTTGTTAATATTCCATTTCCAAAACTACACCTCTCAATTCAAAACTCTCTTTCATATCGTCACTTGACATTATTACTATTATTTTACTAAAAAATTACAGTTTAATTAGGAAAATTCACTCTCCTTGCCAATCTCTCAAAATTATTTGCTTCCTATGAATAAACTTTGTGTAGACATGTGTTTGTGCGTGTGTACCTGTGCGCCATGTGTGAAAGACTTGTAGTCATTATCAAAGAGGATGTGGTAGGAGAAGTAATTGTTCATAATCTCGTGCAAGAGAAGAATTTGTAGCTCTTCCAGAAAGAGGCAATCTCTTCTTCGCTTTCTAATGTATGTCTCACGACAATCACTTCGACCATGGTGTTGTTGCTATTCATCCACTTCTGGAGTCTCTCTTATACATTTTCTTTTTTTCATTGCAGAAACAAGAGCGTTATAGGAAGGTTTAGCGAAAAGTCCTGAGCAATCGGTTGCTGAAATTACAGCCCAAAAAACCTCATCTCTCCAAAGATATGAATTTCCTTTGTCAAGACACACCAGTAGATGTATACCTTTGCACTATTCTTTGAAGCCCGACCTTTGCTTGCAGGTAAGATGTTCATTCACTTCTTAGTAACGCTATTTTCATATTTATGTAAATTTTGGCATGTACTTTTTTATATAGTTTTTTTATAATTTTATACATAAATTAACTATTCGAATTAATTAAAAAACAAAAAAGTTAAATAATACAAAGACAGATAGGACGAGATTGGTGGGGACCCACACGGCTATTCACTCAGGCCTAGTATTATGATCCACGTGTATGAAGCCGTACTTGCCTTCACATAAGTGAATCACAAATAAACTGTCTTAAATTTTAAAATCAAACTTAATTTGAGGTTAGTCAACAACTTAATGAGTCTTAAATAATTTTTAAATGAATTATAAATAAACTATCCAATAAATTTAAATAAATTATAAATATATTTTTTATTTATTTTCTGATTTTTTTTCACAAAACCAATAAGGTCGGCAACCCTCGCCAACTAATGGGTGAAAGCTGCCACCCTCCTGGGCAAGAGATGGTCACTCTCTCCAGTTTTCATAAAAAATAAAAAATAAAAAATAAAATTATAAAGAAGAGAAAATTTAAAATTTGAAAAAATATAAAATTTTGAGAATTTTTTAAATTATAAAAAAATTGTCCACAGTGTTTTGACAATACAATTTTTCTTAAAAATTCATAATAAACAAGTTCATAATAAAAAATTATTTTATTTAGATAAAATATGAAAATATTTTAACAATACAAGTCAAATATTGATTAAGCCAAATTCAACTAATAAATAAATTATAAATGAATTAACAGATTAAATTGAATTGAATTATGACTAAATCGAGTCCACTCATTTAATGAGTTTACATGATTATAAAATAACTTTACTCGACCTTGATTAATTATTATCCATCACTTTGCTCCTTTTTTTCGGGTTCCGTGCCATGTCTGATTTCCCCCTCACCCCTCTGTGTTTTTTGGATGAAGAGACAAGGCGCTATTTATATGTCAATTTGTTACACATTAATGGTAAACTACCTCATTTAGTTTCTCATTATAACATAATTAGCTGAGTTTTCTTAGGATTTATTTATTTATATTTTTTAAAATGCACAATTAAAAATGTATTTATTCATTTATGATTCAAGCAATTTTTTTCTTTTGTAAAAATTTGTTCAAGACATATATATATCCATCAATATAGGCCTTATATATTTTGTTGAGGTTTGTGATGACGCAAAGCTTGAAATTCACTAGTGGTATTATTATTGTCCTACGATTTGATGTGTCCACTTTTTCTTTTCCTTTTTTTCATGCCTTCTCTTTTTTTTTCCAAAAGGTAATCATAAATGGGTAAAGATAACGTGCTTGATGAAGCAAGGCAAAACGAAAAAGTAGGGAGGGAAAAACATCTTTCCACTGAGACCGCGATCATACCATAGAGTCAAGAGATTCCGTTGGTATGTGGTGAAGCTGATTGGACAACGCGTACAAAGGACAAATAGGATGAAATGATGGTGTTGAGTCCCACACAGCTATCACTAAGGCCTAAGCTAGGGTCCATATCAATGAAGCCGTACTACAATCTACAGCAGGGGTCGACGGAAGACATGGCCACAAAGCAACTTAACTCTACCACGGTTAATCATTAACCATCACTTTGCTCTTTTATTTTTTATTTTGTTTTCTCTCTTTTTGTGCCCCGTTTGTCTTCTCCCTCCTCCTCTGTTTTTAGAGAGGCAGAGACCATGCTCTTTCAAAACTGTAAGAAATTAACGCACCTTTGCTAGCACATTTATTTTTCTATTTATTTCTCTAAAATTTTTAAAAAATAAAATTTATTTGTATACATCAATTAATTTTTCTATTTCCTTAAATAGATTAACTAGGATAAATTTGAAATACAAATGAGAAATAATAAATCTACTTTTTAAAGAACGAAAATAGAAACAAAGCTTAGCATAATTTACTACTCATATTTACAAAATCAACACAAGATCCAAGGAAGACCCACATCTTGATTGATCTCCTAACCTGGAGTTCCCAATCTTCGAAATAAACAATAAAACAAAAATTAAAAATATTCATAAATTTAGGAAAAATTTTAGAAGTTACATTTTGAGTAGTTTTACTATATTAGTTTAGTATAAAAAATATGAAAATCTTTTGATTAAAATTGGATTCAAAATTAGATAAGCTCTTAGGATTTTACTATATGAATTTTCAAATGTCGTTTTCTTTTAAAGACAATGTTAGGACGCAATAGCTTAACAACTTGACTAAGAGAGGAGAGTGTTCTTCTCTTGAGATTCCATTGGAGACATCCTATAAAATCATATGAAATTCTGTTCTAATAAAAAATTAGATGACTTTGACAAATGTTTTGCATTATCATTTGTCTTGTGTTTATAATAATCAAATAGCCTCAACTCCATGAATTTTTTATATCATTTGTTTAAAGGTTTGTCCATTATTAATTGTTTTGTCCTTGTCCATTCCACTAGGCAACATTTGCTCTCCTTTTTGCAGTTAAAAGAACTCAAATTTTCTATGCACTCATTTATTGTAATGCCCAAAAATTTACTTCCAACCTTTTCATATTATGAGTTATAAACCATTAGGCCTCTCTATTGCCATTTCCAGCCATTGATCTTTAACTAATTATTATGTTGGATTTTCCAAAACCATTTTAGAATATCTTGTTTAGTTAAATCATTATAAAAGTCTAGTTTTATTAAGTCTTCACTCACATTTTTATAATTAAATGAAAAAAATTGAAAATAGAAATTTTTAGGGCAGTACCAAATGTATTTTTGTAAATTTTTAATTTAGTTATCAAATACATTCTTTTTTTAGAAATTCGTCTAATAAATAAAAATAAAAAAATAATTTTTGAATTGAAATTGCATTTTTCAGGATTGCAATAACGAAAGCTTGAAAATTCACTACAGGTGTTATCATTGTCCTACAAGTTGATGCATGTCCTCTTTTCCCTGGTCCTCTTTTTTCTTACTTTATCCTTTTTTCCAAAGCCAACCATAAAGTGGGTAAGAAGACAACGCGTTTGGAAAAGCCAAGCCAAACAAAAAGCAGAGTAGACAGCATCTTTCAAGTGGGGCCACAATCGCACTTAGAAGGGGAGTAACTGTTGGTTCATGGGGAAGCTGGATTGGACAACGTGTACAAAGACAGGTAGGACAAGTACGGTAGAATTGGGTCCACGTCTTTGAATTCACACCGCCATCTACAGCATAAGGTTCACAGAAGACATGGTAAAAAGGAACTTAACTCACCATAATTAACCATTAACCATCACTTTATTCTTTTGTTTTTTTTTTTTTTTTGCACGTATATCTTCTCCCTCCTCCGTGAGATCATGCACTTTCGAAACTCTAGAAATTAAAAATCAAATGCTGACTTGTTAGTTGTCCTCGTTATTGGCCGATCACCTCATTCGTTGCATAAAACTTGAAAGACAATATACGTGCATGATAATAATAGATAATAGATGTATTTAAATGATTAGGTAATATTAAGTAAAATATTAAATTAGTATATTTATGATAATTTTATTCAAATTAATTTTTTAACTATAAAAAATCTCAAATTGAGACACTCATAATAAATTTACTCTAAACTAAATTTTGACATTCAAAAATCCTAAATTAATACATTTATGATAAATTTATCTTTTATTAGTTTCCTTTTATAAAAAATCATATATTAATACATTTGTGATAAACAAAGGTAAAAATCCAAACTTGTATATCCATCAATTGTCACATGCCATCTAACTAAATAATTTGACAAATAAAATTTAATGAAAATTAATAGAAGATAAATTTTTTATCAATTTAAGTATTTTAGTGATCAAAAAATTAATTTAAAATAAATTTATCATATATGTATTAATTTGAGATTTTTCGTGTTATTAATCATTAAATGACAAATACTAATAGTAAAACATCCCACTTCATCGTTGCTCCCAGTGTGTGTAAACGGAAAGATGACATCCACTTAATATGTAAGGTAAGTTGGTGTTCATATGTCATTCTAGAAATAAGGAAAAAATCACAAAAAATAATAAATTAAATTCAATATGATATATTTATTCAGAAATTTTTTGTGATATAAAAAATTATACATTATACCAACTGCAATACATTTAAATGAGTCGTATAGATACAAATCTGAACTAATTGGCTTCTTCCAAATCTTCTTGGTCAATAAAGCAAAATTTTTATATAAAGCAAATCTTCTTGCTTTACTTGTAATCTTTTACACATCAATCATTGTCCTGACACTATCTCATCTTCTTGGTCAATAAAGCAAATCTGGAACTTTTGGCGTCTTCCGAATCTTCTTGGTCAACCTGGCCGGTTCACTTTATGCTTGAAATTAAAAAAAGAAAAGAAAGAGGCACTTTGGGGTTCTTTTGTCAAGATGCATCTGTACTACTTTTAATATATCAAACTTCAACTACCGTAACTTTGGAAATTTGAGTAAATCTTTCACCCGTGAATCATGCTCCTTAAACAACGCCATAACCAAGGCCGACTGATTTGCTTGGTCGTGGCTCCTTTTGTCAAGATGTACGCATATCATTTACATGTTTGACTTATCGTTATTAGTTTTTATCACTTTTGTCCCAATTTAATTGTAGTCCTAAATCCTAATAATCCACCAAATATGTAAAAGATTGCATACAATTTAATCCTAAGGCAAGTTGACGTTGATGTATAGACCAGAAAAAACTATATTATGTTAAATTAGATGATTATTTGACCAAAAAAGAATTAGATTATTAATTTTTTCTACTTTATTTTAAAGTAATATATCTAATTAATGTCAAGGGAAGTGGGAGGGATTGGGGGTTCGTAATGACGTCGGTCCACCATTAAGCTCCTTTCTACCTTACAAATGACACATAATAAAATAGAAAGAAAGAGGACAATCATGATAATTAAACTTAGTTGAGTTTTCTTAAGATTTGTTCATTTGTGCTTTTTATAAAATAAAAATGATTTTTTGCTTTCCTTTTAAAACATAAAATGTTATTCAAATATAAACATTATTATGAAGAAATTATATGTAAATTACATATCAGTATTTACATGTTGTGAAATTTTTTTATGTTGCATGTAAAAAACTGTAAAAATATGTCCGTGACAAGATTAAATCAAACAAAACAAAATGCAAACGCATGACAGGCCCTTCCTATTTTGTTGACGTTTAGGAAAAGCATTACAGCTTGAAATCCACTGCAAACGGTGGACCATATCAGTGTCCTTCGATTTGAGGTGCCATCTTTTCCCTGGGTCCTCTTTTCCTTAATTTACATCTTTCCAAAAGGCGACTAGAAAAAGTGTAAGATAACGCGTTGATTGAGCAAAACGACAATTTTCCGCTCATTGACGTCACTGCGGTGGCAAAAGGATTGTTTAGAAGAAAATTTGTCCGTGGGCTGACAAATGAGAATCGCCATCAAATTACAAAGGAACACTACCTAGCACAATCAACTCAAGCCCAGCAACCATCTCATTGCATATTAGACAGCAGCAGCATGGGAATGCCCCAATGGCCACACAATCTTTGGTGTTCAGTGGACAATATGAGCTCATGCTTTGAGATAAAATGTTTCATTTGAGTTCTAACAACAAACATCTTAAAACTAATCATGCAATTAGCAAAAGGGGAAAGACCATCATGAAGCACAGAGTTCCTTTCGGTCTAAATAAAGTAGATCGCCCCCTTTCAAAAAAAGCTTTAGTAGAGTTCTTGAAAATGTTTTTGCATTACCCAGTGATCTATTTGACATGAGGCTTAAGCACGCTGCTCACATTCAAAAGCTTCCACCAAATGCAAGTATAGTCAATTGAATGTGAGCAGCATACTTCAACAGACCAAATTCATTGGTCCTTCGACAAATAAAGCTGCACCCAAGCATTCCGAATGAAACCAGCTCTCATGACCAGTCTCCGGAGGCAATTCCAGCCTTCTATCTTTAACTAATTATTATATTGGATTTTCCAAAATCATTTTAGAATATCTTGTTTAGTTAAATCATTATAAAAGTGCAGTTTTATTGAGTCTTCACTCACGTTTTTATAATTAAATGAAAAAAGTGAAAATAGAAAATTTTAAGATTGTATCAAACATGTTTTTGTAAATTTTATATGGTTATTAAATATATATTTTTAGAAATTCGTTTAAAAAATAAAAATGAAAAAAATAATTTTTGAATTGAAATTGCGTTTTTCGGGTTTGCAATAAGTATTACCGTCCTATGATTTGACGTGTCCTCTTTTTCCTTACTCTCTTTTTTTCCAAAGGCAGCCAGAAGATAACGCGTTTGGAAAAGCAAAGCCCAACAAAAAGCAGGGTAGAAAGCATCTTTCAAGTGGGGCCACGATCGAACTTAGGAGTGGAGCAACTGTTGGTACGTGGGGAAGCTGAATTGGAGAACGTGTACAAAGACAGGTAGGACAAGTACGGTAGAATTGGGTCCAAGTCTTTGAATTCGCACCGCCATCTACAGCATGAGATTCCCAGAAGACATCCAGAAGACATGGTTAAAAAGGAACTTAACTCACCATAATTAACATTAACCATCACTTTATTCTTTTGTTTTTTTTTTTGCACGTATATCTTCTCCCTCCTCCGTGAGATCATGCACTTTCGAAACTGTAGAAATTAAAAATCAAATGTTGACTTGTTAGTTGTCCTCGTTAATGGCTGATCACCTCATTCGTTGCATAAAACTTAAAAAACAATATACGTGCATGATAATAATAGATAATAGATGTATATAAATGATAAGTTAATATCAAGTAAAACCTTAAACTAGTATATTTATGCTAATTTTACCTCAAATTAATTTTTTAACTATCAAAAATCTCAAATTAGGACATCCATGATAAATTTACTCTAAACTAAATTATTGACCTTCAAAAATCCTAAATTATTATATTTTCACAGAAAACCATATATTGGTACACTTGTAATAAACGAAAGGTAAAAATCTAAATTTGTATATCCGTCAATTGCCACATGTCATCCAATTGAACAATTTGACAAGTAAAATTTAATGAAAATTAATAGAATGTAAATTTATCATCAATTTAAGCATTTTTTATTGTCAAAAAATTAATTTAGAGTAAATTTATCATATATATACTAATTTGAAATTTTTCGTGTTATTAATCATTGAAAGAAAAATAGTAATAGTAAAACATCCCACTTCATCAATGCTCCTTGTGCGTGTAAATGAGAAAGATGACATCCACTTAATATGTAAGGTAAGTTGATGTTCTTATGTCGTTCTAGAAATAAGGAAAAAAACCACAAAAAATAATACATTATATTCAATATGACATAAAAAAATTAAATTATATCAACTGCAATACATTTAAATGAGTTATATATGTACAAATTTTAGATTTTTGACATCACAAAATAATTTAGAATAAATATGTTACCATTGACATAATTTAGAGTTTTTAATGAATTTTCTCTAAAATTTTATTCTATTTTATTCTAACATAATATGTCCAACATGGGGCGAAAGTGACTCGCCATTTCCCACAAAACCAACCAATTGCTGAATGTGCAGCCCAACAACCGGACATGGGTGCCAAGTTCAACATGAACTTTGACTTTTCATGCTTCTAGGGTTTAATATTGGTCTGGCAGACCAATCCAAAGCTAGATATATAAAAGTCCTTCTTGACGCCTACCGACCATTGGAAAATTAAAATCCCGACAAATCAAATTTTGTGCTTCTTTGACTGACTGGGAGCAACTGAAGATTAGAATTCTCATCATCCACACAAAGCCTAGATCGATACTGCAAATGGGACCCGCCGAGGTTGGGTTCGAGGCCCACGATTCATATTTTTTTGAAGACTTTTCGTGTCTCTAGCGTTCAATAGTCTAAGCATACTTGCAAGGACAGATGAAAATGCCGGGCGTTGAAAGTGATAGAGATAATTATTTCCCGGATTGGTTTTTATCTTGACAAATTCCGAGGCTGTGTTTTGCACTTTGGGATGGGGATTCTATTGGTGCGTGGCAAAGCTGGATTGGACGATGTGTGCAAATAGAGAGAGAATGGATGCGGTGCATAGGCTTCCACGTCTATTCACAAAGACCTAAGGTTGACAGTGAACATGGCCAAAAAGCAACTTAACTTGACCATGGTTAACAATGAACCATCACTTTGTTCTTTTGTTTTCTTTTGTTTTTGTGTCCCGTCTTATCTTGTCTACTTCCTCTTCTTTGCGTTGGAGACCATGTGCTTTTGAAACTCTTGAAATTAATAATCAAATGTGGGCTTATATAAATGTCCTCGTTAATAGATGGGCTTTCCTTTACTCGATTGCAATATGATGATACAAAAATTGTAAAGATTAATAGATGGGCTTCAGCAACCGAAGAAACTATGATCTTGGTAAAAAGTTTTGGGTACTCCAAGACTAAATCATGACCATCAATCTCATTCTTCATGTTGGTCCTTCCCCTGTGTCGCATAGCGCAATTGTCACGCTGTAATTTCCACACAAGAATAAGGGAGTGAGGTGATCATCTTTCAAGAGAAAGATAAAGCCTCAAACCAATCTCACCACATATCAGTATATGGGCCACAAGCTAAGACCAACAAAACATAGCCCGAACGTTGCAGCTTTTAAGTGACTTTATTCTTATAGATATCCATCACTTTTTTGTACAATTATTTGCAAAGTTAAGTTTTTCCAACGTGAATTTTGCTACGTGAAATTCAGGTTGCAACTTATCGGCTCACTATATCACCTGCTCAAGGCAGGAGTAGGCAACATTTGCCAATCACCTATGATGTAAAAATATGTTCCAAGTTCTAATGAGATCACTTCATGTTGCTGTAGTTCAAGGGAAACATAGCTTGCAAGAAGCCGGCTGGTGTTGTTGACTAAAGATACAAGTGGTGATGCATCTCATCACTCCTTATGTGAAGGTGCAACGACAAAATCACATCGAAAGAGAAGTGATTTGGGACTTGAGAAAGACATGAAACAAAGTATTTGCACTCATTCAAAGATTCAGGTCTAGCAATTTCAATGATGAAATTCTATTAGGTGGCAAGTTCTTATTTTCCAAACCAAAAAGGGAATTTCACGATATTGAAGAAAGAAGATAAAACATCTAAAATATTTTGATAAGACAAGTAGTGATTTCGGAAGGTAATTATGGAACTTGTCTTGCATAGCTTGGCCTGTTGCCTCTTCTTAGACTCCTAGGATTGGCATTTGCCATTATAACCCAAAACTAAGAGAGGCGAGAGGGCAGAGAGGACGGCGACGCCAGAGGTCCAAGGCTCGCTAGGGAGTGTCCTTCATCGCTAGAAAACCACTTTAAATGGCAACCTCCATGGCTTGAAATGATATTTCCTTTGACCTCGAATCCTTGCGATTTGGCATCGCGTGATTTTGATGTTTTGTTCGGAAATTACGCCCTTCCAAAGTCGCTGTTCCCAGCTAGTAAAGAAGTATGACTTTTTTACATAAATACAATCCATTTCGATTACATTTTGAATCAATCATTGTTACGAAATTGTAGTATCACATGAGGTCTTTCCAACAACATGAAAACCACTAGATTCGAGTTGCAATTTCTTTTGGTGGCTCACCTGGTCTATCCAAAACTCTTATTTCAACACCGTTTTCTCCATTAAATTTAATGGAGAGAACACCATGTTATGCGAAACTTTCGTAATTTTTGAAAAATATAGGAATTTCTGTTATATCATGGAACATGATTTTTTGGACATACAAAAATTTTCTAGTTGATCTCGTTAGTTCGAATATAGAAGTTCGTCATGGAAAAATCTATTTCCTTTAGAAAAGTTTGATGCAATTTTTGAAGAAAAAAGAGTGAGGACTGATGGATCTAATATTTTTGGTTTTCTGAAAAATAAAATAAATTAATTTCCAAAAAGAACAATTATTTCAGACGATTCATGGAGTTATATATTTGTTGGGTCATTGGGTGCATGTCGAGGCCATTGACTTGAAATCGAGCCTCAGAGGGCATTTACGTAATTTTGGTATGTACGGGCTTTTCCAGCCCAAGTGCATCCAGCCATTGTTCAGGTACTAGGAAATTTGAGATTGAGTCGTGCGGTTGGAATTAGCGATTCATTGAGTTAAGTAATTTCTACCACTTCCATATTTTGTAAGATATTGCATGACATGATTTGCTGAGAAAAAGCTATGTTGTGACATGGCATGTGTTTTTTAAGTATATAAATAAATATTATTCCATGGCATGCTCTTTTGAACACAAATTAAGCGTTGGATGCTTTTTTTTTTTTTGAAAATATTTTTGAC
Source organism: Corymbia maculata (assembly GCA_014182735.1). Classification (NCBI taxonomy): domain Eukaryota; kingdom Viridiplantae; phylum Streptophyta; class Magnoliopsida; order Myrtales; family Myrtaceae; genus Corymbia; species Corymbia maculata. Next base: position 11,729,232 of record CM024683.1, on the reverse strand, counting down.
CAAAACGCTATTTGTAAAAAAAAATTGTGTGTGTGAGCACATAGACTAATACTGTTTCAAGGCTTAATCATGACCGACGTCATTTACGGGGTTTATTCATAGCTAGTGTGATTTTTGGAGCTTAGCCATAACTTATAATATTTTTGGGCCTTGTCTAGAGCGTAGTGCCACCCTAAGGTAAGTGAACGGATCACTAAGAGATCACTAAGAGTGTGCAAATGGTTCCTTATATGAGGTGATGTTTACAATTGGTTTAAGTTTTCTCAAATCTTACCGATGGCTATTTTCATCGATTCGGTTTATTATGCAAATTTTGTTGTTTTCCTACGAGTCGCCGGTAACCTAATTTAGGTTAGTAAGATGTCAAATGAAACATGGGAGATCACTTTGCTTATGCAAACCAAGGATTTGCGAATAGGGACTTGATCACGCTACAATCTATTGATCACCCAATTTTGGTACCTTTTCTCATTATTTTGTAAACATTTGATCATGCGATCTTATCCAATTTTTTAGTCTCCAAGCGTGCCCATTTAAATTATCATGCTTCCACGAAATTGTGCAATTATATCTATCAATCACTTAATCACAACACAAAAAACGAAGTAAATAAAGTACAGAAAATAAACAACTAAATCAGTTCTATAAAAAAATTTAAAATATGTTTATTTTATTTTATTTTATTGGATATTTTTCCTATTGGCATTGTTGCACTTGCTTCATGACATTGCCCCCTACTCTCCGTGTGAAATTACTAGAATATGGGAATAGAAAACTCGTATGGGAAGAAATAGGTAGGGATTAGAACCATGTCACAAATGAATTTATTAGCCTTTTTTTATGAAAAAAAAATTAAATAAAAGGTGTGTGAAATGAAAAAGGCAAACATGATATCTATCAATGATGATACTGAATTTACTTAGTTGACGAGCTAGTTAAAGAATGTCCGTTTGTATGGTTAAATCCATATTAAGAAGGAATTGATTTTATCGATCCGTTTGATACGATTTAAATAAATCGTACGAAATCATATAGAAAGTCTTATAACTTTAATTATACAAGTGAAGCCCGTGATCGGTTGAAGTCCATAGCATGTTGGAGTTTTTCTTTTTCCCAAGCTTTACAGTCACCATGCTGTCATTTAAAGTATCCATCAATGTGAAGTTAAAATATGTAAACTGCCTACCAATAGACTTTTCGGATTCCGGAAACAATAGCCGGCTTCGTACACAAGGTGTGATGCGGATCGTGTGCACGTGACTCCACTATAGCACTGCCCGCATGCCCGACCCGGTTTGGTAAAATCAACCAACCCGCCTCCGACTCCAAGCCACCAGCCGGGGCGTTCTCGTAAATTCGTGTCAAATCTGCAATCAATGTCCACAGCAGCAAATTATTGCTGCTCGGGGCACTTTAATTTTTCATTATCACGATATCTGAAGAAGCTCTGCCCTCGCCACATCATTACTCCCTAGAACAAAGGCCCTAAGTTAAGCATGTGATTAATCTATGGAATGCAAATTCTCGCAAAATGCCTACGTCAAATTAAGCCCTCAATTTCATGAACTTATGTTTTTTTATCCTTCTTATTATTATTCAAGAGATATTTCCTAAGAATGAAGATGGCACATCTAGCAACTTGTAACCTAAATCTATATTTGATGATATAGTGGAATGATTGAAAATGGTAACAATGTGGAGCAAACACGCCCGTTTTCTTTTTATCATAATATTTATGTTATAACTATGAATGATTCATTCTAAATGATGATGGACACCACTAAAATAAACAAAATGAATTAGAGATTGACAATCTTCGAATATCACGATAATGAAAAAGCCATTCAAAACAGACGGTTTGAGTAGTTTCGTAACAAAATAAATGTCAGTCCACTAAATACGATTATATATAATAGTGTAAACATGATATATCTTGACAGTAAGCGATTGGATGCGACTCGAATTGTGCAAATAAAAAGACGTATATCATGGATCATAACTTTTGGTACATAACTCATCGTCCAAAGGCATTTTCCTTCTTATGACAACAAAATGAACGATAGAAAAATCCACTCGAAGTTTCACTACCTCAGTCAAAAATCTTAATGTGATGAGGTGAGAATTCACATTATGGCACGGTTGCTACGAAGAAAATGAGAACGACTTTGCTAGAAGCCTTCCTCTTTAACCTGGACTCTCTCATGAAATTGTCCCAAGCATAGATGACGTGTGGATGCCCCCATGTTGTCAACACAAAACATAAAACGTCCATTCGGATGATATACCCATCTATTGGAAAATTTAGATCTCGTTACTGCAGAGAGAAAAAATCTGGGCACAATTTTTGCTTCACTTTTTCTTTCTTTTTTTGAGCTAATACCATCGAAAATTCCAAATTAGTGAACTCTTTATCCGACGATCAGTTTGTTTATGTGATGGGACGACTTGGTTGCTCCATGACGACAGCCTGGTTGCGTATCGGTGATGGCCCGGTATTAATTCAGCCGTGCGCCAGTCACGGACTGGGCTGCTCTTGAGGGTGACAACCGAATGAAGTGGCCAGAGTCAACTTGGCCGAATGATGGAAGAGCCGCTGGAGCGGGAGCTTGAGAAAGATCCAGTGAATAAGAGAGAAGCTTCTGATCATGTATTGTGACTTAATGGATTCAGAGTGTGCATGCGAGAATCTCTACGGAAGATCTAGGGAAGATGAATGTGGAGAGAGTCGGAGATGGAACCTGCCGTCTGGTTTGTGCTGGCTGTTCGTGTCGGTTTTCCAGAGGGTGTGTCGCCTGAAGGAGAAGAAATTCAGAGGGAAGCATTAGGAGCTTTTGAGAGAGTCTTGATGTCTGTTCAGGTTGGGTGCGCCTGAAAAAGACAAACGGAGTGAGAGAGAGTTGCTGTCCGCTGGTGATGGTGAAGATGGACAGCCACGGATGAAGAGGATGGCACTACTTTTTTTTTTCTCCTCTTATGGCTGTCCTGGTTTTTTGTGCGTAAATGTCTGAAGATCTCTGTGTCTTTCTGAAGAAAAAAGGGTCATGTATGCGTAATTTCCAGTTAGAAAAGGAGATATGAACGCGAGCAGAGGTACATAAACATGCAGACAAAGTCGCGTAGAAATAGAGACTGCATGCGTTCCTCAACTTGAAGGTCACGGCTACTACAGAAAGTAGACAATCTAAGCATCAAATGATATTGGTGATTACTAACTTATTAGAACATTAGAAAATTTATTATAGCATTGAAATTTACTTATAATACCGATAAAATTTAATAAGAGTTCATAATTTACGAATTTATTTGAAAGTTGGTAAATTCTTAGTAATATTGGTGATTTCCTAACAAAAGAAAACTTGACATTTATTAACACTTAAATTTTTGTCAAATGATCAATTTTAATACTTTACAAAAAATAGTAACTTGCTTTCATAAAATATAAATATATATCATTAATTAAATGTAGAGTTCTTGAAATCTAGTACATTTTCTAGAATGGGATTAGTTTTCTTGGAATCTGCTTCCTCAAAATAAAAAAATAATAATGTAATAGCAAGAAGAAAGGATCTCACAATCTCCTCCTTCAAGGCCATTCTTCCCACGCGCGTACAGCCACCATCAACCACCGCTAGTCCCCGGTCTTCCATCTTCGGCACCGTGTGCAGCTGAAGGCGAACTTGGTGACCTCAGCAGGAGGGAAGTACAGATCTCTCTCTTTGCTCGGATCCTCCATAGTGTATCGGATGAAAGTTGGGATCTCAACTCCGTGGATGCAAGATGGAGAACCAGAGATGAACAACGGAGGATGCAATCGACAGACTCCACAACCTGATCATGACGATGCTCCAGCGAACGCGAATCTCCTCTCTCTCTCTCTTTCTCGCTGGAACCGTTACGCTCCTCCCTCCCGATACATTTTCTGGCAGAGCTTCAGCCGACGCACCAGAAGCTCTGTTTTCGGATCCTTTATTCCCGCTGTTTAAGAGCTAGCTTTCCGCGTCCTATCTTTGTCCATCCGTTCCTGAAGCTCCAGACGTTCGTTCTGCCCTTCCACAACGATTGTAGAAGCTCCAGTCTTGCCTAAAACCAATGTCATAGAGAGGAGGCTGAGTGTCCCCTTTTTTTTTTTTTGTCGTCCTCGTTTTCTCATCTTCCGCCAGCAAAACACTTCACCCCTCTAAATCGTCAAATCTGCCTTGGACAGCCCCACGGCATACTGCTCTGTTATGCCCTGTGTTCGTGATTGATATCGTCCTTTGCTTATTCGTCTCTAAACTTGAACTGGAGTTGGACCGGAATCAGCTTGGTGGAATTTCAATTTGCGCGGGTTTGGACTCCGTACCATCAGCCGCAGGCACACTTAGCAGGTCGTATCTTCCCTGGTTAAACTCTAAATGTGAACCCTTGATTGTTGCAACAACAAAGTTACAATGTTTCACCGGGCATGTAGTGCACCATTTTGACAAGACATAAAAAAAAAACAATTGCTTCTATTGCTCAGTCGACTTTCAAGAGAAACAAATAAAACAAAATCTATATGATTAAATGGGCTTATCACCTTTCGAATTTCTGTTCAATTACATCTTCTTTTTTGCGTTGGTTGGTCACACGGAGGTCTTTAACAATTTAGATAATAGTGAACAGAACTTTAGAGAATCATTCATCATCAATGCGCATAGATTGCTAAGCCTATATAAAATTCTAAAACACGAAGCTCTAGAGTTGCCTCTTGACCTATGCTCTGTTTTGCCATCTTTTCATGGTACTGCTTTACTGGATCATCGTTGAGCCATTGCCACAAACAAGATTAACCATTTCTTTGTTCCATAAGGTTGTGTGTTAAAAGTTGGTTCGAGAGTGACGTGTTTGTGTGCAATGCGGTGGTGTCAATGTATGGATGGTGCCATTGTGTGAGACGATGCGAAGAAGGTGTTTGATGATTGTCCGAAAGAGTGATATGTAATGTTGCCTCGTTGAATTCGATTAGGCTCAGGCTGGGACCATATGATTGGGTCAATTGCTTGCTTGCTATTACACTCTGATAATAAATGATAGCAAAAGCCAAATCATTGTGGACTTTGCAAATTGCATGTGTTGCGTGTCATCGTTTTCCATGCCTTCATGACCATGAAAACACCCCACCACTATTTCCCAAAAACTTGGCCTCAGGAATGCACGGCGGAAGGAGAAAATGAAAAGATAGGAAGGGAGGGAGAAAAAGGAAAAAAAAAAAAGAAAGAATTGGGGGGGGGGAGGGGGGGAGAAATGGGGGGTATGGGATTTGACTGGAATGCCCTTTGCTCTGGACGAAGCAAACCACGGAGCCAGCCGACTACATCAGCTACTATCTAGTTTATAGGATTTCATCCCCAGCAAAATAAGCTAAGTCAAGCATCTATCTGTTCAGTTGCTTGCTGTTACACTCTCACAGCTCATTTTTCATGTATTTTTGTCTCTATCCATATTTTCTTTTTAATGTTTCTTGTCCTGATTAAGTTTGTCGTTGATCTTTGCAATCGTTGGGCTGAAAACTTGTAATTGTGTTGGGTGATGGTCTGTGCCATATCTTCAGATATGATTTTTCTCAAGTTCTAAAGTCAGATTGAAGCGTTAGTGTCATGTTAAACCCAAATAAATATGTGTGGGTGATTATTCTTTGATCCTTGAAGTGGACGGTGCTGGAATTTCACAGTGAAGAGAAGAATAAGAAACTTTGGATGAGAAATTGATACAAACTCATTGATCTTAAGTTTTGAGCTAATTTAATGCCTTCTTGGTTCAAGTTGATACATTCATTGATATCTTCCTCATAGTTCTCGATCGAATTCATGCTTTATCTACATGCTATGAGCAATAGTAAAAATGTGAACATATTAAAGAACTATCTAGCTATTAATGCGATTGCACCACAGAATCCATTCACTATTCTCCCTAAAGAGAATTTAATTAATAAGTTTTCCTTCAAGTTGGAGTTGTGAGATCAATGGAAATTCTAGTAAATTTCAACGTTCGATGCACACTATTAAAGATAGCAATATAAGTTAATAAGCTGAACTTAAATCACTTGAAAAATGTCAGGAGGAGAGACAAATGACATCTAGCAATTCAAACTTTTATCAAGCATGACAAAAACAAATAGAACAAATTTAATCCTAAACAAGATGAATTAAATTCATGGGCTTTGCTAGATGTTCCATGAATTTTTCGAAGGTCAGGTTTTCATGCTAATATCTCTAAATTATTAAAGAAAAAAAAAGTTGCTTCACTCACCAAAATTGAAAAGTTATCAGAAAAAGGAAGAAGTACTCACTAGAAAATGTGATCTCCACTGGTTAAAGTGGATATATCATCATGGCTTACAAAGATGCCATTATTATTGCAATAGAAAATCCATATTTTCTTATTGTCCATAGATAAAAATTTAACACGATTTTGATGGTCATCATCCTTATATAAACAATTTTCTTTATAAATTGGGGTACTACATGAAATTTTGAGTTGTTAGGCAACCTTTAGTATGGGACAAAATGGAAAACCAATTGAAGACGGGATCAAACCTTAGCCTTGAATTCATTCCCACTTCTAGCATAGCTAGGCTTTGTCACTATTGTTGTGCAGTAAGGGCAACTCTTTGCCGTGCTTTGTCACCATCCTTCAAATGAAACATTCCATTACTTCATCTGGTAATGTAGGGATGTCAACAATTCAATTTGATTTGGTTTAGATTTTCAAGAAATCTGAACTAAAATGAACCGATAGGGTGCGATTTTGACTTGAATCACATACGAACCTAATCGAAAACCTATTTTGGTTAGGTTTGATTTTTCAATTTTCCTATTTTTGCCTTATTTATTGAAACCAAACTAGATAAGGGGTGAAAAAGAAGAGAGATTTTAAGCCAAACGTTCATTTTTTGTTGAGAATTTCGATTTGGCTCAATCAATCAAACTAAACCAGAAAAAAATAACGGTTATTATTCAATTATTCAAATCAAATCAAATATAGACAAAATCTCGATTCGGTTCGGACACCCCAATTAGGGAGAGTTGTCCTTATTAGCTTTCTTGAATCATCGGACGATGCGGGCGTTTTGCCCCTTTGCGAAATCAAATAAGTTTTCTTCTTCATTTTTGGGGAATAAAACGAGCAAACTGAGTGTAGGGATATCCCCATTGAGCGCCATCCCCAAGGGATAATATGGACGTCCATGTTTCCACACCCTGACAAAACGAAACGAGCGAACGAACAATGACGTGGACATTGCCGTCTTTTGACTAACAGTACTGTCCTTTTCCCCGCAGGTCATCCGCTAGAGTTAACGGCGTCAGCTCGGCTGGCCTTTTTACCCCTTGACTGCGAGGGCGACCGGCCGTTAGGATTCGGGATGTGGCATGCAGCGCGGCCGCCACGTCATCGAAGATGCTGATCCTTGTGCGGGCCCGGATTAGAAGGTTTGCTGGACGGCGGTGATTCGATGGCTGCGAGGGTTCATAGGGTTTTGATGATATGCGACGGACTGGATGATTTCTCTCTCCGAGCTCCTCCTTTATTTTCCTTTTTCGCCTGCCGGTGCTGGTCTAAATAGACATTTCTGTTATTACTCGGAAATTACGAAAATTATGAAAATCATGGAATATTGTGAAAACCTTCTAATCGATCTGATTAGTTCAAATATAGATATTGATTGTGGAAAATTCTAATTCCTCTGAAAAATTCAGTGCAATTATTGAAGAAAAAGAAGTTGCACAAGTGACATTGAAAGGATATAATTTTTTCGGTTTTCTGAAAAATAAAATAAACTAATTTCTGCAAAGTATGATTATTTCAGATGATTGAAAGAGTCAAATCTTTGTTGGGTCATGGGATACCGGGTCAAGGCCATGGACCTAAAAACGAGTCTCGGAGGGCATTTACATAATTTTGGTCCGAATAGGCTTTTCAGCCCAAGTGCATTCTCAGCCATTACTTAGGGACGGAGGAAATCTGAAATTGAGTGGTGTGGCTTGAATTAGCGAATTATCGAGGTATGTAATTTCCACCACTTCCATAATTTGAAAAAGTGCATGACATGATTTGCTCAGAAAAAACTATATTGTGACATGGTCTGTCTTTTAAAAGTATATAAGTAAATATTGTTATATAGCATCCTCTTTTAGAAAGCTCGATTAAACATTGAATACTTTTGAATCTCTCTTGTTTGGAAATATTTCAAACTGAAATGATATATTGTGTGAAATGAATACTGTCCTGGGTAGCGCACCCGCGACAAATATTGTTTGGCTCGGTTACTTCATCATTCAGATTGCCAACTTGATTTCCAATACTGGGGCACAAGGGATTGCAGAATCCAATTCACTCAGTGAATGGAGGATCGACAAAGCATAACGAGGGTAATCGGGATTCCGATGTGATTTTTGGGGCTGCTGGAATAAAACTCGTATAGTGCCATTGAAATCGTTCAGTGTTATTAATCATTGTTGAATTCTTGTATTTAAGCTGCAATGTGTCCATGTTTCTTTCAGACTTTATGTCCCTTTCACTCAATTTGAAATAAAATCATGCCAAATCTTATGAAATTATTATCAACTGTCTTAAAGGTTTAAATTATTAGATGTATGTATGATAAATTTAAATATTCTAACAAATATTTTTTGATGAATAAGTTCCAAAATGACAAAGGAAATTGTAAATATTTATCGAAAATAAATCGCAACTTCCTTTCTAAAAGAGGAGACAGTACATAAAATAATGGTCAAGAATCACATAGGGACACATTCTACCAAGACGGAGGATCATACGGCGATTTACATGCACCACCGTAGGTACAAGTCGAAAATTGCAGAACCAAGCACGAGAGTTATCAATTCGTTCAATGGGCGGATGGAGGATTATTAGTAACATAAGAAGCATAATCAGGATTCGGAGTCGTCTAACGGGGATTGAATAATTGCATCGAGGTGTCCTACCATATTGAAGCTTATTGCCTGAGAGAATTGAGCCAAAAATAAAGTTAGGAGGTGTCGGTAGCGGAGGCCGACAGCAGTGGCGGCCGTGCTTTGGTTTGGAGGTTTAGATAGGTGTAGGAAATTCATTATTTGGGCGAGGGATTTTCGAAAAAAGAAATGATATTTTTTCTAAAAAAGTCGGCAAGTATAAATAGTGTAGTGGTACAACGTGGTCAATAAAGGTAATTGCTAAATATCAAATTTCTAATTGAAAAAATTGAAGTATGAAAGTGAAAACCGACTGAAAAATTGAAGTATGTTTTTGATATTTTCATATGATTTTGTCACACAAGAACATTAAGAAAGTAATCTAAAAATCTTAAATTTATTGCATCTACGTCAATTTGGTAATTGACCTTTCAAATTAACTAATTTAGTCGTAAATCTTTTAATAATTTACCAATTGAGTCACTTTTGTCAATTTTAACTGAAAATCGTTGACGTGATATCGATGTCCTACATAACGTTGTTAGCGTTAATGTTGGTGATTTTTGTGCTTTTTTTTTAATAATTTTTTTCTTATTCTTTGCATTTCTTTTCATTGTGCAAGCAATGGTCGATGTCGGCCTTGCCCAAGGCCTTCAAGGCCGCACTGGCCATGAAGGCCCTCATCCGAGGTTGATGAGGTTGGGATAGTCTTGCTTAGGGACTTTGTGGCCTCGCTAATAGTTAGCAAGGGTGTTGAGGCCCTCAAAAGATTTAGAGCCTCTTAGGCGTAAAGGAAAAAAAATTTAAAAATTATAATTTTTTTTGTTTATTTTAATAACATTTAAGATGATCAGTATTTATATAAGTAATTTTTATCACAAAATAGCTAAATGAGCTCAATTAACAAATTTGTCAAAAGATTAATGACTGAAATCAAAAGATTTAAAAATTGAATCGATACGAGTACAATAAGGCCGGGACAATCTTATATTTTTGGTAGGATACCAAAAAGGAAAATTAGGAGCCGTATGTATATCACGAGAAAGGAAACGCGTTCAAAAGAAAAAAAATGAAATATTCGTTTTTCAATTAGCAATTTCCAATAAAAAATCCACTCGAGAGTTCCACGTCGGCACGTCAGACGCCTTAATTTGTCGTCCTTAATTTTGTCATCCTTAATTTTGGCCGGCTTTCAATTAAATAGGGGAGAGGATAAACTCTCCCTCACTACACTGCAACATCACAGTGTACAGGTCGCCACCGCCGGCTGGTTGCAACCCGCTGCCATCGCCAGGTCACCGGTCGCCTCGGGTCACGCCAGGTCGCCGGCCGCCGGACGAAGGGCGGTGGCGAGAGGCTGGCGACTAGCGGTCGGTCGATGGCGAGTGGGTGGGGGCGGCCGGTGATAGGTGCCGGTGATTGGTGACCAGCGTCCGGCAGTGGCAGCCGACGATCGGCGATCGGTGTCTGAAATCTGCAGCAGTGGGCGGCGACCGATGGCAGCGGTAGGCGGCGAGCGGCGTGCTATAAACAGTGAGTAGTCTCCAAGAAATAATTTCTAGAAATTGTTCTCAGGAATAAGAAGCTACTTTTTTCTATTTCTCATTTCTACTCTAAATCCATTCTCAAGAACAACTTTATATTCCTAGGAATAGAAAAATCAATTGGCGTTATCAAACGCGTTTTCTATTCTTTTTCTATTCTAGGGAACAAAAGAACAGAAAAATAGAGAAACATAAATGTTAACAAATGGAGCCCAAGTGTCTTTGAGAAGCTGACCTGATATTAAAGAAACTCTCTCTCTGTAATGTAACATTGGCAAATGAAATGGGAAACATGGGCGCTCTTAATTTTAGTGCGAAAGTTAGGCAAGACAGCTGCTGGTCTGGCCTTTCAAAGAGCTAGCCATAGTGAAGTTAATGATGTACATGAGCTGTGGTGATTTACATTTCAATTTTTTGCTTACCCTGGATAATCTGACATGAACATAAAAGAAAAAGTGAAGTTCATCTAATAGAAACGTCCGATTCAACAATCACTCACACTCTAGCACCTCAGCTGCGGTTGCAGAAGGTTACCAAGTGGATGTGACTCTATTTGGTAATGATTTTTCCAGCAATATTTGGAAATGCCATATGACATTCCATGATGTGACTGATCTCTTGCATCATTTTTTTGTATTTCATCTTATTTCCATTTGCTTTCCTTATGTGGCTTTAATAGGACATATAGCCTATAAACTTCCGTTATTCAAAGATGCTGAAATGTTCCACTATATTGGAGTGTGCTAAGTTAGTACTGAGTACGAAAAAGCATCCCTGATGCAGACAATGAAAAATGAAATATCTCATAGAAGTATAGTAGAATCTCTCAGTCATTTGTATGATACTGGCTCTTGAATTGATCCTTAAGATGCGTGGATAGTTCATAAATGGATAATCTGTCCATTAGCACTTAAATATATGGGAAAACTTCGGCAATCACAACTGTGCTGGTATATATATTTGTCCTTATGGAAACAGAAACGAGCTTCTTCTTGTTGTAGCAAGTTTGACTACTCTCACCGAGAGAAACCGTGAGAGAACATTTGGCTGGAGGACCAAATGGGGTATATAGCTGGCTTAGAGTTGAACTTGCTTGTGGGCAGTTTAGTAGCTCAGGACTGCCGTTGATACGTAGCTTAGACTACTGAGGCTGAAGCTGATGTGCAACACCTCTAACAAGACAAGATTCGGAAATGTATGAATTGAGATTTGCCTGATCGTGTGCTTTAGGCAACACCATGTTCAGATAATATATGACAACTTAGAAAATTTTAGGAACACTTTGGTAATTTTAACATTGTCTCTTGATGCCTTGACTCGAAATTTTGAGCTTGAATATTATTTGAGATTTGTACATGCCTAGTGCTTTGTAAAAATCATAGATCAAGAATAATCATGATCTCCCCTAGTTATACTTAAGTTACATTTTCTTTTTTTAGTTTTCTACTCTTAAGTAAACTTGACAGACTTCAACTGAAACTTGCTGAAATTGAACAAACAGAACAGAATTCTCATTATTTTTGTGGATTTTTCATTCAAGCTAATGTTAGAGTCTATTTTAATAGTTGGGTCATTGTCCATGCATGAGCATCCTAGTAAAGCAAGTGACCAATGCTACTCTGAGAAGAGAACTGAGTCCTTAAACCACCCTGCTCCTAAGAGTGTATGGGTTGGTTAGCGGTCCAAAATCCTGAGTGATGATAGAAACACGACAAAGAGAATAGAACAACTGCATCTAGGGTTTTATGGGGTTGAAAAGTAAAAAACTAAGAAAAAGTTTCGAGCTGAAGGAATAAGTACTCGAAAGGGCATGGAAGCATGTTTTGGTGAAGCTTTTTTGCTGGAGTTGGCTCTACAGCTTGCATCAGCTGTTTCTGAGAAAGGTATTGCCTGCTTGTCCAAATTTATTTTGGGTTTGGATAGTTTAAGACCTCACAGTGATCTGTCCATGCTTCAAAACGTGAGCAGCGACATAAATTGTTTCTAAGTTCAGTTGTTCTAATTTTACCTTATACTTTTAAGGGAATTTGTAGGAGTTAGCGGCTGTGGCCTTCTTAGAGTAATTGAACATGCAAGTCATGATCTTAGGGTTGTCAAGATGATTACGATAACTACTTTTCCCAAGGAAATGGCCCAAGTCCCACTGAATGCCTCTCTTTGGAATTATCCCTAGTCACCTCTTACCATTAAAATTGTTTGGTTGTGCTAAGTGGGAAGACTATCATGAGCCTGTTGGATTAGTCGAGCGTATAGAATGCCTAACACCAAATCATAGAACGGTACAGAGAATCGGCAAGAAACATATGTCTCAATTTTTGTTATCTCTACAAACCTATGAAGCATGTAATTCATCTCAAGCATCATTACTAATGTTGGCCAATGGCATTACTAGGTCATTGCAAATTGGCCATTGTAATCCTTGGTTGTGCCAAAGTTAAAAATTTTCTCCTTCATAAGATTTGACCTATATTTCAATTATATAATAATGTTTGAGATGGTCGAGTTCAATCTTTACAAGCGCCCTTTCACCTGAGTGATTAAGTCAATAGGAAAACTCGGGGAAAACTCGGGGAAAGTACAACGCAAGTGCCAAAACTTGGCACAAATGGACACTTAAGTGCCAAAAGTTACAAAAGGTACAGTTAAGTGCCACTTTTAAAAAAAATTGGATCACTTAAGTGCCAAGTCGCCGGAACCCTGCCGGAAATCCTATGTGGCATTTTTTTATTAATTTTCTTGCCTAAGTGGCTCGTCGGAAATTGAATCGGCCAAAAATCAGCCAAAACGACGTCGTTTTGGCTAACGTGATTTAAAAATTATTTATTAAATAATATTAAATAATTAAAAATATATTATTATAAAATCGATTTTATTAATAAAAAAAAAAAAAAGGAAGAGGGGATCGACGAGGGGCTGTGCAGCCCTCGCCGCCGCCACCCCACCTCGCCGGGAAGGGCCGACGACGGTGGGGGAGGGTCGGCCGGGGTCGTCGGGCCCGGCCACTAGCCGGCGACCTCGGCCGGCCGGCGACGAGGGCTGCTCGCCCCGGATCTGGGCGAGGCGCGCGGGCCCTCGCCGCCGGCCGACCGGGTCACCGGCCGATGGAGGCCCGACGACCCGGCCGACCCTCCCCCACCGTCACCGGCCCTTCCGGCGAGGTGGGGCGGCGCGGCGGCAGTGAGGCTACACGCCCTCGCCGTCCCCTCTTCCTTCTTTTTTTTTTTTTTTTTTAAATAAAATCGATTTTAATTTTTCAAAAATCTGACGTGGACAATTTTTTTTAAAAAATTGCCACGTGGATTTTTTATTTTGAAAAAAATGCTCCGTCAAGAAATGAAGTCGTCGGAAAATGGACACGTGGCAATTTGGCCGGAATTTTTCGCCGTTGGTACTTAAGTGATTCCTTTTGCTCCGATTTTGGCACTTAAGTGTACATTTTGTAACTTTTGGCACTTAAGTGTCCTTTGTGCCAACTTTTGGCACTCCAGAGGTCATGTCGGGAAAACTCGGTGGATAGTTAATGAACATGGTAAAGCATCGACACAATATAGAGTTAAAATTATAGTTGCTTTGGGGGGTTGGCGGTGGGGACGACACCTAGTGTCAAAACTCTAGGTGTAGCAAAAGAAAAAGGTGAAGTTTCTACTTGTACGTGACGGTAATGTAGAGTGAATGAGCTCTTGAAAGAGTTGGTCATGCTTGTGGACAGAGAACTTTATTAATGAAGTTTGCAGGCTTATTAATTTTAGTACCTGGAGGAATTACACGCTCTCATGCGTAAGAACGATTATACAGTCCTTTCTGAATTCACGCTGTCATGCCAATCGACTGCTGCATGATTTACATCTTCAAATTCTCCGATGACTTACTGCATTATTTTCATCTTCTGCTGCATAACTGATAATTTATCCAAAGAAAAACATGTACTCTTTCTGAGCAACTTTGCTGTTACTATGTTATATGTTCATAAATTTTTGGACCATTACAAAAAGAAAGTATTTCCCATAAATTAGGAAAATAAGCAAGAAGTTTCCTTTTCATGGGCCCTTCGATACAAGGTATGATACCTACAAATGTAAATAGACTTGCACAAGGAGGAATTTATTCCCTTGCTGCTAAAACCGCGACCTGAAAGATTATATCACCAATTCACCATTGCTCTGAGGCTGATTCTACTACACATGACCGATTCCTTTAAGTTGATGCCAGTATGATGATACAAAATGATCCAGATCAATCGATGGGCTTCAGCAACTGCAGAAAATATGATATCTACAGAAAATTTTGGGTACTACAATACTAATCATGACCAGTAGTCTCACTTTTCGTGTTGGTCCTTCCACCTTATCGCATAGTGTAAGTCACACTCTAATTTTTGAACAAAAGGGGAGAATGGCTGTCTTTCAAGAGAAGGACAAAGCCAATCTCGCCAGAGACTAACTACACCAAAAACGTATGTATCTTGGCCCAAAGCTAATACCAAAAGAAGATAGCCCAATAATCCAAACGAACAAAGCTGTTGCTCCTACACGTCATGAGGTAGCGACTCTGAAAGGTTTAAGAAAAGTGAGTGAAGTTATCTATGGGATTGGGCACCAACTATGCACATTTTACAAGCATCACCTTTGCTACAAACATTTAACCAAACTTACACAGCCAAGGCAACGTAATTGTATTAAAAGATCAAGATATTTACTCGCAACAAAGCAATTCAGCATAAAACAAAACTAGACAAGGTATCAATTGTCAATTGATCAATCTCCCGCCCATTGTCATACACTCGGCCATGTTTATTCTCTTGGCCCTCCACCAAGGCGCCCCCCCCCGCGACGGCGTTATAGTTCTCATTCTAATATTAACCTGTGGCTGAGCCCACATAGGATATACTGGAAAATAGTGAGTATACCCAATAATGACAACTCCCAACGAGGGGTTCTGTGTAGTAACAAGGGCACAAGAATCCAACAATATCTCTTTCATTCAACTATAGAACAATTCTACAGTTCACTTTGTTAGCAAATTTACAAACTCCATCATATGACACTTTCCCAAAGGATCTCCTTGCTACAAACTATTTTGGAAATCATTTCAGACTAACTTTATGTGTAAGGCAACCAAATTACAGGCAACTCCAAGTGATGAAAAGGGTGTCAATGTCCAATCGGGCTTTTATTAAACAAATGCTCCAAACACTTTCACTTTCTTTTCTAACACCATGTTATGGTTCTATGCTTATTCTTATACCATACATATGCCAAGTTTATGGTTTTTCAAGAAATTATATGAGTGTTGTAAGAACATGTTTGTATGCACTTATTCTATTCCCCGTAAATAATATTCTATTATTTTCCTGAACAAGCAATGTAATTTCACCTCAAGAAGGTATCTTGAACACCATATATGATCTACTGCTTCAATTCCCATGCTTGGACATACTTGGTGTTCCCACTGTATATAGAAGCCAACGTTGATGGCAGCAGTTTTGCCTTTTTTTTTTTTCCAAAAAAACAGGCAAGATGGAGCTGAGAGATTACCTGGCCTGGTATCACCTCTCCATTGGTGCCACTAATGTTGACACCAGCATATAACAAGCCTTATAGTGAGTAGTCTCGGTCAAATGACTTATCAGCCCCAACACCACAGTAATAACTCTCCTAAATGAACATAAAATCTCATATCAAAATATAGATTTGCTCACCAACTTAAGCGTATAATCCAACTATACCTAGGAAAATTCATTGTGAAACAATTTCTCACCTAGCGACCTGGGTATCCTCAATAGGCCAACCCAATGGCCATAGAATATATGTCTGCAGTAAGGTTTTTTCTTGCTCAATCCCATATCTAATGTGAACAATTAACCAAAAGTCTTGAACTTCTCTACTTCAAAACTTTTTAATTCCCGATAGAAAAATCATGTTTTTGGACCCCAACTCGCCGTTTCGATCCCAACTCGCTGGAAAAGTGCCACGTCAGCATTTTGGCTGGATTTTCTTGTCGTCGGCACTTAACTGATCCTTTTTTGTTCCAATCTTGGCACTTAATTATACATTTTGTAACTTTTGACACTTAAGTGTCCTTTTGTGTCAAGTTTTGGCACTTGGGTTATACTTATGCCCTTAGACTACTGAGGTTGAAGCTGATATACAACACCTGTAATTAGGCAAGATTCAGAACTGCATGAATTGAGATTTGCCTGATTGAATGCTTCATAGAGTCCATGTTCATATCATATATAACAACCTAAAAAAACTTTAGGAACACTTTCGTATGTTAAGACATGTTAGCATTGTCTCCTGATGCCTCGACTTGAAACCTTGAGCTTGAATATTATTTGAGATCTGAACATGCCTAGAGCTTTGTAAAAATCATAGATGAAAAATAAATCAGGATCTCCCCTAGTTAAATTCAAGTTACATTTTGTTTTTAGTTGTATACTCTTGACTAGGCATGATACACTTCAACTGAAACTCGCTGAAATCATTCAAAGAGGACAGAATTCTCATTATTTTCGTCAATTTTTTTTTTTTGAAGGCAATGTCAGAGTACATTTTGATTGTTGGGTCACTGTCCATGCACCTCTTTAAGAGCATCCTAGTAAAGCAGGTGATCTAAACCATCATGAGGCTCGAGTTTTATGTGGTTGTAACTCAGAAAATTTTTGGTGCAGAAAGAAAAAGAATTTGAAGGACATTAAAGCATGTTTTGGTAAAGCTTTTTCCTGGAGTTGGCTCTGCAACTTGAATCAGCTGTGTCTGAGAATTGCCTGCTTGTCCAAATTTGTTATGGATTTGGATAATTTAAGACTTTGGAGTGATCGGTTTGTGCTTCATTTTCTCTTTGTTTTACTTTACCGTTAGCAACACAAAATGCTTCTAAGTTCACTTGTTCTAATTTTAGTTTATACTTCTAAAGGAATGTGTAGGAGTTAGCGGCCATGGCCTTCTTAGGATGCATTTGGTTTAGCTTTGCAAATGAGCTTTGAGTCTAATGCAAATGTTGAAAGCTCAAAGCTACTTGGGGAAATGCAAATTGGTAAAATTTCTTTGCAAATGAACTTTGAGTTGAATATGTGTTTGGTAAGAAAAAACCTTTTGCAATTGGCTTTAAGGGTATATATATCTTTCTTTTTTTTTAAAATTGAACTAAACCTTTCGTCGGACCAGCAAAAGGCTATGGCCACCGATGAGCTAGATTTGGCACCGACGAAGGTCACGCAACTTAGCCGAGGGTCATCAGAGGTCACACGACCTCAAGCAAGGGTCACTTGACCCAGGCGACTACCACCTGGGTCTCACGGCCTTAGGTGGCTCTCGCCTAGGTTGCCCGAGGTTGTGCAACCTCCGATGGCCCTCGGCTAGGTCACGCAACCTCAACTAATAGTCGCTAGCGCTAGATTTGGCTCGCTGGTAATAGTAGCCCTTCACTGGTCTGACGAAGGGTTGCCTCCCTTTTCAATTAAAAAAACAATAATCAATAACAAAATTGGAAATATGAAGAATTACTGAGGGTAGCTTTGAAAGGAAAAAATTAATTTGAACATATGGCTAAATGCTCAAAGCTCAAAGCTCAAAGCTAGTCCTACTAGCTTTGAGCTTTCAGCATTCTCAAGGGTGGCTTTCAGTTGAAAACCATCTCCAAAGTTAAACCAAACAGTCCAGCATTTCCCCAATGGGCTTTTAGGCTTGAAAACTCCTTGGAAATGCTGAACCAAACGCAGCCTTAGAGCAATTGAATAGGCAAGACGTGATCTTAGGGTTGTCAAGATTATTCCAATGATACTTGTCGAAAGGAAATGGCCCGAATCCTGCTGAATGCCACTCTTTGGGGTCATCTCTAGTCACCTCTTACCATGGAAATTGTTCGGTCGTGCTCAGTGGGGAGACTATCACAAGCCTGTTGGATACTGTAATGCCCAACACCAAATTACAGAACTCTGACAGAGAATCGGCAGGAAACATGTCGCAATTTTTTTCAACTGGAAAATCCTATGAAGCATATAATTCATCTCAAGCCTCATTACTAATGTCGGCCTCGGATTTGGTGTAAATTTTACCAATAGTAGACTGATTGAGATGGATGAGTCCAATGAGAGAAGACGACGGACAATGGATGAACATGGTAAAGCTTCAACACATTGTAGAGTTAAGAAATTAGTGCTTCGGGGAGGTTGGCCGTAGGGATGAGACCTGCTCTCAGACTCTGAGAGTAGCAGAAGAGAAAAACGTGAGGTTTCTATTTGAACATGACAATATTGTAGAGGGAATGGGCTTTTGAAAGAGTTGGTCAAGCTTTTGGGGATCATATGACGAGAATTTTATTAATTAAGATTGGAGGCTCAACTTTAGTAGCTGGAGAAGGATTTATACGCTCTCCTGCGTCAGGTATCAATGGAAATGTCCATTGGCCACATACTATGATGCACTCAGTCTGAGCTTACGACCTATTACAACCGTGATAATTTAAAAACAGCAAGGTATCTGGAAATGTCCATTGGCCACATACATTTGCTTCCAACTTATGACCTATTCCAAGTGCCGTCTATTGATAATCAGTAAATTACAACTGGAAAGGCCTTTGTCACGAAATTTTGTTCTTAGTTGACGACTTTTTACGATGCACCTATCCACGGTCTTTGCTTTCGAAGACATGTGGAAGAATCATTTCAAATTTTGACAATCGTTACAAGTCATAAATCTAATTATGTATTTTCCTGATATTAGAATAAATGTGCCATAGCAACAGATTATATATGTCATAACAAGTTATGTTCCCCATTAGCTTATTTTCTTAGGCCAATTTGTCTGTGGCTGCAAGAAAGTAAAGAAAATTAGATATAAAATTAATTTTTCACTATGAGGAAGGAGTGAAATTATTTTATACTAATAATGTGAAATTTTAGGCAGAGCTACCTGGAGCTCAAAACATATAAATCACTTAAACACGATAACATGAAGTAATGAATTGAACAACACAAACGGTTGGTAATGACAATTCTTCAAATAGCAATACTGTGCGCTCATTTCCGTTTTTTAATAAAGCTTTACGTTAGGGATGTCAAGAATTGAACCAAAACTAAAAAAAAAACCGAACCGAATAGAAATTTCATGCATTTTTTGGTTCGGTTCGGTTTCAGTTCAATTAAGCAAAAATAACTGTTAACTTTTCCAGTTCGGATCAGTTTTGGTTCGATTCGGTTCGGTTAATCGAACCAAACAAAATTCTCAATAAAAATCAAACAATTCCTCTTCTTTATCACCTCTTCTCCACTTAGATTCCAATAAGCAAAGCAAAAATAAGAAAACTGAAAAATCAAACCGAACCGAACCGAATCGGACCGGACCGGATTTTCAATTTAGTTTGTATTCAGTTCAAGATAGTTTTGGTTTGGTTCGTTTTTCTGAAAAACTGAACCAAACCGAACTATTTACACTCCTACTTTACACGTTCTATTTCAGAGGATTAGTTTTAGATTAAAATAGTTAATGGTCGGCTCTTTATTAATGGGTAGCGGGCTTTCTTCAAACTAGCATGAAAGCCACTTTAACGAGACGTTAGTAAATTCCTTATAGGGATGGCATTTTACCAACCATACGTGTAAAGTTTCTCCGAAGCTGGATTAATTTGATGGGATGTTAGTAACTCCTTCAAAGAAGTTGGCAATTTTGTTAAGTTATTAGAATTTCGGTAAATTCTCCATAGTGTTGGAAGTTTACCACTCAATCTTGTGAAATCTTAAAGAAATTGGCAAATAATTAATCTCATGGAATTTTGGCAAATTCCATATGAGTTTGATATTTTGTGTAAATTAAGAAGTTGGTAATTTAATAATTTATCAGGTGTTGGTGAATTTCTTGTAGTACTCTATTATATTACTAGCAACAATGGTAGAATTTAAAAGAAGTTGATGAATTACTAATTTGTTGGGATATTATTAAACTTCTTGTGGGGTTGATATTTTACTAAATTCACTTTCAAAGAAGTTGATGAATTACTAACTTATTGGAATATTAGTAAATTTATCATAGTGTTGGAAATTTACTTGTGAAACCAGTAAAATTCAAGAAGAGTTGGTAATTTATTAATTTATTTGAAAGTTAGTAAATTTCAAATACTTTTTTCATCAACATTATTAGAAACTAACCAACAATTTCAAAATCTATTAACCGCAGAAATTTTGCCGATTTTCTCTTAACCAGGCCCTAGAATCATCAAAGAAGTCCAATCAACGTGTCTTCTTATCCATATTTTAAGAGGAACACCTATCTTACTTATAAGAGAAACGCCTATCTTACTTCTCAAATTTTCTATCTGCTAGATACGGCATGACAGATGAGTCAGCATCAGTAACATTGTTAATGATTTGTTCTATTGTTGAATAAGACAATTGAATTGGTGTGCAGAGATGAAAAGAAAAAGTTCCAAGGTAACTTTCAGTGCTGTAGAAGCGAAAGGTAGGTATGGCCAAATTGCTGTTTTTTGTTTGTACTGAATGAGCATATTTCTCTGCCTCTCAAAGGAAAAAGAATTGCCGTCTTGCATGGACAAACTGGCGCGACCTCAAGGAATGTGGTCCGTCTACACTTACGAAAGTTCTCTAAAGAAGGCATCGGAAAAAATGAAACAAACCAATACATCTCATATTCACTGAATCAAATGCCAACCCCCCTTCCATTCAAAAGAAATTCGGACATGCCAAAGTGAATGACTTTGGCGCACAAGGACACTGAAAATTTCGACGAATCGCACCAAAATATTTAAGTAATTGACAATTCGAACACAGTTGTGGAGACTAATTGCGAATGCAGTGGGAAGCCAATGTAAAGGAAACTAGGTCTAAGCCTGTACACCTAATTTTCTCTCCCTTAGGGAAGCTTTATTTACATGAGGATCTTCTCTCAATGACCTTAATCCGGAGGAAAATGGGTTTCACAGTGTCTCAGCTTCTAGGTCCTCGCAAATTTGATTAATACATTTGGGCTTTTCTCAACCAGCGGCTCGAATTTTAGACCTTCAATGCTAGCTTTTGAGCAGCACGAGCTTCAGCCTCAGGGGTGGGGTCCTGTAAAATTGTAGTTTCAGCAAGTAACGAGGTCATGATGGATGGGTCCATGTTTGAGGTAGGACACCTATATTCCAAGTAACCTTTATATCACTTTAAGCCATTAATTGACTAAGCAAGGAAGGTGAACTTTCTATGTTTTATCAATATTAAGAAATAATATAGCATTCTAGAAAGTTTATTGAGGCACTAAAAGAACTGAGATGTCCAATTTTTAACTTCAATTAAGTTCCGTAAATATTAGATTAGTAATGATTGATATGAAGATTTACATTTGTTTGGGAAGAAAACTGGGGGAATGCTTTACGAGTGTTAACAGTTAAAAATTCCTTTCATAGTACCAATCATAGAATCCACTGAGACTAAAAAGAATAGAAAGTACTTTCTACGTAAATGGTAGCATTTCTTGAATCACCATGAAAGTTAAGAATCTTTGATTGATACTTAGACGGAGCACAGAAGGGAATTGGTATGGTCATTTTTATAGTACCTTTCCTTGCTCTTCAGTGTCAGGCCCCACACGGATTGGGCAACCACGATTGGCAACTATCTGCATAACGGAATTCAAGTAATTCAGGCATCACCAAAAAATATTTGAGTTCAATTTAATGGGCAATCTTCAAATTTAATTAGTAGCTGGTATACTTCTTCTGAGTATTACCCAAGAAAACATGTTGATATTGATTTCATGCTTTCCTGTCAACCTTCTCTCACATCCTTCTCCAAATGTGCTAATGTGCTCTCTGTGGCGAAGTGAAAGATTCAAAATAGCCTTCTTTATCACTTCAAAGTCTCCCTCTTCTCTCATGCTTTTTGTATTGCAAAAAAGACAGAACACACTCTTAAAAGTCATTCAATGAACAAAAATACCTGAACAAATCCATGTTATTTTTATGTGTGAACTTGTAGTAGGTGCAGCATCCTGCACCACTCTAGTCACCTTGAGAAGGTAGAGAATAATTTTATATACTTTGGGATGATATATTGATTAAATAGCGATAGTGAAGTCAGGTACCTCTATCGGCTTCAAATCTAACATAAGGACAACATTAGCATGGTCAGTTATTCTCAATCATATTAGCAATATAACCACTTGAGAATTTGAATACTATAGAACATGTTTGTATGCACTTATTCTATTTCCTATTAATGGCATTCCGTTATTTTTGAGCAACTAATTAAAATTTCACCTCAAGAAGGTGTCTTGAACACCATTTATGATCCCCTACTTCAATTCCCACACTTGGTCCCGCTCGGTATTCTTACTGCACGATAAAAGACAGTTTTGATGGCAACAGTTCTGTTAATTTTTTTTTCTTTTGCAAAACTAGGCAAGATGGAGGTTAGATATTACCTGGCTTGCGTCAACTCTCCATTGCTGCCACTAATGTTGATACCGGCATATAAGTAAGCCCTGTAGTGAGCATTGTATATGTCTTAGCTGAATGACTTATCTGTCCCAACACCACAGTAACAATACTCCTAAATGAACATAAAACCTTGTACCACAATAAAAACAACTTAGCCTTATAATCCATCAATATATAGGGAAATTCATTGTGAAACAATTTCTCACTTGACAATCCGGTTATCCCCCAACAGGCCAACCCAATAGCCATTGAACATTTGTCTGTCATAGGGCGTCTTCTTGCTCAATCCCATACCTAATGTGAACATTTAGCCAGAAGTCATGAGCTTGTCCATTTCAAAACTTTATAATTCACTATAGAAAACTCATGTTTTTGGATCTTCTACCATGAAACTTTATTGATATACTTAGGGTTCTTGAAAATTTCAGCAATGCTGGCACATTTGGTCATTGGGTTTGGCTCGCCAGGTGGTGTTTGTGAATCACAAATTCCCTGCAGATGAACTAGCATTCTCTGTAAACCAATTGAAATGTCCTTTCTCGTTTGATTAACCTGTTCAAATGATTTGATAAATGAACACTTTTGACAACACAAACCAGAAGTATAAGAATTTTCTCATTTGGTCGCTCGGCCTTGAGAAACATTTCATCACTTCATCCATGAGAGTTTTCCAGAATTGTGCAAGCATTTTGCTCCTTGTGAAATCAAATAAGCAAATTGCACACAACATGAGTGACGAGCCAGATTTGAGGAGCTCAGAGTTGGATGAAGAAAAGTATAAAATTTTCTTCATTTTTCTCACATGTTTGGGAACAAAGCAATGTCCAAACCTTTCAACAATCTGTCCATGTCCCCCAATCGAATCATGTAACAATGATAGATAACTTTATCAACTCTATGCACAGGATATGAGATATCTTGTACTAGTCTTCACCTGCATCTTTTTGGCACCTCTCCTCCAATTTTGGGCAACCTGCGATTCTCATATGAGTACACAATAGTTAGTATAGTTCATCATTTTGTGCATCACTCTTAAAGGTTTTAGTGCACAAAAACATACCAAATGTATTATACAATTATCATATCAGTGTAGGGTGGGATGTCCAAGTTGAGAAGACTCAAGCCTGTCATAGTATTTTTCTCGAACTTCAAAGCATATACACCCTGAACTTAGAAAAGCTCTTGGTGTTTCTACTCTTCCTTTATTTTAGCAAGAGAGAAATCCATGTGTTTCCCATCATGGGATTGGTGGTCAGTGAGTTCTTTGTGATCCTCATCTAGCGTTACGTCATCAGTGCCAAAATCTGCGCCATTTCTGCCTATTCTGAAAAATAAAGTAGCGTGAGTAATAGACATATCTACCGAGACAAAAAAACTGGGGAGCTTCATCTCACGGAAGATAGTTCAAATAACAAGCTCTATCCGTGCTCTAAATGTGAAGAAGGCTAAGCAGCTGAATTAGAATGATTCAAAATCAAAATTTGTCAACTTTTAGTGAAGACTACAACAAATTTGTCTCACAGTTAAGGGGCAGTTCATGAAGTATCGTGTTGAGAGTGCAATGTAATGAAATATAGTCGTCCCTATAACATCGTTTTAGTTTGGCTAAAAAACTGAAGTTTTGTGAAAGAAGATAGAGAGATAGTAGTTAAAACCTGGCTTGGCGACTTCAGGATCAGATGTCAAAAGATAGACTGATGGGTCCTCTGAGGAACTCAAGCAATTTGCCAGCTTTGACAAGTTTGTATGAACAAAGCCATGCTCGTCAAAAAAGTCGCCAGAGAATTCTTAGGTTTGAATGAGAGCAGTTTGTGCTACAGCAAAAGTGACCACATGATTGTCACTGATCTGGAAAAGGATGCTTCACCGAATCATTGAAATTCAGCCTGAGTTGATGGCTTGACTAGTGCTTTAAACTCGTTGCAGTCAAAAGAATCTGAATTAAGCAGCCAAAGGTAACTGGAAGGGAAAACTATAGTTTTCTTGAGCATGAAAGTATGGACCCTGATCATCAAATATAGAGCATGATGATCTAAAGCCAAAACGCCATTGAAAATTTGAAAATAGCAGCCACCGACCACGCATCATAATGGTTTTCGAGCTGCTAGTGTCCAGTTCGAGGAGCCAAATCAGCAAACCCTACACATCTTCACCAGGTCAAGCAATGGACCAAAATATATAGAAACAAATTCGGACGACGCCAAGCAGATGTTCTCAACTTCGATCAGGAATCAGAACAGAGCGAGAAATTCTCTAGAAGCACCTACGATTCAAAATCAAAAACCGCAAAAAGCATTAACAATGCTGAACTCGGTGGGCATAGTCCTCTCTCCATCACCAAATCATGTCGCAATCCTTCTCTCTCTCTCCCTTTGGTGATCTGTCCATGTCCCCCCAAAATCAAATCAAAGTATCAAAACACAATTTCGAAAAATTATTCATGCAAAAGTCTGGGAAACAAGGTCCCACATACCTTCAGAAAGGAAATTTAAGGGAAGATATATATGTTCGAGATATGAGCGATCTTGCACCAGTCCTCACCTGCATCTCTTTTGCACCTCTCCTCCAATTCTGGGCACAAGGATATTTTTAGGTGAGTAAGGGATGTAAGGCTTCGCATTCCATCGGGTAATGATGTCAACGAGCGGCACTTGAAGATTTCGAGCTCTTTAAGTGATTGGATGGCCTCGATCTGCTCTGGTAACACCTTTAAATTCGAAAAATTGTAAATTTCGAGATGCTCAAGATTGCTGAGCTGCAAAAGCCACGGTGGGAGAGATTCTACTTTGGGAAGGTTATTCATTTCCACGGAGCGAAGACTCTGCAGTCCTCCAAGGAAATCCAAGATGTTGCCCCTTTCGTCTTTGGATAAGTCGAGCTCCTTGCAATCGGAGATGTGTAGGTGAGTAAGGGACGCAAGCCCTTGCATTCCTTTTGGTAATGACGTTAGCGAGCGGCATCCTCCGATTTGAAGCCGTTGAAGTGACCGAAGGGCCTCGATTCGCTCTGGTAATGCCCTCAAATCGTTGCAATCCCAAATATTGAGATGCTCGAGATTTCTGGCCTGTAGAAGCCACTGTGGGAGAGATTCTAGTTTTGGGAGACCGGCAAGTCTTAAATCGGATATTCTGAAGGCCTCCATAGAGGTCCAAGATGATGTTGCCGTTTTTGTCTTTGGATAAATCGAGCTCATCACAAAACCAAAGAGAGAGATCCACGAGCTTCGATAGATGCCGCAAACCAAGTGCAAGGGAAGTTAACCGAGGACAATAGCCGATGTAAAGAGATTCGAGTGAGATAAGACTTTTCAAAAACTCTTCAGGTAAACATTCTAGAAATTTCATGTGCCGGATATGCAGCTTCTTCAACTTGTTAAGGCCCAGCATATGATTTATCAACGCTGGGTTGGCCTTAATCAGAAATAAGTCCTCAAGATGCGGAGCTCGTGGCATGGCTTTCAATTTTTCACTGTTTTTGATACGTAATGTCAATAGATTAGGAAATGATATTGTTGAAGTGGATAAATGGTCTGACTTGATGTATTCCAATTCGGTCAACTCCCCAATCTCCAAAGTCTTGAGGTAAGGTAGTTGGCCTAATGGAGGGAGATGTTTACATCTTTTGCAATTGGAAAAGCTTACCTCAACTAAATTTGGCAAGGTAGACACAAGGCTATCCATCATCCACCTTGGAAATCTCTCACCTTTATATTCCTTGATTGTAAGCTTTTGCAAATTCGAGTGCGGCCTCAATCCATTTAATAGAGCTTCATCTCTATCCCCAATTATTGCATCATTGGTATTGAAATCGCCCCATTTAAGTGTCAAAGATTCCAAAGAATGCTTTCTTATCAAGTTCGCGGCCTTGGATTCTACTACTGCATCTGTCACGCTTTCTAAATTTTCAATGTGAAGGCTTCCTCGAATGTCATTGAGCCCCTTTAGCTCCTCAAGTCCGCAATATTTCTTAGCAAGAGCTTTATCTTTGGGCAATATGAAGTTGGTTAACCTATGCAGAAAACTCAATTCCCCTAGTCCACGTGGCATATAACTAAGTCTCCTACAACCATCTATGTATAGATTCCGAAGGCTAACTAACTCCCTTATACCCCTTGGCAATTCTTCAAGGTTACAACACCAAGAGAGATTTAATGTTTGCAAATTCTGCAATCTCGTAATGGATTTAGGAAGCCTCTTGAGTGCATCATTGTCGAGAGAGATCGAGATACGTAAGATGCTTTCACTTACAAATGGACCTTGGCACCTTCTTGATATACGCAGCATGCAAATCCAAGATGCGCAGCCTTTTGAATCTTTGAATGAGCTGGCGTAGATCTCTTTGTTCCATTATCCAAACCATACGTCTTGGATCAGGAGTAGAAAGAAGTGTTATCAGTGCACTTGCTTTTGAGCATGAGGTTAGAAGTTTACCTATCGTATTGGAAGTTGAATCATGAGATACATGACGAGTTCTTTCAAGTACGGGTTTTTTGTCATCATATGCCACCTTACACTCAGTCCCTGCAACTAAGCAAGCTAGATCATGCATCAAATCATGCATCTTGCAAGTCTCCTCATCTTCTTGATAGTCTTGAAAGAAGTTACTCCATAGTAGATCCTTGAAATATCCACAAGCAATGTCTTCTAAATGTTCACTTCTATTTGAGTGCTTGATAAACCCTTCTGCCATCCAAAGATTAACCAAGGTATGCTTCTTGATCTCATAATCTTTGGGAAATAATGAACAAAACGCGAAACATTGTTTCAAATGTGGTGGAAGATGGTCATAACTTAGCCTAAGAACTTTATTTATGTTGTCTTCGCTTTGAGACACTTGTGGGAGCTCAACATCTTTGAAATGTAACCATTCAAGTTTAGTTTTCTTAAAGAATAGTAAACTCCCAACTATTCGAACAACCAATGGAACCCCAGAGCACTTTCTAACTATCTCGTTGCCAATAGCTAGCATGTTAGGATCTTGTATCTCCTCTTTTTTTCGACAAGCCCTCTGCATTAATAAATCAAGAGACGCACTTTCAGATAAGCCATGAAGAGCATGAGGGGAAGCAGTGCCGGTGATGTCCGCCACCAAAGGAAGGCGTGTGGTTATAAGGATCTTGCTTCCTCTAGCACCTCCCAACAATAAAGTTTGTAAGCTCTGCCATGTTTCTTGTTCTATATTCCACAAATCATCTAAAACTAAGAAGTATCTCTTTCCATCAATCTCCCCCCTTAGTTCACTTTGTAGCAGTTCCATTGTAACCCCCTTTGGTTCTTCCTTCTTTGCACAAGCTATGATATTTTTCAATATTTTTTTTATATTTGAGTCATTAGAGACACAAACCCACATTTTCAAGGTAAATTGTTTACTAACTATTTCATCATTAAACACAAATTGAGCAAGAGCTGTTTTTCCAAGCCCACCAATACCAACTATTGGAAGGATGGAAACATTCTCATTCACGTTTGAATCCAATAAGAATTCCATGATCCTCTTCTTATCATCATCTCTTCCTCTAACATCCCCCTCACGTATAAATGAATGCGTCTCTTCTCTCTTCCTCCACTCTCTCTCTCTATGCAAATCCACACGGCACTCCCCCAAGTGGAGTCTCCTACAAGTGTTGATGGCTTCTATTCTTTCTCTCACTGCTCTTACTTTGGAACTCATCTTCAAGTTAAAAGCAAGCTGGTTTGAACTTAAGAAAAATGTCCTTACCTTCTTTATCACTTCATTCTGACCCCTTAGCTTTCGTCGTGTAGCTTCTATGTTGAATTCTTCAAGCACATCCTGCGCGTCATATAAAGTATCTTTCATTTGGTCTAGCCAAACTTGGATTTCATGACTCTGGTAGTATCGTTCTTCTGCATCATCAAGTACAGCTTGAAGTGTGGAGATAGTGTCCCTCAGAACCTCGAGTTCATGCTTGACTTCTCGTAACTTTCCAACCTTTCCTAGTGCTTGAGTAACCAGGTTAGGAATGATCTCTCCAGCAATGCCAACGATGACAGCTTCCGCCATTTTGTTCTATCTCTCGTTCTCTGTCTCTCTCTTTTTGTTAATCAGAAGATATCAGTCCAGTCATCCCAAAGCTATATGTAAGAAGTTTACGTTGACGCTCTCCAAAAACTGGCGAATTAAAATACTGGCGAATAATTTTCAACTTTTTCGAGCGACTTTGAGCAGATGAAGGTAATGATTCTCATCATTCACACAAAGTCTAAGTCAATAATGCATCTGGGACCCAACTAGCATGCTTGCATTGGCGATGAAAATTTAGCAGATTGGCTTTATCCGACACTTTCCGAGGCTCAGAAGCAAAGGAGAATAGGGCTACAGCTGTGAAAAGCAAATTGCGTCCCTAAGGACAAACAATTTTTTCCCAAATGGAAAAATATATTTTTTGAAATGATGGAGGTCATGGTCTAATTTCTTGGGATGGATTTGAGGTATTACAAAATTGGTAACAAAACTTACTTTATAAACCGAGGGGATGTTGGCTTGCTTTGATTTAGGCACGATGAAATGAGAGCTGCTATTAATTAGTAACTAATTAAACCAAAGATTCTATCCCTTAGAATAAAAAGTTCTAAATGAGTTAGTAACATAGTAGATTTGTTAACATTCCGTTGTCAAAACTACACCTCTCAATTCAAAACTCTCCTTCGTATCGTCACTTGACATTATTGCAATTATTTTACTAAAATATTATAATTTGATTAGAAAAATTCACTGTCCTTACCAATCTCTCAAAATTATTTGCTCCCTATGCATAAACTTTGTGTAGACACGTTTATGCGTGCGCTTGTACGTTACGTGTGAAAGACTTGTAGTCATTATCATTCAACGAGGATGCGGTAGTAGAAGTAATTGTTCATAATCTCGTGCAAGACAGGAATTTGTAACTCTTCCAGAAAGAGGCAATTCTCTTCGTTTTTTAATGTATGTTTCACGACAATCACTTTAGGTGTGCTTGCTATTCATCCACCTCTGGAGTCTCTCTGATACTTTTTCATTTTTTGATTACAGAAACAAGAGAGTTATAGAAAGGTTTTACAAAATGTCCTAGCAATCGATTGCTGCAATTGCAGCCCAAAACAACCTCGTCTCTCCAAAGATTTGAATTTCCTTTGTCTAGACAAGCCAGTAGATGTAAAGACTTCTTTTGCCAAATTATTATAAAACAATGGATGAAAGTTATGATGGATATTGGAGGCATGAGTCGTAAAAGGTTATAAACCCAATTATGTTGGGTCATGCTTCACATCACTTCTATCCTATGCGCATGTTACGATCAAACTACTCATTTGCATTTCTTTTTGTCAATCAATAAAATCATTGACTTTGAGATGAGAAAAATGGATGAAACAAACTAAAGGTGTCGTAACAACGGGCTCTGTACATCACAAAAAGTTCTAAACCTTTTAAATTGTTTTGTAACTTAGTTTTATTGGGTTAGGTTTATGATGCATTACACTTACACGTGCAATAAGTCGAAAATCAGTAAGTCTGATCAAAATCACCCGTGATTACTATGCATTCTCTCTAAGTTTATGACCTATTACAAATGCAATACTTTGAAACTGACAAGGTAGCGATGGAAATGCCCATTGGCCACATGGATTTGCTTCCAACTTATGATCTATTACAAGTGTCATCTATTGAAAATCAGTAAGTCACAACAGAAAAGGCCTTTGTCACGAAATGTTTGCTTTAAGTTGAAGACTTTTTATGCTGCACCTATCCACGGTCTTTAGTTTCAGGGAAATGTGGAAGCATCTGTTTAAATTTTGACAATCATAACAAGTTGTAAATTCAATTTTGTGCTTTCGTAATATTAAAATAAATATGCCATAGCAACAGATTATTTACATGGTAACAAGTTGTCAATCCTATTAGCTTGCTTTGTAACTGAGACCAATTTGTCGATGGGTGCAAGAAATTTAAGAATAGTAAGTTAAAAATTATTTTTTCCCTATGAGGAAAGAGTCAGATTTTTTTGTAAAAAAAATTAAATTTCAGGCGGATTTGTTGGAACGCAAAAATATATAAATCATCAAAACATGACGATAACCAATGAAAAATCAAACAATACATATGGTCGGCATCGACAATTCTACTAATAGCAAAGTTGTGCGCTCATTTCCTATTTGTAATAAAGCTTCAGGTGTTCTGTTTTACAGGGTTAGTTTCATTAAAATGTTTAATGGATCTTTAACTTTGCGGCTCTTTATTAATGTGCACATAGACTCCTTATTCAATAAGACGTTAGTAAATTTCTTATAGTGATGGTATATTACCAACCATACATGTAAACTTTCAAAGAAGTTGGACTAATTTAATGGGATGTTGGTAAGTCCCTTACATATTGGTAGTTTTACTAACCACATTCTGGTAAAATGTGAAAGTGCTTACTAACTTATGGGGATGTCTGGTAAATTTGTCATATCATCGGTATTTTACTAACTACACTTGTAAAATTTAATAGAATTTGAAAATTTTACTAATTTATTAAAATGTAGGTAAATTCACTATGGTGTTGGTAGTTTACTACTCAATCTTGTGAAATTTTAAAGAAATTGGTAAATAATGGAATGTTTGCAAATTCCTTATAGGGTTCATATTTTGTGTAAATTTTAAAGAATGTGGTAATTTACTTATTTATTATGTGTTAGTAAATTCCTTATAGCACAAGTATTTTACTAGCAAAAATGGTGGAATTTAAAAGAAGTTGGTAACTTACTGATTTGTTGGAATAATGATGAATTTCTTGTGGGGTTGATACTTTAGTAAATTAACTTGTAGCCGTTCAAAAAAGTTGATATATTACTAACTTATTTCAATGTTGGTAAATTTATTATATTGTTGAAAATTTATTTGTGATATCAGTAAAATTTATGAAGAGTTGGTAATTTACTAATTCATTTAAAAGTTGGCGAATACCTAATACTATTGGTGATTTCTAACAGGTCACCTGACCTTCAAGTTACCGATCATACTTTTTTTTTATCAACAACATTTGAAATTTACCAGCAATTTCATATATCTATTAATGAACAGAAAATTTTGAAGTTTTTTCCCTTGTCCGGACTCAGCAATCGTCTGTGAAGTCCACTATGCGCGTCTTCTCATCCATATTTCAAGGGAAACAACTATACCACTTCTCAAAATGGTAGGTATCGTCAAATTGCTGTTTCTATATTTGTACTGCACTTTCCAATTTCCATGGGAATGACAACATTTTTTTACCTCACAAGGAATAAAGAATTGCTGAATTGAACAAACTTGCGCCACCCCAAGTATTGTTGTCCGTCTGTACTTCCCAAAGTTCTCTTGATAAGACATTGGAAGAGAGGAAACAAACTAGTACATCTCACGTCTGCCTTTCATTCAAAAGAAGGTGATGCCAAATTGTATGAGTTTAGCATATGAAAACATTGAATATTTGAATGAATGGTGCTGAAATATCAAAGTGAGAATTCGAACACAAAGATGTCCATGATGCTAAAGGGTAATCATGAACTCAAATGCCCTAAACATTGAGACTACTTGTGAAAGCAAGATGAAACCAATGTAAAGGAGACCAAGTCTAAGCTTGGACACCTAATTTTATCTCCGTCTAGAAAGCTTTATTTACATGTGGATCTTCTCCCTCTCTTTCTTCTTTTCCTTTGGCCAGTACATGCGGAACTTTCTCTCAATGACCTAAATCTGGAGGAAAAGGGTTTCACAGTCTCTCAGCTTGTAGGTCCTTATTGATTTGATTAATGCATTTGGCCTTTCTTAACCGGCGACTTCAATTCTAGCTTCTAAGCAACAAGAGTCATGGCCTCAATGGTGGGCTTCCATAAAATTGCAGTCTGAGCAAGTAACAAGGTCACGACATATGGGTTCATGTTTGAGGCCTGTCTTCCAAGTAGCCTGTAACATTTTAAGCCATTAATTGACTAAGCAAGGAAGGCAAATTTTCTATGTTTTATCAATATTTAGAAATATTGGAGCATTCCAAAAAGTTTTCTAAGGCACTAAACCGACATGTCCAAGTCTTAACTTCAATAAAGTTCTATAAATATTGGATTAATAAGGACTTATGTGAAGATTTACATTTGTTTAGTAAGCAAAACTAGGGGAATGCTTTATGAGTGTTGATAGTAAAAAATTCTTTCATAGTAACAATCATAGAATCAACCGAGACCAAGATGAACAATTACTTTCTATGTACTATTTTTTTTTTCGAGTAACACTCTTTGAATGATCCATGAAAGTTAAGGGTCTCCAATTGATGCTCAGATAGAGCACAAAAGGGAACTGGTATTGTCATTGTTATAGTACCTTTTTCTTGATTCTCAGTGTCATGACCACACGGAATGAGCAACCACGATTGGCAACGACCTGCATAACCAAATTCAAGTAATTTAGGCATCATAAAATCCAATTTAATGAGAAAACTTCAAATTTGACTAGCAGCTCGTGTGCTTCTTCTGAGTATTAACCAAGAAACTATCATTGTTGGCTGTTTCATGCTTTCTCATCAACCTTCTCCTATTTCCTTCTCCACGAGTGCTAATGTGCTTCTCATGGCGAAATGAGAGATTCAGAATTGCCTTCTTTATCACTTCAAACCCTCCCTCTTCTGCCATGCTTTTTGTACTGCAGAATAGATGAGGAGCACACTCTTAAAGTCCTTCGATGAACAAAAATACCTAATCAAGTCCATGTCATATCTTTGGTGTCAACCTATAGTTAGCATCACACCTGCACCAATCCAGTCGTCCTGTGAAGGAAGCTTATAATTTTATCAATTTTGGTATAATATGTTGATTATGGTGATAATAAAGTCAGCTACCTCTATTGGCTTTGGATTTAATGTGACGACTGTTATATAAGCAACATAAACAATTAAGTGTTTGACTACTATAGAACATGTTTGTGTGCACTTATTCTGTTTGCCGTTAAAGGCATTCCATTATTTTTTTGAGCAAATAATTGAAATTTCACCTCAAGAAGGTTTCTTGAACATCATATATGATCTACCGCTTTAATTCCCACGTTTCATCCCACTTGGTACTCTTACTGCATGATAGAAGGCAGTGTTGATGTCAATATTTCTATGCTTTTTTCTTCTTCTTCTTTTTCCCTTTCGGAAAATACAAGCAAGATGGAGGTCAGACATTACTTGGCCTGGCATCACCTCTGCATTGGCCATTAATTTTGATGCCGGCATAAAAGCAAGCCTTGTAGTGAGCAATGGATATATCTTGGTTGAATGACTTATCAGCCTTAACACCACAATAAGAAGGCCCCTATATG
Organism: Corymbia maculata; assembly: GCA_014182735.1. Taxonomy (NCBI): domain Eukaryota; kingdom Viridiplantae; phylum Streptophyta; class Magnoliopsida; order Myrtales; family Myrtaceae; genus Corymbia; species Corymbia maculata. The sequence goes on along the minus strand of CM024683.1, from coordinate 11,695,013 downwards.
GACATAAAGCCTCATAATAATACAAATTTTCTCATGAACTTAGCCTATATCCATCAATATATAGGGAAATTCATAGTGAAACAATTTCTCATCTGAGGACCTGGATATCCTTCAGCAGGCTAATCTGATGGCCATTACCAGTTGCCTGCACTACGGTATTTTCTTGCTCGATACCATATCTAATGTGAACATTTAGCCAAAAGTCATGAACCTGTCCACATCAAAACTTTCCAATTCACGGTATAAAACTCAAGTTTTTGGATCTCCTACCATGAAACTTCATTGATAACCTTTGGGTTATTGAAAATTACAGCAACCCTGGCACGTTTGTTCATTGGGATTGGCTCTCTAGCTAGTGTGTATGAATTGCAAATAACCTACCCACAAACAATATTTTTTTTTTTTGGTAAGGTAAGTATGTAGATAATTGACCAAAGAACTGTACAAAGAGGTGAAAACGGCACCAACAAGCACTCAATTAGACAACATATCATTGGAGTGACAGGGTACCGCAATCACGACGTTAAGAAATGTAAACAAGCTAGAAACATAATGTGATAGGGGCCCAACATGTCCTAGCACTAGGTCAACAGCAGCTATAAATCAAAAATACATGGGTCTAACCCCCAACTACGCTGCATCATCCTATTCCTAGAGTTGTCTTCTACCTTTTTGAAAGCAAGGGCCTTATCCTTGACTGCCTTGAAGAGTTGCAACTTCATGGAAGGAATGTAAAGGTTACGGCCGCGAAATATGATGTCATTTCTGGTCTTCCAAATGATATAGCAGAGAGACCCAAATGATAAACAAGCTATCTCCCGGAAGAACCCCTTGCTCGATAAAACATCAAGAACCCATTGGAGGTTATCCAACCAAGAAGAATTGGTCCATGGAAGATTGCATTTCGCGGCCCAAAAAGAAGCCAGAGAATGGGGGACATAACAGTCAAAAAATAGGTGGTTGACTGAGTCAGGCCTAGAATTACAAAAAGCACATACCGAGCTAGGAATTCTTCCATAGGACATAAGGAATACTTGCATAGGAAGCCGGTTCTTGGAAATAAGCCAAAGAAGGAATTCGTGTCTAGGGGCAGTGTCTTGCCCCAAACAAAAGAGGCCCAAGGAACCAAGTTTGCTTTCTAGCGGATAGAAGCTCATGCCGAAGTCATTGAGAATCTTCCAGAGGAATCCTCCTTCCAGCTGAAGGTATCCTGACCTTGAGAGAGAGGGGGAATCAATATTTGCCATGCTAATAGCTCCTGAAGGGTGTGGAGCCCATTTGGTGAAAAGAGGTCCTTCACCTTCGCTTACCTCGTAAGATCTTATTGGTAGATATAGTTGTCCGAGAAATATAAGTTGAGGGGACTGATATTGAGCCATGGATCAAACCACAATGATGTGTATTCACCATCCCCAATTTTCCATATGAAGAGGGGTTGGAACTCATCCCTTAAGGCAAGAATCTTCCGCCAGGCCCAAGAGCAATGGGTTGGAGTAAAAGATATCCAAAAAGTCTGCTTTTTGAGATAAGTGACATAAATCAATTTGCACCATAACGATTCTTTATCAATAAAGAGCAACTAGATGTGTTTAGCCATGGTTGCTTTGTTGATGTCCCTTATCCTCCTCAACCCAAGACCTCCTTCCAGAGTGGGAAGACAGACATCAGCCCAAGATACTTTTGCACCTCCCGATCCCATGGTTGGTCCCTTTCAAAGGAACTGTCTACAAACTTGCTCTATTTTGTTAACTATCGAAGATGGAAGCCAAAAAATGGAAGCCTAGTGAACTTGAATGGCATATAAGACAGACTTAATAAGTTGTAAACGACCCGCGAATGAGAGGAAACGGTGGGTCCAAGATTGGACTCTATTGGTAAGATGGCATACTAGGGCATTGCAATCCACTTTGTTTAATCTTGATGTGATGATAGGCACACCCAGGTAGCGAACTGGAAAAGAGCCCAAAGTGAAGCCAAGAGCATGTAAGATTTGATCCCTAATTGTGTCAGACCCTCCTGAGATGAATACTTCACTCTTACTGGTATTCGGTGTCAGGCCAGACCATGTGGAGAATACCTTGAGACCCTGCTTAAAGTGAGAGATGGAAGCAAGACTCGCTTGACTAAAGATGAAAACATCATCTGCAAAGAATATGCGGGATAACCGCGTGGCCTTACAGCGCTAGTAATATCTGTAATTCGGGAGCCTAGCCTTAGACTCGATGATCCTAGTAAAAATCTCCATAGCCAAGGTGAAGAGAAATGGAGACATAGGATCTCCTTGTTGAATACCTCTTCCGTTGGAAAAGAAACCATGAAGTTCGCCATTAATAGAAATAGAGAATCTTGGAGTCCAAACACATACCATGATCAATCTAGTGAGATGATTAGGGAAGCCAAAAGCTAGAAGGGTGGTCTCTAGGAAGTCCCAATCTAGGGTATCATAGGCTTTCCTGAAATCCACTTTAATAGCACATTTAGGGATGTGAGGCTTATTATGAAAGTCACTAAATAATTCTTGGGCTAAAAGAATATTGTCACTTATTCGCCTTCCCTTCACAAAAGCAGTTTGAGTCAGACTGATCAGGTCAAGAAGAACCGCTGCAATTCTAGACGCAAGTATCTTAGTGATGCACTTGTAGATCATATTACAGCAAGCAATTTGCCGGAATTCAGACACTGATGATGCATTGGGGTCTTTAGGCACCAAAGCAATGATCATTTTATTGACCTCTTTAAGCATACTGCCAAATTCTAGGAAGTCCATTATTGCTGCAGTGACAAAAGGTCCAACCAAATCCCAATTTTTTTAAAAAAAGTCAGCATTATAACCATCAAGTCTAGGTGCTTTATTCCCAATAATAGAGAACATGGCATCACGTACTTCAGAAGGAAGGAAAGGTCGAGAAAGGGAATTAACCTGGTCAGGCCTGAGAGGATAGCGGATGACCTCCAGGAGCTCCTATGTGGATGGCCTTGCAGACAAAGCCACCAAAGCAAGAAGGTCTTGGAAGTACGAGACAAGAACACGTTGAACGTCTAACCTTTCTGTGACTATAAGTCCGGTGCTGTCCTTGATAGAAAGAATCTGATTACAGAGGTGTCGATGATTGACCGAATGGTGAAAAAACTTAGTGTTATGGTCCCCTTCCTTGAGCCAGGGAATCCGAGATTTTTGTCTAAGAAAGGATTCCTCAAGGGACCGGAGTTCATAATACTCCTTGATTTGGGCACGTTCCTTTACCACCAAAGGAGTACTTAGTGGTTCTTGATGGAGACTTTCCTGGTTAGCTAAGAGAGCCCTTTTTTCAGAAGCCACTCTCATGGAAATGTCCGAGTAGGCCTCTCTGTTCAGGCATTTAAGGTGCCCTTTCAGAATCTTGAGACGAGCGTAAAGTCTGAACGTAGGAGAACCAACAACTTGAGTATCCCAAACCTATGTCACAAGCATGGAGAACTCCATATGGTGCATCCATAGGTTAAAGAATTTAAAAGGTACCCGGTGGGAGGTAGGCAGGAGAATTTTAACAACCATCGGTGTATGGTCTGAGAGACCAGGAGCCAAAAAGGAGGCTTCTGAGAATGAATGCACCGTACACCAGTAGTCATTGACTAGCACTCGATCAATTTTCCTTTGCTTCCTACGGCCACCAGAAGAAGTAGACCAGGTAAGCGGAAGCACACATAATGCAAATCAATAAGTTCAGCTTGGTCCAGGCAATCCTTGAACTCATCAAAAGTGGGAATCCATATGTCTGGGCTCCCCATACGATTCGAAGAGTCCCGAATGGCATTAAAGTCTCCGGCAACCATCCAAGGGCTTTCCTTGAGATCCGAGCTCAATCTAATGAGATCATTCCAAAGGGGTCTCCGAGAAACAAAGATATGCTCTCCATATACTACTAAGAACATAAGGCCAGCCCCCGAACTCAAAATAGTTGCATTGCCATGAATAAGCTGACTTGAACTAAAGATGACATTGAATACCACTACTAGCGGGTTCCAGCCAACCCATATACGTCCCCTGGGGGAGTGCTCATAATTAGACAGGCATATCCAACCAGGAAATAGGCCAGAAGAAATGATTCCAAAATTATCAGCTGGAACTTTAGTTTCCAATAAACCAACGTAGCAAATATTATTGAGTTGCACAAACTATCTAACTTTTGCTTGCTTGATAGGGTTCATGAGACCCCTTACATTCCAGCAGCCTAAAAACATGAGAGATGGTCAAAAAACAAGGAAGGACAGGAGAAACTACCTCATTTTGGGATGCCTTTTGCTGGTCGAGGGCTTGGCTTTCACAGCAGGTGAAACAGAGCTTTGTGCCACCTTTTTGGCCTGCTTTGGTTGCATCTCAGCAGGTGAAGGACCTGGTATACTAGCCCCCTGCAGGGGCAAGTCAGTGATGTGCATATTCAAAGGATGCTCGGGTTTGATCAACAGCACCACATCAGCATCAGCCAGCTGCTGGTTCATTGCCTGGTTGGGTTTTGCAGGAGGATCAGCCGCCACCAGCTGCTGTTCAGAGCTCTTAGCATGCACCAGTAGATGACAAGGGCTTTGAGCGGTGCCAAACTCCTCATCAAGCTCATCAGCAGATGCAAATGAAGTGGGGGAAGCTAGTTCTAAAATCGATAATACAACTTTTAATATAGAAGGGGAAGCATCAAGGCCAGCTCCATTTTCCTGCAACATTTGTGTGATACTAACAGCTGAGGGTCTGGACGAGGTCGGGCACACCGGCGCAGGCTGCACACTCTCCTTACCAAACCTGCGTTTGATTTGCTACCACTCCTCAATGGGGGTAGGGGTCAACACCATTGCTAGCCTAGAAGAGACAGGATTTGCAGCTTTCTTATCAGTCACAGCCGGTTGTACAGCAACTTGCAAATTCTAATGAACAGGCCGAGTAGGGCAGGAGGTGTTGTCAACACACCTGTAGCCAAAAACGCCACACTTTTGGCATGAAAGAGGTTTCCATTCATACTCGACTTCCACTTCCCACGTAGCCCCATTTAACAGAACTGTAATGGAATCACAGCAAGCTTTTGAGGCCTCTAATTCCACACAAACTCTTGCAAATGAGATCATCTTTAGTTGCTCAGTTCGTTGGTCAACATAAAGCGGTCTTCCCATAATGCTAGCAACCTTACTGAGTCCCTGAGAAGACCACAACCCATATGGGAGATTCTTTAGTCTAATCCAAACTGGAACCGAGGTAATGTTCTCCTCTTTTCAACTCAAGCATAGGCTGCCATTGTTGGAGAATTAAAGGCACACGTGCCACTGTTAAAGGTCCTCCTTCGATGACCTTTCTTCTAAAGTCCGAGTCTGGGATATGAAAGAAATAAAATCCATGGTCATTTGCTTTCACCTCAGACAAGTGATGACCCCATAGGTGTTTGAGTGCTGCCTCAATTAATTTAAATGGGAGTTTCTTCCCAAAGAAGTATCCAACTAAGCATTATCGCCATAGAGGGTCAGCAGCATCTAAATCCTCATCATAACAACTAACAACGTTATCTACAGGTGACGTAGGAGGAATATATGTAAGGGAATAGCCTTGCACAGCGGCTTTAGCCACATTCGCCCAAGAGCGAGCTGCTATGGACGGTTTACTCTCTTGTTGCTGCATCACAAGAGGACGAGTATCATTTGTAGCAGCAGGTTGAGTCCGATTAGGCCCAGCAGCTCCTGTTCTGTCTCTGGACAGACCTGATCTGCCGGCAATGTTCTGCCCTGTCTCTGTTGAACCAAGGTCAGTGCCTTTCCCTTTTAATGTTTGGTCACGGGAGGGGTTTCGACAGCTTAGAGGCCTACTCCAGCTCCGATTACAACCACCACCCAGCATAGGTAGTGTCTTAGAAGCTAACGAGTTCCTCTCCATATCAACAAATAGAGTTACCAGCAAGCTAGACCCATGACAACCCTAACATCGCTTAATTAGGCCACGACAAAGAGGATCTTACCGAGGCTGAGAACAATGGGGGTTCTGGAGGCCTACAGCTAAGCGGCTTCTCTTCCAAAGGGCAGCTACCATAGGCGCCGGAGGAGGCCACACGAAGAAGAAGCAGAGACGAAGCTATAGAGTTCAAGTCTCGGCAGAGAGAGAGAGATGAAAATGTAATTTCTTTTGGTCAATTTGAACAATAATAATTTTCTATAAACTAATTGCAATGTCCTTTCTCGTTTGATTAACCTTCTCAGATGATCTGATAGATGAACAATTTTTGACAACATAACACTAGTTTGAGGATTTATTACCAAGATATTATTGCCATCTCAGAAAGGATCCTTAAAATTGCCTAAGGGCTGCTAAAAATTCACAAACTTGATGGAATGATGTAAAGGTAATTACAACAAAACAGCTTTGGGTTTATATCGTCTTAATATATGATCATTTCACTATCCTTCCTTGGAGCTTGACCAATACTTGATCCATTGTAGTTCCACTAGGGAAGTTCACACGGTGCTCAACAAGTCTAGCAATCATCTAATTAATCAAGAATCAACTGATCTATAGCATGTAGCACATAAAAAAAAAAAAAAAAAAAACACAACATGTAACATCCTGAATTTCGACCCATTCCGAGATAGATGAAAATGGTTATTTTATCAATACACTGTTAGTTACGTTTACTTTGAGTTGGCCCCTCACAAGTTAACTAACTATTCGGCAAGGCAATTAAGGATCGATACGCATACGACTAGTGAATTTAATCAGGGATAGGCCGTTCGACCATAAGGATCAAAGAGGAATAATACTACACTGTTGCAGGCAAGTTAGCGAAGAGGAATAAATCGATTCGGCAAAAATACGAGATCGGATTGCGGGTGATTTCGCACAACTTTGATATTAATTGCGAACGACGTTAAAACGATATTCTTTTGGCCTTGTACTCAGTGTGAGCGATTAACCTCTCATGATTACATGACAATCGAGAATCGCCCTGATTTGAATGCACGATCGTGGATTGAAAAGCTATCAACCACGGGTCAAACGCGCAAGAGCTCCTAAACGCTGCCTGAAAGTTAAGTCGTACTAAAGTCGCGATTGATCGATTTTAATCATGAATTTTAATCCGATATCGGGTATCGAATTTTTAAGGATGTCGAGACTAAATATTGGACATTGTCTCATTGATTATTGGATTTACTGGTGAGCCCGAACTATTGGAAAAGGATTCAACGGGCCGAGTTTTGAAGCCAAATAATTGGGAAATTTGTGCTTCAAGGGCAAAAAGACCAAAATGCCCTTTCTAGAAGCTTGTTTAGAATTTGTCTTATTCTTTTTTCTTATTCTTTTCTTTTCTTCCTCTCAACTTTCTGCACACGTTTTCTCCCCCCCCACCTTTTTCTTTTGTTGACTCATAGTCAAAGCTCTCTCTCTCCTCACCAATCAACCCCACCCCACCCCCACGTTCTCTCTCTCCCTCTCTTCTTTGGTTCTTTCTCTCCCAAAAACAGCAGCATGAGCTGCTGTGATTCACCTAAATCAGCCCCCCTCGCCACATGCCGGAGCCGCCACACGCTGCTGGAGAGTCCAAGCCAGGTCCCGGCATCGCCCGTCCGTAAGCCACGTCCGTTGCCATTCTTTCTCACCGAATCGGAACCACCCCGTCGCCGAAACCCATTTTTGTTGTTGCTTGTCTCGATGTTTCAGACGTAGCCGCACGTTCCCCTTGCCGCCGCCATCGCGCCCATGTCGTCGGAATCGCTAAACTGTGAGTCGATTTCCTAATCCCTTAGTTAGGGGTTAATCTTGCTTAGGAGTAGTTTAATTATTTTAATTATTGATTAGTGCTTTGGATGGTGATTGTTTAGCATTAAAATATTATTTGATTAAGCTTGCTTAGTGTTAAGCATGGTTAGAATAAAGTAATCAATTAAATTAAAGTAACCGCGGTTAGATTAAAGTAACGAGGTCGATTAAAGTAACCGTGGTTAGGTTAGTTAACCATAGTTGGGTTAATTAACTGCAGTTGGGTTAAAATGGTAACCATGGTTAGTATTAATAAATATTATTATTATTGGAATAAATAATAATAATTTATTATTTTAGGAATTATTAATTAATTAATTTAATTTATAATTTCGAATTATTATTATTAATATTGTTATTACTATTCATTTATGAAATTAATTATTTTTGGAGAAAACAATTAATTGTGATTATTTATGGGAAATGATTTTTATTGAGTAATTTTGTGGGAAAATTACTATGGTCTAATTTTCTAATGTCAATAGTATTCATGTACTACGTTATCAAATGACATTGATTTATTAAAGAATGATTTTATTAAATGAAATTATTTGGGTTGGATAATTAATTATGGGATTGGAAAATAATTACAAGTATTTTGTGAGAGTAAATTATTTTCTGGGAACAATCGACTATAGCATGCTTCTTAAATGAGTATTTTTGAGTATAATTATAATTTATACTTATTTTTGGGATAATTGAGTATTATTGGGGAATATTTGGTTGTCGTAATTGTGAGGACACGTATATATTTATTATTGAATATTGAGACGTGTGCTTATTTATTATTAAATATTGAGACGCGTGGTTGATTGGTCGGAATTGATTGAAAATGACTTGAATTGTTGGTTGTTCCCAAGAGTTAGGGAATGTACGTGATTGAATGCTGATTGGAAATTGAATTTTGGAATTGTCAAGTGATACCGCATGACATATTGTGTGGGTTATCTGAAATGGCATGTCACATGGACATGAGCGTATGAGCAATGTTACATTCATGACCAAGCAAAAGCAAAGACAAGAGTAAACCGTTTGCTAATGTGTTGCATGGTCAGATTAAAGTTGATAGCCCGGTTGAGCCGGATGACTGCCAATCCTTTGGGGTTGTGCCATGACCATTGGGTCGCCTGATAGTAGTCAGATGCGGGGCTGCAGTAGTGGGACGGGCCCCATGCTCCCTAGGGAATGCCGTCGGTGGGGGAGAGCCCATGACGTCGCCGTGCCTCGAGGTAGAGGACGATGCCTCGTCTACGACCAATTAATCACCAACCATAAGGTTGTGCCGTGGCCTAGATGGTCGTAATAATCGGAGCACGTGTGGGCATTGAGATATGAGAAAGTTGTGCTATGCTCTGATTATTTGCATGCCTCTTATTGTTGCTATGAGGTGATTGACAGTTTCTGCAGGTTGCATGTGCCAAGGCCAGGTAGGGTCGCTTGTGTTCGCATCTGCTTATTGAACCGTCGTCTAATAATGCTGCTTGAGGTGTGGTATGTGTTGTTTGCCAGAACTAGGTTGCATGGTTAGATTACCCTCGAGGCGAGCAAAATTCCTAACCGAGGCTTAGGACTTTGATTTGCTGAGTTTATCTCAACCCGTCGTGGTTAACAATTTTCAAGCCTGTAGGATGGAGAATCGACGCGTGTTTCAGTTCGTAGCCGTCTTTGAAGGTAGTAGATTAACCCTAGCCCGTTGGTCTCATTGGCTCGTTAGGAAGATGCTCGTGGTAAGGGCTTGTACTTGTAAACTTCCTAGGTTAATCAAGTAAATAAATAAAGCAAAGATACTTTGAATGTGTTCTTGTTGGGTTTTCCTGCTATCCCTGTTTTTTGTAATTGACCGGGGATTGTGTTTCGCTTCCGCATGCGTTTAATTAAAAGATAAAAATAACGGTCGGCGATGGATCCTGGGGAGTCGCAAATCAAATGACCGCAAGTGAACAGGGGTTGCTGCGTGCTCGAGGGTCGGGGCGTGACACTACATACTTTATTGTCGCCATTCATGCCCTTGATATGCTGCACAGATCTATGCCTGAACATCTAATCTTGTCTCATAGTTAGACAAACATCAAAATGTGAAACAAGATAACACTAACGTACAAATTAGACAAAAAAATTGTGTTACTTGTTGAATATGCATAAAACATATGACAAACTTATTCTGATGGTATGATGTAGGAAAATGCAAACTTATAATCTCAGTACATAATAGTTTGGGTCTTGTTTATATTTTTGTGCACTGCACTTAAAAGGTTTTAGGAGTTAAGACATACCAAATATAGTCTGCAATTATCTCATCAGTGTAGGGAGGGACGTCCAAGTTGAGAAGACCCGCGAGCCTGTAATAGTATTGTTCTCTGATTTCAAAGCACACACCCTGAACTTAGAAAAGCTCTTGGTGTTTCCACTCCTCTCTTTTTTTAGCAAGAGAGAAGTCCATGTGTTTGTTGCCATGGGAGTGGTGGCCAGTGAGTTCTTTGTGATCATCATCTGGCATTGTGCCATCGGTGCCAAAATTTACACCATTTATGCCTATCTGAAAATTAAAGTAGTGTGAGTAATAGACATATCAACTGAAACAAAAATCGTGGGAGCTTAATCTCATGGAAGACAATTCAAACAACTAACCCATGCATGACTTGGCCTTCTGGTATGCATGAGAGTTTAGTTTTGAAACGATAAAAGAATGGACTGGATACTTCAAAGAAAGGGTCTCTTTAGCAAGTACCAGACTGTTTTTCAAAGACTAGTTTCAAGTAGGAAAAGTTACATTTTTGAAGCATAAACCACATTCTCCTTTTAGAACCATTTCAAGGTTATTCTTTGGCCTCATTCCCACACGTGAGCTTGTGAACAAGTAATTGAGGGCAGTCATAGTTGAAGAAAGTAGAATGTAGAGCACAACAGTTTAAGAGTTGAGAAATTAAGAAATTCCACATTACCAAGGATCAATCAGCAGACATGTTATTTTGATATTTCATTAGATATAATGGATGATCAACTAGAGAATCTTGACAATGCACCTAATTCTTTCCTCTCAAAATCAAAAAGCAATCACAATAAAGTACTTCTTTCACAAACTTGGCATAATTGCAAATTACCCTTGCCAACTGCTTTGGTGAAATTATCCATTAGATACTGCCATGTCCGAGCAAGACTACCAAACACAATGATTATCAATATGACCAATTGAAGTCACAAGACGAGTGGATACAAGAGAAATCAATTCCACATTAAGTCCACAAAATAGAGTTAAAATTCGTAGTGATTGATTTAGTCATCAGCAGAAACGACAACAAGGACTACATTCATTCTACCTAACACAGCACGCATTTCTTTTGCAGACACTATTGTCACAAAGAGATGAAGTTCATGTCAATTGTCAACCAAAAAAATTGAACAGGACAACCTTGCAATGATCAAAATGAAGTAGTCACAGATTAGACTCCCAGTCCAACTATGATAAGACCTCTATTAATGTCAAACATTTACTAAAGTGCTTAAGATGGTGCTCAAAATTGGCAAAGGATTTACCTAAGAACCTCTGCAGAATGGCTGAAAAGCAATTTAAGAATGTGAATTGTTGTCAAATGCTAACAAAAAGATTCACTTCTCTATCCTCCCCAGGAGCTTGATTGGTACTTGATCCACAATACTTCCACTTGAGAAGTTCAAGCGGGTGCTTAATAGGTCTAGGGATCAACTGATTTCAAATGTAGTGTGTGAAAAGGAAAACCACTACATATTTTATTGTCACCAATTATACCCTTGATTTGCTGCGTAGATTTATGTCATAACCTTTGACTTGTGGGAACACATCGAGACAAAGTTATTTTTAAGGGAAACAAACTAGAAGCCGTCCTCCTAAGAAACATTTCATCACTTCAACTATGAGGATTTTCCAGAACTGTGCAGGCATTTTGCTCCTAGTGAAATCAAATAAGTAGATTGCACATTATATCTACAGCATGAGTCACGAGCCAGATTTAACGAGCTTAGAGTTGGATGAAGAAAAGTTTGAAATTGTCTTCAGTTTTCTCTCATGCTCGGGAACAAAGCAATGTCCAAACCTTTTAGCAATCTATCCAGTCTCCCAATCGAATCATGTATCATTGATAGATGCCTTTATCAACTCTATGCACAAGATATGAGATATCTTGTAAAAGTCTTCGCCTACATCTTTTTGGCACCTCTCCTCCGATTTTGGGCAACCTGCAATTCTCAGGTGAGTACAGAATAGTTATAGTATTGTTCATCTTTTTGTGCATCGCACTTAAAGGTTTTAGTGCTTGAAAACATACTAGATGTATTCAGCAATTATCGTATTGCATGGGGTGTGACATCCAAGTTGGGAAGACTCAAGCCTGTAGTAGTATTGTTCTTTGACTTCAAAGAATACACCCTGAACTTAGAAAAACTCTTGGCATTTCCACTCTTCTTCTATTTTAGCAAGAGAAAAATCCATGTATTTGCCATCATAGGACTAGTGGTTAGTGAGTTCTTTGTGATCTTCATTTGGCATTACGTCGTTGGTGCCAACATTTGCGCCATTTCTACCTAATCTAAAAATTAAAGCAAGGTGAGTAATAGATATATTTACTAACAAAAAAAAAGCTAGAAGCTTAATCTCATGGAAGATAGTTCAAATGAGGAGTGAAAAGATAAAAGAATGGACTGGGTATTTCAAAAGAAAGGGTCTCTTTAGCAAGTGTCAGCACCTTTGCCCTAAGCTTAATCTCATGAAACTGCCTTTTGAAGACTAGTTTCAAATGGGGAAAACTCTTGCATTTTTTGATGCATAAATAGCGAGGTTTAAACACATTTGCCATGAACAATTTTACACAAACAACTTAAAAGTATAGACCCCCCAGTCATGAAATACATAGCATGATGATCCAAAGTCAAAACACCATCGAAAATTTGAATATAGCAGCTACCGACCACGCATCATAATGGTTTTTTGAGCTGCTAGTGTCCAATTCGAGGAGCCAAATCAGCAAACCCGGCTCATCTTCACCAAGTCAAGCAATGGATCAAAATATACAGAAACAAATTTGGATGACGCCAAGCAAATGGTCTCAACTTCGATCAGGAACCAGAATAGAGCGAGAAATTCTCTAGAAGCACCTACAATTCAAAATCAAAAACCGCAAAAAGCATTAACAATGCTGAACTCAGTGGGCATTGTCCTCTCTCCATCACCAAATCATGTTGCGATCCTTCTCTCTCACCCTTTGGCAATCTGTCCATGTCCCCCCTAAATCAAACTAAAGTATCAAAACACAATTCTGAAAAATTATTCATGCAAAATTCTGGGAAACAAGGTCCCACGTACCTTCAAAAAAGAAATTTAGGGCCACCTATATATATATGTTCGAGATATGAGCGATCTTGCACCAGTCCTTGCCTTCATCTCTTTTGCACCTCTTCTCCAATTCTGGACAGAAGGTGATGTCTAGGTGAGTAAGGGATGTGAGCCTTTGCATTCCTTCAGGTAATGATGTCAACGAGTGGCACTTGGAGATAAGAAGCTCTTGAAGTGATTGAAGGGCCTCGATCTGCTCTGTTAATGCCTTCAAATTGTGGCAACTGGAAATTTTGAGGTGCTCGAGATTGCTGAGCTGTAGAAGCCACGGTGGGAGAGATTCTAGTTTGGGAAGGTTATTGATTTCCACGGAGCGGAGACTTTGAAGGCCTCCATGGAAATCCAAGATGTTGCCCTTTTCGTCTTTGGATAAATTGAGCTCCTTGCATTCGCGGATCCATAGGTGCGTAAGAAAAGCAAGCCCTCGCATTCCTTCTGGTAATGACGTTAGCGAGTCACAATCTCTGATATCAAGTTGTTGAAGTGATTGAAGGGCCTCGATTCGCTCTGGTAATGCCCTCAAATCGTAGCAATGCCCAATATGGAGACGCTCGAGATTTCTGGCCTGTAGAAGCCATTGTGGGAGAGATTCTAGTTTTGGAATTCTAAAAAAAATTCACAGAGCAAAGACTCTGAAGGCCTCCATGGAAATCCAAGATGATGTTGCTGCTTTCGTCTTTGGATGAATGGAGCTCCTTGCAATTGGAGATGTATAGGTGAGTAAGGGATGCAAGCCTTCGCATTCCTTCTGGTAATGATGTCAACGAGGGGCAGCGTTGGATAGCAAGCTGTTGGAGTGACCCAAGGGCCTCGATCTGCTGTGTCATAGCCTTCAAATTGCAGCACTCATAAATTTCAAGACGCTTGAGATTGCTGAGCTGTAAAAGCCATGGTGGGAGAGATTCTAGTTTTGGAAGACGATCGATTGTCAGGGACCGAAGATTCTGAAGGCCTCCATGGAGGTCCGAGATGATGTTGCCATTTTCTTCTTTCGATAAATCGAGCTCCTCACAATATGAGATAGAGAGATCCACAAGCTTCAATAGATGCCGCAAACCAAGTGGGAGGGAAGTCAACCGAGGACAATCCTTGATCTCAAGAGATTCAAGTGAGGTAAGACTTTTCACAAACTCTTCAGGTAAACATTCTAGAAACTCCATGCTCCATATACGCAGCCTCTTCAACTTGCTAAGGCCCAGCATATGATTTATCAATGCTGGGTCGGCCTTACTCAGAAATAAGTCCTCAAGATGTGGAGCTCGTGGCATGGCTTTCAATTTTTTACTGTCTTCAATACTTAATGTTGATAGATTAGGAAATGATATTGTTAAAGTGGATGAATGGTCTGACTTGATGTATTCCAATTCAGTCAGCTCCCAAATCTCCAAAGCCTTGAGGTGAGGTAGTTGATCTAGTGGAGGGAGATGTTTACATCTTTTGCAATCGTAAAAGCATACCTCAACTAAATTTGGCAAGGAACACACAAGGCTATTCATCATCCACCGTGGAAATCTCTCACCTCTATATCCTTGGATCATCAACTTTTGTAGATTTGAATGCGGCCTCAATCCATTTAATAGAGCTTCATCTCTATTCCCAATTATTGAATCATCAGTATTGAAATCACCCCATGAAAGTGTCAAAGATTCCAAAGAATGCTTCCCTATCAAGTTCGCAGCCTTGGATTCTGATACTACATTTTTCACACTTCCTAAATTTTCAATATGAAGGCTTCCTCTGATATTATTGAGCCCATTTAGCTCCCCAAGTCCACAATAATTCTTAACACGAGCTTTTTCACTAGGCAAAATGAAGCGCTTTAACCTTTGCAATAAACTCAATTGCCCTAGTCCATGTGGCAAATAACTAAGTTCCAAACATTTATCTATGTCTAGATTCTTAAGGCTAACTAACTTCCTTATACCTTTCGGCAATTCTTCCAGGGCTAAAGCAATTGTTGAGATTAAGTGTTTGCAAATTCTGCAATCTTGTAATGGAGTTAGGAAGCCTTTTGAGTGCATCATTAGTAGAGAGATCAAGATACGTGAGATACTTCAATTTACAAATGGATCTTGGCACCTTCTTGATATGTTTGGAATGCAAATCCAAGACACGCAACCGCTTGAAACTTTGAATGAGTTGGCGTAGATTTGCTTCACTTAATGGTTCTCCCAAGTCCCATGGAGTAGGAGAAAGAAATGTTCTTAGTGCACTTGATTTTAAGTGAGAAATTGGAAATTTACCCATCAAATCAAAAGTTAAACCATGAGATATATGACGAGTCCTTTCATGTATGGATTTAGTGTCATATGGTGCCACCCAACACTCCGTCCCGCAATTGAGCGAGCCAAATCATGAATCAAATCATGCATCTTGCAAGTCTCCTTGTTCGTGCGTGGATCTTTTTCAAAATCTTGAAAGAAGTTACTCCAAAGTAGATCCATGAAATATCCATGAGCAATGTCTTCTAAATGCTGACTTCTATTTGATGGCTGAATAAATCCTTCGCCATCCAAAGATCGACCAAAGTCTGCTTCTCTATCTCATAATCTTTAGGAAACAATGAACAAAACGTGAAACACTGTTTCAAACGTGAAGGAAGATGGTCATAACTTAGCCTAAGAATAGAATTTATGCGGCCTTTGCCTTGAGACACATTTGGCAACTCATCATCCATGAAACGTAACAATTCACTTTTAGTTTTCTTAAAGGATAGTAAATGCCCAACAGTTCGAACAACCAATGGAACTCCAGAGCACTTTCTTGCTATGTCTTTGACAATCGCTAGCATTTCAAGATCTTGTATATCCTTTTCTTTTTGACGGGCCATTTGCATTAATAAATCAAAAGATGCATTGTCAGACAAGCCCCCAAGATGATGAGGTGGAGTAGTACCGGTGATCCTTGCAACAGAAGGTAGGCGTGTAGTTATAAGGATCTTGCTTCCTCTAGCACCTCCCACCAACAAATCTTTCAAGCTTAGCCATTTTTCTGGTTCTTCATTCCACAAGTCATCTAAAACTAAGAGATATCTCTTTCCATCAATTTCTGCCCTCGCCCACTTTGCAACTGTTCCATTGCAACATCTCTAGGAGCACTCTTCTTTGCACAAGCTATGATATTTGTGACTATTTTTTTCACGCCAAAGTCATCAGAGACACAAACCCATATTTTCAAGTGAAATTGTTTACTGATCATCTCATCATTATATACAAATTGAGCAAGAGCCGTTTTTCCAAGCCCACCAATACCAACTATTGGAAGGATGGAAACATTCTCTTGCACATTTGGGTCCAACAAAAATTCCTTGACCATCTTCTTATCATCATCTCTTCCTATAATAGCTCCTCGGTTATAAACGAATGCGTCTCTTCTCTCTCCCTTTGCTCTCTCTCTACTTGTGAATTCTTGAAGCGCACAACTGAGTTGAGTTCATTATCGACTTAATAGCTTCTATTTTCTCCCTCACCGCTCTTACTTTGTAACTCATCTTCAATTTAAAAGCAAGTTGGTTTGAATTTGAGAAAATGTCCTTACCTCCTTGATCATCTCATTGTGGCCCCTCAGTTGTCGTCGCATAGCTTCGATATTGAACTCTTCAAACAAATCTTGTGCATCATAGAAAGCATCTTTTAGTCTATCAAGCAAACCTTGGATTTGGTGATTTTGGTAGTATTGCCCCTTTGCATCCTCCAATATAGCTTGAACCGTGGAGACAGTGTCCTTGAGCTTCTCGAGTTCATGCTTGACACCCCAAAACTTTCCAACATTTGCTAGTGCTCGAGGAGCTAGATCATCAATTATATTTACAGCAATATTGACTACAATAGCCTCTGCCATTTTTGTTCTCTCTATCTCTCTGTGGATCATAAGATATAATTTGTTATCAACGCTAGAGACTTCTCACAACATGGATAACAAGTTCATGTTGACACTCACCTAGGGCTGGCAAATCAAAATCTTGAAAAATCCACACACAATGCATGATGAAGCCTAAGATTTTTCGTGCTTCTAGCGTTTACTCGTCTACTATGCTCGCAAAGGCAAGGAGAATGATGGTGAAAATAAATCTCTGATTTTATAGTTTTTAAGACAATAAACCGCTGCATGCATGGTGAAAATAACTTCAAGAGCATAATTACCGGGAGTACGGGGTGATATTGACGGCAAGCCTGAATGAAGTGCAAGCGACAAGATTAGAAGCAATGAAGAAGTGGTTCTTGAGTGCTGTTGCATTCATTCCCGTCGCACATTTAAAAGGAGGAAGAAAAGAGGAGCATGCCTTTCTTACGAGGACCCAACAAGGAAACGTGGGAAATGATACCTTTCTTGCCTTCTCAGTCATTGTTAGCACATTGACACCACACACCCCCTCCCCCGGCGGCGCTCCCCAAAAAATGTTGTCGTAACACGAGAAATGATTTTTTTTTGCATTTTCTTTCTAGCGGGGACGTCTGCATAACATTACATTTAAGATTGTCCCAAAGTTATATCCATCATATTATATGGTGTCCCCAATAAATTTTGTCTTTTTCCACCATCGAAGTATAGTTTAGTTAGAGTTTTTAACCTTTGTCCTTTTCCATATTATACACATAAATATAATGATTTTAGTAATTAGGTACTCTTTATAATATTATTTCGTTTACTTACGATTCGATAGAGTATTACTCACATTTTTTTCAAAGTTCCGTTAGTGAATATCCAGAATTCACGAAATTTGATATGGCCTTTCTTCTTCCTTTGGTTGGGTATTATGTGTTAGTCTCAATGCCCCTTGGCAGGCATAGGCTATACCTTACTGCTCATTATGGTATTAATTTTTCCGCTAAACATTTTAACATTACAATTGTACAGATAATGTGACTATAATTTCGAACACCATGTTATATATGCATCTCAGTTAACAATTTATCTTAGATGATGTGACTAGAGCATTCTAGTCATTAAGATTAATTTCTCTCTGTTAACTACTAGCGTCTGACTTATTTTTCTAGAAATGATTGTATTAGAATATGTACACTCTTGTTTTTCTTTTTTGCCGGACACTCTTGGTTGTTGACTGAATTTTGAGTATCATGGTTCTACGTGAGTACATGCGCTTTTTTTTCTCTCTCCTATGTTAATTGCATAACTGCAATGTTGAGTCAAGTTTTTTTTTTTTAACTTTAGTTGATTATACACTTCTCTCTAATTGAATTTACATTTGCATTAAGATATCTAGATTCAGGACTAGTGAAACTTTTCATTGTACTTGTAAGCTATAACTACTTTATTTTCTTTTTGGTAATTATACGCACGTTATCTGATTGTTTAGTTGATTACATCTTTATGATGCAGTGGTATCTTTAGCATTACCATAGAGGTTTTATTCAGGGTTTCATCTTTGGAACGACACCTATAGAATATTAGAAACTTCTGTTTTGTGATAGCTTATTAATAGACAATTAATTGCAATTTTTATGCAAATAGTTTGACAACTATATTTGAAAGTTGAACAATAAATTTCTATTTAATCGATCGTGACCTTGTGGGGTTTTTGGCAGAATAAATTTGTAAGTTTCTATAGTTAAAATATTGCTTATTTGTGCTTTCCCTTAAGCTTTTTACACATTTCTTTACCTAAATTTACTAACTCCATACGCATGTTAAGCAAGAGCCGTTTTTCCAAGCCCACCAAAACCAACTATTGGAAGGATGGAAACATTCTCTTTCGTGTTAGGATCCAGTAAAAATTTCATAAGCCTCTCCTTATCATTAGCTCTCCCTATAATATCTTCATCATGTATAAACGAATGCATCTCCTGTCTCTTCACTCGTGAATCCACGGGGCGCTCATCCAAGGGGAAATTCTTTTAGCCTCAATTACTTGTATTGTCTCTCTCACTGCTCTTACTTTGCCACTCATCTTCAATTTAAAAGCAAGCTGGTTTGAACTTGAGAAAAATGTCTTTAGCTCCATCATTTCATTGTGACCCTTCAGTTCTCATCGCTTAGCTTCTATATCGAATTCTTCAAGCACGTCTTGCGCATCATAGAAAGCGTCTTTCAATTTCTTAACCCAGTCTTGGATTTGGAAATTCTGGTGGTATTGTTCTTCTGCATGGTCCAATATACGCTGGATCCTAGAGACAGTGTCCTTGAGCTGCTCGAGTTCATGCTTAATGCCCCATAACTTCCCCACCTTGTCTACTACTTGAGGAAATAGATAATCAAATTTCGGCAATGCCGACAACAACAGCTTCTGCCATTTTAGTTCTCTGTATGTCTCTTTCTTTGTCTCTCTATGGATCATAAGATATTTAGTACAGTTGTTCCAAGGCTATAGACTTCTCAGAACATGTATGAGAATTTATGCTGACACTTACGTAAGACTGGCAACTCAAAATCCTGACAAATCAATTTTCAAATTCTTAAGCGGAGTTGAGTTGTTGAAGGTAGGAATTATCATCATCCCCCCAGGCCTAAATCAATAATGCATATGGTACCCACCAAGGTCGGTTCCAAGGTCTGCGATTGGTTTGTCTATATTTAGCCTAATTGTACGTTGTTATCAAGAATTAAATCTAGGTGTAGTTATTGGTGCATAATTTCCGGATGAAATTGACTTTCCCCATATATCAATTTTTTCAAAAGAAGCTGGCCCTTTTCATCTAGTTTTTTCAAAATTATCTCGAAACAATTTCAAAAACCATTCCACAACTCAGCTTTAATTAGATAGGGACTCTCCCAAATTTTCAAAATTTGCACTAATCACGTTAAGATAGATTTGGAGAGGGTTAAATGATTTATAGATTTTGGTTAATCATGATTTACGTGATTTTGTTATAATTTCATTAAATGAACTTAGTTAGCTTTATAGTTACCATTCTTATTTTAAGACTTCATTCTTTATTATTTTCAAAGGATGCTCATTCATTCTATGAATTCTCAGGATGGATTTGATGTAGACAAAGTTGGTATCAGAGCTTACTTTATGAACCTAAGGAATATTACTTAGCTTTAATCAGGGCACCATGAATTGTGAGCTATTATTAATTTGTGTATATATACATAAATACCGTAATATACATTAGGATAGAGATTCTTCCCATGAAAAGTTTTGTATGCGTGGGTAACATGATTGATCTGTCAACATTCTGATATGAACACTATACCTCTCAGTTCAAAACTCTTCGTCCTTTTGTCACATGACATTATTCCTATTTTACTATAACATTGCAGTTTGATTAGGAAAGTTCACTCTCCTTGTGAATCTCACAAATTTGTCTGCTTCCTCTGAATAAAAGCTTCCATATTTTTTTTCATTCTTTCTTTATTTATTTTTTCTATTCTCTAAATTAATTGATTGAAAAATCTCTTCCCATGCTAGGCAATACCAAAACTTTGCACATTTGTGCAACGAGCAATGCTATATTTAGGCCTTTTATGAATATCACTTCTTTTTAATAAATTTTAGTACTCCCATCATTTTCTGATGGTGCCCATTTTAATAGTTTCATCACATACTTTTCTTAGAAAACCATGCACGTTCACATGCTTTCCTTAGAAATCGATGGACGTTCGCGCGCATGCCCCAATTGTTTAGCAATAACATCAAGTATCAAAATCATCCGGATCTGGCTCTTGAGAAGATGGAGAAGTATTATAGCTGCCTCGTCTAACTTCACATGACAAAAAACTTTTTGTTCATGAATCTCTGCTTTTTCCCAAATAAAAATAAAAAGAAAAATATTATAAAGTATCATTGTAAAAACAAATAAGCCCGACTTTTTTATCTATGAATCTCCGCTTTTTCTAATGACGCCCATTTTTATGGTTTCGTTGTTTAGTAGTGACATTAGAGTATTAAAGTTAGCAGGATTTGGATCTTGAGAAGATAGAATGTTATTATAGTTGCCTGGCCAAATTCAGAATCTCACTTCACATGGTAAAAGAATTTATGCTCATGCATCTCAACATTTGCAAATAAAAGAAAAAGGGAAAAGAAAAGATTATGCAGTATCGTGTGAATGAAATAGTTTGAAGCATTTTGTGTGCAAAAAGAAATTATATGTTGGTATTAAAGTACCAATGTGCGGTGGGTTCATGAAAGCAAGCTGATGAGGATGCTTTTTTAACTTTTAATTTTAAGATGTGCAATGATAAAACAGCTCTTGAAGTTGGTTAATCTTCTCTTTTGAATTATATTTAGAATTGGAAGCTGGGGACATGTTATGTGTTTTTATGTGGCCATTTTGGAGAAGGCTAATAGCCTAAATATGTAAATCTCGAGGGCCATGTTTACACCATCTAAGTCATATCTCTAAATCCAAAAAAAGACGTCAATAATTTCCCCAAGCATTCTTTATTTGGGCCAAAGATAAGTGATCTTGAGTGATGTAAAAGGATTTTTTTTAAAAAATTTTGAAATGTTATGGTCAATTTGAGCTGTATCATGATAAGTAAAAGATTAAGGTGAATCAATTAATATAAAACTAATCACTCAATTAGCAAAAGGAGAAGGACCATCAAGAAACACAGAGTTCCTTTCAGTCTAAATAAAGTAGATAGCCCTAGTTCAAGCATAGTTCTTGTAGAGTTTTTGAAAAAAAATTAAAGATAAGAAGTCTCGTCACCTTTGAAGAATAATACCATAAGATCACAAGAAAGCTTAAATAAATTAACTTGATCTGCCAAGCAAATTAGGTCCACCGGAAAGGCTAGGTCAGACTTGAGACTATCCATTGATCGCCTCTTTTTTATCCTAAAGACTTGTTTGTTTTTCCTTTTCTAAAATTTAAAATGTGATTCAAATATAAAATGTCATGAAAAATTACATATAAATGAGTATCAAGCGTCGCGTGAAAAATTTCATACGTTCTAGGCCAAAAAAAACTTTTAAACGTGTTCAAGACAAGATCAAATTAAACAAAAGCAAAATGTAAAATCTATGGAGAGAAGTATTTTTATTTTTAATTGGGAACGAACTGGTTCCCCAAGAACAAGCCTAGAAAGCTTCCCTCCTTTTTTTAGAATTTTCATTTTCTTTGGGTTTCTTTCTTCTTCTTTTTTTTTTTTTTTTTTTTTGGGAGAATGCCCACTTGCAGGACGAGTTAACTCTTAGCAGTGCATGGTTAACGGACGAAACAAAAACTATCTCAGCAGCGAGCAGAGAAATTCTTTGGCGGTAATTGTCATTCTACCATTCCCGTTGTTTCAGATTTCCTATCCTCCCTGATTTCGTGGAATTCCGCAAAAGAAAAAGGGAAAACGCATCGTACAATGCTCAGTCTATATTCATCTCAGAGAAGAACAAAGCTTCTCTCAAATTAGTTGCTATAAGAAAGAACGAACCTGGCTAATAGTGGGCTGACTGACAGTCGACCAACAAAAGCAAGCCCACAACCCACGAGATGGCGAGAGAAGGAGATGAGACAGGGTTGGCGAGACCGAGACGGTGTCTACGAGACAAAAAGAGGGAGAAAGATTGAGAGTGCCACTGGAGAAAGCCGAAAGAGAGAGAGATTTGAGAGTGAGAACTAGAGACGAAAGTATAGTTTATATAGAAAAGATTCAGGATTGACTTTGAACGGGTCCCAAAACAGTTCTACCTGAGCGTTGACCTTGCAAGGCTGGTTTTTGGATACAACTAACCGGTTCAAGATATAAAATTAGGAATTGAATAGGTTAAGGCTGCTTCCCAAAATTTTTATTTGGGATCTGAACGAGTCTCCATGCAAACCGTCTTAAAACTGACTAGATTCGATTCGATTATCGGATGAAACTGGTGGTTTTTCATCTCTCATAAAATTTTACATTTTGAGTTCTAATAGTAATCACTATAAAACTAATCACCCGGTTAGCAAAAAGGGAAGGAATGTTGTGAAGCAAAGAGTTCCTTTCAATTTAGATAAAGTAAATAGTCCCATTCCAAGCAAAGCTCTAGTAGAGTTTTCAAAAAAAAATTTCCTTGGAGGTATGAAAAGCCCATTGAAATTAAATTTCCTCATATCCAATAGCTCTGCTAGCATAAGGGGAAAAGGATGTGTCCCGCAACTGTCTCATAGAAAGAGCACTCAAAGTAAAGGTAAAATCTAGATTCAAAAAATAAGCATCACATAAATAACAAGAGCAGCTTGCACCACAACATTGGCTAAGCCTATCATTAAGCAGCTTGTTCAGGGTATCAACCCAAGCTTAGGAACATTAGGATCAATCCAAATAGGTCAATGTCATAGCAACTTACACATCCTATTTTTGACTAATTCCCAAGCATTAGCAAATGGCCTTAGAGCATGGCACGAATGTATAAGTTTAGAGTTTTTTTGCAGTATTAAGCCAATATAAAAAACTGTATATGTGTAGCTAACATAATGTATTTGTTGTTTCTCATGCAAGCACAACTTTCAGCTCAAAACTCTCCTTCATATTTTGTCACATTAACTGTTGCTATTACATTACCAAAATATTATAGTGTGATTTAGACAGTTCAATCTCCATGCTGATCTTTCAAAATTATTTTCTTCCTATAATAAATGCTTCTACATTATTTCTTTCTTCTGTTATTTTTGCCTCTCTTATAAATTAATAAAAAAATTGCCTTAAAAATCTCTGCCCAAACTGGGCAATACCAAAAATTGCATATTTATGCAATGTAAAATCCAATATTTAGGCATTTTATGCATGTCCTCCTTTTTCGGAAATTTCAAAAGGATTCCCATGTAGGAACAGAATGACTGATGCGCTCATGGTTTTTTTTTTATATATAGCTTATACAATTTGTACAGAATATTTTACTATTTCAATTTCCTATTACAATAGTATCGATTAGTTTGACTTTATTTATTTCCTAAAAAATGAATAATTTGAACTCTAAAAATGATCGCTTAAAATAATTTGTAACTGAAAAATATTTTCACTATCGAACACAATTTACATCTAATTTTTTTTTTTATGGATAAGAATATCTTTTCTTTATTTTTGTAGTAGCACAACCAATTATTTTTTTAAAATTATTTATTTTTCACAAAACATATGCAATTTTAATTCAAATTTATCAATTTTGTTGATCAATTACTATAAGCCAAGTTATCTCTCTTGTCTTTTAAGTCGGGCTCTTATTTCTAACCCCTAACATATTATTCTTCATCTCTATTCAATATAAACAATCGAGTCTTAGCTAAATTTCCTTGTAGGTGTTTTTGAATTGTGTACTTGCGAGACCATAGCAATTCCTAGTTAGGCACTAGTGACTAGTCAGCGGAACTAGGCCGAGCAGATGTCGTTGCTACTATGAATGCATTTCCAAGGTCTAGCAACGGATAGTTGGCTAGAATACGCAAAGCATCTTCAACATCCTCGCAAAATACCCTTTAAAATATTTTTGGAGTGCAGCGTAGACATGCTGATCCATGTGTACGTGCATGCTATGGGTGATAGACTTGGAGTCATTCTCATTCAAAGAGACTGTAGAAGGAGAAGTAACTCTTCATATTCTTGTGCAAGAATGAAATTCGTAACTCTTCTAAGAGGGATGTAATACTCGTCTGCCCTTTCCAATGATATGTTTCTCAACAATCATTTCAACTATGGTGGGAGGTGGCGTTGTTCATCCACATCTAGAGTCTCTCCGATGTTTTTCCTCTTCTTCATTACATAAACGAGAATTACAGCAAGGTTTAGCAAAAGTCTGAAGCGACCGGTCAGCCAACAAATGGTGAAGGCAATTCGCCAGTTCCCACGAAACCAACCGGCTCCTGAACAAGCATCCCAAAACAAACCTCGACTCTCCAATGATATTTAGATATATAAATTTCCTTTGTCAAGACAAACCATACCGATAGATGTTTATCTTTGCACTGTTCATTGAAGACCGATTTTTTGTCCGCAGTGTTCGGTGCTTCTTAGTCAAACGATTTTCATAATTTGTAAATTTTGGCACATACTTCATATGTGATTTTTTGTAATTATAGGTATACTTTTACTGAACAGTCCTTACTTTTCACGCGTCGTCATCATACAGACAACCTAAGTAAAAGAAAGGACGATATGTATAATTCAACTATTCAAATAAATTTAAAACAAAAACCAAAGATAGTTACACAAAGACAGAGAGGATGAGCACGGTGGGGGAGCCACAGCTAATCACTGAGGCCTAGTATTAATATTAGGTCCACGTGTATGAAGTCGAACTGCCATCTACAGCATGAGATTGACAGAAGACCAAGCATAATAATTATCATGTGACCTGACATGACCAAAAAGCAACTTAACTCGGTCCGACCATGATTAATTATTAACCATCATTTTTTTTTTTTTAGGTTGCGCACCACATCTATCTTCTTCCTCCTCCTCCTCGCGTTTTTTAGGGAGAGGGACTAGGCGCTTTTGGAACTCTCGCTTTTGGACGAATTTGCTGTCGGGAGAGAAACAGTAAACACTAACGTCGTGAGTTTGCACTTGAGCCGTGACATTGACAAATTAGGTCTAATTCTCTACTCAATCTTACCGGGAATTGTTTCCCAAGAGGGATGAAAGACCTTTCTTGAAGCCAGGGTTTTGGAGTCTTTCCCATTCTTAGCGTCCAGCCACTGTAGTTTGTATATGTGATTCTCCTGAATTTTTTTGATGCTATGAACTAATAAGTAAGGAAAACAAAGCGAGCGGTGGGAGCCGATCGCAGCTTTCTTATGGCGCGTGAATTTATGGAGGGGTCATTGGCTGGCCGAGTGAGATCATGTCTATACACTTGGTACACGGGGAAGCTGGATTGGACAACGTGTACAAAGATTGGTACGATGAACATGAAGATTTGGGTCCCACGGCTATCATAAAGGCCTAAACTAGGGTCCAAATTCCTTGCAAATTCCGTCAGAAATTTGGAACCTACCATCAAGTATAGGTTACTTATTTTTTAACTTGAAATTTACCCATCGGAACGTGCAACCTAGAACTAGTAGTAGGGTAGGTTCCAGGTTCTTGTTTTTTTTATCTTTAGTAGAGCAAAATGAAAATAAATGCAACAATAAAAATGAACAATAATTTTATTATCGATTGCCTGAGAACGAGTATCTATATACACCTGTTAAATAGTATTAAGGAAATTTTATGATTTTAATGCATTGATTGCTTTTGTATTACATACAATCATTATTTTGAAAAAAGCAATTGCTTAACATAATTATATCAAAGAAGCAATTAGAGTTTCCAGTAGTTTCATAGTCTACAAAAATAAAATTCTCAATCATAAAATAGAAGTTAAAACTCGTGGTTTCGGATTATATACTTATCATCAAACATTATGGAATATTTCAGAATCTCGTGAAGACATAGATTAAAAAATAAATAAAAACTTGTACTAGGTTCTAGGTTCTGGATTATAGGTTTCAGATTTTAGGTTTCACCAACCTAGAACCTACCCTGTATACCTTAAAATATGAACCTACAAGTTTCGACCAGTGCGATTCTCAAATTCTAGGTTCTATTATGGAATCATGCTCATCCATATGTATCAATGAAGCCATACTGCAATCTACAGCATAACGTTAACCATGACTTTGCTCTTTTGTTTTTTTTTTTTTGTCCTTTTTGTGCCACGTTTGTCTTCTCCTTCTACCTCTGCATTTTTAGAGAGAGAGAGAGAGAGAATGTCCTTTTGAAACTTTAGAAATTAAGGACATATATAATAACACTACCATTTTTCTATTTTTTGTTCTTTTCCTCTCTAAAAAAGAAAAAAGAATTGAAATCTACTCGCGTATGTTAATTAATTCTTTTATTACTCAGAGTAAACCAATAACTAGAATAAATTTGTTATAGAAATAAGAAGTAAAAAAATATTTGTTTATAACAAAAAGAGAAACAATGTCATTTTAGAGAAGCATACTTAGTGTAATCTAATACTCATCTTTACACAATCAACACAAGGTCTGAATGAGACCCACATCAAGATCGGGTATCCTACCATTTTTTGTAAATAAAATAAAATAAAAAAATCCAAAAGTTTGGGAAAAATTTAGAAATTAGATTTGGAGTAGTTTTACTAGATTTTAATATTAATTCTAGTCTAGAATTAGTTTAGCATAAAAAATGTGAAAATATTTTGATAAAAATTGAATAAGTTCTTAGGTTTTACTATGAATTTTTTTAATACTATTTTCTTTTAGAGACAATGCAAGGTCGTAATAGCTTGGCGACTTGACTAAGAGAAGACGGTCTTCTTCTTTAGATTTCTATTGGAGATATCATTTAAGATCATCTACTCTGAACAAGTATGTTACTTACCATTTATCTTGTATTTATAGCAGTCGAATAAGTCTGTGCTTCATGAATTTCCAATATTATTTGCTTGAAAGTTTGTACATTTTTCGGTTGTTTTGTCGTTGCCTATTGCACTAGGTAACGTTTATAAAGCTCAAAATATTTTATGCACTTGTTTATTGTGATATTCAAAATTTTACTGTTAACCTCCTCATTTTGTAAATTATAAACCATTAAAACTTTATACTATCATTTTCAACCATCTATCTTTGACTAACTATTTTTCTAAAGCCATTTTAGATTATCTTGATTAATTAAATCCTTACAAAAGTTTAGTTTTATCCAAACATAAATTGCTAAGTCTTTACTAAAATTTTTATAATTAAATTAAAATAATTGGGAAAAGAAATTTTTAGATCGTATCAAATATATTTTTATTTTTTATTTGGAGAATGGAAATTTTATAAATTTATCAAATGCATTTTTACCCAAAAATCGCTTATGAAATAAAATAATAATAATTTATGGATATAGAGATTGTTTCTGAGATTGTGATAATGATAACGCAAAGCTTGAAAATTCACTGCAAGTGGTATCATTATCCTCCGATTTGATATGTCATGTCTTTCCCCTGTCCTCATTTTCCTAACCTTCTGCTTTTTTCCAAAGGCAATCAAAAAGTGGGTAAGAAGATAACGGGTTTGGAGAAGCAAAGCCAAACAAAAAGCAGGGTAAAAAGCATCTTTCAAGTGGGGCCACGATCACACTTAGGAGTGGAGCAACTGTTGGTACATGGGGAAGCTGGATTGGAGAACGTGTGCAAAGACAAGTAGGACAAGTACGGTAGAGTTGATTCCAACTTCATGTCTCTGAATTCGTACCGCCACCTACCACATGAGGTTGACAGGAGACATGCCCAAAAAGACCTTAACTCACCATAGTTAATCATTAACCATCACCTTGTTCTTTTGTTTAGTTTTTCTTTCCTTTTTGTACCACGTATGTCTTCTCCCTCTTCCTCCATTGTGAGATCATGCAATTTTGAAGCTCAAGAATTTAAAAATCAATTGTTGATTTATTAGCTATTCTCATAAATGGATAGTCACCTCATTCATTCATAAAACTTAAAAATAATATAAGCGCGTTGTAATAATAGATAATAAAAAGAATTTAATGATGAGTTAATATCATAAAAATTTCAAATTGTTATATTTATAACAAATTTATCTTAAATTAATTTCATTATTATCAAAAACCATAAATTGGAAACTTGTAATAAAGTTATCACAAATTAGTTTTTTGATCATAAAAAATTTCAAACTGATACATTATAATAAATTTACCCTTTTATTTATATACATCGATTAATTTTTCTATTCTTTAGGATGATTAATAGTCACAATAAATCTAAAACAGAAATATGAAGTAAAAAAAAATTACTTTTTGTTTCTCAGAATAAAAAGAGAAACAACATCATTTTGGAGAAACAAGCTTTGCGTAATCTAATGCTTGTTTTTACACAATCAGCATGATGTCCAGGTGAGACCCACATCTAAATTAGGACTTCTAATCAGATTAGAGTCCCCATTTTTCTAAATAAAAAAATTTCAGAAATTTAGGAAAAATTTTAGAAATTAAATTTTGAGTAGTTTTACTAGATTTTAGTATTAATTCTAGTTTAGAATTAGTTTGGCATAAAAAAATGTGAAAAACTTTTGATGAATATTAGATTTAAATTGAATAAGCTTTTAAGGCTTTACCATATGAATTTATTAATGCTGTTTTCTTTTAGAGATACTAGGTCACGACAAAGCTTCTAAGCAACTTAACCGAGAGAAGACAATCTTCTTCTCTTAAGATTTTATTGGAGATATTCTTTAAGATCATCTACAATTTTGTTCTAATAGAAAATTAAATAACTCGAACAAGTCTTTTGCATTGCCATTTGTCTTGTATTCATACCAGTTGAATAAGCCTCTACTCCATAATTTTCTAATATCATTTGCTTGAAGGTTTGTCCATTATTAGTTGTTTTATCCTTGCCAATTCCATCAAGCAGCGTTTGCTCTTTTTCTTACAGCTAAAAAGCTCAAAAGGTCTATACACTTATTTATTGTAATACCCAAAAATTTACTATCAACCTATTTATATCATGAGTTATAAACCATTATAACTCTCTGCTGTCATTTTTAGTCATTCATTATTGACTAAGTATTATATTGAATTTTCGATGCCATATTAGAATATCTTGATTAGTTAAATTTTTACAAAAGTCCAATTTTATTTGAACATGAATTATTAAATTTTCATTGCCATTTTTATAATTAAATAAAAATATTGGAAATAGAATTTTAGGTCATACAAATGTATTTCTGTCTTTTTTATTTTGAAAATAAAAATTTTGTGTAATCATTAAATGTATTCTTTTACTTAAAAATTCATCCAATAAATAAAAATAAGAAAATAATTTATGAATAGAAATTGTTGCCATGGTGCCAAGCTTGAAAGTGGTATCATTGTCATACGATTTGATGTGTCCTCTTTTTCCCTTGTCCTATTTTTCCTTACTATTTTTTAACAAAGGCAACCATAAAGTGGGTAAGAAGATAATGTGTCTGGAGAAGCAAAGCAAAGCAAAACAAAAATTGAAAGCAATATGTCTAATTAATGCTAAGGATAATGGGACGCAATGAATCTCTATAGTAACATAACTATACCATTAAGCTTCATTCTATCTTACTATCTCATTATTCATATACACACACGTATATAATAGATACTGGCTTAGCAATGACCACTTCACAATGCTCCCGATAACAGCTTCCATCATTTTTGTTCTCTCTGTGTAGATTAGAAGATATTGATCAAGTGGCTCCTAAGCTAGAGACTTCTCATGACATGTATCGCAAGTTTACATGGAAGATGGGAACTTTCCTAAGTCACGCATGATAAAAAAAGACGAAGCCCAAGTCAATAATGCATATGAGACCCACCGAGGTTGGCACCAGGGTCTGTGATTGGTCTAGTCAAAAGACTTTTCGCACATCAAGGATTTAATATTGGTCAGGTTGTTCCAAGGCTAGATATATAGAAGTCCTTTATAAACTCAACCTGATTGGGTATCTTATTGAAAGACTATCGTAACGGTCCTCATAAGTGACAACAACCAAACACGGGTGCCAAGTTCAACATGAACTTGAACTTTTCATGCTTCTAGGGTTTAATATTGATCTGGCCATTTTAAAGCTAGATATATAAAAGTCCTTATCGGTGCCTACCGACCATTGGAAAATTAAAATCCCGACAAATCAAATTTTGTACTTTTTTGACCGATTGGGAGTAGTTGAAGATCATAATTCTCATCATCCACACAAAGCCTAGATTGATACTACAAATGGGACCCGCCGAGGTTGGGTCCGAGGCCCACAATTCGTGTTTGTCTGAAGACTTTTCGTGCCTTTAGTGTTTAATAGTCTAAGCATACTTGCAAGGATAGATGAAAATGCTAGGCGTTGAAAGTGATAGAGATATTTATTTCCTAGATTGGGTTTTATCTTGACAATTTTTGAGCCGTGTTTTGCACTTTGGGATGGGGATTCTATTGGTGCATGGCAAAGCTGGATTGGTTGATGTGTGCAAATAGAGAGAGAATGGGTGCGGTGGATAGGCTCCCCTGTCTATTCACACAGACCTAAGGTTGACAGAGGATAGGGCCAAAAGGCAACTTAACTCGACCATGGTTAACAATAAACCATCACTTTGCTATTTTGTTTTGTTTTGTTTTCTTTTGGTTTTTGTGTCCCGTCTTATCTTATCTACTTCCTCTTCTTTGCGCGGGAGACCATGTGCTTTTGAAACTCTTGAAATTAATAATCAAAAGTGGGCTTATATAATTATCCTCATTAATAGATGGGCTTTCCTTTACTCGATTCCAATATGATGATACAAAAATTGTAAAGATTAATAGATGGGCTTTAGCAACTGAAGAAACTATGATCTTGGTAAAAAGTTTTGGGTACTCCAAGACTAAATCATGACCATCAACCTCATTCTTCATGTTGGTCCTTCCCCTGTATCACATAGCGCATTTGTCACGTTGTAATTTCCACACAAGACAAAGGGAGTGAGGTGATCGTCTTTCAAGAGAAAGATAAAGCCTCAAACCAATCTCACCACATACTAGTATATGGGCCAAAAGCTAAGACTAGCAGAACATAGCCCAAACGTCGCATCTTTTAAGTGACTTTATTCTTATAAATATTCATCATTTTTTGTACAATTATTTGTAAAGTTAAGTTATTCCAACATGAATTCTGCTATGTGAAAATCAAATTGCAACTTATCGGCTCACTATATCACCTACTTGAAGTAGGAGTAGGCAGCATTTTCCAATCATCTATGATGTGAAAATATGTTCCAAATTCTAATGAGGTCACTTCATGTTGCTATAGTTCAAGGCAACCATAGCTTACAAGAAGCCGGCTGGTGTTGTTGACTAAAGACACAAGTAGTGATGCATCTCATCACTCCTTATGTGAAGGTGCAATGACAAAATCACATCAAAAGAGAAGTGATTTGGGACTTGAGAAAGACATAAAACAAAGTATTTGCACTCATTCAAAGATTCAGGTCTAGCAATTTCAATGATGAAATTCTATTAGGTGGCGGGTTCTTATTTTCCATACGAAAAAAGGGAATTTCACGATATAGAAGAAAGAAGATGAAACATCTAAAATATTTTGAGAAGGCAAGTAGTGATTTCAAGGTAATTATGGAACTTGTCTTGCTTGGCTTGTTGCCTCTTCTTAGACTCCTAGGATTGGCATTTGCCATTATAACCCAAAACTAAAGAGAGAGGCAAGAGGGCAGAGAGGATGGCGACGCCAAATGTCCAAGGCTCGCCAGGGATTGTCTTTCATCGCTAGAAAACCACTCTAAATGGCAACCTGTATGGCTTGAACTGATACTTCCTTTGACCCCGAATCCTTGGGATTTGGCATTGCGTGATTTCGATGTTTTGTTCGGAAATTACGCCCTTCCAAAGTCGTGGCTCCTAGCTAGTAAAGAAGTATGACTTTTTTTACATAAATACAATCCATTTCGATTACATTCTCAATCAATCATTGTTACGAAATTCTAGTATCACATGAGGTCTTTCCAATGACATGAAAACCACTAGATTTGAGTTGCAATTTCTTTTGGTGGCTCACTCAATCTATCCAAAACTCTTATTTCAACACCGTTTTCTCCATTAAACTCACTGGAGAGAATACTAAGTCATGCGAAACTTTCGTAATTTTTGAAAAATATAGGAATTTTTGTTATATCATGGAACATGATTTTTTGGACATACAAAAATTTTCTAGTTGATCTCGTTAGTTTGAATATAGAAGTTCGTCGTGGAAAAACCTATTTCCTTTAGAAAAGTTCGGTGCAATTTTTGAAGAAAAAAGAGTGAGGATTGGTGGATTTTATATTTTCGGTTTTCTGAAAAATAAAATAAACTAATTTCCACAAAGAATGATTATTTCAGATGATTCATGGAGTCATATATCTGTTGGGTCATGGGGTGCATGTTGGGGCCATTGACTTGAGATTGAGCGTCAGAGGGCATTTACGTAATTTTGGTATGAACGGGCTTTTTCAGCCGAAGTGCATCCAGCCATTGTTTAGGGTACTAGGAAATTTGAGATTGTGTTGTGCGGCTTGAATTAGCAATTCATCGAGTTAAGTAGTTTCTACCACTTTCATATTTTGTACTCGGTTTATTATGCAAATTTTGATGTTTTCTTAGGAGTTGCCTGTAACCTAATTTAGGTTAGTAAGATGTCAAATGAAACGTGGGAGATCACTTCGCTTCTGCAAACCAAGGATTCGCAAAATAGGGACTTGATTATGCTACAATCTATTGATCACCAATTTTGGTACATTTTCTCATTATTTTGTAAACATTTGATCATGTGATCATATCCAATCTTTTGGTTTCCAAGCATGCCCATTTAAATGATCATGCTTCCGTGAAATTGTGCAATTATGTCTATCAATCACTTAATCACAACACAAAAAATGAAGTAAATAAAGTACAGAAAAATAAAGAACTAAATCAATTATATAAAAAAATTTAAAACCAAATTGACATCTATGTGACGCATTCAATTTTATTTTATTTTTTGGATATTTTTCCTATTGGCATGTTGCACTTGCTTCATGACGTTGCCCCCTACTCTCTGTGTGAAATTACTAGAATATGGGAATAGGAAAACTCATACGGGAAGAAATAGGTAGGGATTAGAACCATGTACAATTGGATTTATTAGCTTTTTCTTTTATAATGAAAACAAAAATAAATAGTTAAATAAAAGGCATGTGAAATGAAAAAGGTAAACACAATAACTATCGATACTGAACTTACTTAGTTGATGATTATATGGTTAAATCAGTATTAAGAAAGAATTGATTCAATCGATCCGTTTGATATGATTTAAATAAATCATACGAAATTATATGGAAATTCTTATAACTTTAATTATACAAGTGAAGCATGTGATCGGTTGAAGTCCATAGCATGTGATCACCATGTCGTCATTCAAAGTCTCCATTAATGTGAAGTTAAAATACATAAACCACCCACCAACATACTGTTCGGATTCCGGAAATAGTAACCGGCTCCGTACACACGGCGTGGCGCAAATCGTGCGCACTTTCTCCACTATAGCCCCACCCGCATGCCCGACCCGGTTTGGTAAAATCAACCAACCCGCCTCCGACTCCAAGCCACCAGCCAGGGGTGTTCTCGTAAATTCGTGCCAAATCTGCAGTCGGTTCCACAGCAGCAAATTATAGCCGCTGGAAGCACTTTGATTTTTCATTATCGCGATATCTGAAGAAGCTCTGCCCCCGCCACATCATTACTCCCCAGAACAAAGACCCTAAGTTAAGCATGTGATTAATCTATGGAATGCAAATTCTTGCAAAATGCCTAAGTTAGATTAAGCCCTAAATTTCATGAACTTATGTTTTTTTATCCTTCTTATTATTATTCAAGCGATATTTCCAAAGAATGAAGATGGCAGATCTAGCAACTTGTAACATGTAACCTAAATCTATGGGTGACGATATAGTGGAATGATTGAAAATGGTAACAATGCGGAGCAAACAGCCCCTTTGCTCTTTATCATAATTTTTACCTTATGACTATGAATTATCCATCCTAAATGCATGATGGACACTACTAAAATAAATAAAATGAATCATAAATTGACAATCTTCAAATATTATGATAATAAAAAAGTCACTCGACATAGGCAGTTCTGACGGTTTAGTAACAAAAGAAATGTCAGCTCATGAAATACGATTATATATAATAGTGCGACCATGATGCTTTTTGATAAGAAGCCATTGGATGCAACTCGAACTGTGCAAGTAAAAGTACGTATATCATGGATCGTAACTTTCAAATTCCAAAGGCATTTTCTTTCCGGTGACAACAAAATGTACGATAAAAAAATCCACTTGAAGTTTCACTACCTCACTCAAAAATCTTAATGTGATGAGGTGAGAATTCACATTATGGCACGATTGCTACGAAGAAAATGAGAACGACTTTGCTAGAAGCCTTCCTCTTTAACCAGGACTCTCATGAAATTGTCCCGAGCATAGATGACGTGTGGATGCCTCCATGTTGTCAACACAAAACATAAAACGTCCATTCGGATGATATAACCATCTATTGGAAAACTTAGATCTCGTTACTGCAGACAAAAAAAAATCTGGGCACAATTTTTGCTTCACTTTTTCTTTCTTTTATTTGGGTTAATACCATCTAAAACTCCAAACTAGTAAACTCTTTACCCGACGATCAGTTTGTTTATGTGATGGGGACGACTTGGTTGCTCCACGATGACAGCCTGGTTGCGTATCCATGATGGCCCGGTATTAACCCAGCTGTGCGCCAGTCACAGACTGGGCTGCTCTTGAGGGTGACAACTGAATGAAGTGGCCAGAGTCAACTTGGCCGAATGATGGAAGAGCCGCTGGAGCGGAAGCTTGAGAAAGATCCAGTGAATAAGAGAGAAGCTTCTGATCATGTATTGTGACTTAATGGATTCAGAGTGTGCATGCGAGAATCTCTACGGAAGATCTAGGGAAGATGAATGTGGAGAGAGTCGGAGATGGAGCCGGCCGTCTGGTTTGTGCTGGCTGTTCGTGTCGGTTTTCCAGAGGGTGTGTCGCCTGAAGGAGAAGGAATTCAGAGGGAAGCATTAGGAGCTTTTGAGAGAGTCTTGATGTCTGTTCAGGTTGGGTGCGCCTGAAAAAGACAAACGGGGAGAGAGAGAGTTGCTGTCCGCTGGTGATGGTGAAGATGGTGACTGCCACGGATGAAGAGGATGGCACTACTTTTTTTTTTTCCTCCTCTTATGGCTCTCCTGGTTTTTGGTGCGTAAATGTCTGAAGCTCTCTCTCTCTCTCTCTCTCTCTCTCTCTCTCTCTCTGAAGAAAAAAGGGTCATATATGCATAATTTCCAGTTAGAAAAGGAGACATGAATGCGAACAGAGGTACATAAACATGCAGACAGTCGCGTAGAAATAGAGACTGCATGCGTTCCTCAACTTGAAGGTCACGGCTACTACAAAAAGTAGACAATCTAAGCATCAAATGTTATTGGTGATTACTAACTTATTAGAACATTGGAAAATTTATTATAGCGTTGAAATTTACTTGTAATACCAGTGAAATTTAATAAGAGTTTATAATTCACTAATTCATTTGAAAGTTGGTAAATTCTTAGTAACATTGGTGATTTCTTAACAAAAGAAAACTTGACATTTATTAACACTTAAATTTTTGTCAAATGATCGATATTAATTCTTTAAAATAAAAGTAACTTGCTTTCATAAAAAAAAAAATATATATATATATATATATATATATCTCATTAATTAAATGTAAAGTTCTTGCGATCTAGTACATTTTCTAGAATAGGATTAGTTTTCTTGGAATCTGCTTCCTCAAAATAAAAAAATCATTATAATATAATAGCAAGAAGAAAGGATCCCACAATCTCCTCCCTCCTTCAAAGCCATTCTTCCCACGCACGTATAGCCACCATCAACCACCGCTAGTCCCCGCTCTTCCATCTTCGGCCGCCACAAACGCACTTGGCACCGTGTGCAGCTGGAGGCGAACTTGGTGACCTCAGCAGGAGGGAAGTACGGATCTCTCTTTTTGCTTGGATCCTCCATAGAGTATCGGATGAAAGTTGGGATCTAAACTCCGCGGATGCAAGATGGAGAACCAGAGATGAACAACGGCGGATGCAATCGACAGACTCCACAACCTGATCTTGACGATGCTCCAGCGAACGCGAATCTCCTCTCTCTCTTGTTGGAACCGTTACGCTCCTCCCTCCTGATTCATTTTTTGGCAGAGCTTCAACCGACGCACCGGAAGTTCTGTTTTCGGATCCTTTATCCCCGCTGTTTTCAGATCCTTTCCGCGTCCAATTTTTGTCCATCCGTTCCTGAAGCTCCAGACGTTCGTTCCGCCCTTCCACGACGATTGCAGAAGCTCCAGTCTTGCCTAAAACCAATGTCATAGAGAGGAGGCTGAGTGTCCCCTTCTTCTTTTTCTTTTTTGTCGTCCTCGTTTTCTCATCATCTGCCAGCGAAACACTTCACCCCTCTAAATCGTCAATTCTGCCTTGGATAGCCCCACAGCATACTGCTCTGTTATGCTCTGTGTTCGTGATTGATATTGTCCTTTGCTTATTCGTCGCTAAACCTGAACTGGAGTTGGACCAGAATCAGCTTGGTGGAATTTCAATTTGCGCGGTTTTGGACTCCGTACCATCAGCCGTAGCCACATTTACCAGGCCATATCTTCCCTGATTAAACTCTAAATGTGAACCATCGATTGCTGCAACAACAAAGTTACAATGTTTCATCGGGCATGTCTTAAATGTAGTGCACCATTTTGATAAGATATCCCAAAAAAAAAAAAAAGCATAAAAAGGCTTCTATTGCTCAGTCCAATTTCAAGAGAAACAAACAAAACAAAATCTAGAGGATTAAATGGGCCTATCACCCTCCGTTCTCACGTTGGTTGGTCACACAGAGGTCTTTAACAATTTCAATAATTGTGAACGGAACTTCAGAGAATCATTCATCATCATTACATGCAGACTGCTAACCCTATATAAAATTCTAAAACACGAAGCTCTAGAGTTGACTCTTGACCTAAGCTTTGTTTTGCCGTCTTTTCATAGTACTTCTTTACTAGATCATCATTGAGCCATTGCCACAAACAAGATTCACTGTTTCTTTGGTCCATAAGGTTGTGTGTTAAAAGTTGGTTTGAGAGTGATGTGTTTGTGTGCAATGCGGTGGCGTGACCGTATGGATGGTGCCATCGTGTGAGACAATGTGCAAAAGGTGTTTGATGATTGTTCAAAAGAGGGACCTGTAATGTTGCCCCACTGAACTAGATTAGGCTCAGGCAGGGACCATATGATTGGGTCAATTGCTTGCTATTACACTCAGATGATAAATGATAGTAAAAGTCAAATCATTGTGGACTTTGCAAATTGCATGTCACGCCCCGACCCTCGAGCACGTGGCA
Source organism: Corymbia maculata (assembly GCA_014182735.1). Lineage (NCBI taxonomy): Eukaryota > Viridiplantae > Streptophyta > Magnoliopsida > Myrtales > Myrtaceae > Corymbia > Corymbia maculata. The sequence continues at coordinate 11,657,024 of CM024683.1, read as the reverse complement.
ACCCCTGTTCTCTTGCGGTCATTTGATTTGCGACTCCCCAGGATCCGTCGCCGACCGTTAGTTTTATCTTTTGATTAAACGCATGCGGAAGCGAAACACAATCCCCGGTCAATTACAAAAACAGGGATAGCAGGAAAACCCAACAAGAACACATCAAAAGTACTGCTTTATTCATCTACTGATTAATCCTAGGAAGTTTACAAGTACAAGCCCTTACCACGGGCATCTTCCTATCGAGCCAATGAAACCAACGAGCCAGGGTTAATCTACCCCCTTCAAAGACGGCCACGAGCCGTAACACGCGTCGATCCTCCATCCTACGGACCTGAAAAATGTTAACCACGACGGGTTGAGATAAACTCAGCAAGTCAAAGTCCTAAGCCCCGGTTAGGAACTTCGCTCGCCTTGGGAGCAATCTAACCATGCAACCTAGTTCCGACAAACAACACATATACCACACCTCAAGCAACATTATCGGACGACCCAGTTCAATAGCGGATGCAAACACAAGCGACCCTACCTGGCCTTGGCACACGCAACCCGCGAAACCGTCAATTCAATCATCACGACATTAAGAGCATGCGAATAATCGAGCATCTCACACAACTTTCTCATGTCTCACACCCACACATGCTCCAATTATTACGACCCCTCCTCCAAGGCCACGGCACAACCTTATGGTTGGCGGTTCTGGCTAAACCAGCTTCGTCCTCTTTACCTCGAGGCACGGCGACGTCAAGGGCTCACTCCTAAGACAGCATTCCCGAAAGAGCACAAGACTCGCCCACTACCGCAGTCCCGCTGCGACGAGAGGCCCGGGACCCGCCCCCATACCGCGATCCCACATAGAACCCCTCCTGGCGGGCATCCGACCGGAGTCGGGCGACCCACCGGCCACGGCACAACCCCATAGGGATTGGCGGTCTTCCGGCAACGCCGGGTTCCCTCATTTAATGTGTTCATGCAACACATCATCAAACAATCCATTTATATCTTTGCTTTTGCTTGGTCGTGAATGAAATATTACTCATGCTCATGCGACATGCCATTTCGATAACCCACGCAATATGTCATGCGATCTCACTCGACAATTTCCAAAATTCAATTTCCAATCAGCATTCAATCAAGTACATTCCCTAACTCTTGGGAACAACTTCAACTCTTGTCATTTCAATCATGACCAATCGACATCACGATACTTGCACACTTTTCCAAATAATCACGTATATTTAATAATAAATAAATACGTGTCCTCAAAACGACGCCAATCAACTATTTCCAACAATATTCAATTATCTCAAATAAGTATAAAATATAATTATACTTAAAGATACTCATTTAAGAAGCATATAATACTATAGTTGATTGTTCCGATAAAATAATTCAAGTCCCACAAAATACTTATAATTATTTTTCAATCCCATAATTAATTATCCAACCCAAATAATTCCATTTAGTAAAATCCTTCTTTAATAAACCAATGTCCTTTAATAAAATAGTATATAAATACTATTGACTTTGGAAAAATAGACCATAGTAATTTTCCCCCAAAATTACTCAATTAAAACCATTTCAATAAATAATTACCAATAAAAACCATTTCCAATGAATAATCACCAAGTAAATCATTTCCAATAATTAATCACGAATAAAAACCATTTCCAATAAATAATCACAATTAATTATTTTCTCCAAAAATAATTAATTTTCAGCAATGAATAGTAATAACAATATTACTATTAATAATTCGAAATTATAAATTAATTTAATTAATTAATAATTCCGAAAATAAAAATTATTATTATTTATTCCAAAAATAATAATAATAATATTTATCAATACCAAACATGATTAACACTAAGCAAAGCTTAATCAAATAGTATTAAAACACTACTAATCATCATCCAAAGCACTAATCAACAATTAAACTAATTAAACTACTCCTAAGCAAGATTAGCCCCTAAATAAGGATTAGGAAATCGACTCACGGTTTAGCGATTCCGACGACACGAGCGCGACGGCGGCGACGAGGGGAACGCCCGGGAACTTCCGGCGCGTCGGGACGAGGCGGCCCGGGACCGGGTCTCGTCCGAGGGCGGCTGTCCATGCGGCGACAAGCGAGAAACAAAGGGACCGGCGGGCGGGCGGCATGGGGCTGGGGCGGTGGGCGGCCCGGCAACTCCGGACGGCGGCCGCGGCTCCGGCGACCAGGCGGACGGCTCCGGCGACCTGGGGACAGAAGCTGGAGAGAGAAAGGAGGGTGGTGCAACCGGTTTCGGGGGGCACGGGTCGGGGTGGCTCCGGCTTGGCGCGGCGGCGAGGCGGGCGTGGCTCCTCCGGCGGCCTGTGGCGTGACCGGCGGCGAACCGGGCAAGGCGGCGGCGGCTCTCGGACACGGCCAAAAGAGAGGGGAGAGGGGTGGTGCGGTGCTCGTGGGTGGCGAAAGGGGCGGTCGGTCGGGGTGACCTCCGGGCGACTAGGGCGGAGGGACGATGGTGGCCGAGGAGCCAGGACGGCGGCTGGTCGGGTCGGGTCGGTCGGCCAAAACCGAGAGGAAGAAGAAAGATGGGGTGGCGCCGGCGGCTTGGGCAGCCCGTCGACGACTCCGGCGTCGGCGCGGCGGCGGCGGCGGGGCGACGGCACGACCGCTCGGGGTGGTCGGACAAAGGAGGAAGAAGAGCGGTGCGGCTGGGTGGGGCTGGTTTGGCTCGGGCGGCTTGCGGCGGCAACTCCGGCGTCTGCGGTGGTTGGATGCCCCGGCTGGGCTGCTACGGTGGGCGGACGGTGAGGACTAAGCTCGGCAACGGCGGAACGGGGGAGGAAGACGGGGAAGACGAAGGCGGGGGTGGTGCTGGTTCGCCCAAGGCCGGCAAACGGCGGCTCACCGGCGGCCGGGCGGGGGTGGCGGAGCTGCGGAGGTGATGGGTGGTCGCTGGTCTCGCCGGCAAAGAAGCGAGATCCGGATCGGCGGCGCGGTTCGGCGAGGAAGACATCCGCGAAAAAAGAAGAAGAAGAAGAAGAAGCGGCTGCTGCGAGGGGGGTATCGACGTGCATGGGGGGAAAGGGGAGGAGAGAGAGAGAGAGAGAGAGAGAGAGCACATGGCCTTGTCGGGCAAGTGGGTGGGGAGAGAGAAAAAGAAGATAAGAGTGAAGACTAGTCAAAGGGAAAAGAGAGATAAGATGGGCAAGTGGGTGTGGGTGTCGACAAAGGGGAGGAAGCGTGAGGAGGAAGAGAGAGAAAAAGGGGGAGAGAGAGAGGGAAAACGTGCGGAGGGGAAAATGGGGGAAAAGAAAAAAAGAAAAAGAAAAAGAAAGGAAAACAAGACAAAAATTCAAACAAGCTCTAAAAAGGGCAATTTGGTCTTTTTGCCCCCGAAGTGCGGTTCCCAAAAAAAATCCGGTCCTAATCTCGGCCCATTAATCCAACTCGAGCAATTTTCGGGCTTATCGAAAATTTGGGATGTTACAACTCTTCCCTCCTTAGAAAAATTTCGTCCTCGAAATTTGTAGGACTTTCTGCATCCTTTGAACCGATAGGGTTATTGATGCCTCATTGTCTCCTCTTATTCCCAAGTCGTTCATTCTACCTCATAATGCTGTCAAACACTTTCAGTGCTACCAAAACTTTCAATCCTGTCCAAACTGTCTTTGGTTCCAAAAGGCTAAGCACTTGTCCATTTTTGCAAAAAGTTGGTTTTTCCTTTTTTTTTTTTTTTTTTTTTTTTTTTTTTTTTACTAAGCGGCTAACTGCCGCTTCGGGGATTCGAAACCCCGATCGGACCTGCGGCTTCATCCCGCGATACCACTCGGCTACAAGCGCCGACGGTGCCCAAACTTGCGTCCTTTATTCATTTAAGGCCAAAATCTTTATTCGCTCCAAATTTCGAAAGGTTCGATATGTTTAGGGCTCAAATTTTCCTTTCTTAACCAATCGAGATGTCCCTATCATAGGCGACACCTTAAGGAAAACATGATTCCCTACTTGAAATTCCAAAGGCCTTAGTCCTTTACTCGCATCAACTTTTTAGCGACTTTGCACTGTCCCTGACATCTTCACAACATCCATCAACTGCAAAACCATCTCTGAACCAGTAATCGTCTTTTCTCTGACCTTGTTCCAATAGACTAGAGTTCCACAAACTTGACCATATTTCTACTATACCACTCCAACAAACTCTTATCCCACAAGTACTCTCCTTTTGCCGGTTGTAGTTCAGTTCATTTCTGCCCTTTCGACATCCTAGAAGCACCGCCGGAGTCGCTCCTTGCTCGAGCACTCCGGCCCCGGCGTCCACTCCCCGCCCTCGTCGGATCAGTCGTCATGGGCATCTACGAACTGCACCACTACTAGCAAAAGTCCATTTTTGACATGCATCATCCCATAGAAGTATTATCCGCTTTGGCCTGTCCCATACCAAGCCTCACGGTTTTAACCTCGTCGAAGCACTCCAAAGTACAAAACTTCCTCCAGCTCGTCAACCCATGAGCTCATTTCCACGGGGTCACTTATCGATACTTGAATTCGATTCACCGAATTTCCATTGAATCTCTGTCCGAATTCCACAAACTATTGATTGTTCTTTCAACATTCATTTCACGTCCAATTAATAACCAAACCAAAATATCACCTCAATCACTTGAAGAAACCCTTATTAATACCTCGAGAAGAAAATCATCGATAATGCTATTTCACCATTTATCCACCTAACATCAAGGGATAATTAATTCTTAATCCACCGAAAACAAAAATCCATTCCTCAAATCCCTATTTCAATTTTCTCCTGAAATAATCCACCTTGGATAAATTCATATCTTAATCGAATCTAAGACCTCCGAGCAATAAATCATCTTATCCTTTTAATAAATCATCACTTATGATCCAATACCTACAACTCCTCAAATCATCAAAATAGAACTTATCTGACTTCCATTAAATCCAATGACCTCAATTGTCATGATGCGTAAGCAACCAATTTTCCTTGTTGCCTTACCACGTAGTCAAATCACTTATACGACACCTCACTGTAGATTTCATAATCTCCGATATTAGACTAAATCCTCAAAACTGGTGCGGTAATCAGCTTATACTTAAGCTATTAAAAATTATGCTCACACTTATTCGTCCATTCAAATTCTTATGTCCCTTATTAACCTTCGTATCGGAGGCGTAGCTATCGTAGAGAACCTTTCTACGAATCGTCTATAATAATCTGTCCGACTCAGAAAACTCCGAACCTCTGCCGCTGTCATAAGTCTTGGTCAATTTCTGACTGCCTTGATCTTAGTGGATCCATAGAATTTCTTTCGTCCAAAATCACTCGACCCACAAAAGCAATGCGAGTAAATCCAAACTCGCACATATTAAACTCGGCGTACTGTTTTATGCTCTTAAATGGTCTATAGCATCATTCTCAAGTGCCGTTCGTGTTCCTCTAAATCCTCGAATATTTCCAATATATTGTTTACGAACACAATTACAAATCAATCCAACTACGCCTTAATTAATCAATCCATCAAATCCATAAAAACAACTGGCGTATTAGTTAATCCAAATAACGGTACGGTAATCTCTTAGTGACCATATCACACCCAGTGTGTCATCTTCAATATATTCCCCTTTTTAATCATCAATTACTGATAGCCCGTCCTTGGGTCTATCTTGGAACATATCGAAGCTCCTTGAAGTGGTCAAACAAGTCATCCGTCCTTGGTAATTGATACTTGTTCATGACCGTCCATTGATTACACTTGCCGATAATCAATGCATAAGTGCAATAATCCATACTTGATTCCTCAATTAGCAAATTAACCACAATCGTCCAACAACCTTAGCAACTTTCGTCCAATAAACAAGTTACTTCCAATAATAAAATCGAAGGGATCAAGGGTCCTCATTGATTTCCGATTTCAAACCATCCCTAACCTTCTGACTCGGTCTACTAAATTCTCAATCATTCTCTGAACATTCCAACAATACGAACACTTACTCCAATTCCTTGATCCAGGAAGGTTGCAACCTCAAGATTACTCATCCTAGCAAACTTGGACAACTCAAACTCCAAGAACGGTTCAACCAACTTACACATCGACCGATCGTCAATCCTCTTTCCAACCCACTGAACTTACAAGGTGAGATAGGAGCAACAACAACGGCAACAGCAACAACATCTTGAATCTGAGCTCAATGCCCTATCTCAATACCTTCCTCAAGGACTCTCGAATCAGGATCGTTCGTCTAATAGAATTATCACAGAAACCTTATTTCCAATCCCACAAGGAATTAGAAACAATGAACGACCCGCTTAAAGCCAGAGAATCAAATAAACAAACACAAGCACGGGGTGTTTTCCTAACTAACTATCCCAAAACCCATCGCACCTTATCACTCCATATATTGACCAGGCTCTGATACCAAAATCGACGGGGCTGTCACGCCCCGACCCTCGAGCACGTGGCAACCCCTGTTCTCTTGCGGTCATTTGATTTGCGACTCCCCAGGATCCGTCGCCGACCGTTATTTTTATCTTTTGATTAAACGCATGCGGAAGCGAAACACAATCCCGGTCAATTACAAAAACAGGGATAGCGGGAAAACCCAACAAGAACACATCAAAAGTATTGCTTTATTCACTAACCGATTAACCCTAGGAAGTTTACAAGTACAAGCCCTTACCACGGGCATCTTCCTATCGAGCCAATGAAACTAACGAGTCAAGGTTAATCTACTCCCTTCAAAGACGGCCACGAGCCGTAACACGCGTCGATCCTCCATCCTATGGACCTGAAAAATGTTAACCACGACGGGTTGAGATAAACTCAGCAAGTCAAAGTCCTAAGCCCCGGTTAGGAACTTCGCTCGCCTTGGGAGCAATCTAACCATGCAACCTAGTTCCGGCAAACAACACATATACCACACCTCAAGCAACATTATCGGACGACGGTTCAATAGCGAGATGCAAACACAAGCGACCCTACCTGGCCTTGGCACACGCAACCTGCGAAACGTCAATTCAATCATCACGACATTAAGAGCATGCGAATAATCGAGCATCTCACACAACTTTCTCATGTCTCACACCCACACATGCTCCGATTATTACGACCCCTCCTCCGGGCCACGGCACAACCTTATGGTTGGCGGTTCACTGGCTAAACCAGCTTCGTCCTCTTTACCTCGAGGCACGGCGACGTCAAGGGCTCACTCCCAAGACGGCATTCCCGAAGGAGCACAAGACTCGCCCACTACCGCAGTCCCGCTGCGACGAGAGGCCGGGACCCGCCCCCATACCGCGATCCCACATAGAACCCCTCCCGTCGGGCATCCGACCGAAGTCGGGCGACCCACGATTGCCACGGCACAACCCCATAGGGATTGGCGGTCTTCCGGCAACGCCGGGTTCCCTCATTTAATGTGTTCATGCAACACATCATCAAGCAATCCATTTATATCTTTGCTTTTGCTGTCGTGAATGAAATATTACTCATGCTCATGCGACATGCCATTTCGAGATAACCCACGCAATATGTCATGCGATCTCACTCGACAATTTCCAAAATTCAATTTCCAATCAGCATTCAATCAAGTACATTCCCTAACTCTTGGGAACAACTTCAATTCTTGTCATTTCAATGACCAATCGACATCACGATACTTGCACACTTTTCCAAATAATCACGTATATTTAATAATAAATAAATACGTGTCCTCAAAACGACGCCAATCAACTATTTCCAACAATATTCAATTATCCCAAATAAGTATAAAATATAATTATACTTAAAGATACTCATTTAAGAAGCATATAATACTATAGTTGATTGTTCCGATAAAATAATTCAAGTCCCACAAAATACTTATAATTATTTTTCAATCCCATAATTAATTATCCAACCCAAATAATTCCATTTAGTAAAACCCTTCTTTAATAAACCAATGTCCTTTAATAAAATAGTATATAAATACTATTGACTTTGGAAAAATAGACCATAGTAATTTTCCCCCAAAATTACTCAATTAAAACCATTTCCAATAAATAATTACCAATAAAACCATTTCCAATGAATAATCACCAAGTAAATCATTTCCAATAATTAATCACGAATAAAAACCATTTCCAATAAATAATCACAATTAATTATTTTCTCCAAAAATAATTAATTTTCAGCAATGAATAGTAATAACAATATTACTATTAATAATTCGAAATTATAAATTAATTTAATTAATTAATAATTCCGAAAATAAAAATAATATTATTATTTATTCCAAAAATAATAATAATAATATTTATTAATACTAAACATGATTAACACTAAGCAAAGCTTAATCAAATAGTATTAAAACACTAATAACCATCATCCAAAGCACTAATCAACAATTAAACTAATTAAACTACTCCTAAGCAAGATTAACCCCTAAATAAGGATTAGGAAATCGATTCACGGTTTAGCGATTCCGACGACACGAGCGCGACGGCGGCGGCGGGGAACGCCCGGGAACTTCCGGCGCGTCGGGACGAGGCGGCCGGGGACCGGGTCTCGTCCGAGGGCGGCGGCCCACGCGGCGACAAGGTTGAGAAACAAAGGGACCGGCCGGGCGTGGCGGCATGGGGCTGGGTGGGCGGCCCGCAACTCCGGACGGCGGCCAGCAGCTCCGGCGACCGCGCAACGGCTCCGGCGACCTGGACAGAAGCCGGGAGAGGAGAGAAGGAGAGGTGGTGCAACTGGTTTCGTGGGGCGGCAGGTCGGGGGGGGTGGCTTGGTGCGGCGGAGGAGGCGGGGACGGCCTCCGACGGGCTCGTGGCGGTGACCGGCGGCCGAACAGCGGAACAAGGCTGGGCCGCACTCGGACACGAGAGAGAGAGGAGAGGGGTGGTGCGGTGCTCGTGGGTGGCGAAGGCTGGGGTCGGTCGGGCGGGCCTCCGACGGCGACTAGGGCGGAGGGACGATGGTGGCCGAGGAGCCAGGACGGCGGTGCTGGTCGGGTCTAGGTCGGCCAAAACCGAGAGGAAGAAGAAAGATGGGGTGGCGCCGGCGGCTTGGGCAGCCCGTCGACGACTCCGGCGTGGGCGCGGCGGCGGCGGCGGTGGCGGCGACACGACCGGGCTGAAGCGGGACAAGCGGCACCGGATCGGACAAAGGAGGAAGAAGAGCGGTGCGGTGGGTGGGGCTGGTTTGGCTCGGCTGGCTTGCGGCGGCAACTCCGGCGTCTGCGGTGGTTGACCCAGGCGAAGCCGCTGCTCGGTGGCTGGACGGTGAGGACAGAGGAAAACCGAAAAAAGGCAACAAAGCGGCAACAGGGGGAGGAAGACGGGGAAGACGAAGGCCGGGGTGGTGCTGGTTCGCCCAAGGCCGGCAAACGGCGGCTCACCGGCGGCCGGGCGGGGTGGCGGAGCTGCGGAGGTGATGGGTGGTCGCTGGTCTCGCCGGCAAAGAAGCAGATCCGGATCGCGGCGCAGTTCGGCGAGGAAGACATCCGCGAGAAAAGAAGAAGAAGAAGAAGAAGAAGAAGTAGCTGCGGCGGGGGGTATCGACGTGCATGGGGGGAAGGGGGGGGGAGAGAGAGAGAGAGAGAGAGAGAGAGAGCACATGGCCTTGTCGGGCAAGTGGGTGGGGAGAGAGAAAAAGAAGATAAGAGTGAAGACTAGTCAAAAGGGAAAAGAGAGATAAGATGGGCAAGTGGGTGTGGGTGTCGACAAAGGGGAGGAAGCGTGAGGAGGAAGAGAGAGAAAAAAGGGGGAGGAGAGAGAGGAGAAAAACGTGCGGAGGGGAAAATGGGGGAAAAGAAAAAAAAGAAAAAGAAAAAGAAAGGAAAACAAGACAAAAATTCAAACAAGCTCTAAAAAGGGCAATTTGGTCTTTTTGCCCCTGAAGTGCGGTTCCCAAAAATTCGGTCCTAATCTCGGCCCATTAATCCAACTCGAGCAATTTTCGGGCTTATCGAAAATTCGGGATGTTACAACTCTTCCCTCCTTAGAAAAATTTCGTTCTCGAAATTTGTAGGACTTTCTGCATCCTTTGACTGATAGGGTTATTGATGCCTCATTGTCTCCTCTTATTCCCAAGTCGTTCATTCTACCTCATAATGCTGTCAAATACTTTCAGTGCTACCAAAACTTTCAATCCTGTCCAAACTGTCTTTGGTTCCAAAAGGCTAAGCACTTGTCCACTTTTGCAAAAAGAAAAAGTTGCAAAAAGTTGGTTTTTCCTCTTTTTTTTTTTTTTTTTTTTTTTTTTTTTTTTTACTAAGCGGCTAACTGCCGCTTCGGGGATTCGAAACCCCGATCTCGGACCTGCGGCTTCATCCCGCGATACCACTCGGCTACAAGCGCCGACGGTGCCCAAACTTGCGTCCTTTATTCATTTAAGGCCAAAATCTTTATTCGCTCCAAATTTCGAAAGGTTCGATATGTCTAGGGCTCAGCTTTCCTTTCTTAACCAATCGAGATGTCCCTATCATAGGCGACACCTTAAGGAAAACATGATTCCCTACTTGAAATTCCAAAGGCCTTAGTCCTTTACTCGCATCAACTTTTTAGCGACTTTGCACTTTGTCCCGACATCTTCACAACATCCATCAACTGCAAAACCATCTCTGAACCAGTAATCGTCTTTTCTCTGACCTTGTTCCAATAGACTAGAGTTCCACAAACTTGACCATATTCTGTTATACCACTCCGATAAAATCTTATCCCACAAGCACTCTCTTTTTGCCAGTTTGTAGTTCAGTTCATTTCTGCCCCTTTCGACATCCTAGAAGCCTGCCAGGAGTCGCTCCTTGCTCAGGCACTCCGGCCCCGGCGTCCACTCCCCGCCCTCGTCGGATCAGTCGTCATGGGCATCTACGAACTGCACCACTACTAGCAAAAGTCCATTTTTGACATGCATCATCCCATAGAAGTATTATCCGCTTTGGCCTGTCCCATACCAAGCCTCACGGTTTTAACCTCGTCTGAGCACTCCAAAGTACAAAACTTCCTCCAGCTCGTCAACCCATGAGCTCATTTCCACGGGGTCACTTATCGATACTTGAATTCTGATTCACCGAATTTCCATTGAATCTCTGCCCGAATTCCACAAACTATTGATTGTTCTTTCAACATTCATTTCACGTCCAATTAATAACCAAACCAAAATATCACCTCAATCACTTGAAGAAACCCTTATTAATACCTCGAGAAGAAAATCATCGATAATGCTATTTCACCATTTATCCACCTAACATCAAGGGATAATTAATTCTTAATCCACCGAAAACAAAAATCCATTCCTCAAATCCCTATTTCAATTTTCTCCTGAAATAATCCACCTTGGATAAATTCATATCTTAATCGAATCTAAGACCTCCGAGCAATAAATCATCTTATCCTTTTAATAAATCATCACTTATGATCCAATACCTACAACTCCTCAAATCATCAAAATAGAACTTATCGACTTCCATTAAATCCAATGACCTCAATTGTCATGATGCGTAAGCAACCAATTTTCCTTGTTGCCTTACCACGTAGTCAAATCACTTATACGACACCTCACTGTAGATTTCATAATCTCCGATATTAGACTAAATCCTCAAAACTGGTGCGGTAATCAGCTTATACTTAAGCTCTTAAAAATTATGCTCGCACTTATTCGTCCATTCAAATTCTCACGTCCTTTATTAACCTTCGCAACAGAGGCGTAACTATCGTAGAGAACCTTTCTACGAATCGTCTATAATAATCTGTCCGACTTAGAAAACTCCGAACCTCTGCCACTGTCATAAGTCTTGGTCAATTTCTGACTACCTTGATCTTAGTGGATCCATAGAATTTCTTTCGTCCAAAATCACTCAACCCACAAAAGCAACGCAAGTAAGTCCAAACTCGCACATATTAAACTTGGCATACTTTTTATGCTCTTAAATGGTCTATAGCATCATTCTCAAGTGCCGTTCGTGTTCCTCTAAATCCTCGAATATTTCCAATATATTGTTTACGAACACAATTACAAATCAATCCAACTACGCCTTAATTAATCAATCCATCAAATCCATAAAAACAACTGGCGTATTAGTTAATCCAAATAACGGGACGGTAATCTCTTAGTGACCATATCACACCCAGTGTGTCATCTTCGGTATATTCCCCTTTTTAATCATCAATTACTGATAGCCCGTCCTTGGGTCTATCTTGGAACGTATCGAAGCTCCTTGAAGTGGTCAAACAAGTCATCCGTCCTTGGTAATTGATACTTGTTCATGACCGTCCATTGATTACACTGCCGATAATCAATGCATAAGTGCAATAATCCATACTTGATTCCTCAATTAGCAAATTAACCACAATCGTCCAACAACCTTAGCAACTTTCGTCCAATAAACAAGTTACTTCCAATAATAAAATCGAAGGGATCAAGGGTCCTCATTGATTTCCGATTTCAAACCATCCCTAACCTTCTGACTCGGTCTACTAAATTCTCAATCATTCTCTGAACATTCCAACAATACGAACACTTACTCCAATTCCTTGATCCAGAAGGTTGCAACCTCAAGATTACTCATCCTAGCAAACTTGGACAACTCAAACTCCAAGAACGGTTCAACCAACTTACACATCGACCGATCGTCAATCCTCTTTCCAACCCACTGAACTTACAAGGTGAGATAGGAGCAACAACAACGGCAACAGCAACAACATCTTGAATCTCGAGCTCAATGCCCTATCTCAATACCTTCCTCAAGGACTCTCGAATCGGGATCGTTCGTCTAATAGAATTATCACGAAACCTTATTTCCAATCCCACAAGGAATTAGAAACAATGAACGACCCGCTTAAAGCCGAGAGAATCAAATAAACAAACACAAGCACGGGGTGTTTTCCTAACTAACTATCCCAAAACCCATCGCACCTTATCACTCCATATATTGACCGGGCTCGATACCAAAATCGACGGGGCTGTCACGCCCGACCCTCGAGCACGTGGCAACCCCCTGTTCTCTTGCGGTCATTTGATTTGCGACTCCCGGGATCCGTCGCCGACCGTTAGTTTTATCTTTTGATTAAACGCATGCGGAAGCGAAACACAATCCCCTTGGTCAATTACAAAAACAGGGATAGCAGGAAAACCCAACAAGAACACATCAAAAGTACTTGCTTTATTCATCTACCGATTAACCCTAGGAAGTTTACAAGTACAAGCCCTTACCACGGGCATCTTCCTATCGAGCCAATGAAACTAACAGAGCCAGGGGTTAATCTACTCCCTTCAAAGACGGCCACGAGCCGTAACACGCATCGATCCTCCATCCTACGGCCCTGAAAATGTTAACCACGACGGGTTGAGATAAACTCAGCAAGTCAAAGTCCTAAGCCCCGGTTAGGAACTTCGCTCGCCTTGGGAGCAATCTAACCATGCAACCTAGTTCCGGCAAACAACACATATACCACACCTCAAGCAACATTATCGACGACAGTTCAATAGCGAGATGCAAACACAAGCGACCCTACCTGGCCTTGGCACACGCAACCCGCGTAAACCGTCAATTCAATCATCACGACATTAAGAGCATGCGAATAATCAGAGCATCTCACACAACTTTCTCATGTCTCACACCCACACATGCTCCGATTATTACGACCCCTCCTCCTGGGCCACGGCACAACCTTATGGTTGGCGGTTCTGGCTAAACCAGCTTCGTCCTCTTTACCTCGAGGCACGGCGACGTCAAGGGCTCACTCCCAAGACGGCATTCCCGAAGGAGCACAAGACTCGCCCACTACCGCAGTCCCGCTCGACAGAGGCCCGGGACCCGCCCCCATACCGCGATCCCACATAGAACCCCTCCCCGGGCATCCGACCGAAGTCGGGCGACCCACGGCCATGGCACAACCCCATAGGGATTGGCGGTCTTCCGGCAACGCCGGGTTCCCTCATTTAATGTGTTCATGCAACACATCATCAAGCAATCCATTTATATCTTTGCTCTGTCGTGAATGAAATATTACTCATGCTCATGCGACATGCCATTTCGAGATAACCCACGCAATATGTCATGCGATCTCACTCGACAATTTCCAAAATTCAATTTCCAATCGGCATTCAATCAAGTACATTCCCTAACTCTTGGGAACAACTTCAACTCTTGTCATTTCGGATGACCAATCGACATCACGATACTTGCACACTTTTCCAAATAATCACGTATATTTAATAATAAATAAATACGTGTCCTCAAAACGACGCCAATCAACTATTTCCAACAATATTCAATTATCTCAAATAAGTATAAAATATAATTATACTTAAAGATACTCATTTAAGAAGCATATAATACTATAGTTGATTGTTCCGATAAAATAATTCAAGTCCCACAAAATACTTATAATTATTTTTCAATCCCATAATTAATTATCCAACCCAAATAATTCCATTTAGTAAAATCCTTCTTTAATAAACCAATGTCCTTTAATAAAATAGTATATAAATACTATTGACTTTGGAAAAATAGACCATAGTAATTTTCCCCCAAAATTACTCAATTAAAACCATTTCCAATAAATAATTACCAATAAAAACCATTTCCAATGAATAATCACCAAGTAAATCATTTCCAATAATTAATCACGAATAAAAACCATTTCCAATAAATAATCACAATTAATTATTTTCTCCAAAAATAATTAATTTTCAGCAATGAATAGTAATAACAATATTACTATTAATAATTCGAAATTATAAATTAATTTAATTAATTAATAATTCCGAAAATAAAAATTATTATTATTTATTCCAAAAATAATAATAATAATATTTATCAATACCAAACATGATTAACACTAAGCAAAGCTTAATCAAATAGTATTAAAACACTACTAATCATCATCCAAAGCACTAATCAACAATTAAACTAATTAAACTACTCCTAAGCAAGATTAGCCCCTAAATAAGGATTAGGAAATCGACTCACGGTTTAGCGATTCCGACGACACGAGCGCGACGGCGGCGACGAGGGGAACGCCCGGGAACTTCCGGCGCGTCGGGACGAGGCGGCCGGGGCCGGGTCTCGTCCGAGGGCGGCCGTCCATGCGGCGACAAGCCGAGAAACAAAGGGACCAGCGGGCCGTGGCGGCATGGGGCTGACTGGTGGGCGGCCCGGCAACTCCGGACGGCAGCCAGCAGCTCCGGCGACCAGGCAACGGCTCCGGCGACCTCTGGACAGAAGCTGGAGAGAGAAAGGAGAGGTGGTGCAACTGGTTTCAGGGGGGGCAGCAGGTCGGGGGTGGCTGGGCTTGGCTGGCCGAGCGACGGCGAGGCAGCAGCTCGCTGCTCCGGCGTCCAGGTGACCGGCGACCGAACTGGAACAAGGCAGCGGCAGCACTCGGACAGAGAAGAGAGGAGAGGGGTGGTGCAGCTGGCTCGTGGGTGGCGAAGGCTGGCCGGTCGGTCGGCTGGCCTCCGGGGGCGACTAGGGCGGAGGGACGATGGTGGCCGAGGAGCCAAGGACGGCAGCTGGTCGGGTCTAGGTCGGCCAAAACCGAGAGGAAGAAGAAAGATGGGGTGGCGCCAGCGGCTTGGGCAGCCCGTCGACGACTCCGGCGTCTGGGCGCGGCGGCGGCGCGCGTGGCGGCGGCACGACCGGCCGAAGCGGGACAAGAAGACCGTCGGACAAAGGAGGAAGAAGAGCGGTGCAGCTGGGTGGGGCTGGTTTGGCTCGGCTGGCTTGCGGCGGCAACTCCGGCGTCCTGCGGTGGTTCAGAACCCAGCTGAAGCTGCTACGGTGGCTGGACGGTGAGGACAGAGGAAAACCAGAAGAAAAAGGCAACAGCAGCAACAGCAGGAGGAAGACAGGAAGACAGAAGCTGGGGGTGGTGCTGGTTCTGCCCAAGGCCGGCAAACGGCGGCTCACCGGCGACCGGGCGGGGGTGGCGGAGCTGCGGAGGTGATGGGTGGTCGCTGGTCTCGCCGGCAAAGAAGCGAGATCCAGATCGGCGGCGCAGCGGTTCGGCGAGGAAGACATCCGCGAAAAAGAAGAAGAAGAAGAAGAAGCGGCTGCAGCAGGGGGGGTATCGACGTGCATGGGGGGGAAAGGGGAGGAGAGAGAGAGAGAGAGAGAGAGAGAGAGCACATGGCCTTGTCGGGCAAGTGGGTGGGGAGAGAGAAAAAGAAGATAAGAGTGAAGACTAGTCAAAAGGGAAAAGAGAGATAAGATGGGCAAGTGGGTGTGGGTGTCGACAAAGGGGAGGAAGCGTGAGGAGGAAGAGAGAGAAAAGGGGGGGGAGAGAGAGAGGGAAAACGTGCGGAGGGGAAAATGGGGGAAAAGAAAAAAAGAAAAAGAAAAAGAAAGGAAAACAAGACAAAAATTCAAACAAGCTCTAAAAAGGGCAATTTGGTCTTTTTGCCCCTGAAGTGCGGTTCCCAAAAATTCGGTCCTAATCTCGGCCCATTAATCCAACTCGAGCAATTTTCGGGCTTATCGAAAATTCGGGATGTTACATTGCATGTGTTGCATGTCATCGTTTTCGATGCCTTCATGACCATGAAAACACCCCACCACTATTTCCCAAAAACTTGGCCTCGGGAATGCACGGCGGAAGGAGAAAATGAAAAAGATAGGAAGGGGGGGAGAAAAAGGTAAAAAACAAAAGATTTTTTTGGGAGGGGGATATGGGATTTGACTGGAATGCCCTTCGCTCTGGCCAAAGCAATGCCCCGGAGCCAGCCGACTACATCGCTATTGTCTAGTTTATAGGATTTCATCCCCAGCAAAATAAGCTAAGTCAAGCATCTATCTGTTTAGTTGCTTGCTGTTACACTTTCACAGCTCATTTTTCGTTTATTGTGGTCTCTATCCATATTTTCTTTTTAATTTTTCTCGTTCTGATTAAGTTTGTCTCTGATCTTTGCAATCGCTAGGCTGAAAACTTGCAGTTGTGTTGGGTGATGGTCCGTGCCATATCTTCAGGTACCATTTTTCTCAAGTTCTAAAGTCAGATCTAAGCGTTATTGTCATGTTAAACCCAAACAAATATGTGTGGGTGATTATTCTCTGATCCTTAAAGTGGATGGTGCTGGAATTTTGACAGTAAAGAGAAGAATAAGAAACTTTGGATGAGAAATTGATATAGACTCACTGATCTTAAGTTCTGAGCTAATTTAATGCCTTCTTGGTTCTAGTTGATACGTTCATTGATATCTTCCTCATAGTTCTCGATCGAATTCATGCTTTATTTGCAGGCTATGAGCAATAGTGAAATTGTGGACATATTAAAGAACTATCTAGCAATTAATGCGATTGCACCACAAAATCCGTTCACTATTCTCCCTAAAGAGAATTTAATTAATAAGTTTTCCTTCAAGTTGGAGTTGTGACACTAATGGAAATTCTAGTAAATTTCAACGTTTGATGCACACTATTAAAGATAGCAATATAAGTTAATAAGCTAAACTTAAATCACTTGAAAATGTCGGGAGGAGAGACAATGACATCTAGCAATTCAAACTTTTATCAAGCACGACAAAAACAAATAGAACAAATTTAATCCTAAACAAGATGAATTAAATTCATGGGCTTTGCTAGATGTTCCATGAATTTTTTGAAGGTCAGGTTTTCATGCCAATATCTCTAAATTATTAAAGAAAAAAAAGTTGCTTCACTCACCAAAATTGAAAAGTTATGAGAAAAAAGAAGAAGTACTCACTAGAAAATGTTATCTCCACCGGTTAAAATGGATAAATCGTCATGGCTTACAAAGATATGCAATAGACAATCCATATTTTCTGATTGTCTGTAGATAAAAACACAATTTATTACATCATCCTATGTAAACAATTTTCTTTATAAATCGGGGTACTACATGAAATTTTGAGTTGTTAGGCAACCTTTAGTATGGGACACAATGGAAAACCAATTGAAGACGGGATCAAACCTTAGCCTTGAATTCATTCCCACTTCTAGCATAGCTAGGCTTTGTAACTATTGTTGTGCGGTAAGGGCAACTCTTTGCCATGCTTTGTCACCATCCTTCAAATGAAACATTCCATTACTTCATCTAGTAATGTAGGGATGTCAACGATTCAGTTTGATTTGGTTCAAATTTTCAAGAAATCTGAACTAAAATGAACCAATAGGATGCGATTCTGACTTGAATCACATACAAATCTAATCGAAAACCCATTTTGGTTAGGTTTGATTTTTCAATTTTCCTATTTTTGCCTTATTTATTGAAACCAAACTAGATAAGGGGTGAAAAAGAAATGAGATTTTAAGTTGAACGTTCGATTTTTGTTGAGAATTTCGATTTGGCTCAATTAATCAAACTAAACCAGAAAAAATAACGGTTATTATTCAATTATTCGAATCAAATCGAATATACACAAAATATGAATTCGGTTCGGACACCCAACCTGGAGAGAGTTGTCCTTGTTAGCTTTCCTGAATCATCGAACGATGCAGGCGTTTTACCCCTTTGCGAAATCAAATAAGTTTTCTTCTTCATTTTTGCACTGCATTTTTGGGGAATAAAACGAGCACTCTGAGTTTAGGGAATATCCCCATTGAGCGCCATCCCCAAGGGATAACATGGACGTCCATGTTTCCACACCCAGACAAAACGAAACGAGCGAACGAACAATGACGTGGCCATTGCCGTCTTTTGACTAACGGTACTGTCCTTTTCCCACAGGTCCTCCGCTAGAGTTAACTGCGTCGGCTCGGCTGGCCTTTTTACCCCTTGACTGCGAGGGCGACCGACCGTTAGGTTCGGGACGTGGCAAGCAGCGCGGCCACCACGTCATCGAAGATGCTGATCCTCGTGCGGGCCCGGATTAGAAGGTTTGCTGGATGGTGGTGATTCGTTCGCTGCAAGGGTTCATAGGGTTTTGATGATACGCGACGGACTGAATGATTTCTCTCTCCGAGCTCTTCCTTTATTTTCCTTTTTCGCCTGCCGGCGCTGGTCCAAATAGACATTTCTGTTATTACTCGGAAATTACGAAAATTGTGAAAACCTTCTAATCAATCTCGTTAGTTCGAATATAGATATTGATTGTGGAAAATTCTAATTCCTCTGAAAAATTCGGTGCAATTATTGAAGAAAAAAGGCTGCACAAGCGACATTGGAAGGATATAATTTTTTCGATTTTTTGAAAAATAAAATAAACTAATTTCCGCAAAGTATGATTATTTCATATGATTGAAAGAGTCAAATCTTTGTTGGATCATGGGGTACCGGGTCAAGGCCATGGGCCTGAAAACGAGTCTTGGAGGGCATTTACATAATTTTGGTCTGAACGGGCTTTTCAGCCCAAGTGCATTCTCACCATTGCTTAGGGACGGAGGAAATCTAAAATTGAGTGGTGTTGCTTGAATTATCGAATTACCGAGGTATGTAATCTCCACCACTTCCATAATTTGAAAAAGTGCATGACATGATTTACTGAGAAAAAGTTATATTGTGACACGGTCTGTCTTTTAGAAGTATATAAGTAAATATTGTTATATGACATCCTCTTTTAGAAAACTCGATCAAGCATTGTATACTTTTGAATCTCTCTTGTTTGGAAACATTTCAAACTGAAATGATATATTGTGTGTGTGGGCACGCACAGCAAATATTGTTTCGAGACTTCATCATGGCCAACTTGATTTACGGGGTCCAATCGTAACTGATGTGATTTTTGGGCTTAACCATAGCTGATGATATTTTTGGGTCTCATTACGAGCGAAGTGTGACGGTAGGTCTCTTGACATTGAGTTTGATATATGCTGGTTACATTATGTGGGTTATAGTATAGTGCATAATTTTTTATTAATTGGAGTAAGCATTCCACTTGTTATATGGGAAAATGCAACAGATGTGATCATCTTGATACATTGATGCAAACCTGTTTCTAGCAGCACATTATTCTTTGTTTGATCCCATAGAAGTGTTGTGGTTTTTTGCTCATCCATTTTTGCTACCAATTCAAGTTTCGAGCACAACATATTTTGATCGAATGCACATGAATTGTGATTTGGAAGTAGCATCGGATGTAGAATATTTGAACAAAGTCTATCAAATTGGGTTTATAAATTTCTAATAATTCTTTAATTCACGAGTCATCAGAATTTTGTATAGTTATCATTGAGTGAAAGGTTTTGCTTACTTAATAATTTGAAAAAAAATCACTAATTTTGAGTGAGGGCATCGTCCTTCATTTTTTTTTTTAAAAGGATAGCCGTCAATCCCTAAGTTCTCGATATGGAAGTGGGTTACGGCGACTATAAGGAGAAATGAAAGTTGAAGCTCTTATCAGTGATCGTCTTCTTCTTCTTCTTCTTCTATTGGAAGCCCTACGATTCTCCTCAGAGATCAATCGAAACCAGAAGAGCGGAGATGGTGGGAGGTGTGCGAGGAGCGAGCAAGAGGCGACCGGATGCTGTCCGGACGCAGGCAGCTATCTCGTGAGCTCTCGGTGAAAGGATGACGAGGTCATCGCGCAAATGGAGAGAGAGAGAGAGCCGCTCGGCAGGAGGAAGGAGAACTGAGACGCGACCTCGAACGCGCGGGAATTGGAGCAGCAAAAAGCCTGTCTCTCTCGATCCTCTACGCGTTCCAAGAACTTTCTCCGCCGCTGATCGGAGCCGGAATCAGCCGCTTACCTTGCCACATCCGCGCTCTTCTAATCGCGATGTGCTCGCGCTTGAGCTTCGAATCTGGGCGCTCCCTCAATTGAACTCGAGGTTATTGAACCAAGGAGAATTCCTTCAACATTCCACAAATTGGAGCTTCCGAGCTTTCAATTTTCATTGAGCGGGGAAGTTGAGAACATCATTCCATTACGCGTGCAAAATAGAAACCCGAGAGCTTTGTTGTTGCTAGCAATGGAAAATTGTTCGCGTCCGACATTATATTAATAACAACTGCGACTCGGTCTTGATGATCCCGTGCTGATTGGGCTGTGATTCTACCTATGTCGTTGCTGCACTGTGCCATTCCATCGAATGCACATCAAGTGTTTGGTAAAATGCCTGAGCCGTATTAGTATGTATACGACTTCGAATCTGACTAACATCATCTTTATCTGCTTGAATAATTCACAGTACCAGCTGTATAGGTTAAGTAAATCTATATCAATATTCACTTTCGAGTCCATTTCCCAAGGTCTCGGTCTCAATAGGCTTGGCGGATAAACTTGACTCTGTGAAATTAGCTGAAAATGTTGATGTGCTGAATTGTGAATACTCAGTTGATGGCTGCCAGTGCATTCATTGAAGCATAGATCAATCATGTAGACTAATACATTCGAATGCAGATGCCATTTGCTGTACATATCTTTTCTAATAGTGAATTCCTCCGGATCACGTCTTGTGAGTGAACGTGAATATGTGTTTAGTGGATGCAAAATGCAATGCAAATTTGTTCATGTTCACTCGAAGGTTCGTCAAGGACCCGGTTTAATGGGTAAAAGCAATTAGTGAGTAGGTCGATGATGTATTTCCGCTGAGGATGAATGAATTGGGTTTGGTGTCTGAGGTAGGTTAAGTCTGGCCATGAGCAAGAAAAGGAAGATGAAATTTGATTCACCTAGACAACTACTAACTTGAATTTGTGTTTGGGCGTGAGAGAAAGATAAAGAAAAGGTTCAAAAAAGAAAGAAAATAAAAATTGAACTTCATGTGTTCTTGGGATGGTGGTCCGTGAAAAGAAATAATTAAATAAATATAAATATAAAAGGTTAAATAAGAAATCAATAAACAATGGAATATTATTAGGAAATTAGGTAGTGATTAGGTTGTTAGATCTTAATATTAAACTCAATTCGTTTCGCGGGAAATATCATGTTTTTAGAAAATGTTTTCCAAGAAGTCATTTTTCAAAATAATAATAATATTTTTCGGTGTTCAAATTTGAAATCGAAAATGAAGCGGAAAATATTTTTAACTATTTGATATTAGATTTGATTTATTTGGAAAATATTCACAAAAAAATTGAATTTTAACTTTTGTAAATCGACCAACAAATACTATTAGTCTCATTAGAAAAATTTTGTTTAGTTTAAGGGGCCACCACAAGAATGAGTGTCTTTAGGAAGTGGACTTGATTACTAAAGAATGCGTTGGCCTATGCTAGTGTAATTTCTGCCCCCCAAAGACAAAGAGTTCGTTTGATAACATTCCTACTCCTGGAAATAATTTTTTTGAGAAATAGTTCTTTTTTATTTCTACTCCCTGGAACAATTTCTAGCGGTTGGCCGATGGCGAGCAGGTGGGGGCGGCCGCGACAGGTGCCAGCAATTGGCAATCGGTGTCCGGCAGCGGCAACCAACGATCGGTGACCGGTGTCCAAAATCTGGCAGTAGTGGGCGGCGACTGGTGGTGGCGGCAGGCGGCGGGCGACATGCTATAGGCGGTGAGTAGTCTCCAAGAAATAATTTCTAGAAATTGTTCTTAGGAATAAGAAGTTACTTTTTTCTAATTCTCATTTTTACTCCAAATCTATTCTCGGGAACAACTTTCTATTCCTAGGAATAGAAAAATCGTTAGCGTTACCAATCACATTTTTGTTCTTTTTCTATTCCGGAAACAAAAGAATAGAAAAATAGAGAAACATAAATGTTAACAAATGGAGCCCAAGTGTCTTTGAGAAGCTGATATTAAAGAAACTCTCTCTCTTTTGTGAATGTAACATTGGCAAATGAAATGGGAAACATAGGCGCTCTTAATTTTAGTGCGAAAGTTAGGCAAGACAGCTGCTGGTCTGGCCTTTCAAAGAGCTAGCCATAGTGAAGTTAATGATGTACATGAGCTGTGGTGATTTGCATTTCAATTTTTTGCTGACCCTGGATAATCTGACATGAACATAAAAGAAAAAGTGAAGTTCATTAATAGAAATGTCCGATTCAACAATCACTCACACTCTAGCACCTCAGCTGCGGTTGCAGAAGGTTACCGAGTGGATGTGACTATTTGGTAATGATTTTTCCAGCAATATTTGGAAATGCCATATGACATTCCATGATGTGACTGATCTCTTGCATCATTTTTTTGTATTTCATCTTATTTCCATTTGCTTTCCCTATGTGGCTTTACTAGGACATGTAGCCTACAAACTTCCGTTATTCAAAGATGCTGAAATGTTCCGCTATATTGGAGTTTGCTAAATAACTCTTGTAGTACTGAGTACAAAAAAGCATCCCCGATGCAGACAATGAAAAATGAAATATCTCATAGAAGTATAGTAGAATCTCTCAGTCATTTGTGTGATACTGGCTCTTGAATTGATCCTTAAGATGCATGGATAGTTCATAAATGGATATTTGTCCTTATGGAAACAGAAACGAGCTTCTTCTTGTTGTAGCAAGTTTGACTACTCTCACCGAGAGAAACCGTAAGAGAATATTTGGCTGGAGGACCAAATGGCGTATGTAGCTGGCTTAGAGTTGAACTTGCTTGTGGGCAGTTAAGTAGCTCAGGACTGCCGTTGATATGTAGCTTAGACTACTGAGGCTGAAGCTGATGTGCAACACCTCTAATAAGACAAGATTCATAAATTATTGAATTGAGATTTGCCTGATCGCGTGCTTCAGGCAACACCATGTTCAAATAATATATGACAACTTGGAAAATTTTAGGAACACTTTGGTAATTTTAACATTGTCTCTTGATGCCTCTACTTGAAATTTTGAGCTTGAATATTATTTGAGATTCGTACATACCTAGTGCTTTGTAAAAATCATAAGTAAGCTCGACAGACTTCAATTGAAACTTACTGAAATTGTGCAAACAGAAAATAATTCAAATTATTTTTGTGGATTTTTCATTCAAGCTAATGTTAGAGTCTATTTTGATAGTTGGGGGCATAAGTACAGCGGGAGTGCCAAAAGTTGGCACGGAGGGACATTTAAGTGCCAAAAGTTACAAAATGTACACTTAAGTGCTACTTTTAAAAAAAAATATATCACTTAAGTGTCAAGTCGCCGGAATCCTGTCGGAAATCCTATGTGGTAATTTTTTATTAATTTTCTTGCCTATGTGGCTTGCCGGAAACTGAATCGATCAAAAATCAGCCAAAACGACGTCGTTTTGGGCGACGTGGATTTAAAAAGTATTAATTAAATAATATTAAATAATTAAAAATATATTATTATAAAATCGATTTTATTAAAAAAAAGGGGAGGAGGGGATCGACGAGGGCTGCCCTTGCCGATCTGCTCCTCCCCTTTTTTTTTTTTAATAAAATCGATTTTAATTTTTAAAAAATCTGACGTGGATAATTTTTTTTAAAAAAATTGCCACGTGGATTTTTTATTTTGAAAAAAATACTCCGTCAGCAAATAAAGTCGTCGGAAAATGAACACGTGGAAATTTGGGCGGAATTTTTCGCCGTTGGCACTTAAGTGATCCATTTTATTCCGATTTTGGCACTTAAGTGTACCTTTTGTAACTTTTGGCACTTAAGTATCTCTCCGTGCTAACTTTTGGCACTCCATAAGTCTATACCTCGATAGTTGGGTCATTGTCCATGCATGAGCATCCTAGTAAAGCAAGTGACCAATGCTACTCGAGAAGAGAACGAGTCCTTAAACCACCCCGCTCCTCGAGTGTATTATAGGTTGGTTAGCGGTCCAAAATCCCGAGTGATGATAGAAACACGAAAAAGAGAATAGAACAACTGCATCTAGGGTTTTATGGGGTTGAAAAGTAAAAAACTAAGAAAAAGTTTCGAGCTGAAAGAATAAGCACTCGAAAGGGCATGGAAGCATGTTTTGGTGAAGCTTTTTTGCTGGAGTTGGCTCTACAGCTTGCATCAACCGTTTCTGAGAAAGGTATTGCCTGCTTGTCCAAATTTATTTTGGGTTAGGATAGTTTAAGACCTAGAAGTGATCTGTCCATGCTTCAAAATGTGAGCAGCGACATAAATTGTTTCTAAGTTCAGTTGTTCTAATTTTACCTTATACTTTTAAGGGAATTTGTAGGAGTCGCGGCTGTGGCCTTCTTAGAGTAATTGAACATGCAAGTCATGATCTTAGGGTTGTCAAGATGATTACGATAACTACTTTTCCCAAGGAAATGGCCCAAGTCCCACTGAATGCCCCTCTTTGGAATCATCCCTAGTCACCTCTTACCATTAAAATTGTTTGGTTGTGCTCGGTGGGAAGAATATCATGAGCTGTCGGATTAGTCGAGTGTATAGAATGCCTAACACCAAATCACGAACAGTATAGAGAATTGGCAAGAAACATATGTCTCAATTTTTGTTATCTCTACAAACCTATGAAGCATGTAATTCATCTCAAGCATCATTGCTAATGTTGACCAATGGCATTACTAGGTCATTATAAATTGGCCATTCTAATCCTTGGTTGTGTCAAAGTTAAAAATTTTCTCCTTCATAAGATTTGGCCTATATTTCAATTATATAATAATGTTTGAGATGGTCGAGTTCAATCTTTACAGGCGCCCTTTCACCTGAGTGATTAAGTCAATAGGAAAACTCGGTGGATGGTTAATGAACATGGTAAAGCATCGACACGACATAGAGTTAAAATTATAGTTGCTTTGGGGGGGTTGGCGGTGGGGAAGACACCTGGTGTCAAACTCTGGGTGTAGCAAAAGAAAAAGGTGAAGTTTCTACTTGTACGTGACGGTAATGTAGAGTGAATGAGCTCTTGAAAGAGTTGGTCATGCTTGTGGACAGAGAAGTTTGCAGGCTTATTAATTTTAGTACCTGGAGGAATTACACGCTCTCATGCGTAAGAACGATTATACAATCCTTTCTGAATTCATGCTATCATGCCAATCGACTGCTGCATGATTTACATCTTCAAATTCTCCGATGACTTACTGCATTATTTTCATCTTCTGCTGCATAACTGATAATTTATCCAAAGAAAAACATGAACTCTCTCTGAGCAACTTTGCTGTTACTATGTTATATGTTCATAAATTTTTGCGACCATTACAAAAAGAAAATATTTCCCATAAATTAATAAAACAAGCAAGAAGTTTCCTTTTCATGGGCCCTTCGATATAAGGTATGATACCTACAAATGTAAATAGACTTGCACAAGGAGGAATTTATTCCCTTGCTGCTAAAACCGCGACCTGAAAGATTATATCACCAATTCACCATTGCTCGAGACGGATTCTACTACACATGACCGATTCCTTAAAGTTGATGCCGGTATGATGATACAAAATGATCCAGATTAATAGATGGGCTTCAGCAACTGCAGAAAATATGATATCTACAGAAAATTTTGGGTACTAATCATGACCAGCAGTCTCACTTTTCGTGTGTAAGTCACACTCTAATTTTTGAACAAAAGGGGAGTATGGCTGTCTTTCAAGAGAAAGACAAAGCCCATCTCGCCAGAGACCAACTACACCAAAAACGTATATATCTTGGCCCAAAGCTAATACCAAAAGTAGATAGCTCAATAATCCAAACGAACAACGCTGTTGCTCCTACACGTCATGAGGTAGCGACCTGAAAGGTTTAAGAAAAGTGAGCGAAGTTACCTATGGGATCGGGCACCAACTATGCACATTTTACAAGCATCACCTTTGCTACAAACATTTAACCAAACTTACACAGCCAAAGCAACGTAATTGTATTAATAGATCAAGATATTTACTCGCAACAAAGCAATTCAGCGTAAAACAAAACTAGACAAGGTATCAATTGTCGATTGATCAATCCCCCGCCCATTGTCATACACTCGGCCATGTTTATTCTCTTGGCCCTCCACCAAGTCGCGCCCTCTCATTCTAATATTAACCTGTGGCTGAGCCCACATAGGATATACTGGAAAATAGTGAGTATACCCAATAATGACAACTCCCAACGAGGGGTTCTGTGTAGTAACAAGGGCACAAGAATCCAACAATATCTCCTTCATTCAACCATAGAACAATTCAACAGTTCACTTTGTTAGCAAATTTACAAACTCCATCATATGACACTTTCCCAAAGGATCTCCCTGCTACAAACTATTTTGGAAATCATTTCTAACTAACTTTATGTGTAAGGCAACCAAATTACAGGCAACTCCAAGTGATGAAAAGGGTGTCAATGTCCGATCGGGCTTTTATTAAACAAATGCTCCAAACACTTTCACTTTCTTTTCTAACACCATGTTATGGTTCTATGCTTATTCTTATACCATACATATGCCAAGTTTATGGTTTTTCCAGAAATTATATGAGTGTTGTAAGAACATGTTTGTATGCACTTATTCTATTCGCCGTAAATAATATTCTATTATTTTCCTGAACAAGCAATGTAATTTCACCTCAAGAAGGTATCTTGAACACCATATATGATCTACTGCTTCAATTCCCATGCTTGGACATACTTGGTATTCCCACTGTATATAGAAGCCAACGTTGATGGCAGCAGTTCTGTGTTTTTTTTTTCCATAAAAACAGGCAAGATGGAGCTGAGAGATTATCTGGCCTGGTATCACCTCTCCATTGGTGCCACTAATGTTGACACCAGCATATAGCAAGCCTTATAGTGAGTAGTCTCGGTCAAATGACTTATCAGCCCCAACACCACAGTAATAACACTCCTAAATATAGATTTGCTCACCAACTTAAGCGTATAATCCAACTATACATAGGGAAATTCATTGTGAAACAATTTCTCACCTAGCGACTTGGGTATCCTTAATAGGCCAACCCAATGGTCATATAATATATGTCTGCGGTAAGGTTTTTCTTGCTCAATCCCATATCTAATGTGAACAATTAGCCAAAAGTCTTGAACTTCTCTACTTCAAAACTTTTCAATTCCCGATAGAAAAATCATGTTTTTGGACCCCAACTCGCCGTTTCGACCCCAACTCGTTGGAAAAGTGCCACGTCAGCATTTTGGCTAGATTTTCTCGCCGTCGGCACTTAATTGATCCTTTTTGTTCCAATCTTGGCACTTAAGTATACATTTTATAACTTTTGACACTTAAGTGTCCCCTTGTATCAAGTTTTGGCACTTGGGCTGTACTTATGCCCTTAGAATACTTGAGGTTGAAGCTAATATACAACACCTGTAATTAGGCAAGATTCAGAACTGCATGAATTGAGATTTGCCTAAATTGAATGCTTCATAGAGTCCATGTTCATATCATATATAACAACCTAAAAAAAACTTTAGGAACACTTTGCTATGTTATGACATGTTAGCATTGTCTCCTGATGCCTCGACTTGAAACCTTGAGCTTGAATATTATTTGAGATCTGAACATGCCTAGTGCTTTGTAAAAATCATAGATGAAAAATAAATCAGGATCTCCCTTAGTTAAATTCAAGTTACATTTTGTTTTCAGTTGTATACTCTTAACCAGGCATGATACACTTCAACTGAAACTCACTGAAATCGTGCAAAGAGGACAGAATTCTCATTATTTTCGTCAATTTTTTTTTTTGAAGGCAATGTCAGAGTACATTTTGATTGTTGGGTCACTGTCCATGCACCTCTTTAAGAGCATCCTAGTAAAGCAGGTGATCTAAACCATCATGAGGCTCGAGTTTTATGTGGTTGTAAATCAGAAAATTTTTGGTGCAGAAAGAATAAGAATTTGAAGGACATTGAAGCATGTTTTGGTGAAGCTTTTTCCTGGAGTTGGCTTTGCGGCTTGCATCAGGCGTGTGTCGAGAATTGCACTGCTCGTCCAAATTTGTTATGGATTTGGATAATTTAAGACTTTGGAGTGAAGTGATCTGTTTGTGCTTCATTTTCTCTTTGTTTTACTTTACCATTAGCAACACAAAATGCTTCTAAGTTCACTTGTTCTAATTTTAGTTTATACTTCTAAAGGAATGTGTAGGAGTTAGCGGCCATGGCCTTCTTAGGATGCATTTGGTTTAGCTTTGCAAATGAGTTTTGAGTCTAATGCAACTGTTGAAAGCTCAAAGCTACTTGGGGAAATGTAAATTGTGTTTGGTAAAATTTCTTTGCAAATGAACTTTGAGTTGAATGTGTTTGGTAAAAAAACCTTTTGCAATTGGCTTTAAGGGTATATATATATCTTTCTTTCTTTTTTAAATTGAACTAAACCTTTTGTTGGACCAGCAAAAGGCTATGGCCACCGACGAGCTAGATCTGGCACCGACGAAGGTCGTGCAACCCAACTAAGGGTCGCTAGAGGTCACACGACCTCAGGCGAGGGTCGCTCGACCCAGGCGACTACCACCTGGGTCTCACGGCCTTAGGTGGCTCTCGCCTAGGTCGCCCGAGGTCGTGCGACCTCCGATGGTCCTCAGCTAGGTCACGCAACCTCAACTGACGGCCGCTAGCGTTAGATCTGGCTTGTTGGCAACCATAGCCCTTCACTGGTCTGATAAAGGGTTGCCTCCCTTTTCAATTAAAAAAATAATAATCAAAGGCAAAATTGGAAATATAAAGAATTACTGAGGGTAGTTTTGAAAGGAAAAAATTAATTTGAACATATGGCTAAATGCTCGAAGCTAAAAACTCAAAGCTAGTCCTACTAGCTTTGAGCTTTCAGCATTCTCAAGGGTGGCTTTCAGTTGAAAACCATCTCCAAAGCTAAACCAAACAGTCTAGCATTTCCCCAATGGGCTTTTAGGCTTGAAAACTCCTTGGAAATGCTGAACCAAACGCAGCCTTAGAGCAATTGAATAGGCAAGACGTGATCTTAGGGTTGTCAAGATTATTCCAATGATACTTGTCGGAAGGAAATGGCCCGAATCCTGCTGAATGCCACTCTTTGGGGTCATCTCTAGTCACCTCTTACCATGGAAATTGTTTGGTTGTGCTCGGTGGGGAGACTATCACGAGCCTGTTGGATCTTTGTAATGCCCAACACCAAATTACAGAACACTCACAGAGAATCGGCAGGAAACATGTCGCAATTTTTTTTAACTGGAAAATCCTATGAAGTATGTAATTCATCTCAAGCCTCATTACTAATGTCGGCCTCGGATTTGGTGTAAATTTTACCAATAGTGGACTGATTGAGATGGATGAGTCCAATGAGAGAAGACGACGGACAATGGATGAACATGGTAAAGCTTCAACACATTGTAGAGTTAAGAAATTAGTGCTTCGGGGAGGTTGGCCGTAGGGATGAGACCTGGTCTCAGACTCTGAGAGTAGCAGAAGAGAAAAACGTGAGGTTTCTATTTGAACATGACAATATTGTAGAGGGAATGAGCTTTTGAAAGAGTTGGTCAAGCTTTTGGGGATCATATGACGAGAACTTTATTAATTAAGATTGGAGGCTCAACTTTAGTAGCTGGAGAAGGATTTATACGCTCTCCTGCGTCAAGTATCAATGGAAATGTCCATTGGCCACATACTATGATGCACTCAGTCTGAGTTTACGACCTATTACAACCGTTATAATTTAAAAACAACAATGTATCAATGGAAATGTCCATTGGCCACATACATTTGCTTCCAACTTATGACCTATTACAAGTGCCGTATATTGATAATCAGTAAATTACAACTGGAAAGGCCTTCGTCATGAAATTTTGTTCTTAGTTGACGACTTTTTACGATGCACCTGTCCACGGTCTTTGCTACCGAAGACATGTGGAAGAATCATTTCAAATTTTGACAATCGCTACAAGTCATAAATCTAATTACGTATTTTCCTAATAAATGTGCCATAGCAACAGATTATATATGTCATAACAAGTTATGTACCCCATTAGCTTATTTCGTTAGGCCAATTTGTCTATGGGTGCAAGAAAGTAAGGAAAATTAGATATAAAATTAATTTTTCACTATGAGGAAGGAGTGAAATTATTTTATACTAATAACGTGAAATTTTAGGCAGAGCTACATGGAGCTCAAAACATATAAATCATTTAAACACGATAACATGAAGTAATGAATTGAACAACACATACGGTTGGTAATGACAGTTCTCCAAATAGCAATATTGTGCACTCATTTCCGTTTTTTAATAAAGCTTTACATTAGGGGTGTCAAGAGTCGAACCGAAACTAAAAACAAAACCGGACCGAATAGAAATTTCATGCGTTTTTGGTTTGGTTCAATTTCGATTCGGTTAAGCAAAAAATACCGTTAACTTTTTCAGTTTGGGTCAGTTTTTGGTTTGATTCAGTTCGGTTAATCAAACCAAACAAAATTCTCAATAAAAATCAAACAATCCCTCTTCTTTATCACCTTTTCTTCACTTAGATTCTAATAAGCAAAGCAAAAATAAGAAAACCGAAAAACCGAACCGAACTGAACCGAACCGAACCGGACCGGACTGGATTTTTAGTTTAGTTTGTATTCGGTTCGAGACGGTTTCGATTTGGTTCATTTTTTCTGAAAAATTGAACCGAACTGAACCGAACCGGTTACACTCCTACTTTACGTGTTCTATTTCAGAGGACTAGTTTTAGATTGAAATAGTTAATGGTCGGCTCTTTATTAATGGGTAGCGGGCTTTCTTCAAACTAGCATGACAGCCACTTTAATGAGACGTTAGTAAATTCCTTAAAGGGATGGCATTTTACCAACCATACGTGTAAAGTTTCTCCGAAGCTGGATTAATTTGATGGGATGTTAGTCACTCCTTCAAAGAAGTTGGTAATTTTGTTAAGTTATTAGAATTTCGGTAAATTCTCCATAGTGTTGGAAGTTTACCACTCAATCATGTGAAATCTAAAAGAAATTGGCAAATAATTAATCTCATGGAATTTTGGCAAATTCCATATGAGTTTGATATTTTGTGTAAATTAAGAAGTTGGTAATTTAATAATTTATCAGGTGTTGGTGAATTTCTTGTAGTACTCTATTATATTACTAGCAACAATGGTAGGATTTAATAGAAGTCGGTAGCTTACTAATTTGTTGGGGTATTAGTAAACTTCTTGTGGGGTTGACATTTTACTAAATTCACTTGTAATGGTTCAAAGAAGTTGATGAATTACTAACTTATTGGAATATTAGTAAATTTATTATAGTGTTGGAAATTTACTTGTGAAACCAGTAAAATTTAAGTAGAGTTGGTAATTTACTAATTTATTTGAAAGTTAGTAAATTTCAAATACTTTTTTCATCAACGTTATTAGAAACTGACCAACAATTTCAAAAATCTATTAACCGCTGAAATTTTGCCGATTTTCTCTTAACCAGGCCCTAGAATCATCAAAGAAGTCCAATCAACGTGTCTTCTTATCCATATTTTAAGAGGAACACCTATCTTACTTCTCAAATTTTCTATCTGCTAGATACGGCATGACAGATGAGTCAGCATCAGTAACATTGTTAATGATTTGTTCTATTGTTGATTAAGACAATTGAATTGGTGTGAAGAGATGAAAAGAAACAGTTCCAAAGTAACTTTCAGTGCTGTAGAAGCGAAAGGTAGGTATGGCCAAATTGCTGTTTTTTGTTTGTACTGAATGAGCATATTTCTCTGCCTCTCAAAGGAAAAAGAATTGCCGTCTTGCAGGGACAAACTGGCGCGACCTCAAGGAATGTGGTCCGTCTACACTCTTGAAAGTTCTCTAAAGAAGGCATCGGAAAAAATGAAACAAACCAATACATCTCATATTCACTGGATCAAATGTCAACCCGCCTTCCACTCAAAAGAAATTCGGACATGCCAAATTGAATGAGTTTGGCACATAAGGACACTGAAATTTTCGATGAATTGCTCCAAAATATTTAAGTAATTGACAATTCAAACACAGGTGTTGAGACTAATTGCGAGTGCAATGGGAAACCAATGTGAAGGAAACTAGGTCTAAGCCAGTACACCTAATTTTCTCTCCTTTAGGGAAGCTTTATTTACATGAGGATCTTCTCTCAATGACCTTAATCCGGAGGAAAAGGGGTTTCACAGTCTCAGCTTATAGGTCCTCACAAATTTGATCAATAAATTTGGGCTTTTCTCAACCAGCAGCTCGAATTTTAGACCTTCAATGCTAGCTTTTGAGCAGCACGAGCTTCAGCCTCAAGGGTGGGGTCTCGCACAATTGTAATTTCAGCAAGCAACAAGGTCATGATGGATGGGTCCATGTTTGAGGTAGGACAACTATATTCCAAGTAACCTGCATATCACTTTAAGCCATTAATTGACTAAGCAAGGAAGGTGAACTTTCTATGATTTATCAATATTCAGAAAAAATAGAGCATTCTAGAAAGTTTATTGAGGCACTAAAAGAACTGAGATGTCCAAGTCTTAATTTCAATTAAGTTCCATAAATATTAGGTCAGCAATGACTGATATGAAGATTTACATTTGTTTGGGAAAAAAACTGGGGTAATAATGCTTTATGAGTGTTAACAGTTAAAAATTCCTTCATAGTACCAATCATAGAATCCACTGAGACTAAAAAGAACAAAAAGTACTTTCTACGTAAATGGTAGCATTTCTTGAATCACCATGAAAGTTAAGAATCTTTGATTGATACTTAGATCACAGAAGGGAATTGGTATGGTCATTTCTATAGTACCTTTCCTTGCTCTTCAGTGTCAGACCCCACACGGATTGAGCAATCACGATTGGCAACTATCTGCATAACAGAATTCAAGTAATTCAGGCATCACCAAAAAATATTTGAGTTCAATTTAATGGGCAATCTTCAAATTTAATTAGCAGCTGGTATACTTCTTCTGAGTATTACCCAAGAAAACGTGTTGATATTGATTTCATGCTTTCCCGTCAACCTTCTCTCACATCCTTCTCCAAAGGTGCTAATGTGCTCTCTGTGGCGAAGTGAAAGATTCAGAATAGCCTTCTTTATCACTTCAAAGTCTCCCTCTTCTCTCATGCTTTTTGTATTGCAAAAAAGATGGAACACACTCTTAAAAGTCATTCAATGAACAAAAATACCTGAACAAATCCATGTTATTTTTATGTGTGAATCTGTAGTTGGTGCAGCATCCTGCACCACTCTAGTCACCTTGAGAAGGTAGAAAATATTTTTATATACTTTGGGATAATATATTGCTTAAATAGCGATAGTGAAGTCAGGTACCTCTATCGGCTTCGAATCTAACGTAAGGACGACATTAGCGTGGTCAGTTATTCTCTGTCATATTAGCAATATAACCAATTGAGAATTTGAATACTATAGAACATGTTTGTATGCCCTTATTCTATTTCCTATTAATGGCATTCCGTTATTTTCTTGAGCAACTAATTAAAATTTCACCTCAAGAAGGTGTCTTGAACACCATTTATGATCCCCTACTTTAATTCCCACACTTGGTCTCACTTGGTATTCTTACCGCACGATGAAAGACAGTTTTGATGGCAACAGTTCTGTTAATATTTTTTTCTTTTGTAAAACTAGGCAAGATGGAGGTCAGATTTTACCTGGCCCGCGTCAACTCTCCATTGGTGCCACTAATATTGATACCAGCATATAAGTAAGCCTTGTAGTGAGCATTGTATATGTCTCGGCTGAATGACTTATCCACCCCAACACCACAGTAACAAGACTCCTAAATGAACATAAAACCTTGTACCACAATAAAAACAACTTAGCCTATAATCCATCAATATATAGGGAAATTCATTGTGAAACAATTTCTCACCTGACAATCCGATTATCCTCTGACAGGCCAACCCAATAGCCATTGAACATTTGTCTGTCATAGGGCATCTTCTTGCTCAATCCCATACCTATTGTGAACATTTAGCCAAAAGTCATGAGCTTGTCCGTTGCAAAACTTTATAATTCACTATAGAAAACTCATGTTTTTGGATCTTCTACCATGAAACTTTATTGATATTCTTTGGGTTCTTGAAAATTTCAGCAATGCTGGCACATTTGGTCATTGGGGTTGGCTCGCCAGCTGGTGTTTGTGAATCACAAATTCCCTGCAGATGAACTAGCATTCTCTGTAAACTAATTGAAATGTCCTTTCTCCTTTGATTAACCTGTTCAAATGATTTGATAAATGAACAACTTTTGACAACACAAACCAGAATATGAGAGTTTTCTCATTTGATCGCTCGGCCCTGAGAAACATTTCATCACTTCATCCATGAGAGTTTTCCAGAATTGTGCAGGCATTTTGCTCCTAGTGAAATCAAATAAGCAAATTGCACACAGCATGAGTAACAAGCCAGATTTGAGGAGCTCGGAGTTGGATGAAGAAAAGTATAAAATTTTCTTCATTTTTCTCACATTTTTGGGAACAAAGCAATGTCCAAACCTTTCGGCAATCTGTCCATGTCCCCCAATTGAATCATGTAACAACGATAGATAACTTTATCAACTCTATGCGCAGGATATAAGATATCTTGTACCAGTCCTCGCCTGCATCTTTTTGGCACCTCTCCTCCAATTTTGGGCAACCTGCGATTCTCAAATGAGTACACAATAGTTCTAGTATAGTTCATCATTTTGTGCATCACTCTTAAAGGTTTAAGTGCACAAAACATACCAAATGTATTATACAATTATTGTATCAGTGTAGGGTGGGATGTCCAAGTTGAGAAGACTGAAGCCTGCCATAGTATTTTTCTCGAACTTCAAAGCATATACACCCTGAACTTAGAAAATCTCTTGGTGTTTCTACTCTTCCTCTATTTTAGCAAGAGAGAAATCCATGTGTTTCCCATCATGGGAACGGCGGTCAGTGAGTTCTTTGTGATCCTCATCTAGTGTTACGTTGTCGGTGCCAAAATCTGCGCCATTTCTACCTAGTCTGAAAAATAAAGCAGCATGAGTAATAGACATATCTACTGAAACAAAAAACTGGGGAGCTTCATCTCACAGAAGATAGTTCAAATGACAAGCTCTATTTGTGCTCTAAACGTGAAGAAGGCTGAGCAGTTGAATTAGAATTATTCAAAATCAAATTCTGTCAGCTTTTAGTGAAGACCACAACAAATTTGCCTCCCAGTTAAGGGGCAATTCACAAAGTATCGTGGTGAGAGTGCAATGTAATGAAATATAGTCTTCCCTATAACATTGTTTTAGACTAGCTGAAAAACTCAGGTTTTGGGAAAGAAGATAGAGAGGTAGCAGTTAAAACCTGGCTTGGCGACTTTAGGATCGTAAATGTCAAAAGATAGACTGATAGGTCCTCTAAGGAACTCAAGCAATTTGCCAGCTTCAACAAGTTTGTGTGAACAAAGCCATGCTCGTCAAAAAAGTCGCCAAAGAATTCTTAGGTTTGAATGAGAGCAGTTTGCACTGCAGCAAAAGTGACCACATGATTGTCACTGATCTGGATAAGGATGCTTCACTGAATCTTTGAAATTCAGCCTAAGTCGATGGCTTGACTAGTGCTTTAAACTCGTTGCGGTCAAAAGAATCCGAATTAAGCAGCCAGAGGTAATTGGAAGGGAAAACTATAGTTTCCTGAGCACGAAAGTACGGACCGCAACTCATCAAATATAGAGCATGATGATCCAAAGCCAAAACGCCATTGAAAATTTGAAAATAGTAGCCATCGACCACGCATCATAATGGTTTTCGAGCTGCTAGTGTCCAGTTCGAGGAGCCAAATCAGCAAACCCAGCTCATCTTCACCAGGTCAAGCAATGGATCAAAATATACAGAAACAGATTCGGACGACGCCAAGCGTTCTCAACTTCGATCAAGAATCGGAACAGAGCGAGAAATTCTCTAGAAGCACCTACAATTCAAAATCAAAAACCGCAAAAAGCATTAACAATGCTGCACTCAGTGGGCATTGTCCTCTCTCCATCACCAAAACACGTCGCAATCCTTGTCTCTCTCCTTTCGGCGATCCGTCCATGTCCCCCCAAAATCAAATCAAAGTATCAAAACAGAATTCCGAAAAATTATTCATGCAAAAGTCTAGGAAACAAGGTCCCACATACCTTCGGAAAGGAAATTTAGGCCAACATCTCTATGTTCGAGATATGAGCGATCTTGCACCAGTCCTCGCCTGCATCTCTTTTGCACCTCTCCTTCAATTCTGGGCACGAGGATATTCTTAGGTGAGTAAGGGATGTGAGCCTTCGCATTCCTTCAGGTAATGATGTCAACGAGCGGCAGTTGAAGATTTCGAGCTCTTTAAGTGATTGAAGGGCCTCGATCTGCTGTGGTAACACCTTCAAATTCGAGCAACCGTAAATTTTGAGATGCTCCAGATTACGGAGCTGTAGAAGCCAGGGTGGGAGAGATTCTAGTTTGGGAAGGTTACTGATTAGCACAGAGTAGAGACTCTGAAGTCCTCCATGGAAATCCAAATCCAAGACGATGATGACGTCACTCCTTTCGTCTTTGGATAAATCGAGCTCCTTGCAATTGAGGATGCGTAGGTCCGTAAGGGCTGCAAGCCCTCGTACTCCTGGTAATGACGTCAGAGAGTCGCATCCTCTGATATCAAGCCGTTGAAGTGATTGAAGGGCCTCGATTCGCTCTGGTAATGCCCTCAAACCGTCGCAATTGCTAATTTCGAGACGCTCGAGATTTCTAGCCTGTAGAAGCCACTGTGGGAGAGATTCTAGTTTTGGAAGACGATCGATCGTCAGGGACCGGAGATTCTGAAGGCCTCCATGGAGGTCCGAGATGATGATGATGTCGCCGTTTTCGTCTTTGGATAAATCCAGCTCCTCACACCCCTTAAGAGACAGATCCACCAGCTTCGATAGATGCCCCAAACCAAGTGGGAGGGAAGTTAACTGAGGAAAATCAAACATGTCGAGAGATTCGAGTGAGCTAAGGCCTTTCAAACACTCCTCAGGCACATATTCTAGAAACTTCATCCCATTGATTTCGAGACGCTTCAATTTATTAAGGCCGAATTGGGGGAAATGCTTACATCTTCTGCACCCCAGCAAGCGTAACGTAACTAAATTAGGCATATTGGCCATCCAGCTCGGAAAGCTCTCGCCATTATATCCATCGATAGTCAACTCCTGCAGATTTTCGTGTGGCATCAGTCCATCTAATAGCGCTTCATCTCTATTCTTAGTTATTGCACCATCAGTATCCCTATGATCCCATGTAAGAATCAAAAATTCCAGAGAACGCTTTTCTATCAAGTTTGCAGCCCTGGATTCTACTACTGCATCTGTCACGCTTCCTAAATTTTGAATTTCAAGGCTTCCTCGGAGGTCATTGAGCCCCTTTAGCTCCCCAAGTCCGCAATATTTCTTAGCAACAGCTTTATCTTCAGGCAATATGAAGTTCGTTAAACTATGCAACGAACTCAATTGCCCTAATCCATGTGGCATATAACTAAGTCTCATACAACCATCTATGTATAGATTCCGGAGGCTAACTAAATTCCCTATACCCTTCGGCAATTCTTCCAGCAAAAGACAATAATTGAGATTAAGTGTTTGCAAATTCTGCAATCTCGTAATAGAATTAGGAAGCCTTTCA
Source organism: Corymbia maculata (assembly GCA_014182735.1). Lineage (NCBI taxonomy): Eukaryota > Viridiplantae > Streptophyta > Magnoliopsida > Myrtales > Myrtaceae > Corymbia > Corymbia maculata. The sequence goes on along the minus strand of CM024683.1, from coordinate 11,618,755 downwards.
AGTGCACTTTGGTAAGAGAGATCGAGATATGTAAGATGCTTCAACTTATAAATGGACTTTGGCACCTTCTCGATAGTTGCGGCATGTAAATCCAAGATACGCAACCTCTTAAAACTTCGAATAAGTTGGTGTAGGTCTTCTCCACTTGCAAACAAGATTGTTCTCAGTGCACTTGCTTTCAAGCGAGTGACTTGAAGTTCACCCATCAAATTGAAAGGTGAACGACATGATATACGACGAGTTCTCTCATTTATGGATTTTGTGTCACCCCATGCCACCCAACACTCAGTCCCTGCAACCGAGCAGGCTAGATCATGCATCAAATCGTGCATCTTGCAAGTCTCCCCCCATTCATGTGTTTCATATTCTTGGAAGAAGTTAGACGAAAGTAGATCCATGAAATATCCATGAGCAATGTCTTCTAAATGCTTATTTTTATTTGATGATTGGATAAATCCTTCTGCTATCCAAAGATCGACCAAAGTCTGCTTTTCTATCCCATAATCTTTGGGAAACAATGAACACATCGCAAAACATTGTTTCAAATGTGAAGGAAGATGATTGTAACTTAGCCTAAGAATTGAATTTATGTTGTCTTCGTTTTGAGACACTTCTGGGAGCTCATCATCTTTGAAACGTAACCATTCACGGTTAGTTTTCTTAGAAGATAGTAAACTCCCAACAGTTCGAATAACCAATGGAACCCCAGAGCACTTTCTAACTATCTCTTTGACGATAGCCAGCATTTCAGGATCCTGTATCTCCTCTTCTTTTCGACAAGCCATTTGCATTAATAAATCAATAGATGCGCTCTCAGATAAGTCCCTGAGAAGATGAGGCGAAGTAGTGCTAGTGATAGTCGCAACCGAAGAAAGGCGTGTAGTTATAAGGATCTTGCTTCCTCTAGCACCTACCATCAGTAATTTTTTCAAGCTCAGCCATTCTTCTGGTTTATCATTCCACAAGTCATCTAAAACTAAGAGATATCTCTTCCCATCAATTTTTGCCCTTAGTTCAATTTGCAACTCTTCCATTGAAACCTCGCTGGATGCTTTCTCCTTTGCACAACCTATGATATTTCTGACTACTTTTTTCATGTCAAAGACATCAGAGACACATACCCACATCTTCAAGTTAAAATTCTTACTGACCATCTCATCATTAAAGACACATTGAACAAGTGCTGTTTTTCCCAACCCGCCAATACCAACTATTGGAAGGATGGAAACGTTCTCTTTCACGTTTGAATCCAATAAGAACTCCATGATTGTATTCTTATCATCATTTCTCCCTATAATATCTCCCTCGCATATAAACGAATGCGTCTCTTTTCTCTCCCTCCAGTCTCTCTCTACTTGCGAGTCCACAGGGTGCCTATCCAAGTGGAATCTCTTATGAGCGTTAATGTCTTCTATTCTTTTCCTCACTGCTCTTACTTTGGAACTCATCTTCAAATTAAAAGCAACCTGGTTTGAACTTGAGAAAAATGTCCTTACCTCCTTTGTCACTTCATTGTGACCCCTTAGCTCTCGTTGCATAGCTTTTATATTGAATTCTTCAAGCAAGTCCTGTGCCTCATATAAAGCGTCTTTCATTCTGTTTAGCCAATCTTGGATTTGGTCATTCTGGTAGTATTGTTTTTCTGCATATTTCAGTACAGCTTCAAGCGTGGAGACAATCTCCTTGAGCGCCTCGATTTCATGCTTGACGGCCCATAACTTTCCAATCTTTTCCAATGCTTGAGAAACCGGTTTAGCAATGATCTCTCCAGCAACGGCAACGATGACAGCTTCCGCCATTTTGTTCTCTCTTTCTCTCTCTGTGTCTCTCTTTTTGTGGATTAGAGGATATAAGTCCGGTCGCTCCAAAGCTCTCTCTTATTGTGGATCAAAAGTTTACGTTGACGCTGACCGAAAACTGGCGAATCAAAATCCCTGCAAATCTAGTTTTCAACTTTTTCGACTGACTTTCAGCAGACGAAGGTAATAATTCTCATCATCCACACAAAGTCTAAATCAATAATGCATCTGGGACCCGCCAAAGTTGGGTCCGTCTAAAGACATTTCGTGCCTCTGGTGTTTGATAGTCTAGCATGCTTGCGATGGCTATGAAAAGGCTCGTGTTGAAAGTGACAGAGATATTTATTTGGTAGATTGGCTTTATCCGACACTTTTCGAGGCCCATAAGCAAAGGAGAACATGACTAAAGCTGCAAAAGCAAGTTGCATCTCCAAGGACAAACACCTAAATTTTTTCCCAAATGAAAATATATTTTCTGAAATGACGGAGGTCATGGTCTAATTTCTTGGGATGGATTTGAGGTATTACAAAATTGGTAACAAAACTTACTTTACAGACTGAGCGCTTTGATTCGGGCACGGTGAGATGGGAGCTGCTATTAATTAGTAACTAATTAAGACAGATTTCTATTCATTAAAAGAAAAAGTTCTATATGAGTAAGTAACACAATAAATTCGTTAACATTCCATAGTCAAAACTACACCTCTCAATTCAAAACTCTCCTTCCTATCGTCAATTCACATTATTGCAATTATTTTACTAAAACATTACAATCACTCTCCTTACCAATCTCTCAAAATTATTTGCTCCCTATGAATAAACTTTGTGTTGACACGTTTGTGCATGTGTACTTGTGCGCTACTTGCGAAAGACTTGCAGTCACTGTCATTCAAAGAGGATGTTGTAGGAGAAGGAACTGTCCATATTCTCGTGCAAGACGGGAATTTGTAACTCTTCCAGAAAAAAAAAGGCAATTCTCGTTTTTCATTTTCTAATGTATGTTTCACCACAATCACTTCGACTATGGTGTGGTTTCTATTCATCCACTTCTGGAGTCTCTCTGATGCTTTTCCTTTTTTTGATTATAGAAACAAGAGAGTTGTAGAAAGGTTTTGCGAATTGTCCTGAGCAATCGGTTGCTAAAATTACAGCCCAAAACAAACCCCGTCTCTCCAAAGATTTGAATTTGGCATGGTGAGAATACTCAAAGCATCTTTTTACATCGTCGAAAAATTATGAGTCTTAAACAACCGGTGCAGGTTTCTTGCATAAATACTTTAGTTTCTGCCTAGATCACGGGAAGTACCCTCAAACATATTTTGGAGCATCTTTTGTAGTGTAGACATGTTTATCCACGTGTATGTGTGCATGCCATGTGGGAAAGACTTCCAGTCATTATCATTCATAGAGGATGTGGTAGGAGAAGTGACCCTTCATAATCTTGTGCAAGGATGAAATTTGCAACTCTACCAGAAAGAATGTAATTCTCATCTTCCCTTTCCAATGACATGTTTCTCGACAATCACTTCCTCTTTAATGCTTTTCCTCTTTTTCATTATAGAAACAAGAGAGTGAAAGGACGGTGAAGTCAAAAGTCCTAAGCAACCGATCAGCCAACATGGGGCGAAAGTGACTCGCCACGATGTGTGCAAATAGAGATAGGATGGGTGCAGTGGATAGGCTCCCACAACTATTCACAAAGACCTAAGGTTGACAGAGGACATGGCCAAAAAGCAACTTAACTCGACCATGATTAATTATCAAAAAGAAAAATAATATCATTTTAGGGAAACATATTTAGCATAATCTAATACTTATCTTTACATAATTGACAACAGGTCTGAGTGAGACCCCACATCCGGATTGTCTCCTAACCCGACCAGAGTCTCCCATTTTTTGGAATGAAAAATTCAAGAAAAAATTTAGAAAATAGATTTTGAGCAGTTTTACTAAATTTTAGTTTATTTCTATTTTATAATTCGTTTGGCATAAAAATGTGAAAATCTTTTTATAAAAATTGAATTCTAAAGTCAATAAGCTCTTAAGACTTTACTATATGAATTTTTGATTGCTGTTTTCTTTTAGAGATAACGTAAAGTCGCAATAGCTTGGCAACTTGACTCGATTGAGAGAAGACGGCCTTCTTTCCTTAAGATTCTATTGGAGATATCATTTAAGATCATTTGCTTTGAATAAGTATTTTATATTACCATTTATCTTGTGTTTATAGTAGTCAAACAAGCTTGTGCGCTATGAATTTCTGATATTATTTGCTTGAAAGTTTGTCCATTATCAGTTGTTTTGTCTTTGCTCATTCCACCATGTAACGTTTGTTCTTCTATTTGTAGTCAAAAAACTCAATTTGTCTATACACTTGTTTATTGTAGTACTCAAAGGTTTACTGTCAACCTCACCGTATTGTAAGTTATAAACCACTAAGACTAACTATTATATTAGATTTTCTAAAGCCATTTTAGAATATCTTGATTAGTTAAATCCTTACAAAATTCTAATTTAATCAAGACATGAATTATTAAGTCTTCATTAATATTTTTATAATTAAATGAAAATATTAGGAATAGAAATTTTTCGGGTCATAATAAATATTTTTCTATTTTTCTATTCTGGAAATTAAAATATTGTACATTTACCAATGCATTTTTATTCAAAAATTCGTTCGTGAAATAAAAATAAGAAAATAATTTTTGAATAGAGATCGTTCTTGAGATTATGACGATGATAAGGCAAAGCTTGAAAATTCACTGCAGGTGCTATCATCGTCCTGTGATTTGATATGTCCTCTCTTTCCCTCGTCCTGTTTTTACTTACTTTCTCCTTTTTTTTCAAAGGCAATCATAAAGTGGGCAAGAAGATAACGTGTCAGGAGAAGCAATGCAGAAAACAAAAAGCAGAGTAAACAGCATCTTTCGGGTCGAGCCACGATCACACTCAGGGTGGAGACTCTGTTGGTACGTGGGGAAGCCGGATTGGGTAGGCCACGTCTCTGAATTCGTACAGCCATATATAGCAAGACATAGAAGACATGCCCAAGGAGGACCTTAACCCCCATAGTTAACTATTAATCATCACCTTGTTCTTTTGTTTAGTTTTTCTTTCCTTTTTGTACTCCCTTGTGAGATCATGCAATTTTGAAACTCAAGAATTTAAAAATCAGTTGTTGATTTATTAGCTGTTTCTCACTAATGGACAGTCACCTCATTCACTCATAAAACTTAAAAATAATATAAGCGCATTGTAATAATAGACAATAAAACGAATTTAAATGATGAATTAATATCATGAAAATTTCAAATTATTATATTTATAACAAATTTATTTTAAATCAATTTCATTATTATCAAAAATCAAAAATTGAAAACTTGAAATAAAGTTATCACAAATTAATTTTTTGATCATAAAAAATTCTAAACTAATATATTATAATAAATTTACCCTTACTATCTCATTATTCGTATATATATTGGCTTAACAATGACCACTTCGCAATGCTCTTGATAACAGCTTCCGTCATTTTTGCTCTCTCTATCTCTCTGTGTAGATTATTAGATATTTGATCAAGTGGCTCCAAAGCCTTGATTGATATTGCATATGGGACCCACCGACCATTGGAAAATTAAGATCCCGACAAATCAAATTTTGTGCTTCTTTGACTAACTTGAGCAACTGAAGATAAGAATTCTCTTCATCCACACACAAAGCCTTGATCGATACTGTATATGGAACCCACCAAGGATGGGTCCGAGGCCCACGATTTGTGTTTGTCTGAAGACATTTCATGCCTCTGGCATTTAATAGTCTAAGCATACTTGCAAGGGCAGATGAAAATGATGGGCGTTGAAAGTGATAAGAGATATTTGTTTTCCAAATTTATCTTGACAGTTTCTGAGGCCGTGTTTTGCACTTTGGGATGGGGATTTTGTTGGTGCGTGGCAAAGTTGGATTGGACGATGTGTGCAAATAGAGATAGGATGGGTGCAGTGGATAGGCTCCCACACCTATTCACAAAGACCTAAGGTTGACATAGGACAAGGCCAAAAAGCAACTTAACTCGACCATGGTTAACAATGAACCATCATTTTGTTCTTTTGTTTTTTGTTTTTTTTTTTTTGTGTGTTTGTGTGTTCCGTCTTGTCTTGTCAACTTCCTCTTCTTTGCGTTGGAGATCATGTGCTTTTGAAACTCTTGAAATTAATAATCAAATGTGGGCTTATATAATTGTCCTCATTAATAGATGGGCTTTCCTTTACTCGATTCCAATATAATGATACAAAAATTGTGAAGATTAATAGATGGGCTTCAACAACTGAAGAAACTATGATCTTGGTAAATTGTTTTGGGTACTCCAAGACTAAATCATGATCATCAATCTCATTCTTCATGTTGGTCCTTCCCCTATGTCACATAGCGCTATTGTCACGCTGTAATTTCCACACAAGAAAAAGGGAGTGAGGTGATCATCTTTCAAGAGAAAGATAAAGCCTCAAACCAATCTCACCACATACCAGTATATGGGCCAAAAGCTAAGACCAGCAGAACATAGCCTGAACGTAGCAGCTTTTAAGTGACTTTATTCTTATAAATATCCATCATTGTTTTGTACAATTATTTGTAAAGTTAAGTTATTCCAACGTGAATTTTGCTACGTGAAAATGAAATTGCAACTTATGGGCTCACTACATCACCCGCTTGAAGCAGGAGTAGGCAGCATTTTCCAATCATCTATGATGTGAGAATCTGTTGAAAATTCTAATGAGGTCACTTCATGTTGCTATAGTTCAAGGCAAACATAGCTAACAAGAAGCTGGCTGGTGTTGTTGACTAAAGACACAGGTGGTGATGCATCTCATCGCTCCTTATGTGAAGGTGCAATGACAAAATCACATCGAAAGAGAAGTGATTTGGGACTTGAGAAAGACATGAAACAAAGCATTTGCACTCATTCAAAGATTCAAGTGTAGCAATTTCAATGATGAAATTCTATTAGGTGGTAGGTTCTTATTTTCCATGCCAAAAAGGGAATTTCACGATATTGAAGAAAGAAGATGACACATCTAAAATATTTTGAGAAGGCAAGTAGTGATTTTAGAAGGTAATTATGGAACTTGTCTTGCTTGGCTTGTTGCCTCTTCTTAGACTCCTAGGGTTGACATTTGCCATTATAACCCAAAACTAAAGAGAGAGGCAAGAGGGCAGAGAGGACGGCAATGCCAGAGGTCCAAGGCTCGCCGGGGGGTGTCCATCGCTATAAAACCACTCTAAATGGCAACCTCCATGGCTTGAACTGATATTTCCTTTGACCTAGAGTCCCTAGGATTTGGCATTGCATGATTTCGATGTTTTGTTCAGAAATTACGCCCTTCCAAAGTCGCGGTTGCAGGCTTGTAAAGAAGGTGACTTTTTTACACAAAAACAATCCATTTCGATTACTTTCTGACTTAGTCATTGTTACGAAATTTTAGTATCACATGAGGTCTTTCCAACGACATGAAAACCACTAGATTCGAGTTGCAGTTTCTTTCGGCGCCTCGCTTGGTCTATCCAAAACTCTTATTTCAACACCGTTTTCTCCGTTAAACTCAATGGAGAGAATACTATGTTATGCGAAACTTTCATGATTTTTGAAAAATATAGGAATTTCTGTTATATCATGGAACATGATTTTTTGGACATACAAAAAATTTCTAGTTGATCTCGTTAGTTCAAATATAGAACTTCATTGTGGAAAAATCTATTTCCTTTAGAAAAGTTTGGTGCAATTTTTGGAGAAAAAAGAGTGAGGACTAATGGATCTAATATTTTTGGTTTTCTGAAAAATAAAGTAAACTAATTTCCACAAAGAACGATTATTTTAGATGATTCATGGAGTCATATATTTGTTGGGTCATGAGGTGCATGTCGGGGCCATTGACTTGAAATCGAGCCTCAGAGGGCATTTACGTAATTTTGGTATGAACAGGATTTTTCAGCCCAAGTGCATCCAGCCATTGTTTAGGGTACTAGAAAATTTGAGATTGAGTGGTGCGGCTTGAATTAGCGATTTATCGAGTTAAGTAATTTCTGCCACTTCCATATTTTGTAAGATATTGCATGATTGCTAAGAAAAAGCTATATTGTGACATGGCATGTGTTTTTTAAGTATATAAATAAATATTATTCCATGGCATGCTCTTTTGAACACAAATTAAGCATTGGATGCTTCTTCTTTTTTTGAAAATATTTTTGACCAAAACGCTATTTGTAAAAAAAATTTGTGTGTGAGCACATAGACTAATACTGTTTTGAGGCTTAATCATGACCGACGTCATTTATGGGGTTTATTCATAGCTGGTGTGATTTTTGGAGCTTAGCCATAACCGATAATATTTTTGGGCCTTGTCTAGAGCATAGTGCCACCCTGATGTAAGTGAACGGATCACTAAGAGTGCACAAATGGTTCCTTATATAAGGTGATGTTTACAATTGGTTTAAGTTTTCTCAAATCTTACTGATGGCTATTTTGATCAACTCGGTTTATTATGCAAATTTTGTTGTTTTCTTAGGAGTCACCAGTAACCTAATTTAGGTTAGTAAGATGTCAAATGAAACGTGGGAGATCACTTCGCTTCTGCAAACCAAGGATTCGCGAATAGGGACTTGATTATGCCACAATCTATTGATCACCCAATTTTGGTACATTTTCTCATTATTTTGTAAACATTTGAACATGCGATCTTATCCAATTTTTTAGTCTCCAAGCATGCCTATTTAAATGATCGTGCTTCCATGAAATTGTATGATTATATCTATCAATCACTTAATCACAACGCAAAAAACGAAGTAAATAAAGTACAGAAAAATAAACAACTAAATCAGTTATATAAAAAAATTAAAATTAAATTAACATCTATGTGACACATTTAATTTTATTTTTTTGGATATTTTTCCTATTGGCATTGTTGCACTTGCTTCATGACGTCGCCCCCTACTCTCTATGTGAAATTACTAGAATATGGGAATAGGAAAACTCATACGGGAAGAAATAGGCAGGGATTAGAATCATGTCACAATTGGATTTATTAGTTTTTTATTTATTTAATGAAAACAAAAATAAATAATAAATAAAAGGCATGTGAAATGAAAAAGCCAAACATGGTATCTATCGTCGATGATACTGAACTTACTTAGTTGACGAGCCGGTTAAAGAATATCCGTTTGTATGGTTAAATCAACATTAAGGCTCCGTTCGTTTCACGGAAAATATTAATTTTTTGGAAAATATTTTCCAAGAAGCTATTTTCTAGGAAAACATAATTATTTTCCGGTGTTCAGATGAAACTTGATTTTAAAGTGGAAAATATTTTCTGCTGTTCGCTTAAGAAAATATTTTCCTTTATAAACTCTTTTCAATATTTTATTTTTTTAAATCATTATTTATTATTTAAAAAAAATTATTATTAAATTATTTTTCTCCCCGTCTTGAGCTCGCACGATCAACTCATCAATGAGGCGAGCTTGAGGCGGCGAGGCTTAGACCTCGCAGATTGGTGACGCCCGAGCCTCATCGTGGTTTGGTGACGTTTGGGTGTCATCAATCTGGCGAGGCCCGTGCCTCGCTGCCTCTAGTGACTCTCGGGCGTCGCTAATCTACAAGGCCCAAGTCTTGCCACCATCTAGCGACGCATGTGTGTCGCTAATCTGTGAGGCCCAAGCCTCGTTGCCATCTGGCGAGGCTCGAGCGTCGCCGATCTAGCGCTCGAGCCTTGTCGCCTTTGGCGACACTCGGGCATCGCCAATCTGCAACGCTCGAGCCTCGTTGTCATCTGGTGACGCCAGATCGGTGAGCTCGACTCACCTATCGTCAGCAGTTGCCGTGGCCGGCGACCAGCCGAAAAAGAAAAACAGCAAAAAGAAAGACGAAAAAAAAAAGAAAAAAAATAAAAAGAAAAAAAATAAAGAACTGATTTTATTAAAAAATAACAAGAAATTCGAATTTATGAAAAAAAATAAAAAAAATGATTTTAAAAAAATAAAAAGAAAGAAGTGAGGACTAATAAGAGGTATGAAATAAAAAGAAGTGAGTGTGGAAAATGTTTTCCCAACTTGAAAAGTGGAAAACATTTTCCCTCACTTTAGAAGACTTTTTTTCCTTCATGAAAAATGTTTTCCCCAATGAATTTGTTTTCCGTGAAATGAATGTTAGAAAATCCGGAAAATATTTTCTCGGAAGTTATTTTTCGTGAAACAAACCGAGCTTAAGAAAAAATTAATTCAATCGATCCATTTGATACAATTTAAATGAATCGTACGAAATCATATGAAAAGTCTGATAACTTTAATTATACAAGTGAAGCATGTGATCGGTTGAAGTCCATAGCATGTTGGAGTTCTTTTTCCCAAGCTTAATGATCACCATGTCGTCATTCAAAGTCTCCATTAATGTGAAGTTAAAATACGTAAACCGCCTACCAACAGACTTTTCGGATTCCGGAAATAGTTACTGGCTTCGTACACACGGCGTGGCGCAAATCGTGCGCACGTGACTCCACTATAGCCCCGCCCGCATGCCCGACCCGGTTGGTAAAATCAACCAACCCGCCTCCGACTCCAAGCCACCACCAGCCGGGGGTGTTCCACAGCAGCAAATTATAGTGGCTCGAAGCACTTTGATTTTTCATTATCGCGGTATCTGAAGAAGCTCTGCCCCCGCCGCATCATTACTCCCCAGAACAAAGACCCTAAGTTAAGCATGTGATTAATCTATGGAATGCAAATTCTTGCAAAATGCCTAAGTCAGATTAAACCCTAAATTTCATGAACTTATTTTTTTTATCCTTCTTATTATTATTCAATAGATATTTCCTAAGAATGAAGATGGCACATCTAGCAACTTGTAACCTAAATCTATGGTTGACGATATAGTGAAATGATTAAAAATGGTAACAATGCGGAGCAAACACGCCCCTTTTCTCTTTATCATAATTTTTATGTTATAACTATGAATTATCCATCCTAAATGCATGATGGACACTACTAAAATAAACAAAATGAATAAGAGATTGACAATATTCGAATATCACAATAATGAAAAAGCCACTTGGAACGGGCGGTTTCATAACAAAAGAAATGTCAGCCCACGAAATACGATTATATATAATAGTACAAACATGATGCATTTTGATAGGAAGCAATTAGATGCGACCTGAATCATGCAAGCAAAAGGACGTATATCATAGATCGTAACTTTCGAAACGTAGCCCGTCATCCAAAGGCATTTTCCTTTTGATGACAACAAAATGTACGATAGAAAAATCCACTTGACGTTTCACTACCTCAGTCAAAAATCTTAATGTGATGAGGTGAGAATTCACATTATAGCATGGTTGCTAAGAAGAAAATGAGAACGACTTCGCTAGAAGCCTTTCTCTTTAACCTGGACTCTCATGAAATTGTCTTGAGCATTTATGATGTGTGGATGCCCCCATGTTGTCAACACAAAACATAAAACGTCCATTTGGATGATATACCCACTAATTGGAAAATTTAGATCTTGTTACTGCAGACAAAAAAAAAAAATCTGGGCACAATTTTTACTTCACTTTTTCTTTCTTATTTTGGGTTAATACCATCGAAAATTCCAAACTAGTAAACTCTTTACCCGACTACCAGTTTGTTTATGTGACAGGACGACTTGGTTGCTCCACGATGACAGCCTGGTTGTGCATTGGCAATGGCCCAATATTAACCCAGCCGTGCGCTAGTCACGGACTGGGCTACTCTTGAGGGTGACAATTGAATGAAGTGGCCAGAGTCCACTTGGCCAAATGATGGAAGAGCCATTGGAGCGAGAGCTTGAGAAAGATCCAGTGAATGAGAGAGCAGCTTCTGATCATGTTGTTGGATATATTGTTAATATAATCCAAATAATATATTCACATACAAGCCCAATAGGTAAAAGCATGGTTATTTGGGCCCATATGGGCTGGAGCCCAATAACTTGCATATCAAGACGTCAAGTTTAAAATGCTCAACAGTGTTACCTCCAGCGTAGGGAAACCCTAGAGTATATATATGCAAGTTATTGGGCTCCAGCCCATATGGGCCCAAATAACCATGCTTTTACCTATTGGGCTTGTATGTGAACATGTTATTTTGATTATATTAACAATATATCCAACAATCTCCTTCTATGTTCACCATACAACACAATCCAATACGGTAGTCAGTGTAATATTCAAACAAACATGAATCATTCACATTCAATCCAAGACAAACAACTCGGATCAGTCAAAGAGTTTTTTTTTTTTCAACAGTAAAGGTTTAAACTCAATCGGCATTTGTAATCCAAATAAGTGAATCATCATTATCATGAATCTGTTTTGAGACCAACAAATTAAAATAAGTATTAGGAGTTTTAGATTCAATCTAAACTCATCCAAATCCTAACTCTAAAAAAAAAATCTTAGACTCAGTTCACAATCGACATATGCATAAAAGTCAAGTATAAGTAGACTAGTTAAAATAGTCCAAGGCCTTACAAATATAAGAAACAATCATAATAATGTTCACAAAAAAAAAAAAAAAAAAAAGATAGCAAAATGCAAGTCTCAAATAAATGGACTCCATCAAAATAAGCAATAGCAGATAAACTGTCAAGTCTCCACAAGCTCTGAGTAATATATATTCATTCATCAAGTAGGTCATCCTGATCAAGATCCCACTCATGAAGCTCTCCTCCATCTCTGCCATCCCCTAGAGAATGTCAAATATGAATTTCATATTATCATGAAGTCAATCATTTGAATAAAAACTTAGCACCATTCCATCAGGTAGAGAAGAACATATATTGATATCATAAAGCATCATAATATCATGTTCATAAACATCAAGCCAGTTTCATAAATTATGAACAAGACCTAAACAATGTGATTTACAAAAAGCCATTAACTTAAGTTTATTGTAGGAAAATAACTATTGTCTAGTTTCAAACAACATAACCAATAGTCAACTCACTTACAATAACCTAGTCATATAATATAAAGTTTCAATTAAGAACAAGACCAACAGGCTTCTTATGTAAACAACTATTTCTATATTTCAATTTAGAATGTCACAGTTACTGATTCCTTAAAGTCAAATAATCTAGCATCAAGTCTGGAATGAGATCATTTAATCAAAAGGATAGTTCAACTTAGTTGAATTGTATCATCAAGTTTGGAATGACACAATCTTCCCTAATAGAACATTTGAATTAGGTTAAAGTCATTTTCATCAAGTTTGGAATGAGATAACTCACCCTTTTCAAATTAATCAGCAATTGTGAATATCGATGAAACATATAACATGTGCTTATCATTGTGGCCAATAAAGGAAAATTTGATAATTCAAAACACACAATTATAAGGTAAGTAAATGGTAATTAAAACTTGCCTATATAGTCTTTAACCCCATTTCCCCCATTGTTTTGAATAATCGATTTTTAGGCATACCTTTAGTGAGAGTATCGACTATGTTATCCTTCGATTTCACATCAATCAAGGTAATAACCCCTTGTTCTCTTAGATAATTCAACAACGCATGTCTCAGTCTCATATGTCTTCACTTTGAATTAAAGAGAGCATTCTTGACGATTTGGGCAGCTGCTTGATTATCACATAATAGGCTTAAAGAATTAATCTTTAGTCGAATCAAAGGAATATCCATAATCAGATTCTTTATCCATTCGGCCTCTTCGCCGGCTGAGGCTAATGCAAAAATTTCTGATTCCATAAACGACAATGCAATACAAGTCTGTCGTTTGGATTTCCAAGTAATAGCAACTCCACCCAAAGTGAATATATATCCACTAGTGGACTTACTATTTCCAATATCTGAACACCATGAGGCATCAGAATATCCATCCACAATTGGAGGATAACCAGAATAATATAGAGCATAATCTTTAGTACCTTTAAGGTATCTTATTAGCCTATTGAGGGCATCCCAATGCTCTTTACTAGAATTACTAGTGAAACGACTCAGCATGCCAACTGTAAAGGCTATGTCGGGTCTAGTGCAACTCATAGCATACATGAGACTACCAATCAGTTTCAAGTATTTTAACTGATCCACACTGGTTTCTTCATTATGACTCAATCTGTTATTATAATCATATGGTGTCTCACTCAGTTTACACTTATCGTATCTCTAAGTAGAAAGTAGCTACTTAATATAATGAGTCTGGCTAAGGGAGATGACTTGCCATTTAAAGCTTACTTTCATACCAAGAATGGTATTAGCAATATCAAGATTTTTCATGTCAAATTCTCTAGCTAAAGTAGCTTTCACGTCACTCACTACAGAATGATCGGAACCAAAAATTAACATGTCATCAACATACAAACAAATGATGGCTATTTTATTTGACATAAAATGATGGTAAAGGCATTTATCTGAATAACTAAACTGAAAACCATAATTCTTTACCACTTTGTCAAATTTAAGATACCACATCTTAGGTGCTTGCTTAAGACCATACAATGATTTGTTTAATTTACAAACTTTGTCCTCAAGACCTTTCATAACATATCATTCTGGTTGTCCCATGTAAATTTTCTCATTTAACTCCATTCAGTTGGTAGCTTGCTCAATACAAGACCGACAAAGAGATTATCGGACATATCAGAGTTATCATCTTTCAGCTTGTTCCTCATGTTCTCACATTCAACTAACTGAGAGATAATGCTTGAATTCATTGTGAATTTAAAGTCAAAGAATTTCTCCGCTAATAGAGTTTTAGAGAGCCCCTCTTGTTTTTAGAACTGAGCATTCAAGTGATCTCATATCTCTTTCGCCGTCTTATATTCATTATAGGTCATAGTTAGATTAGGATTTAGAGAGTTCAACAAGTAATCTCTACAAAAATCTTCATCTTTGTTCCATTGATATTCATCCACATCTTCAATGGTAGATGCAAATTCACTTAACACAGTATAGAGTATCTCATGTTCTTTCATGCCAAATTGAACATGTAATTTCCATCCATGAAACTCAGTAACATCAAAAGATTGCAACTTTAAAATATCATAGGAACTACGCTTTGCCATTATAATCAGAGCAAAGTGTTAAAAAGAGTGCACATTGAAGTCTTCGAAACCATAAAGTCGAATAACTCTCTTAACCTTGATCAAACCACTTGCCAAAACAAGCCCCAAAAACAGATCTAGAGCACCCAAAAACCTTTAGATGGATTGCCCCTTTCGCCAAAATTCGCTGAAAATTCGCTGGAAATTCCAATGGAAACTTTCGGATGCCGTAACTTCTCCGTTCGACCTCTGATCGACACAAGTGACCACTCAAAACGTTCGTATCGACGAGTAGAACAAAGTCCAAGTGGTTTCACCCTCTAAAATTGGCTATAATTTTTTTGGTTTTTGAATCAAAGATTTTGGTCACCCGAATCCTCAAACTCAGGTCCTACCCAATACCACCGTCGAAATCGAAAGTGAATTATACCAGTGAATTCGTCTTGATGAAATCTTCAAGAAGACACCTTACTCGCTCAAATCTGACACACGAACATAATACTTCAAGAATGTTGGAGGTTATAGGTTTGAGAGAGAAAAAAGTTTTTTTGGTTGCTTGAAGTATTACACCAAGAGACGTCAAGTTTGGAACGCTCAAATCTGACACACGAACACATGTATTGTGACTTAATGGATTCAGAGTGTGCATGCGAGAATCTCTACGGAAGATCTAGGGAAGATGAATGTGGAGAGAGTCGGAGATGGAGCCGGCAGTCTGGTTTGTGCTGGCTGTTCGTGTCGGTTTTCCAGAGGGTGTGTCGCCTGAAGGAGAAGAGATTCAGAGGGAAGCATTAGGAGCTTTTGAGAGTATTGATGTCTGTTCAGGTTGGGTGCGCCTGAAAAAGACAAACGGAGAGAGAGAGAGAGTTGCTGTCCGCTGGTGACGGTGAAGATGGTGACTGCCACAGATGAAGAGGATGGCACTACTTTTTTTTTTCCTCCTCTTATGGCTGTCCTGATTTTTTGTGCGTAAATGTCTGAAGCTCTCCCTCTCTCTCTCTCTCTCTCTAAAGAAGAAAAGGGTCATATATGCATAATTTCCAGTTAGAAAAGGAGACATCAATGCGAACAGTGGTACGTAAACATGCAGACAAATTCGCGTAGCAAAAGAGACTGTATGCGTTCCTCAACTTGAAGGTCACGGCTACTACAGAAAGTAGACAATCTAAGCATCAAATGATATTGGTGATTACTAACTTATTAGAACACTAGAAAATTTATTATAGCGTTGAAATTTACTTGTAATACCGGTAAAATCTAATAAGAGTTCATAATTCACTAATTCATTTGAAAGTTGGTAAATTCTTAGTAATATTGGTGATTTTCTAACAAAAGAAAACTTGACATTTATTAACACTTAAATTTTTGTCAAATGATTGATTTTAATAATTTAAAAATAATAGTAACTTGCTTTCATAAAAAAAATATCTCATTAATTAAATGTAAAGTTCTTGCGATCTAGTACATTTTCTAGAATGGGATTAGTTTTCTTGAAATATGCTTCCTCAAAATAAAAATAAAAATATATATAATAGCAAGAAGAAAGGATCCCACAATCTCCTCCTCCCAGGCCACATCATCGGAGATGCTGATCCTTGTATGGGCCCGGATTAGAAGGTTTGCAGGCGACGCACGGATGACAGTAATTCGATCGCTGCAGGGGTTCACAGGTTTCGATAATATCCGATGGATTGGATAATTTCTCTCTTTGAACTCCTCTTTCTTTAGATGCTCCTCTATTTTCCTTTTTCGCCTACCGGTGCTGGTCCAAAATTATTTTATTTTTAAAGGATGGGTCCAGCGCTTACGACAATCTGTCCATGTCCGCCCGATTGATGCATTGAGCTCTCGCCTACAACACCAACGCGGTCTAGTGTCGCCTTGAAAGAGCCAACAGATCCGATACACCAAGACGTGCCGTCAGGGGAGCCTAACAGCACGTACTCGCCCGCCTCGTCTCCTACACGATGTCTTTCGAGTTCCCGACTGGAACGAGTCATCCTAATCCCGGATCCGATCCTCCAACTCCCAGAACTCGCCGCTCTCGG
This sequence comes from Corymbia maculata, assembly GCA_014182735.1. NCBI lineage: Eukaryota > Viridiplantae > Streptophyta > Magnoliopsida > Myrtales > Myrtaceae > Corymbia > Corymbia maculata. The sequence continues at coordinate 11,601,847 of CM024683.1, read as the reverse complement.
ACGACTTGGGCGCAACTTGTAGCAACTACCAACTCAGCCTCGCCGCTCGCAACTTTGCATGTCGAAGTGGTGGTCGAAGGCGGGAGACCGAGGCTCGTTGTATAAAGCCTCTAGAAGTTACCCGACCTCCGATTCTGAAATGCTGCAACACCAGCAATGTTGACGAGGATGACGACGTGGCACAATCTCGTCCTGGAAGCTTCGCAAGAGAGAGCCCAGGTTCGGAGCCTTCCCCCCCCCCCAAGCTCGGGATCGGAGTTGTCGAGGAAGCTAGGGAGATCGTCTTTGAGCATCCTTCACCTCGTCCGACCCTTCGTCTCTGACTCGCTTCCATCGAATAATAACACCAACCAGTTTTGAGAAGCTTTAATAGCGAAGACCAAAAAGAGAGAAAATCTGACAAGAGATAGAGAGAGGATTTTTTATGTTTTTATGTTATTTCTTTTAAGTCCCTTTAAAAAATTTTCTAAAAAAAAATGATGGTGAATATCATTTGAAATACTTAACTTGTGAAAAATGCCTTTATTGTCCACAATAACTTTTATTGAGATATTTTCTTGAATAATGAAAATATTTTTTTCCATTGAATCATTTTCGTAAGCAATATGACAATGAACGATCATCTTTAGGAAAATAATTTTCAAATTATTTACTTTTCGCAAAGCAAATGGAGTCTTAATTTTGTGTGTATTGTGCAATGGAATGATCTTGCTGAAGCTAGCATGGAAAATAGAATTGCATGCGACATACTAGGATCTTGTGAATGCTTTTATTCATAGTGATGCTATGCATGCACTAGATGGTGATCTTGAGAACAATTTTTGTAACATCCTGAAATTCGAGCTCTTTGAAGGAGAAATGAACATTAATTTTGCCAATGCATTGTTGGTTGATCTCACTCAGAACTGATCACTCCTAAGATACTAACCTTAAAGGGAAATGCTAATGAGGATAGAACTCGTGCAACTAAAGAACTTGATCTGGAAAAACGACTCGACCATGAAACTTGCATAAGGACGATCCTATAGATATGCAAGCCGATTTCAGGGATGACTAGAAGTCGATTCACAGACAGAAATAATTGGACGACGGGTGATTCCGTTTATTGTTATCGAGCCCGTGAAAATCGTGTACTTTGAAATAATAATCTATCCTTCGCAATTTCACGTAGTTAATGACGTCCATGTGTTGAGAAGTCTTGAACGTGAATTGACATGAGTCAGTTACGCGTGAATCCTCGAAGCCGCCTATCAGTCTGAGTAGTACCAAAATGGCATTTGGACAAAATTGACATGGTATGAGAATTCAATATTGGACTTCGAATTTTCGGGAACGTCCGGGATAGACTTTTGGACGGTGTTTCTTAATCAGTCGACAGTGCCAGTTGAGCCAAGTAATTGGAAAAAGGACTTTCGGACTGAGGAAACGAGCCTACGAAGACGTGGGCTGGGCAAAATCAGTGTGGGCCTCATGGCCAAGGTGGGACAACCGCCATGGAAGGCCCGAGGCAAGCAAGTGAGCCCGTTGGACCCAACCGACCATTTACTCTCTTGAGCCTGTTGTCTAATCTTGAACCATTTCGAGCCCAACAAATTCCCCAGCCTGTTCCTATTCATTTTCTAACCCGTTTCCTAGGCCCGCCTTCATTTTCAGCCCAAGGGCACATTGGAAAATGTGCAAGGTGGAAATGACCAAAATGCCCTTGGATATTTTGAAGAAAAGTCAAAAGAAGAGAGAGAAGATGATGTCATGTTTTTGGGAACTTGAGTAAAGCCATTAATGGCCTTAATTGAGGTTTATCTTCAGCCTCACTTCACTCTCTTTCTCTCCTCTTCATCTCCTCCAAAACCGTACCACTTCTCTCTCTAGTTTCCCTTCCTTCCTTCAGTTTTTTCCGTTTGACCTTCCTTCGAAAAATCGAGTTGTTCATGTCCTTCCTGTGTGAATCACAGCCCGTGCCACCCACTATCGTGTTCAGAACAAAAAATCCGTTTGGATGGAGTTCGCCAATCATCGAAAAGAGCAGCCGGCCGCCTCGTACGGCTACCGAAAGTTACTTCTTGCTGGATTGCCTACTGTAGCGCCCCTACTGTCCAGTTTCACCTTTGCTGCTGTTTTCCTCCATTTTCGACCCAACCACCGCCCATCCTAGCCACCAGCATTTCCCCCTTGACCCCCAGGTGCCGTTGGTCTCCGGCCCGCCGCTCGCCGAAGCTCCAGTTAGCTCCGTTCAGCCCCTTTCTCTTTCAAACAGTGCTGTTTTCAGAATTTCAAAGGGAATCTGAGTTTGTTGCCTCTTTTTTACAGCCCCAGACCACCTTGGATCATTGTGGTAGAGGTCCTCGGGTGTCGGGTTCATCGCCGTCACTGCGTCTGTGTCGCCGACCCACTTAACGGGTGAGTTTAGCCCTTAATCCATATTTAGTGCCTAAAATTGCTTAAGGTTGGGTTAATTAGTGGTAAGGTTGGTTTAGGAAGTTTAATTAAGTTGTCTTAATCCTAAGATAGATGGTTAGATTGATGGTTAAGATTAGATTAGCTTAATTTTGCTTATTAAGCTTAATTGTGCTTATGTGATTAATTAAACATGATTTGCTTAAATTGGTTGATTAATTGTTTTAATTAATGTTTTGTTTAATTTCTGGATTAAATGTTTTAATTAATTTAATTTTGGAAAAATTACTATTCATAATTACTGTTCACAAGCACTATTCATGATTACTGTTCACGACACTGTTCATGTCGAAGCTAAATTTTGTCTTAATTTAATGTGCTCTTGATTGTTGTGATTAATTAAAGTGCCGATTATTAATTATACTCGTGATTGATGATGAAATGCTTGATCGAATGCCGGTTGAATTGAATTTTTGAATTGGCGAATGATATCGCATGACATATTGCGTGGGTTACCTGAAATGACATGTCGCAAGAGCATGAGCGCATGAGCGATGTTGTATTCATGACCAAGCAAAAGCAAAAATAAGAATGAATTATTTATTGATGTGTTACATGGTCAGATTAAAGTTGATAGCCCGGTTGAGCCAGATGACCTCCAATCCCCATTGGGATTATGCCGTGACCATTGGGTCGCCCGATAGTGGTCAGATGCGGGGCTGCGGTAGTGAGCAGGCCCCATGCTCCATAGGGAATGCCATCAAAGGGAGAGAGCCCGTGACGTCGCTATGCCTCATGGGGAAAGATGATGCTTAGTCTACGACCGGTTGACCGCTAACCATAAGGTTGCACCGTGGCCTTGATGGTCGTAATAATCAGAGCATATGTGTGGATGTGAGGCATGAGAAAGTTGTGTGGGATACTCTGATTATTCGCATGCTCTTAATGTCGTGATGATTTATGACACGCATACATAAGTTGACAGTCGTGCAAGGTGTGACAATGGCCAAGTGAGATTGTTTGTGACGTGATTCGCATGTGATTGATAAACTGTTTCATCTAGCGGCTATATGCCTTACTTGCATTGTATGAGATTTGACGTACAGGGTATGGCAAACCGGGTAAGGTTGCATGCGAACTGAATATTGATTGTGGGTTGCCCTGTCTGTTGTTGGCTGTTGTTTGGTTTTGGTTGTTTGTTGTTAGGTTGAGTGAGGAGTGGTTTTGGTGAGATACCCTGGGTTGAGTTGACATACTAACAAGGGCTTAGGGGGAGAACTTTTTGAGATTTTATTTCAACCCGTCGTGGTTAACCATTTTCAAGCCCCTAGAATGGCATACCCGCAGTGGAGAATCCTGCCCCCGCTCCTCCAGTGATCGACCCGACAGAACTTGAGTCCGATGGGTCTGAGTAACCGTGATGTTGAACCCGAGGGTTCTTTGTATACTATTGAGTTAGCTTAGTTTCTTTTTGGTTTGGTTTAGAGGATCGGCCATTTTTGTCGGGCTTGTAAATAAGAAAAACGATCCTCCGTTGGTTAATCCAGTAAATTGAATAATTGAGTAGTTGTTGTTGTTCTTGCTGTTCATCCCTCTATTCTTGTTTGATTGTTTGTTTGTCTGGGGATGGTTCGTCTTCCGCTTGCGCATAATCAAAGATTAAAATGAATGGTCGTCGATGGGTCCTAGGACGTCGCTTTCAATTGACCATGAAAATGGGGTTGCCGCGAGCTTGAGAGTTGGGGCGTGACAATTTTTATGTAGTTGAAACCGAGAATTGAGAGCTTGCTAGGCATAAGAGAGAATTAAATCCACTAACCATAGCAATCTCTAAGTTGGAATTCATTAGTTGAACCAATGTTTTTGCTCACATCATATTCTAGTTTGAAAATTTGATTAACATTCTCATTATTCCATCAACTAAACCTTAATAAGGTTAATTGTTGAAGCAGTCATACCGCATTGATGTTTAGGATGATATTCCCCTTCTAGAGGATAGCTCGTGTTGATATCATCAAATGGCTTTTAAGCATGATTAATTTTCCTACATAAATGTTTGCAAAATGTTAATGACTTTCCTCTCGAAAGATAAATAATTTTTCATATAATCTTATGTAGGATGTCAACCATCAATCTCCAAAGTTATACCAAGTAGTAGTTTTAAGTTGAGCATCTACATGCCATTCCAAAGTAAAAAAAAAAAAAAAACTATCGAAATTATCCTCGATTGCATCCTTTTCTAGACATGCTATCTTCCCTAAATATGAGATAACTTCAGTATAAAAATGCCACAGAGAGATCAACATCAAAGAGCCTTCAAAAACTCGAGATCCACTCCTGAATTCTCAATCAATGACACGCGACCACGATCATACAAAGATCAAACTAAACAAATAACAATAAATAAATTGTGAAAATTTTAATTATAAAAGCCAGATCTTACACAAATATAAAAAAATACAATAAATTAAATAAATTTGGGACATGAATTTTTGTTGACACATTGAGCATATGTTTTGTAAATATATATGTAATATAAAAAAATTACAAATGAGATATGTATAATAACAATAAAATAAAAAGTAAAAAAGAAGGAGAGAAAAATCTCAAACTCGGTCATTTGCTTAGTTACACCAGCTCATCCGTTAAGTGCAACTTACATTATTTGGACCCAACTTGCATTACTTGGACCACTATAAAGCCCAGAAGCCATGCCATTATCTCTCTCTCTCTCTCTTGGCCATGGTTCTCCAGCCATGTCATCCGCGAAGGAGGCTATGCTCTTCATCATCTTCATTGGCTCGAGAACCATAGCCGTTGCCTATCTTTGGCCGTTCCAAAAAAGCTCTGCTAAATCTCTTTGTAAGCTATTGATTTCACTAGGGAGATTTTGATTAAGTGGTAAATTTTCTAAAAAAATTGATAACTAATTATTGGATTGGATGATGGTAAATTCCTTATTTTGTCGGTAAATTTGACAATAGCAGTTTGCTAGTCATTTGAATCGACGAATATGACTGAAAGTTTATTGACTGTTGGTATTGAAATTCTTGGCCCAATAATGAAGTCGCATCAAAAAAGATAAATTTGTGTTTCACTGAATAAGTTGAGAATAATTCATTGAACTTGAGTGTGACTTAGCTCACCTTACGAAAATTCGCTTAAGCAAGTCCCATGAAGGGCATTTGAATGCTTGTAGAATTATCAAATTTGAATGTCAATTTGTATGTATCGAATACACCCAAAGATTACATTAAGAGAGGTGACGATTGAACAGTATGAATCTATGTAGTTGTAGTGCAAATCAATAGAGGGGAGAGAAGCATGGAGAACAATTCTATAATAACCAAAGTATGGGAGACAACTAGAAAGCATGATCGAGGTACCTATGTATACTTATGCGAGATGGACATGTTTGATCCCTATTGTGTAATTCTTGTGTAAATTGCTTTTGTTGGTTTGATTTGATCACTATATTTTCTTACATGTGATAGGATGTAATCAAGACAAATTCTCTTCATCACTCGAACTTTGGCATGACTGAATAAATGCTTCTACATAATTTCTTTATCTTTTAAAATTCTCTAAATAAATAAATAAATAAATGCCTTAAAGATCTCTTTACACATAACAAAACTTGCACATTTATGCAATGTAAAACCCTATATTTAGGCATTTCAAGCATGTTACTCCTTTTTCATAAATATCAAAAGGATTCCATGCATGGGCAAAATGACGGACATACCCCTCAATTTTTTTGGCATATACAATTTGGACACAATCTTTTACTATTTCTGTTTCTTATTGCAATGATTTCGATTAGTTTGGAATATCCTTTAATTCAAATTCATAACTTTTCTTTATCAATTACTACAAGACAATTTATTTCTATTATAAACTCTAGCTCTCATTTCTATCCCCTGACATATTCTTCTTCTAATTTAGCTCTATTCAATACACAAACTCACACATTTCTAGAATTTCCTATATAATCATACTATTAGTTGCCTCTATCTTTTAATCTAAAGCTATTTTTTTACACTCTCCATTTATGACTAGTAGATAAGCTTTTTATCGTATTTATTAGCTGCTTCTATTGCACTTTCATATTATTTATTAGCTGCTAGCAATAATCATCAGTCATGCACGCCATACGTCTACTTTTGTTAAAATGCAACATGCTCACCATCTTTTGACACCTGAAATTTTTACATTCAAATTCGATTTTTTTTTTTAAATTTTATAAGTATGGAATAGAGAAGAAAAGAAACAAAAACAATGAAAGATCCATCTATGGAGTCCAGCCCACATTCATTCTATTTGTGGGCTCAAGGCAACCCAGCCGATCATCCCCAAATTCACAACTTCTTCTTCCATTGGAAGCCCTCCGATTTTCCTCAGGGATCAAACAAAACCAGAAGAGCGGAGATGGTGGGAGGCGTGCGAGGAGAGAGCAAGAGGCGACCGGATGCTGTCCGGACGCAGGCAGCGATCTCGTGAGCTCTCGTGAGAGGATTGAGACGCGACCTCAAATGCTTAGGAAGCCAGAAAGCCTATTCTCTCAATCCTCTACGTGTTCCAGAAGCCTTCTCCACCGCTGGTTGGCGCCGGAATCCGCTGCTTACCTCGCCGCATCTGTACTCTTCAAATCGTGAGCGATGAACTAGCGCTGGTGCTTTGAATCCGTATGCTTCATCAGTGAACTCGAGTTTGGGTGCATTTGGTTCGGCATTTGAAATGGGCTTTGGGGCTCTAAAATCCCTTAGCCAAATGCAAATACGTTTGGTTAAAATTTTAGACTCACTTTGGGAAGATACAATTCCATCTCCAAGGCTCCTCAAAGAACTTTGGCTAACTTTGGCTGAATATAGGGTGGGAGGTGCCTTAGGAAGTTGCATTTTTGGAATGCAAGTTGGTATCGTTTATCTTCTCCGATGAGCCAATGAAGCCGACAATTGCCGGCCAAGGGGCCCTTGACGCCGACAACCGCCACCTGAGGGGTCACCCAACCCAGCGACTGCCGCCCTTAGTTGCGTGACCTCAAGCGTCACTAAGTTGTGCGACCTCAAGCGTCGCTGAGTTGTGCGACCTAGGTGATGGTCGCTTGCTCCTGTTTCATCCCCTGCTTCTTTTTCCTTGGAAGATCATATACATTCATTTTAACGGGGTGAAACAGCTATATATTTCATATCATTCGGTCTCCCCAACTCCTTTTTCCTTTAACCACCAAGGAAATATTATCTAATCGAAATCTTTTTCCTTTTCCTTTTCCTTTTCTATATTATAAAATAGTGTGGTACTCTTCGTAGAATTATTTTCTTGCTTACGATACAATTGAGTATTACTTATATATTCTTTTTTCGTATTTTGTTAATGCATTTCCTAAATTCATGAGATTAGACATTGCCTTTCTTTTACCTTTGGTTAGGCATACTTATGCGCTAGCCTCAATGCCCTACTGTTCATTATGGTATTCAATATTTTGCTGAACATTGCAAGATTATAATTTCAGCAAATAATATGACTATAATTTCAAACATAATGTTATATATTTTATTAGCATTGGTTTTGAACCGATTCTATCCCAGACATGAAATCTATCAGGTCAAGGCCGGTTTCCAAATATTTTACTAGGAAACTGGCCTTACCGGGTTGATTTCAGACTGGATCACACGGGGAATCTTTGAATCCATTCATTGCTCACCCATAGTAAAAATGACCGTCTCATGCTACAATGGGCACATATATTTGGTCTTTTGATATTTATCGACAAAGTCATCCATAATGCAAGACTTACCCGGTTGGACCTTTGAGACAATAAAATATTACAATTTGCAAAAGATGCTTAAATTTATACAAATTTAGGTACATGATGATTAGACTATGCCTATTATCTTTGAACTCTGAACATGGTTTTCACTATGGCACCATTTACATTCTTCATAACTATCGCTTCTTCTCCAAAATTTTTTGGCCCATGATATCTCTTTTCAATAATTCTTCCACTTGTAATCTGAAAAATTAATCATCACCGTAATAAAGATGCATACCGTAACACCTGTCAAAACTTAATCCTTTTCGATCTTGCTATGCAGGTTATCAAACTAAAGAAACGTCAAATCTATGGAAGGCATCGCCATGTCATCTTCTCCAACTTCTTTCACAATCTTATTGGCATAAAGCTTCAATCATGTGCTTGTTGTCACCAACATGATTAATATCCTTGTTTTTAACCACTGAATGATTCTTCACAAAATATATATCGCCTTCCTTTAGCAAATCTCGAAAGCAACGTGCAATGTTGCTCTTGATAGGACCATGGATGTATTCGTTCTAAATAAAACATACCCAAATTTTTTAAGAAAACAATTGGCAAGCAAAATAACTGACAATAATATAGAACGATGACTTACCTTCTCATCTAGAAGAACCATATCAGTTGCCTATTTCTTTGTGTCAAATCATTACATAGTGTGGAAACTTGTACTTTAATTTTTCTGTTTCCAAATTTCAGGTATAGAAACCACTACAAATGAAAAACTTCAAACAAAATTTGAATTTTGCTATCACCTCTTCTTCTAAGCAAAGATTCATGGTTTGTAAAATAGCCACTCTTAATACAAATGATTTGATAATAGAGAAAATTATATGTATATATCTATATACCGCCATTAGGAATTATACAAAAAAATAATCTGTGTATATGTAAACAATTATTATTTAAGCAATTAATGCCCAAATATGTGCGATCATGAATATAAATCATTATCATTAATTAACTGTCCCTAATTGAACATTACAGTAAATGTTAAGCCCAGATTGTAATGTCGACAGTCGCTATTGCTTGAGAAATTTGATCTGTTCCTGCATATATACTTTGCTCAGCATGAGAGCAAGATGTGAGAATCTATTGTTGGTGAAGCAGGTGTTAGCTTTGCCAGCTTTGGATTTCTGCATCGCATTTTCAAGGCAAAAATTACAGAGAGCAAACAGAATATATGAAAGAGCTTTGCATTTCTATGAGGACCGCCACTTCTGTCCTGCTTTCCATTCTTAGTGTTGCCCGTAATTTTCCAATCCCGTTAGTAAATTAATATTGCCGTTTACTTGCTTCTCAGTTCATCCGTTAGTAGATTACCAATATTATCATATGACTAAAAAAAAATTACCGACGTTATCGAGATTTTACCAATGTCTAAATAGAGTAATAAATCAACTCCTCCAAAATTCCACAAGTGCTGTTAGTAATTTATCGACATTATAGTAAATGCACTGGGCAAGGGTCCTGGGCCTAGTCTGGGGCTCGAGCCAACGCCGGCGAGCTTGTCGCATGGCGTAGCGGTATACCAAAGCTCCCTCTCTCGCCCTCCGTTCCTCTCTAGATCGGGCTCTCTCTATCTTTCACTCTCGGTCTCACCCATTTCCCTTTCTCACGGCTGCTTTTAAGCTCGCCTCGGCCCTCCCTCTCTCTCCGAGGACGATGCCAGCTACCCTCGTACCGCACAACATTCTTCTCGCTACCGTAGCGCGCAACCCATCGTCGAACACCGTCCTCTCTCTTATCGCCAAGGTCGCTTCCGGACGAGCGAGAAGAGAAGGAAGAGGAGATGGTTGCAGGCCGGGCTGGGGAGGGAAGGATGGGCTACGAAAAAGGAGTTGGGCCGCGCGGGAACGAAAAGAGAAAGGAGAAAGGAGAAAAGAAAGGGGGTCGAGACGGCCCAGCCCCCACTAGCCTAGAAATTCCTTTTTTTCATAGATTTTTTTATAATTAATACCAATAATGCAAAAATTCATAATGTCTATATGTGATGCAATTTAATGAAAATTAATTTTTTTAGAGGCTAGAAATTAATCCGTTGCTTTCTACGTGATCAAATCTTAAATGAAAAAAACCAAAATTTAGGTATCAATAAGCGATTTTTGCTTTGTTGATAGTATTGGTGATATCCTAATAAGCCAGATAGTATCTGGTTAATTAAATAGTGAGTTTTTGCAATTTAGATTATTTAGGCATTTAGTACATTTTCTAAAATGAGATTTTTTTTTTTTTTTGGAATATGCTTTCTCAAAAAGTAAAAAAATAAAAAATATAATTGCTAGTAAGAAGAGAGAACGGTGGCATGACTTCTTCTCGGCCTTTCAACCCACACACGAGTACAGCCACCGCCAACCACGGCCAGTCGCCACTCTTCCATCTCCGGCCGCCACAAACGCACTAGCACGGTGTGCAGCTGGAGGCAAACTCGGTGACCTCCAACAGGAGGGAAGTATAGATATCTCTCTCTTTGCTCGGATCCTCCGTAGAGTGTTGAATGAAAGTTGGGAGCTAAACTCCATGGATGCAAGAAGAAGAACCAGAGACGAACGACGAAGGTTACAATGGACTCCACAACCTGATCAAGATGCTCCAGCGAACACGTCTCTCTCTCTCTCTCTCTCTCTTTTAGCTGGAACCGAACATTCCTCCCTCCTGATTCATTTTTGGTAGAATTGAGGTCATATCTTCCCCGATTAAACTCTAAGTATGATCCCGATTCATTCTAAGGTTTGCCTCTTGACTTATGCTCTGTTTTGCTTTCTTTTCATTGTACTGCCATACCGTATCATCGCTGAGTCATTGCCACAAGTGAGATTCACCATTTCTTTGGCTCCTAAGGGTGCCTTTTAAAAATTGGTTCGAGACTATGTGTTTGCGTGCAACGCGGTGGCATCAAAGCAGGGATAGTGTCATGTGTTAGAAGATGCGCAGAAGATGTTTGATAAATTGTCCGAAAGAGGCATCTGTGATGTTGCCTCGCTGGATTCGATTGGGCTCTGGCAGGGATCGTAGGAATGTGCTTATCTCATTTAGAGTATTTGATCTCCAACGAATGAGCTAAGTCAAGCATCTCTCTGTTCAAATGCCTGCTTTTACACTTTCGCAGCTCATTTTCGTGTACTCCGGTTTCTATCCATTTTTTCTGTTACTCGTCCAGATTACGTTGTCGCTGATCAGTTCAATCGCTGGGCTTTGTGTTGGGTGATGGTCGATGCCATATCGTCAGTGCCATATCCATTTTTTTATGATTCTTGAAGTGGATGGTGCTGGAATATCACCGTAAAGAGAAGAACAAGGAGCTCTGGATGAGAAATCGATATTGACTCGTTGATCTTGAGTTCTGAGTCAATTCGATGCCTTACTGGTTCGAGTGTGATTTATGCCTTGACTTGCTTACCAAGAAATTGGAAGTTCATTTTTTGAACAGATATGTTGGTCACAATCGGAAAATTAATCACACTATTTCCTCGCGTAAACATTCTCTTAAGTTTTCCCAATCACATGCCCTTTCTCAAGTACTTGTGATTTTTGCTTTTTTTGCTCCTTAGTTTCCGAGCAATAACATCAAGTATAAATCGTAATTTGTTGCTGCAGTCTGCAATCTGTGTTCGAATGGCCATCTCAATCCATGACTCTTGGTTCAATTTCGCTCTGTTTCATATGTCGACTCGATAGAAAATTTTCCTTTGTTGTATCTCATTTTGATTTAGTTGCATGATTATTGTTTTCTCGGATATGTGTGCTGAAGCTGGCGTGTCTATTGTAAGTCGACAATAAGAGAATCGGTATACTTATGATTTAGTTCCCCAGTTTGTGAACGCGACTTTCAATTGCCAAATGAGTCTAGATTGGATCTTTTTGTTTTGCATCTCTTCCATGGAACATGAATCATGGAAGTAAAAGTCTGGCATACGTACGAAATTTGTAAGACTAGTCAGACATGTGACAAGGCAAGAGGGAGAGATAAATTTGATTCAGCAGTGATTCGTTGTACTAACAAAAATCAGAAATAAGCTTCTATAGAAATGGAAACGTAATGGATTTTAGAGGAATTTGCAGTGTCTCTGTGGTAAAAATCATAGTTGATGGACAGATCATGACACGACGATGAATAACAACAGGTCCAAGCCAAATAATAGAATCACGGCAATCCGAATCAGGCTGAGCACTCCAGTGGCTGGGAACTGAGAAGATAGACATTTTTAAAGCCGCATGAACAATTCAGATGAAGACGATATCAGCACTTCTACATCAAGCACATTGATTCAGCCTACTCTGTACTAAACAACTTATGTATTTTTTCCTCGTGCTCAAAGAAGACGAATTCTACGTAGAACAGCCCACATATATAGAACAAACCAGACTCATTGCACAGCCACATGAATGCACATAAGCCTTACCAATGAACAAGATACACACGCCTTATGCAGAGAGCAGCCATACATGCCATTTATTTCCTCATCGATCATTTTTAACCACCACGGTATCCACATGGACCTCCCCACACAAGAGAAGCACTTACCAATTTTACCCCATAACTTTGGCTTAAAGATTAAAGTTCAAAACTTTATCCTAAAATCCTTCTTTCTTTCTCGGTTCATCATGAAAAGTTGCATTTAATCCTATTTTCCAACGGCCAAAATTATCCCACTTTCATTTCTTTCAAAAGAATGTTACGCCCTCATTTGCACGTCCTCCTGTACGCAGAGTGCAATGACACAAAACAAAAACCAATCCACTAAAAACTTACAGAACCTTCATCGGGCCATCTTAGATTCGCAATTGTACAGGTATTTCGTTACATAAAGCGCGGCCTCAAAAATTCGAACAGGATGCCGATACTATAAATAATGAATTAAAAAAAATGGAAGAAAAGCGATGCAAGATAAGTACTGAAGTAACTCCATCATCACTAATCAAATTACAATTAATCCCACAGTATATCAATTTTCTTACAATCTATATCCTCAAAGAAGACAGCATAAATTTTCGTAAACCAAAATACTTCACAGCCATTGAAAAAGGATTTATTTCAAGCTTGCCATGAGAAAGAGTAGGAGTGCACACGCAACCTGGTTGACGACATTGACAAATACGACGAACTTACCGTAATTGATGAAAGCGACCCTTTCAATATTTACATTACTCCTGAAAGGCATTTTCGCACGTGCTGAATGACCAGTAATCTAATATCCCACAAGAACTGCCCACGAATATGCGATATCTCTTCTTCACCCTTTCCGAGTCCTCATTCAATTCCAACATCAGTAGTAGCAGTGGCAATTCTAGTTTGGGAATCGATATCCTTAAGATTGTTGGAAAAAAATAGATGGCATGAAAAATGACAATAATTGTTGTAAATATATTGAAAAAGATTGGAAAATAAAGTTAATCATTTGACGCATGCAAGCACTATCCGATATGTCAATAGTAACGATTCTATAAAATATGAACACATAAAATAAAATAAATAATAAAAAGTTCAAGACATGTAGCTTAAAAAGCTAAGGATCACAAGGGCTCAAAGAGAGCACGCTGCGACTTAGACTTGATGCTAGACACATAGCATTTGCACATATTGGGGCTCGGGATGTACAAAACCAACAGCCGTTAGCACAGCTAAGACTTACTCTGGTATATGCTAAGGATGCATGGAGGATAAGTGGGAAACATCAATCAAATGGCGTTTTCGGGAAAAGCTCATGACCACTTTCGATACAACTATATATATATATATTGGTCTAATGACTACTAGAAATGGCAAATGTGGCCAGACAGTACGATGTTTTGAGAGTTGTCGGAAGTGGCTTCTATGAGTAGTTGTCTCGATTCTATTCTGAAATCACATGAGCTAAATTCAAATCAAATTAATCTACCTAAAACTAAACTAGAGAAAATTATGATTTTTCCTAACTATCTAAATGAAACTAAACGCATTGTAATAGTAAGATCTGACCAACCTAATCAAATGCCTATTTTTCTAATGGTTTTCCAATTTTATTATTTTTTTATTCTGATAAGAGGGGACTCGGGCTATGCCTTTGGGCCTGGGCCTGAATGTGTATCTAATTCACCTCCTAAAGGTCTGGGTCAGTAAAGTGCATGGGCTCATTTCCCATTTCTATCTTCAAAAGCCCGCCTCCAAATACAACCAAGCTAAACTCAGTTTTTATTGCGGCCATATCACGTCCAGTTGCTTTCTATTTATTTTCTTATTTTTCTCATTATCACTTATTTATTTTTATTTTTTCTATTTTTTTTCTTATTTATTCTCATACTAAGAACATCATGACACCATCCTTCATCTGCTTCCTGACTTCTATCCGTCAGCCACCTTGTCAATCGCCATTCACTCAAAACTCACGCGCACTTTGGCCACAGCTAGCAAGAGATGCGATGAACAAACTGGTGTGAACGATCGTAGAGGTCGACACCTAGGCCATAGATTTAGCGCCATCATCTCAAACGTTTTTTCGCAGGCGATCACCATTGGCGATCTCGGGAACACGTCGCAACAAAAAGTATAATAAGCAACAAAAAGATGTGTTCAGATTCAATTTTGATAACAATCTAATGTAAATGGAACCAAACCTTTGCGTTACCAAAATGATTAATCTGCACCAAAAGGCCTTCAGATTGTGCAAAGATATAAGCTATTTCGTAACAATGTCTAGGAGGTACCATAACAAACAGTTTGTGTGCATTGAGAACATTGAATCTGGTACGAATTCAAAAGTAATTTTTCAATTAAAATATTGACACTGGCACGATAATTTCGTCACGTATCATGAAGAAACACTTCAGAATCTCAGTAATTTATACATGAGTGATATGAACACAACGTGGTCTTGTATCTTGCAAAAACGACGCAGAACAGGGGATGATGAAGTTACCGGGTTAACAGGACGAGATAAAGCAGCAACCTGCAAATGGATTGACGACCAAAGCCTATATGATGTTGTCAATCGACAACAAATCCAGCATGAGTAAATCAAGCAAGATCCAAGCACTTCGATCTTCTCGGTAGGGAAACAAAGCAAAACAGAGAGGCCACGGCGTGGAGTTTAAGGCAGCAAACGGCACGGCAGCAATAGCCATTAGTCACCTGAACTCGGTGAATAAATTCTGCAAAGCCAAATACACCAGTGAGATCTTTTCTCTATACTCCACGCAGCTTGAAAAAAACAAAAAACAAAAAACTGATTCTCTGTTTTGCGATCCTATTATGGTAGACCTCAAAGCAGTCGGAGATGGAGGTGTGACGGCCAACAGTGACAATGGCAGCGGCGAACAGTGTTCGGAGGGCTATGGTGAATGAGAATCGATAGAGGAGCCTCTGAAAATTCAGGAAGAGCCCGAGAAACCAGTGTTATGAGTCATGAGCAAAATTTAACAAGCTTAGAATTGGATGAAGAAAAGTTCGAATTTTCTTCATTTTTCTCGCATGTGCGGGAAGAAAGCAATGTCCAAACCTTTCAACAATCTGTCCATATTCCCCAGTCGAATCATGTAGTGTTGATAGATAACTTTATTGACTCTGTCCGCAGGATATGAGATATCTCATAACAATCCTCGCCTGCATGTTTTGGGAACCTCTCCTCCAAATTTGGACGATCTGCAATTCTTAGGTGAGTACAGAATAGTTCTATAATTGTTCATCTTTTTTTTTTCATTGCTCTTAAAGGTTGTAGTGCACGAAAACATACCAAATGTATTATGAAATTATCGCATCAGCATAGGGCAGGACGTCCACGTTGAGAAGACTCTCGAGCCTGCAGTGATACTTCTCTCGGACTTCAAAGCATACACCCTGAACTTAGAAAAGCTCTTGGTTTTTCTACTCTTCCTCTGTTTTAGCAAGAGAGAAATCCATGTGTTTCCTGTAGTGAGATCGCTAGCCAGTGAGTTCTTTTGATGCTCATCCGGCGTCACATCGTCGTTGCCAAAATCTAGGCCATTTCTACCTAGTTTGAAAAATAAAGTAGCATGAGTAATAGACATATCTACTAAAACATAAAACCAGGGAGCTTAATCTCATGGAAGATAGTTCAAATGACAAGCTCTATTTGTGCTCTAAACATTAAGAAGGCTGAGTAGTGAATTAGAATTATTCAAAATCAAAATTTGTCAGCTTTTAGTGAAGACCACAACAAATTTGCCTCCCAGTTAAGGGGCAGTTCATGAAGTATCATGCTGAGAGTGCAATGTAATGAAATATAGTCATCCCTATAACATCATTTTAGTCTAGCTGAAAAACTGAGTTTTTGTGAAAGAAGATAGAGAGGCAGTAGTTAAGAACTGGCTTGGCGACTTCAAGATTGTGGATGTCAAAAGATAGACTGATGGGTCCTCTGAGAAACTCAAGCAATTTGCCGGTTTCGACAATTGTATGAACAAAGCCATGCTCGTCAAAAAAGTCTCTAGAGAATTCTCAGGTTTGAATGAGAGTAGTTTGCGCTGCAGCAAAAGTGACCACATGATTGTCACTGATCTGGATAAGGATGCTTCACCGAATCTTTGAAATTCAGCTTGAGTCGATGGCTTGACTACTGCTTTAAACTCGTTGTGATCAAAAGAATCCAAGTTAAGCAGCCAGAGGTAACTGGAAGAGAAAACTATTTGAAAATAGCAGCCACTGACCACGCATCATAATGGTTTTCAAGCTGCAAGTCCAGTTCAAGGAGCCAAATCAGCAAACTTGACTCATCTTCACCAAATCAAGCAATGAATCAAAAGACACAAAAACAAATTTGGATGACACCAAGCAAATGTACTCAACTTTGATCAAGAGCAAGAACAGAGCGACAAATTCTCAAGAAGCACCAACAATTCAAAATCAAAAATTGCAAAAAGCATTAACAATGCTGCACTCAACCGCCTTGTCCTCTCTCAACAACCAAATCACATCGCAAACCCTCTGTGTTCAGCGATCTGTCCATGTACCCCCAAATCAAATCAAAGTATCGAAACACAATTCAAAAAATTATTCATGTAAAAATCTGGGAAACAAGGTCCCACATACCTTTAGACAGAGTTAGGGCTCGATCTACAGTCCAAGTTGTATGTTCGGGATATGAGCGATCTTGTACCAGTCCTCGCCTACATCTCTTTTACACCTCTCCTCCAATTTTGGGCAGAAGCAAATCTTTAGGTGAGTAAGGGATGTGAGCCTTTGCATTCCTTCAGGTAATGATGTCAACGAGCGGCACTTTGATTTTAAGCTGCTGAAGTAATTGAAGGGCCTCGATTTGCTCTGATAATGCCTTCAAATTGCGGCAATAGGAAATTTCGAGACACTTGAGATTGCTGAGCTGTGGAAGCCACTGTGGGAGAGATACTATTTTGGGAAGGAGAAAGAATTCCACAGACCGGAGACTCTGAAGGCCTCCATGGAAATCCAAGATGATGTTGCCACTTTTGTCTTTGGATAAATCGAGCTCCTCACAACTCGCGATAGAGAGATCCATGAGCTTTGATAGATACCATAAACCAAGTGGGAGGGAAGTTAACCGAGGACATTCCTCGATCCAAAGAGATTCAAGTGATGTAAGACTTTTCAAAAACTCTTCAGGTAAACATTCTAGAGACTCCATGCTCTCGATACGAAGCCTCTTCAACTTGTTAAGGCCCAACATATGATTTATCAATGCTGGGTCGACCTTAATCAAATCTAAGTCCTCAAGATATGGAGCTCGTGGCATGGCTTTCAATTTTTCACTACGATTGATACTTAATGTCAATAGATTTGGAAATGATATTGTAAAATTGGATGAGTGGTTTGACTTGATGTATTCCAATTCAGTCAGCTCCCAAATTTCCAAAGCCTTGAGGTGAGGTAGTTGTCCTAGTGGAGGGAGATGTTTACATCTCCTGCAATTGTAAAAACGTACCTCAACTAAATTTGACAAGGAAGACACAAGGCTATCAATCATCCACTTTGGAAATCTCTCACCTTTATATCCCCAAATAGTCAACTTCTGTAGATTCGAGTGTGGCCTCAATCCATTTAATAGAGCTTCATCTCTATTCCCGATTATTGCATCATTGGCATTGAAATCGCCCCATATAAGTGTCAAAGATTCCAAAGAATGCTTCCCTATCAAGTTCGCAGCCTTGAATTCTGCTACTGCATCTGTCACGCTTCCTAAATTTTCAATGTGAAGGCTTCCTTGGATGTTATTAAGCCCATTTAACTCTGCAAGTCTGCAATAATTCTTAACACGAGTCTTATCTTTGGGCAAAATGAAACGTGTTAGCCTATGTAGAAAACTCAATTCCCCTAGTCCACGTGGCAAATAACTAAGTTTTGAACAATGATCTATGTCTAGATTCCGAAGGCTGACTAACTTCCTTATACCCCTTGGCAATTCTTCAAGGTTATCACACCAAGAGAGATTAAGTGTTTGCAAATTCTGCAATCTCGTAATGGAGTTAGGAAGCCTCTTGAGTGCATCATTATAAGAGAGATCAAGATACGTAAGATGCTTCAACATACAAATGGACCTTGGCACCTTCTCCACATATGTGGCATGCATATCCAAGATGCGTAACCTTTTGAAACTTTGAATGAGTCGGTGTAGACATATTTGTTCACTTGCCCAAAGCATATGGCTTGGATCAATAGTAGAAAGAATGGTTCTCAATGCACTTGCTTTCAAGCATGAGGTTATAAGTTTATCCATCAAATTGGAGGAAGTTGAATCACAAGATACATGACGAGTTCTTTCAAGTATGGGTTTTGTGTCATCCCATGCCCCTCTACACTCAATCCCTGCAACTAAGCAAGCTAGATCATGCATCAAATCATGCATCTTGCAAGTCTCCTTATCTTCCTGATAGTCTTGAAAGAAGTTCCTCCATAGTAAATCCTTGAAATATCCACAAGCAATGTCTTCTAAATGCTGACTTTTATTTGATTGCTTGATAAATCCTTCTGCCATCCAAAGATCAACCAAAGTCTGCTTCTTGATCTCATAATCTTTGGGAAACAATGAACAAAACCCAAAACATTGTTTCAAATGTGAAGGAAGATGGTCGTAACTTAGCCTAAGAACTTTATTTATGTTGTCTTCACTTTGAGACACTTGTGGGAGCTCATCATCTTTGAAATGTAACCATTCAAGTTTAGTTTTCTTAAAGAATAGTAAACTTCCAACTGTTCGAACAACCAATGGAACCCCAGAGCACTTTCTAACTATCTCATTGCCAATAGCTAGCATGTCAGGATCTTGCATCGCCTCTTTTTTTTGACAAGCCATATGCATTAATAAATCAAGAGACGCACTTTCAGATAACCCACGGAGAAGATGAGGAGAAGCAGTGCCGGTGATGTCTGCCACCAAAGGAAGGCGTGTAGTTATAAGGATCTTGCTTCCTCTAGCACCTCCCAACAATAAAGTTTGTAAGCTCTGCCATGTTTCTCGTTCTACATTCCACAAATCATCTAAAACTAAGAAGTATCTCTTTCCATCAATCTCCTCCCTTAGTTCACTTTGTAGCTGTTCCATCGTAGCCTCTGTTGGTTCTTTCTTCTTTGCACAAGTTATGATATTTTTCAATATTTTTTTCATATCAAAGTCATTAGAGACACAAACCCACATTTTCAAGTTAAATTGTTTACTGACCGTTTCATCATTAAAAACAAATTGAGCAAGAGCTGTTTTTCCAAGCCCACCAATACCAACTATTGGAAGGATGGAAACATTCTCATTCACGTTTGAATCCAATAAGAATTCCATGATCGTCTTCTTATCATCATCTCTTCCTCTAATATCTCCCTTACATACAAACGAATGTGTCTCTTCTCTCTTCCTCCACTCTCTCTTGACTCGCGTATCCACAGGGCGCTCCTCCAAGTGGATTCTCCTACTAGCATTAATGGCTTCTATTCTTTCCCTCACTTCTTTTACTTTGGAACTCATCTTCAGTTTAAAGGCAAGCTGGTTTGAATTTGAGAAAAATGTTCTTACCTCCTTGATCATTTCATTGAAACCTCTCAGCTCTCGTCGCATAGCTTCCATATTGAATTCTTCAAGTACATCTTGCGCGTCGTACAAAGTGTCTTTCAGTTTCTCAAGCCAAACTTGGATTTGGTGACTATGGTAGTATTGCTCTTCTGCATCGTTGAGTACAGCTCGAATCGTAGAGACAATGTCCCCAAGCACCTCGAGGTCATGCTTGATGCCCCATAATTTTCCAACCTTTTTTAGTGCCTGAGGAACTAGATTAACAGTGATCTCTCCAGCAATGCCGATGATGACAGCTTCCGCCATTTTTTTCTCTCTTTCTATAACTCTGTATCTCTTTTCGTGGATCAGAAGATATTAGTCCAATCGTCCCAAGCTAGATATATAAGAAGTTTATGTTGACCCTCGGCACATCTAATTTTCAATTTTTTTGACCGACTTGAGTAGCCGAAGGCAAGAATTGTCATCGTCACACAAAGTCTAAATCAATAATGCATCTGGGACCCAACAAGGTTGGGTCCCTCTAAAGACATTTAGTGCTTCTAGTGTTTAATAGTCTAGCATGCTTATAAGGGCAATGGAAATGCTGGTGTTGAAAGTGACGGAGATATTCATTTAGTAGATTGGCTTTGTCTTTTCGAGGCCCAGAAGCAAAGGAAAATAGGACTAAAGTTGTGAAAGCAAATTGCGTCTCCAAGGACAAACATTTACATTTTTTTCCCAAATGAAAATATAAATATTTTTAATTGATGAAGGTCATAGTCTAATTTCTTGGGATAAATCTGTGGTATGACAAAATTGGTAACAAAACTTTCTTTATAAACTGAGGGAATATTAGCTTGCTTTGATTCAGGCAGAGTGAGATGTGAGCTGCTGTTAATTAGTAACTGATATATACGTATAGATATATTGATACATAAGCAATACACATTAAGACAAATAAAAAGTTCTATACGAGTAAATAACATAATAGATTTATTAACATTCCATTGCCAAAATTACATCTCTCAATTCAAAAATCTCCTATATATCGCCACTTGACATTATGCTATTATTTTACTAAAACATTACAGTTTGATTAGGAAAGTTCATTCTCCTTACCAATCTCTCAAAATTATTTGCTTCCTATCAATAAACTTTGTGTAGACACGTCTATGCGTGCGTATGTGCATGCTACGTGTGAAAGACTTGTAGTCATCATCATTCAAAAAGGATGTGGTAGGAGAAGTCATTTTCATAATCTTGTGCAAGAATGAAATTTATAACTCTTCCCAAAAGAGCTAATTCTCTTCATCGCTTTCTAATTATGTTTCAAGGCAATCACTTTGAATATGGTGCCGTTGCTATTCATCCACCTCTAGAGTCTTTCTGATAAATTTCCGTTTTTTCATTATAAAAACAAGAGAGTTACAGGAAGGTCAAGCGAAAAATCCTGAGCAACCGATTAGCTAGCAGGTGCTGAAGGCGATTCACCACTTCCCAGAAAATCAACCGGTTGCTGAACATGCAGCCAAAACAAACCTCCACTCTTCAAAGATATGAATTTCCATGGTCAAGACACAAAAGATGTATATCTTTGCAATGTTCTTTGAAGCCAAACCTTTGCCTGTAGATGAGATGTTCGCCTGCTGCTTAGTGACGCAATTTTCATATTATATAAATTTTGGCACGTACTTTCGTATATGATTTCTTTTATAATTTATGTATAAATTAACTATTTGAACTAATAAAAAAATAGATAAGGCTAAACAATACAAAGATAGATAGAGCGAGCATAGTGGGGACCCATGTGGCTGAAGTTGTACTCCCATCCTAAGTAGCACCGACATGGATACGCGACACGACACGACACGACATTACACGACACGCCAACACGTTGTCTCTCAAAAAATAGAGAATCCGACACGTTGGAATACATTATTTATTAAATATATATTTTAATGTATTCATGACAAATTATCATTTTTATAATTATTTTAATCAAATTAATTTGATTTAAATTCATAAATAAATAAATAAAAAAAAGAGTATAGAATGGATTTACACTAAAAATATTAATCCACTATTTGTTAATATTATTCTTTATTTCAATTTAACAAATTCAACTCAACTTCAATAATCCATAAAACTTGGAAATAACAAATAATCCACATTCTAGACTCTTGTGTCAAAGTGTGTTGGAAGAAAAGAGAAAAAATAAACTTGAGTGGATGAATTGCGTGTCAAAGGAAGTGAGAATCAAAAGAAAAAAAAAGAAGAGGGTTTTCATCTATCCCGTTTATTATTTTTATTTATTTACATTTTTACATTTTGACCTATAATTTATTGAAAATGTTTAAAATTGATCTCTTGCATGTTGAAATCACATCTCAGAATTTAGACACGAGTGTCAGAGAGTGTTAGGAAAAGCTGACCAAGTGTCGAATTTTCCGCCACGTTTTAACTGAGTGTTGAAGAATAATATCCAAGACTGTTGAAGAATGTTGGACACGTGTCGAAATATTCAACATGACATGAAAGCTCCCGAAAAGTATCGGTACATCTCGACTCCCACCCACAGCATGAGGTTGACCAAAAAGGAAGCTTGATAATTGCCATGTGACCGCAATAGCAAAGTGGGTCTATGGATTATGAATAGATTGTTTTAAATTTTGACAATTAATTTGAGTGGATTATAAATGGATTAGTTAAGAATTTCATGAGTCTTGAAAAGGTTTTAAATAACCACTAATGACCACCCTTCCTATATGGGAAGGGGGAGCGGGGGTTTGAATCTCTATATTTTCAAAAGGTAGTGGAAACAATTTAATTTAATGAGTGGATTTCGACTCTCACGCCCGGCAAAGGGCAAAAGTCTGAGATTTAGAATAAGAATAGAGTAAGACTGACAAAAAAAAGAATAGATTTTAAATGGATCATAAATGGGTTACTTAATAAGTTTAAGTAAATTATAAACATATTATTTTTTATTTATTTTCTGAATTTTTATTTTATTTTTATTCTTTTACTCTTTTAACAAATTGCTAGCCATTGGGTGAAGGCCACGACTCTCTTGGGTGAAGGCGATGACCCTCACCGGTTTTCATAGAGAAAAGGAAAAATAAAAGATTAGAAAATTAAAAAAAATTAAAATTTGAGATTTTTTAAAATTATAAAAATTGTCCAAAGTGTTTTAACAATATGATTTTTCTCAAAAAATTATAATAAAAAATTGTTCTATATTAGATTAAATATGTAAGTATTTAAATAATACGGGTCAAGTATTGATTGGATCAAATTTAATGAATAAATAGATTATAAATGAATTAAATAATCAATTTGGATCAGATTATTTGTCATCCTATTTGGATCACCTATTTGGTAGGTCTACATGTGACTGGCATGGCTGAAGAACCACTTAACTTGACCTCGGTTGATTATTATACATCACTTTGTTCTTTGTTTTTTGGGCTTCGTGTCGTGTCGGTCTCCTCCCTCATGCCGCTAAGCTTTTTGGATACAGAGATAGGACGCTTTTAGAAGCCAAATATTTACGTGTCAATTGTCGCTCAGTAATGGCCAACTACATCGTTAAGTTTCTCATTATATATATAATAGAGTTAGCTGAATTTTCTTATGAATTATTTATTTATTCTTTTTCAAAGCACAATTAAAAGATTTTCAAAAAACTATGGTTAAATTGAATTTGAGCAAACTTTAAATTACTTTTTTTGAATTCCGAAACGTAAAACTTCAGATGTATTCCAAGATTAAATGGGAAAAAAATATTTTCTTACTAATAAAATATGCGAAGTGTGTAAGCATTTATATGTTAAAATAAAGAATACGATATAATTGAAGAGAAATTATCACAAATGATCTTTATAGATGACAACACTCTTGTCAGAAGACTGACTGATAAAATAACCTTGAACTATTTTTCATTGTGAATCTATAATCCTCTAATAGCCCCAAATTTAAGATTTCAAGGCACGTATCAATAATTACCCATTATGAAAATTTCACATGTTTCAAGTAATTTTTTTTTTTTTGTACAAACAAGTTCAAGACAAGGCTAGATATTTTGTTGAGGTTTGTGACGACGCAAAGCTTGAAGTTCACTACGGGGTGGTATCATCATTGTCCGCCGATTTGATGTGCCCACTTTTTCTGTTTTCCTTTCTTTTTTTCTTACATTCTCCATTTATTCCAAAAGGCAAATAATGGGGTAAAGAACAGCATGCTTGGTGAGGCAAAGCAAAACAAAATAGCAGAAAGTAAAAGCATCTTTTAGCTGACGCCTTGATTGCACATTGGGTTCAAGAGATTTCGTTGGTACGTGGCGAAACTAGATTGGATAACGTGTACAAAGGACAGATAGATTGGGATGATGGAGTTGGGTCCCACAACTATCGCTAAGGCTTAAGCTAGAGTATGGTCCATATCAATGAAGCTGTACTACAACCTATAGCATGAAGGCATGACCAAAAGACAACTCTACTACCACTAATTATTAATTGTCACTTTGCTCTTTTGTTTTTCTTATCTTTGCGTGCCCTGTTTATCTTCTCCCTCCTCCTTTGCGTTTTTTAAGAGAAAGAGGGATCATGCTCTTTTGGAACTCTAGGAATTAAGGACATATTTAACAACACTTTCATTTGTCTATTTTTCTTTTCTTTTTTCCTAATTTATAAAAAGCTGAAATATATTTATGTATATTAATTAATTTTTTATTCCCCACAATAAATCAATAGTCAGGATAAATTTAGAACAAAAATAATAAATAAAAAAAATTTACATTTTATTCCTCTAAACAAAAAAGAAAAACAATGTCATTTTAAGAAACAAGCTAGGAGTAATCTAATACTTGTCTTTACACAATCAATATAATGTCCAGGTGAGACCCACACTCAAACTAGGACTCCTAACTAGATTAGAGTCCTCATTTTTCGAAATAAAATAAAAAATTCAGAAATTTAGGTAAAATTTTAGAAATTGGATTTTGAGTAGTTTTACTATATACTAATATTAATTCTAGTTTAAAATTAGTTTAGCATTAAAAAAAAGTGAAAATCTTTTGATGAAAATTAGAGTTAAATTGAATAAGCTCCCGGAGCTTTATAGAGCTTTATCATATGAATTTTTAAATGATGTTTTCTTTTAGAGACACTAAGTCATGACAGCTTGGCAACTTGATTAAGAGAAAACAGTTTTCTTCCCTTAAGATTTTATTGAAGACATCCTTTAAAATCATCTATATTTTTATTCTAATGAAAATTAGATAACTTTGAACAAGTCTTTTACATTGCCATTTGTCTTGTGTTCATACCAACTAAATAAGCCTCTACTCCATGAATTTTTAATATCATTTGCTTTTTTGTCTTTGCTCATTCCATCACACACGTTTGCTCTTCTTCTTATAGTTAAAAAAGCTTAAAAGGTTTATGCACTTATTTATTATAACACGCAAAAATTTATTATCAATCTCTTCATATCGTGAGTTATAAATCACTATGACTCTTTGTTGTTATTTTCAACCATCCATCTTTGACTAACTATTACGTTAGATTTTCTAAAACCATATTAAAATGCCTTGATTAGTCAAATCTTTGTAAAGTCCAATTTTATCATTTCCACTGAAATTTTTATAATTAAATGAAAAATTGCGAATAAAATTTTTTAGGATCATACCAAATATGTTTTTATTTTTTTTATTTTGAGAATAAAAATTTTTATGTAGTTACTAAACTGATTTTTCTACTTAAAAAATTTGTTAAAGAAATAAAAATAAAAAAATAATTTATGAATAGAAATTATTCCTATCGTGATTATGCAAAGCTTGAAAATTCACTACAGATGGTATCATTGTCATACGATTTGATGTGTCCTCTTTTTCCCTTTTTTCCATTAGGCGACCAAAAAGTGGGTAAGAAGATAACTTGTTTGGAGAAGCAAAGCAAATTGAAAGCAAAATGTCTAATTAATGCTAAGGAAAGCGGGACGAATTGAATCTCTATAATAACACTCATCCCATTGAGCTCCATTCTATCTTGCCTTTTCATTATTCATATTATTGGCGTAGCAATGACCACTTTAGCAATGCTCCCAATGATAGCTTCCGTCATTTTTATTCTCTGTCCCTCTTTTTCTATCTCTCTTTTCTCTCTCTCTCTCTAGATTAGTGACTCCAAAGCTAGAGACTTCTCGTGACATGCATTGCAAGTATACGTTGAAGATGGGGATTCTCCTCACACACGCATGATGAAAGGATGAAGCCCAAGTCAAGAATGCATATGGGACCCACCGAGGTTGGGTCTAGGGTTCTGCAATTGGTCTTGTCTAAAGACTTTTCATGCTTCTAGGGTTTAATATTAACCGGTTGTTCCAAGGCTAGATATGTCCTTGTAAATGCAGGATGATTGGACTCCTCATTGAAAGGCTATCGCAAATAGCCCTCATAGGTGACAACACCCGGGCAAGGGTGCCGAGTTCAACATGAATTTTGACTTTTCATGCTTCGAGGGTTTTAATATTTTTCTGACCATTCCAAGGCTAGATATATAAAAGTCCTTGTTGACGCCTACCAACCACTGGCAAATCAAAATTCTGACAAATCAAATTTTGTACTTCTTTGACTGACTTGAGCAACTGAAGGTAAGAATTCTCACCATTCACACAAAGCCTAAAGCGATATTGCATATAGGAACCACTGAGGTTGGGTCCAAGGCCCTTGATTCATGTTTGTCTAAAGACTTTTCGTGCCTCTAGTGTTTAAGCATGCTTGCAAGGACACATGAAAATCTTGGGTGTTGAAAGTGATAGAGATATTTATTTTCCAAAATGGTTTTATCTAGACAATTTCTGAGGCCCAGAAGCAAAGGAGAATAGGACTAAATTTGCCAAAGCAAATTGCAGTCTCCAGGGACAAAACACTTCATTGTTTAAGGCAAGGCCATGTTTTGCGCTTTGGGGGTGGAGATTCTGTTGGTGCATGGCAAAGCTGGATGGGACGATGTGTGCAATTAGAGATAGGATGGGTGCGGTGGATAGGCTCCCATGATTGCAACCTAAAGGTTGACAGAAGACATGGCCCAAAAGCAACTTAACTTGACCATGGTTAACTATCAACCATCATTTTGTTCTTTTGTTTTTCTATTTTTTGTTTTTGTGCCACGTCTGTCTACTTCCTCTTCTCCACGCTAGAGATTGTGCGCTTTTGAACCCGTTGAAATTAATAATCAAATGCCGACTTCTATAATTGTCCTCATTAATAGATGGACTTTCCTTTACTCGATTTCAGCACAACAATAAAAAAAAAATTGTAATGATCAATAGATGGGCTTCAGCAACTAAACCAAATATAATCTTGGTAAAAAGTTTTGGGTCCTCTTAAGACTTAAATCATGACCATCAATGTCACCCTTCATCATGGTCCTTCCCCCATATGACATAGCACGATTGTCACACTCTAATTTCTGCACAAGAAAAAGGGAGCAAGGCGGCCATCTTTCAAGAAAAGGACTAAGCCTCAAACCAATCTTGCCACCTAACAAAAAAGTACATATTTGGGCCATAAATTAATATCAATAGAATATGGCCCAAACATCGAAGCTTTTAAGTGATCTTATGCAAATATCCACCATTTTATTTTTACAATTCATTTCAATTTAAGTTTTGTTACACATTAAAATCAAGAATGCAGCTTATCGACTCACTATATCACCCGCTTCAAGCAAAAGTACACAATGTTTTCCATGCATTTATGGTGCGAAAGTAGATCCGAAGTTCTAATTAAGTCACTTCAAGCAGCTGGTTGGTATTGCAAATTGAAGAGAGAAGTGTTGACACGTCTCATCACTCCTCATGTGAAGGCGCGATGGCAAAATCACATGAGAAGAGAAGTGACTTGAGAAAGATATGAAACAAAGCATCCACACTCATTCAAAGGTTTAGGTCTAGTAAATTTCAAGGATGAAATTCTATTAAGAGGTAGATTTTAATATTCCAAATCAAAAAGGGAATTTTGTCACATTCCCAAAAGAAAAGAAGATGAAATATCAAACCTTTCATGAATTTCCTATTTGATCATCTTATTAGCTGCCTTTATCTTTTAATCTAAAGTTATTTTTTTTAAATTTTCTATTAACGACTTGTAGATAATCTTTCCATTCTATTTTGTAGACGACTCTATCGTGCTTCTACATTCTCTCTAAGCCGCCACCATTAATCATTAATTATGCACATCACACATGTACTTTTGTTAAATTGCAACACACTCACCGTCTATTGACATTTGAATTTTTCACAAACCAATCGGACATCCATTTAAAAAAAAAATTGCAAAATTATAAGATAGAGAATTAAAAAAAATTAAAAAAAAAAAAAAACAATAATTGATCACTGAAAAATCCCTCTTTGGGCTTCAGGGCAGTCCAGCCCATCACCTCCAAATTCACAAACTACGACACTCAATCCGGGGAAATCCAAATTCCGTAGGAGAAGAGCTCGTGATCATCTTCTTCCATCGAAGCCTTTCAATTCCCTCGGAGATCAATCAAAACCAGAAGAACGGAGATGGTGGGAGTTGTGCGAGAAACTAGCAAGAGGCCACCGGATAATGTCGGGACGCAGTGATCGTGAGCTCTCGTGAGAGAATGACCAGGTCATCGCACAAATGGGGGAGAGAGGAGAGAGCCACTCGGCAGGAGAAAGGAGAACTGAGACGCGACCGCAAACGCACAGGAATTGGAGCCGAAAAGCCTCTCTCTCGCTATTTCAAGTCGCCATGTTCTCGTGCTTGAGCTTCGAATCTGTGTGCTCTATCAATGAACTCGTAAAAAATAATAAAAAAACTGATTCTCTGTTTTCCGATACTGTTATGGCCGACCTCAAAGCAGTCGGAGATGGAGGTGTGACGGTCAACGGCGACGATCGGCAGCACCATGAGAATCGATAGAGGAGCCTCTGAAAATTCAGGAAGAGCCCGAGAAACCAGTGTTACCGACTGTACTGAAATCGGAGACCCAAGGAAGGTAGAGAGAACTTAGCTTTTGCGGCGATCGAACAACAAAGAACTGAGTTCCGATCATCTGAGCAGAACTGAGGAATGTCGGGTTCAGGATTGGATATCGTCGGAGACTTGATCGACTCGGAATCACCGGAATTCGCTGTTTTTGGAGGAGCTATGGAGTTCTAGGGAGCTATCCGTGAACTCAGAGACAGGCAAATTGGCATTTTGCAATTGATCCTACCAGAAATTAGGGAAATTGTGAAAATCATGGATGATGGTTTTCTCGGAATCCAGAAATTTTCTAGTTAATCTTCTCTGTTTGGATATAATATTGGTTGCGGAAAAAGTGCAATTATTGAAAGAAAAAGTTAGCATCTGCAATATTTTTAAAAATCTAATTACCGATTTTCTAGAAAGTATATAAATTATATTGTGCAAAGAATGATTGCTTCGGATGCTTCCCAGAGTTACGTCATTTTTGGGTCATTGGGTGCATATCGGGGCCAAGGACTTGGAGTCGAGCTTCGGACGGCATTCATGTAACTTGGCTAATTTCTATTGACGGAATGGAATTATGTTTAGGCACTGAAGAAATCTAAAATTGAGTTGTGCAGCTTGAGGTAAGTAATTTCCGCCACTTTTATATTTTGCAAAGTATTGCATGACATGATTTGCCGAGAAAAAAAATTATATTGTGACACGGCATATATTTTTGAAGTATAAAATAAATTTTATTTTATGGCATGCTCTTTTCTAATCAAGCATTGGATACTTTCAAGCCTATTTTCAATGATATCTGGAAATATTTTAAGCTAAAATGCTATTTGTATATATCATGTGTGTTAGGGTGTGCAAATCTATACTATTTTGGGTTTAATTAAGGCCAATGTGATTTACCGTGCTTACTTACAACTGATGTGATTTTTGGGGCTTAATCAATAATTTTTTGTGCTTTGTCATGTGGTGAAGTATGACCATAGGATTTTTTGACGTTGAGCCAGAAACACGCTAGTTATAGCTTTGACATAGTGTGTAATTTATGATTAATTGGAGTAAGCATTCTGCTTGTTGCATGGGGAAATGCATTGAATGTGATCTTCTTGATACCTTGATGCAAGGGATAAGTATATTGGAAGTCCTAAAACTTATCAAAAAAGTACAGTTTACTCCTAAAATTTTCAAAAAGTACAATTAAATCTTAAAAATTATTACAAAAATGCAATCGAGTCATAAAATTTTAAAAGTATAATTAAGTCTTAAAATTTATCAAATTAGTCAAATCAAATTATTTTATTGATTGCACTTTTGTGATAAGTTTTAGGACTTGCTTGCACTTTTTGAAGGTTTTAGGATTCGATTACACTTTCGTGATAAATTTTAAGATTAATTGCATTTTTTTTAAAAATTTCAGGACTTAATTATATTTTCATGACAAGTTTTAGGATTTTTAGTGCATTTATCCCTTAATACAAACTTGTTTCTAAAGTTACATCATTCTTTGCTTGATCCATATGAGTGGTGCTTGTCACTTAATGAATTGGGGTTTTCATCGCCCTTTTTTGCTACCACTTCAATTTCGAACCAGAGAAAACTTAATTGAATGCATGTGGAGAGCAATTCGGTAGTGGCATTAGAATTTATTGTAGACTAATTGGGTTTATGAGTTTCTCGTAATTGGTCTGTTCATGATTTACCAGACTTTGTTATAGTAGGTTTTGCTTAGTTAACATATTTGTTAAAAATCACTATTTTCGGTTGAAGCCTTGTTTCTTCAATTTTATTTTATTTTAATATAGGATGGCCGGCCATTTCTTTGTAGACTGCATATGTAGATCAATGCGCTATGGGGAGTACTATTTGGATCCGAGCAAGTCCTTAAACTATTTCGTTTGAACTTTGGGACGTAAAATTCGGGGGTAATCCCAAGTTAGAAGAAAAGAAAAATATTTTATAATCAATAAGAGATGTGAAGCGTACAAGCACTGGCACATTAAAATAAGGAGCATAGCCTGGTTAGATATCCTCACTGGAGAGACTACTGTAGGCAAATCTCATAGGTAGCAACACCCTTTAAACAGACTTGACTCGTACATTTATAGTTATTTATGTGTTCTTAGAATGGCTTGAAGGGAATTGAATTTGGGAGTTATGTTGAAAGTTCTTTAAATTAAAAATCCTCCGATTTAATGAATTCCTTGTTATATAATAATATAAAATGCAAGTTGGCCTTCGAAGCGATAGTGTCTGGACGATAGGGGATCTAGAGTGCCGCACTCCTTTAACTCAATAGAATGTCCAAATTGCTACAAAAATCGGAATCCTGACAGTCAAATGCATTCAAAGTTCGGAAACGTGCACTAGCCTTCGAAAAAAAATTGCAGAGAATTTCCAAATTAACGTCGATTCAAACGTGCTAGTGAAACACCCGTGATTAATAAAAAAGAAGTCATTCTAGCTAATAATCTAGTAACTAATAAGATAACTGGCAAATGATAAAAATTATTAAGTGTTCATCGGCTAATGATTGCTGTGAGTAATGAATGAAGTAATGCATCCTTTTGAGTGCACATAGTTATACTGACTTGATCATAATAGTAGTAACTCAAGTTCATCAGATCAACATGAAAAGCCATCTACCCTGTGCGTAGTTTTCTCTCTACCCTGTGCGTAGTTTCTTCAGAAACCCTAACCATGGTTTCCCTTGCAAATCCCACCCATGAAATGCTTGCTCATACGGGCAAGTAGGAATGCAACCCTCACACCCAACCCCCTGCTTACCTTGATCCTCCTCTAACCCCTTCCCCTGTTTCACTGCCCTAGACACTCTCTCGACCCCACCCCACAAAGTCTCTCTCCCCACACGGCAAGCTCTAGCTTGGATCTTCAGCTGCGCACTCCACCTCAGGTACTCGCATCCGCAACTTGAGCTGTGCTGATCCTCCACTTGTTGAGCCCGAGCTCATCAAGGCCATCCCCCTACGCTCGCGCACAGCTGCACCCTACTAGGCGATCTATTTGGCGTGGCTCCCAGACCCTACTGCAAGGAGCTCCTCCTCCCTCCTTCAATCACCAATGGCAGAAGATGGCGGGGCCTTTGATCGCCTTGAAAACCTCTGCAATAAGTTGGGTAAACTCCTGCACACACAAGAGTTAGAAATTAGGGATGAAGATTTCGCTGAGGATAAACTAGTAGAATGTCGGTTCTCCTTGATGGGCAAACTTTATCTTAATCCAAGCTGTAATCACCAAGCCGTGATTACAGCCATGAAGAAGGCCTGGAGGCTGGATTCTGTCTCTATGACACCCCTGGAACACGGTGTTTTCTGCTTTAAATTCAATAGTGAGGCGGACCAACAAAAAGTTCTCAAAGGGGGGCCATGGTGCTTCTCCAACCACCTACTCTTACTCAAGGAATGGGAACCGGACACACCTCCTCATTGCTACAAGTTCACATCCTGTGCCTTCTGGATAAGAATATTGGGACTCCCGACATAATGGAAGTCCGAGGGTATTGTGCATAAGATCGCTAGTAAGATAGGGAGAGTGCTGGAAGTCAAGGTAGAGGACAAAGGCCCAGTTGCCCAGCGTGTTGGGAAGGCCAAAGTCGAGCTCGACGTATCTGCAGAGCTTATTGTTGGGCATCCAACGACTCACGGTAACAAAAAACTATGGCTGGACTTTAAATATGAAAGGCTTCCTTTCTATTGCTATTCCTGCGGTAAACTGGGACACTACGCTAGTTTTTGTAAAACTATTCCCTACGATGAAAAAAAGTTCGATAACAAGATGGATAGCTGCTTTGGCAACTGGTTGCGCGCAGAGGTTCAAGAACACAGCCCCTTTTGGGATGTTTTCTATGCTGACAAGTTAGCCGAGGACAGCTTACATGACTCCGAGATGGTCCAGGAACATCAGGACCACTCCTCATCCACATTATTGCTGCAAGATGTGGAAAGGCCTAAATTTTGTCAAACAGAAGGCAGCTCGGGCCAAGAAATGGAGTCCCTCAAGGCGATGCCTAGAGGCGAGACTTCACTACCAGCTCAATCTCAGAGGGCTGGTAAGGAAGTCTTACTGCTACCCGCACCTCCCCCTCAGGCCCATGCTGCCCCACAAAGGAAAAAAGAGTGCAAAGGCCCAAAAACACCCTCAGGGAAAAAACAACGACGTTTTAGCCCTTACAAACATAGAGCCATAAGTGTTGATTGGCTAGATGAATCTCAACTCCTAGAAACTCCTATAGGTATCACCGATGACTCCTCTAACCGGGCTATGGTGGCTGGCCCTAAAATGCCACCCCGGGGAATATGAAAATGCTATGTTGGAACTGTCAAGGGGTGGGTACACCCTTGACAGTTCAGGAATTGCAAGCCCTCGTGGCTTTGCACCGGCCCGCCATGGTTTTCTTGATGGAAACCAAGAACCAAGAGCCTTTACTTCAGAAAATTAAAAGAAAACTGAAATTCCCCTATTGTGAAGTCGTTAATCCGAGAGGATCGGCTGGGGGTCTAGCCATTTTTTGGGACGATCGGGTGGAATTCACACAAAAGGTACAATCGGAGCACTATATGCATCTCACGTGCAAGAACCGCGAAGACGGTAAATCCATGCAAAT
Source organism: Corymbia maculata (assembly GCA_014182735.1). Classification (NCBI taxonomy): domain Eukaryota; kingdom Viridiplantae; phylum Streptophyta; class Magnoliopsida; order Myrtales; family Myrtaceae; genus Corymbia; species Corymbia maculata. The sequence continues at coordinate 11,568,065 of CM024683.1, read as the reverse complement.
TACCTTCATCCATGCTCCATATATTTTGAGTCGAAGACTAGAATTTTGGGAGGAATTACGTTACATAAGCACCTCATCAAGGCTGCCCTAGGTATGCTTGGGAGATTTCAATGAAGTCCTCTTTCATTGGGAGAAAAAGGGGGCTTGCTTTGCTGATCGATCTCGAATGGCAGCTTTTAGAGACCTTCTAAATGATTGCTCTCTCATGGATATGGAGAGCAAGGGATGTGCTTTCACGTGGTCTAATAATAGAGAGGGTCAAGCTAACATACGAGAACGCTTGGACAGGGTATTATGCACGGTTGAGTGGAGAGTTCTATACCCGGAAGCTGAAGCCATCGCCCTACCCGCCCTCGGTTCTGACCACAGCCCTCTACTTCTATCCTTGCAAGTCGAAAGGGTAAGGAGAAGGAGAGAATTTAAATTTGAGTCATTTTGGCTTGAAAAGGAGGAATGCAGGGAGATCATTAAGAGTGCATGGGAATCAATCCCATCACAGGAAAGAACACTCCCCCTCAAACTTCAGGCAGTGGCTAAATCTTTAATGGCTTGGAGCAAGAAAACTTTCCCTAATGGGTAGAGGACAATAGCTTCACTACAACAGGAATTGGAATCCCTTATCAACAGCAACAACTTTCCGGAGGAGAGGACCAAAGTTCAGGCAATTAAGGGAGAAATAGAAACACTCTGGAGGCAAGAGGAGATGTTTTGGGGGCTGAGGTCACGGATCCAATGGCTAAAATATGGGGATAGGAATACAAAATTCTTCCATGCCACCACGATACAAAGAAGACAAAGAAATAGGATCTCCCGGCTCAAAACTACGGGTGATTGCTGGGTTTCTACTCCCGACCAGATCAAGACTACCATTGAGGCCTATTACCAAGAGTTATATCAATCGGAGGGCCATCGGGACTTTCAGCCAATTCTTGAACAATGCCCCCGAGTGGTGACTAATCAAATGAATATACTGCTGTTGGCAGAACCCTCAGAAGAAGAAATCAAGTTAGCCGTCTTCCAAATGGGGGCTGGAAAGGCCCCGGGACCTGATGGTTTGAATGGCCTGTTTTACTAGAAAAATTGGGAAAACCTAAAGAAGGACATTGTAATGGAAGTCCAAGATTTCTTCAGAACAAGTTTTATGCTTCCAGAACTCAACAAAACCAGCCTTACCTTAATCCCCAAAACCCAAAATCCTAAATATTTAGACCAATATCACCCCATAAGTCTTTGCAACTTCGGGTACAAAATCATTGCCAAGGTGCTGGCCAACAAACTAAAACCATTACTCCCCTAGCTCATTGCCGAAGAACAAAGTGCCTTTGTCGGGGGACGGTGCATCCAAGACAATATCTACATGGTTCAAGAGGTCCTACACCAAATCCGAATTAGGAAGAGAAGACGAAAATTCCAAGCCGTTCTCAAGCTAGACATGAAGAAAGCATATGACCGAGTGGAATGGGACTTTCTAGAAGCCTGCCTATTGAAAATGGGTTTTCACGCGAGGTGGGTGGAGTGGATCATGCAATGTGTTACAACGGTCTCCCTAAGTGTCAAAGTAAATGGCGAATCTTTACCTTTCTTTCGCCCATCTCGAGGAATCAGACAAGGGGACCCTCTATCCCCCTACTTATTCATTTTGGTGGCTAATGTCCTATCGACACTTATCGGGAAAGCGGTAGAGGATCGAAGTATCAAGGGGATCAAGATTAACAGGTGGTGCCCAACCTTATCCCACCTCCTTTTCGCTGATGATTCAATCTTTTTCCTTGATGGAACGGTACTTGAATGCCAAAATCTAGCCCTTGTGCTAAACCAGTACTGCATGGCCTCAGGCCAACAAATAAACTTGAACAAGTCGGGGATCCACTTCAGCCGGGACTGTCCGCAGTCTCTCATGAGAAATATGGCGCATGTTTTGAGGATGCCAACCCTAACCCACACAGGCAAGTACTTAGGGATACCATCAGATTGGGGTGCTTCGAAAAAACACATTTTTGAATGGGTTATGGGGCGGGTCAATATGAAATTGGAAGGGTGGAAAGAAAAATTGATTTCTCGAGCAGGTAAAGAAGTTCTCCTGAAGTCAGTGGTCCAAGCCATACCCCAATACGCTATGTCAGTGTTCAGAATCCCTACATCCATTTGCAAGTCTATCGAGCAGAGGATCGCAAAGTTTTGGTGGAAAACAAGTGAACTAAGAACGGGCATACACTGGAAAAGATGGGAAGTGCTCAAATCAAGCAAAGACAAAGGGGGACTTGGCTTTCGTGATATGATTGATTTCAACAAAGCCCTACTGGCTAAACAGGCTTGGCGACTCAGTTCCAATCCACACTCCTTATGGGGGCGCCTATGCAAGGGCATCTACTTTCCACTTCAAGACTTTTGGAAGGCGGGGAAACGTCAAAGAAATTCGTGGGGATGGCTCGGCGTGCTTGCTGGCCGAGACGTTCTATCCCCCGCCATGAGGTGGGTGTGGGCGATGGAGTTTCTATCAAAACTAGGGAGGACAGGTGGCTACCAAAGGGCATCCTATATGGACCGGCTAAGCAAAACGAACCTCCATTTGTGGCAGACTTCATTTCCTCTACTGAAGGGACATGGCGCCTACCACTTCTACAGGAGGTCTTTGACGACCACACGGTTCAAGAGATCCTGGCTATTCCACTAAACCCACAATTGGATCAGGACACCCTAGTCTGGCCAGCCACTCATGCAGGCCAATATACAGTTCGAAGCGGATACTCAGTGCTCCAAGACTATAAAACAGCACAACAACAGCAGAAAACAGCACTTCAACAGCAACAAACAGCACAACTACAACAACTAACAGCAGCGCCCGCACCATACAGCCCCCCAAGCCAACTGTGGAATAGCATATGGCGCATTCACGCCCGCCAAAATCGACACTTCATTTGGATGCTCGCCATCACGCCCTCCCGACAACCGACAATCTATTTCGGCGCAATATAGTACCTGACCCATTGTGTCCGCTCTGTCAAAATTGCCCCGAATCTGTGGAACATCTATGTCTACTCTGCCCCTAGACAGAATCAGTGTGGCGCCATCAAACTCTCGCAATACAGGTCCCAAATACGAATTTCGCTCGAATTGAAGACTGGTTTATGGATCTATTGCAGAACGCAGGCTTACCGGCGGCAGCGCGTGTGGCGGTAGTCCTGTGGGAGATCTGGAAGACCAGAAACGCCGCTGTATTCCAGCGTCGGTCCCCCTGTGCTGATGTAGTGCTCGAAGCAGCATCTTCGACGATCTCCAGCTTCCACGCCTGGACAGCAGCGACAGCAGCAACGGGCAAACCCAGTACTTGCTACAGACGTCTCCTCAGTTGGAACCCCCCACCAGCACAAGCTTTCAAGATAAATACCGACGGGGCTTACCTCCCGGGCGACTCAGAGGGCTCGGCGGCGTGGATCTGTCGTGATTCCACCGGCCGGCTGCTGCACGGAGGAGCAAGGTCGGTCCCGGTGTCTTCCCCCCTCCTGATTGAAGCTTGGGCGTTGGTGGATGCCCTAGATTTTTGCTGCTCCCGACAATCTCCTCCCTCACCGCGAGCGTTCTATCCCCCCTCTCTCGGACGACGTAGTTTGGCTAGAAACGGACAATCAATTACTAGCCGAAAGCCTCACCCGGTCGAGGACAATACGTGGGAGGCGCGGGTCCCAGTCAAGAAGTGTAGAAACTTTCTGTCGTGTTTGCCCAATATTCAGGTTGTTTTTTCTCCCCGCGAGACTAACAACGCTGCTGATTGGGTAGCCAAAAGTCATCGAAAAAATTGTTTACCTTTGAACTGGGTACAATCCCCCCCTGTCTGTCTTTGGAACTTGCTTTGTACCGACGCCCAACTTTCGGGCCGCCCAAACTTGGGCTAGTTTTAATGCAAGCGCTCTATCTCGACCAAAAAAAAAAAGTTATACTGACTTCTCCCAGGAGTTACATGTTTTAGTTAATTAAATAATTAACCATATGAATAGGCTTAATTAATTTTAGATTAGACTAACAGTTTTCATTGAGAATATATCTAAACTACCTTATCTATCATTCGTGTAATACAAAATCTACTATGTTAAAGCACAGATTAATAGGTGAACTATTTGTATTATGAATTTGTGATTATAACTATTTGTAATTAGTTTTATTACCAAATTACGTTTGTAGATAAATAATTCAAATTCTGATGAGCCTAATATTTCTTATGTCGTCTACTTCAACCTTCTATCACTTAGCTCGTTATTTAAGAATGTAAAAATCATACTAGATTTAATCCATATATCTATAATCCCGCGTGGCACAATAAATAATGATTAAAACAATTGTTGTTGTGTAAGGCATACATGAATTTTGATTTGTTAGGCAACATTTGGAATGGGACGGATACACAACATTTAGAACCGCTTAGCTCCGTAGTTATTGCTGTGCTGGGGGTGAAATGGTATTTAAAACTTGAAGTTTTGTCTCGATATGGAAGGGCAGATTCCAAAAAGTGGGGATACAAATTGATACGGCTACAAAAATCCCAACATGATTTTCCGTTTAAAATTTCCCTTTCATTGAAAAGTTTTTAGAAACTATTGAAAGCAACTGGCTAAAACATTGCCGACAAAAAAAAAAAAAAAAAAAAACTGGCTAATACCTTTTTAAGTTATTAACTTCACTGGCAATATCTGTTTTGAATATTAAAAATGAGTTGACAATCTACTTTTGAGTTTTGACTTTGGTAAATTCCTTACCTTGTTGCCAACTAACTACCGTAAAATTGGGTCTACATTGGTCTACTTGTAACCTAAATCTATGGGTGATGATATGGTAGAATGATCTTAAAAATGATAACAATGTGGAGCAATCATGCTCCCTTTTTTTTTTATCATAATTTTTACATTATAACTATGAATTATCTATCCTAAATGCATGCTGGACACTACTAAAATAAACAAAATGAATAAGAGATTGACAATATTCGAATATTGCGATAATGAAAAAGCCGCTCCAAATGGGTGGTTCCGACGATTTCGTAATAAAAGAAATGTCACCCAATGAAGTATGATTATATATAACAGTGCAAACATGATGCATCTTGATGGGAAGCGATTGGATGTGACTCGAATCTTACAAGCAAACGAACGTATATCATGAATCAAACTTTTGGAATGTAGCCCATTATCCCAAGGCATTTTCCTTCTGATAGCAACAAAATGGACGATGGAAAAATCCACTTGACATTTCACTACCTCAAACAAAAATCTTAATGGAATGATACAAGTCTATTGGAAAATTTACATCTTGTTACCTGCAGACAAAAGCAATCCGGGCACAATTTTTGCTTCACTTTTTCTTTTCTTTTTGGGTTAATGCCATCGAAATTTCCAAACTAGTAAACTTTTTACCCGTCGTCAGTCTGGTAATGCGATGGGACGGGACGACTTGATTACTCCGCGGCAACGGCCTGGGCTGCTCTTGAGGGTGACAAATTGAATAAAGTGGCCAGAGTCAGTCAACTTGGCTGAATGATGGAAGAGCGGTGAGAGTGGGAGCTTGAGAAAGATCCAGAGAATGAGAGAGAAGCTTCTGATCATGTGTCGGGACTTAATGGATTCAGAGTACAGCTGGAGGCCAAGTCGGTGACCTCAGCAGGAGGGAAGTACAGGTATCTCTCTCTCTCTCTCTCTCTCTCTCTTTGCTCGGATCCTCCATGGATGCAAGATGGAGAACCAGAGACGAACGACGGATGATACAGTCGACAGACTCCACAGCCTGATCACGATGATGCTCCAGGGAACGTGACTCCCCTCTCTCTCCCTAGCTGGAACCGAGCACTCCTCCCTCCTGATGCATTCTTGGCAGAGCTTCAGCCGACGCACCAGAGGGCTCTGTTTTCGGATCCTTTATTCCCGCTGGATCAGGAGCTAGCTCTCTGCGTTCCGATCTTTGTCCATCCGTTCCTGAATCTCCAGACGTTCGTTCTGCGCTTCGGCGACGGTCGTGGAAGCTCTAGTTTCGCCTAAAACCAATGTTGTGGAAAGGAGACCGAGTGTCCCTATTTATTTATTTATTCATTTTTCCCTTCGTCGTCCTCATTTGGTCATCTTCCGCCAGCGAAACACTTCACGGTAGTGCTTCGTCCTCACGCACCTCTCCCAGGCAACACTCGTACATACAACGACACCCCTCAGAATCATCAAATCTGCCTTGGAAAGCCCCACAGTATACTCCTCTGTTATGTCGTGCGTTCGTGATTGATATTTCTGTTCGCTTACTCGTCACTAAACCCGAAACGGAATCAGCTTGGCGGAATTTCAATTTAGCAGGTCGTATCTTCCCCGATTAATTTCTAAATTGATCCTGATTCATTCTAGATTTGCCTCTTGACCTATGCTCTGTTCTGTTTTCATTTGATTGCCCTACTGGATCATCACCGAGCCATTGGCGCAAATGAGAGTCACCATTTCTTCGGTCCATTAGGTTGTGTTTTAAAAATTGGTTTGAGAGTGATGTGTTTGTGTGCAATGCGGTGGTGTCAAAGGGTGAATGGTGCCATGTGGTATATGATGCACAGAAGGTGTTTGATGAAATTGTCCGAAAGAGGGATCTGTAATTTTGCCTCGCTGAATTTGATTAGGCTCGGGCAGGGACCATAGGAATGTGCTTATCTATTTTAGAGGATTTCATCTCCAACGAATGACCTAAGTCAATCATCTCTCTGTTCAGTTGCTTGCTATTACACTTTTGCAGCTCCTTTTCTTGTATTCCACCAGTCTCTCCATTTTTTATGTTTCTTGTCCAGATTGAGTTTGCCGCTAGTCTCTTCAATCACCGGGCTGGAATCTGGCCAGTCATGTCGGTGATGGTCAGTGCCATATGTTTAGGTATGATTTTTCTCAAGTTCTAAATTCGGATCTAAGCGTTAGTGTCATGCTAAACCCAAACAATATATGTGGGAGAGTATTCTCTGATTCTTGAAATGGACGGTGCTGGAATTTCACGGCAAAGAGAAGAATAAGAAACTCTGGATGAGAAATCAACATTGGCTCGTCGACCTTTAAGTTATGAGTCATTTTAATGCCTTATTGGTTCAAGTGTGCTCTATTCCTTGAAATGCTTCCCAAGAAATTGGAAGTTCTATTTTGAACATATTTATTGGTCATAATTGGAATATTAACAACACTATTTCCTTGCCTAAAGATTCTCTTAAGTTTTCCTAATCAAATGTGCTTTCTCAAGTACTTGCAATCTTTGCTTTGTTGCTCCTTAATTTCCAAGCGATAACATCGAGTTCGAATTGTAATCCGTTGCTGCAATCTGCAATTTGTATTTGAATGGCCATCTCAGTCTATGATGCTTGGTTCATTTTCGCTTCGTTTAATAGGTCGGCTGGGTTGGATTGGCTTAGTTGCACGATTATTCTTATCTCGGATACATGTGCTGCATCTGGTCCGTCTTTTATAAGTCGATAATTGAATCTTTTTGTTTTGTATTCTCATTTTCTGAGTGTCGGTCAATGTGGTTTTGACTGGATAAATCTCTAGATTGAATCTTTTTGTTTTGTATCTCTTCGAATAGTTCTTCGTTCCACAGCTCCTGCAGTCTCTAGAGTGTTCACTAAATCTCCCTCTTTTTTAATATTTTTTTTTGTTTATGTCTATTTATCTCCAGGTATGAGGTCTGTTCTTCCACTAAAAAAATAGATAAAAAGATAAATTAGTGTAACCATATCTTAGAATTTAGACTGATGGTTGCATAGGAAGTGAAATGTCCTTCCATGTCTCACTTGGCTCCTAACTAGCCCTAATAGGTTAGTGGCGGCTCCAAAAGTAAAAACAATTTTTTAATTAATGGAGAAAATCAATTTGTGATCCGCAAGACTTGGGATAATCCACGCCAAGCGTGAGCAACTTCTCTCATTCGTACCAACTTGGCAATACCATCAAATCTCCCCAGGGTTCCTCTTGGGAGGGTAGTGACAACATTCGAGTTACCGGCCATAGTTTTATTTTATCAAAATTATTAGAAATTTAACAGCAATTTCATAAATCTATAAATTGCAGAACATTTTGCAGATCTTTCCTTCACCGGACCCTGGAATTGTGGAAGTCCAACCAGCATGTCATGTTTACCGAACTTGCGATGTTGCACGGACAAACATGTGCAACCCTGACGATGGTGATATGTTTATACTTCCCAGAGTCAATCTTAAGACACTGGAAGAGATGAAACTAACTCGTGCATCTCATGTTTACTGAATTAGAAGTCAAAACTTCTTTTAATTCAAAAGAAAGTTGGACATGCCAAATTGAATAAGTTCAGCATATAAGAACACTGAAAATTTGGATGAAGTAATGTGAAATGTCAAAGTAACCGAATGTACAAAGACAGGAAGATGTCCAGGACACAAAAGGCTAATGGTGAACTCAAATGCCCAAGACGCTGAAACAACCTGCAAATGCAGGATGTAACCAATGTAAAGGAGACCGGGTCTGACCTTGAACACCTAATTTTCTCTCCCTCTGGGAGGCTTTATTTACAAGAGGATTTTCGCTGAATGACCTAAATATGAAGGTAAAGGGGTTCTTAGTATCTCAGCCTGGAGGTCTCCACTGATTTAATTGATGCAGTTGGCCTTTCTTAACCAGCAGCTTGAATTTTAGACCTTTGATGATTGCTTCTGAGCAGCAAGAGCTTCAGCCTTGATAGTAGGCCGCCATAAAATTGTAGTTTCAGCAATTAACGAGGTCATGACGTATTGGTCCATGTTTGAGGTAGGATGCCTGTCTTCCAAGTAACCTGTATATCATTTTACACCATTAACTAACTGAGCAAGGAAGGTGGAACTTTGTACGTTTTATCGATAAGCATTCCAGAAAGTTTTTAAGGCACTAAAAGAAATGAGATGTCCAAGTCTTGGACTTCAGTTTAGGAAGCAAAACTGTGGAAATGCTTTATGATTGCAAAAAGTCAAAATTCCTTGCATGGTAGCAATCATAGAATCGACTGAGACCAAAAAGGATAAAGAATATTTATCTATGTTACTTTCTTATGGTAGTGTTTCTCGAATCATCTATCAAAGTTGAGCATCTCTTATTGATATTCAGACAGTATGAAAAGGAACTGGTATGGTCATTGTAAGAGCACCTTTCCCTTGCTTCTTAGTGTCACAGCCCACGTGGATAGAGAACCACGATTGGCAACTCCCTGCATAACAATTCACAACATCACAACAAAATTTGAGTTCATTAACCGAGCAATCCTCGTTTTTGACCAGTAGCTGGTATGCTTCTTCTGAGCATTACCCAAGAAAATGTGTCGTTGTTGGTTGTTTCATGCTTTTCCGTCAACCTTCTCTCATTTCCTTCTCCATACGAGCTAATGTGCTCCTCATGGTGAAGTGAGAGATTTGGAATTGCCTTCTTTATCACTTCAAAGCCTCCCCTTCTCTCATGCTTTTGTATTGCAGAAAATGACGGGGAAAAATGCTCGTAAAGTCCTTCAATGAACAAAAATACTTGACCAAGTCCATGTTATTTCTATAGTGTGAACCCATAGTTAGTGTGGCATCCTGCACCATTTCAGTCACCCTAAGAACAAGAGAATGTTTTTATCAACATTGGGGTAATATATTGTGTAAATGGTGATAGTGAAGTCAGCTACCTCTATTGGCTTCGGATCAAACATCAAGACAACACCAGCTTGCTTAGTTATTCTTTGTTATATAAGCAACATAAACGACCAAGTATTTGCATATTGTAGAACATGTGTATGCACTTACTTTGTTTGCCATTAATATTATTCCGTTATTTTCTTGACCAGGTAATTGGAATTTCACCTCAAGAAGGTATCTCGAGCACCATAAACAATCTCCCACTTTAATCCCCACGCTTGATTCCACTCGGTATTCTTACAGCAAGACAGAAGCCAGTGTTGATGGCAACAATTTTGTGCTTTTTTACTTTTCATTTTGAAAAAAAAACATGCAAGATGGAGGCCAGATTTTACCTAACCTGGTATCAGCTCTCTGTTGGTGCCACAAATGTTGATACCGGCATATAAGCAAGCCCTATAGTGAGCATCAGATATGTCTCAGCCGAATGACTTATCAACCCCAACACCACAGTAATAAAGCCCCTAAATGAGCAAAAACCCCATATCACAACACTAATTTTCTCATCAACTTAGCCTATAATCCATCAAAATATAGGGAAATTCATTGTGAAAACAAATTCTCACCAGGAGACCTAGATATCCTCCAAGAGTCCAACCCAATAGCCATTGAACATTTGTCTGCAGTAGGGTGTTTTCTTGCTTGATCCCATAACTAATGTGAACATTTAGCAAAAAGTCATGAACTTGTCCAATTTAGAACTTTCTAATTCACAATAGAAAACTCATGTTATTGGATCTCCTACCATGAGACTTCATTGATAACCTTTGGGTTACAAAAAATTTCAGAAACCCTGGCACGTTTGTTCATTAGGATTGGCTCGCAGCTGGTGTATATGAATCGCAAATAACCTGCAGACAAACAAAAATTCTCCTTAAACTAATTGAAATGCCCTTTCTTTGAACAACCTGTTGAGATGATCTGATAGATGAACAATATTTGACAACATTTCATGGATGATTACCAAGATATTGTTGATGCCTTAGAGAATTGCTCGAGGGCTGTTAATAAAACAAGAACTTGATGGAATGATGTGCAGGTAAATGTAGTAAGACAATTTTGGGTTTATGTCATCTTATGATAAGATCTTTTCACTATCTTCCCCTGAAGCTTGACCAGTACGTGATCCATCTGAGTTCCGAATGGGAAGTTTAGATGGGTGCCCAACAGGTCTAGGGATTGTCTAATTATTCAGAAATCAATAGATCAGTAGCATGTAAAAAGAAAAACACTAATTATTTTATTGTTACCATTAATACCCTTGATGTGTTGTGCAAATCTATGCCAAAAACTTTGATCCTGACTCATAGTTAGACTAACATCAAAATGTGAAGCAAGATTTGCTAATGTAGAAATTGAAAAAAAAAAAAAAACTGGTGTCAGTTGTTGAATGCGCATATAACATGACATGCTTATTTTGTTGGTAGATGGAAGACAATTGTGGACTTATAATCTCAGCATAGAATAGCTCCGGTATTCTTCATTTTTTGTTGGCCACACTAAATGGTTTTAGGCATTAAAACATACCATATGTATTCTGCAATCACCATATGGGTGTAGGGCGAGATGTCCTAGTTGAGAAGACTCTCAAGCCTGAAAAAGTACTGTTCTCGAACTTCAAAGCGCACTCCCTGAACTTGGAAAAGCTCTTGGTGTTTACACTCTTCTTTTGTTTTTGTAAGAAATCCATGTGTTTGCTGTCATGGGACAAGTAGTCAGTGAGTTCTTTGTGATCCTCATCTAGCATTTTGTTGTTGGTGCCAAAATCTGTGCCATTTCTACTAGTCTGAAAAATAAAGCAGTGTGACTAATAGACAGATATAAAAAAATAAAAAACCCGGGAGCTTAATCTCATGGAAGATAGTTTAAACAACGAGCTCTATTTGTATGACTTGGTCTTCTAGTATGTGAGTTTAGTTTTAAAATGATAAAAAGAATAGACTGCATACTTCAAAGAAAGGGTCTTTTTGGCAAGTGCCCACACCGAAAAGTAGAAAACCGCTTTTTTGAAGACTAGTTTCACATAGGAAAACTTGCATTTTGAAGCATAAATAGCAAATCTTATTGATTGCCCCAAGGATGCTACCATATTATCCTTGAAAAATAAACTAAAAGTAGTGGCATAACTATACTTCTCCTTTTGGAACCATTCCAAGGTTATTCTCAGGACTTATTCCCAAAAGTGAGCAGATGAACAAGTAAAAAACTGAGGGTAGTTACATAGTTGAAGGAAGCCGACTGCAGAGTGCAACAGTTTAAGAGATTTATGAAATTCCACCTTACAAAGGATCAATTAGCAAACATGTTATTGTGATATTTCATTAGATATGATGGACGATCAACTTGTGAATCTTGACAGTGCACCTAATTCTTTCCTCTCGCAATCGAAAGGCAATCACAAAGTACTTTCTTCTTTCACAAACCTTGGCATGGTTGCAAATTACCCTTGCCAACCGCTTTGGCAAAAATATCCATCAGATTTCGCCATGACGAAGTAAGACTACCAAACATAGCAATCACTAGTATGACCAATAGAAGTCACAGAACAAGAAAAATCTGAGACAAGAGTGGATACAAGAGAAATCGATTCCACACAAGAATTAGAATTGGTAGCGATTGTTTTAGTCATCAAAAGAAATGACAACAATGGCTATTGCTTCGTTCATTCATTTTGTTTCACACAGCATGCATTTCTTTTGTAGACATTATTATCGCAAAGAGGTGAAGTCCATGTCAATTGTCAACCAAACAAAATGAACAGGACAACCTTGCAGTGATCAAAATGAAGAACTCATTATTTAGACTCCCAGTCCAACTATGGTAAGACCTCTTTTAATGTCAAACATTTACGCAATTGCTTAAGATGGTGCTCAAAATTGGTAAAGGATTTACCTGAGAACCTATGCAGAATGGCTGAGAAACAAACCAAGAATGCCAATCGTTATCAAATGCTCACCACAAGATCACTTCACTATTGTCTTTGGGAGCTTGACCGGTACTTGATCCATAGTAATTCCACTTTGAAAGTTCAGAGGGGTGGTGAACGGGTCTAGGCATAGCCTGATTTCAGGAATTAATAAATCAGTAGCATGTAGCGTGTAAAAGGAAAAAAAACTACATATTTTATTTCCACCAATCATACCCTTGAATTGCTGCACAGATCTATGTTAGAACCTCCAATTCTGTGGGAACACATTGAGATAAAGTTATGTTTAAGGGAAGCAAATGAGAAAGCATTCTCCAGATGAACATTTCATCATGTCATCTATGAGTAATTTCCAGAACTGTGCAGGCATTTTGCTCCTTGTGAAATCGTATAAGCATATTGTACCCTATATCTATAACACGTTCACAGACTAGATTTAACAAGCTTAGAGTTGGATGAAGAAAAGTATGAATTTTCTTCATTTTTCTTGCATGTTCAAATAAAGCTATGTCAAAACCTCTCGGCAATCTGTCCATGTCCCCCAAATCGAATCATGTAATCGTTGATAGATACTTTTATCAACTCTATGCGCCTGCATCTTGTACCAGTCATCACCTGCATCTTTTTGGCACCTCTCCTCCAATTTTGGGCAACCTGTGATTCTCAGGTTAGTACAGAATAGTTCTAGTAATGTTCATCTTTTTGTGCATCTCTCTTAAAGGTTTTAGTGCACAAAAACATACCAAATGTATTACGCAATTATTGTATCAGCATAGGGCAAGACACCCAAGTTGAGAAGACTCTTGAACATGCAAAAGTATTTTTCTCAGACTTCAAAGCAAACACCCTGAACTTAGAAAAGCTCTTGGTGTTTCTACTCTTCCTCTGTTTTAGCAAGAGAGAAATCCATGTGTTTTGTGTCATGGGATTGGTGGCCAATGAGTCCTTTGTGATGCTCATCCGGTGTTATGTTGCCAGTGCCAAAATCTGCGCCATTTCTACCTAGTTTGAAAAATAAAGCAGCATGAGTAATAGACATATCTACTGAAACAAAAAACTGGGGAGCTTAATCTCATGGAAGATAGTTCACAGGACAAGCTCTATTTGTGCTTTAAACGTGAGGAAGGTTAAGCAGTTGAATTAGAATTATTCAAAATCAAAATCTGTCGGCATTCAAAGAAGACTACAACAAATTTGCCTCATAGCTAAGAGGCAGTTCATGAAGTATTTATTAATGTTCTTTGTGCTGAGAGTACAATGTAATGAAATCTAGTCGTGCCTATAACATTGTTTTAGTCTAGCAGAGGATGATACAAAGTAAAACATTGAGGTTTTGTGAAAGAAGATAGAGAGGCAGTGGTTAAAACCTGGCTTGGAGAGTTCAGGATTGTTGATGTCTAAAGATAGAAAAATGAGTCCTCTGAGGAACTGAAGCAATTTGCCAGCTTTGACAAGTTTGTATGAACAAAGCCATGCTTGTCAAAAGAGTTGCCAGAGAATTCTTAGGTCCAAATGAGAACAGTTTGCACTGCAGCAAAAGTGACCACGTGATTGTCACTGGCACTGAAATACTTTTCTGATCTGGATAAGGATGCTTCACCGAATCATTGAAATTCAGCCTATCTCGATGGCTTGACTAGTGCTTTAAACTTGTTGCAGTCAAAAGAATCCAAATTAAGCAGCTAGAGCTAACTGGAAGAGAAAACTATAGTTTTCCCGAGCACGAAAGTACAAACCCCCACTCGTCAAATACAGAGCATGATGATCCAAAGCCAAAATGCCATTGAAAATTTGAATATAGCAACCACCGACCATGCATCATAATAGTTTTCAAGTTTCAAGAGTCTAGTTCGAGGAGCCAAATTAGCAAACCCCGCTCATATTCACCAGATCAAGCAATGGATCAAAAGATACAAAAACAAATCCGGACAACGCCAAACAGATTTGCTCAACTTTGCTCAGGAGCCAGAACAGAGCAAGAAATTCTCAAGAAGCGCCAACAATTCAAAGTCAAAAACCGCAAAAAGCATTAACGATGCTGCACTCAGTGGCATCGTCCTCTCTCCAAAACCAAATCACATCGCAAACCTTCTCTCTCTTCAGCCATCTGTCCATGTCCCCCCAAAATCAAATAAAGGTATCAAAACACAATTCGAGAAATCATTCATGTAAAATCTGGGAAACAAGGTCCCACACATACCTTCAGAAAGAAAAATTAGGCCACGATTACGATTTTCGAGATATGCTTGATCTTGTCCCAGTCCTCGCCCACATCTCTTTGGCACCTCTTCTCCAATTCTGGGCACCAGGTGATTTGTAGGAGATTAAGGGATGTAAGCCTTTGCATTCCTTCAGGTAATGATGTCAACGAGGGGCACCTGGAGATAACAAGCTGTTGAAGTGATTGAAGGGCCTCAATCTGCTCTGATAATGCCTTCAAATTGTAGCAATGGTAAATATGGAGACGCTCGAGATTGATGAGTTGTAGAAGCCACTGTGGGAGAGATTCTAGTTTGGGAATTTCAGAGAATTCCACAAACCGAAGACTCTGAAGGCCTCCATGGAAATCCAAGAAGTTGCCGCTTTCGTCTTTGGATAAATCGAGCTGCTCACAATTCGAAAAAGAGAGATGCACGAGCTTCGATAGATGCCACAAACCAAGAGGGAGGGAAGTTAACCGACGAAAACCGGAGATCTTAAAAAATTCAAGTGAGGTAAGATTTTTTAAACAGTCCCCAGGCAAATATTCTAGAAACTTCATCCCTCTGATGTAGAGAAGCTTCAAATTTTTAAGGCCAAATTGGGGAAAATGTTTACATCCTGTGCACCGCAGCAAGTTTAACTCAACTAAATTGGGCAAATCGGTCATCCACCTCGGAAAACTCTCACCTTTATATCCTTCAATAATCAAGCTCCGTAGATTTTCGTGCAACCTCAGTCCATCTAATAATGCTTCATCTCTATTCCTAATTATTGCATCATTAGTATCAGAATCGCCCCATTTAAGTGTCAAAGATTTTAGAGAATGCTTTCCTATTAAGTTTGCGGTCTTGGATTCTGCCATTGCATCAATCACGCTTTCCAAATTTTCAATGCAAAGGCTTCCTTGGATGTTATTAAGCCCATTTAACTCTCCAAGTCCACAATATTTCTTAGCATGAGCTTTATTTTTGGGCAATATAAAGCGCTCTAGCCTATGCAAGGAACTCAATTTCCCTAGCCCACGTGGCATATAATTGAAAAAACAACCATATATGTCTAAATTCTGAAGGCTGATGAACTTCCTTATATCACTTGGCAATTCTTCAAGGGCATGACAATGATTGAGATTTAGTGTTTGCAAGCTCTGCAATTTAGTAATGGAGTTAGGTAGTCTTTTAAGTGTATGGTTGCCAGAGAGGTTGAGATACGTGAGATGCTTTAACTTACAAATGGATCTTGGCACCTTCTCGACCTTTGTGTATTGCAGATCTAAGATGCGTAACCTTTTGAAATTTTGAATTAATTGATGTAGATCTGCTTCGCTTGTTGCTTCTCTTTGTTCTATTTGCTTGTATTCTTCCCCATATCTAATAGTAGATGCAATTGTTCTCAATGCACTTGCCTTGAAGCGTGAGATTGGAAGATCATCCATCAAATTGAAAGTCGAACCATAGGATATATGACGAGTTCTTTCATTTATGGATTTTGTGTCATCCCTTGCCACCCAACACCCACTCCCTGCAACTAAGCAGGCTAGATCATGCATCAGATCATGCATCTTGCAAGTCTCCTCGTTCGTGTATGGATCTTCTTTTAAATCTTGGAAGAAGTTACTCCAAAGTAGATCCAAGATATATCCATGAGCAATGTCTTCTAAATATTGTCTTCCATTTGTTGGTTCGATAAATCCTTCTGCTATCCAAAGATCGACTAAAGTCTTCTTTCTTATCTCATAATCTTTGGGAAACAATGAACAAAACGCAAAACATTGTTTCAAATGTGAAGGAAGATGATCATAACTAAGCTTAAGAATTGATATTATGCCATCTTCCTTTTTCGACACATCTGGGAGCTCATTTTCTTTGAATTGCAACCATTCGAGCTTACTTTTCTTAAAGAGTAAACTCCCGATGGTTCGAATAGCCAATGGAACCCTAGAGCACTTTCTAACTATATCTTTACCAATAGCTAGCATGTCAGGATCTTGTATCTCCACTCCTTTACAACAAGCCATTCGCATTAGTAATTCAAGAGACGCACTTTCAGATAAGCTCCCAAGAAGATGAGGCAGAGTAGTGCCGGTGATGTTTGCAACCAAAGGAAGGCGTGTAGTTATAAGGATCTTGCTTCCTCTAGCACCTCCCAACAATAAAGTTTGTAAGCTTAGCCATGTTTCTCGTTCTACTTTCCATAAATCATCTAAAACTAAGAGGTATCGCTTTCCATCAATCTCCCTCCTCAGCTCACTTTGTAGCTGTTCCATTGCAATTTCCGTTGGTTCTTTCTTCTTTGCACAAGCTATCATATTTTTCATTATTTTTGCTTTGTCAAAGTCATCAGAGACACAAACCCACATTTTCAAGTTAAACTGTTTACTTACCATCTCATCATTATACACACATTGAGCAAGAGCTGTTTTTCCAAGCCCCCCAATACCAACTATTGGAAGGATGGAAATGTTCTCTTGCACATTTGAATCCAGTAAAAATTTTATGACCGTCTTCTTATCATCATCTCTCCCTATGATATCTCCCTCGCGTATAAAAGAATGCGTCTCTTCTCTCTTCCTCCACTCTCTCTCAGGGCGCTCTTCCAAGTGGAATCCTTTATCAGCCTTAATGGCTTCTATTCTTCCCCTCACTGCTCTTAGTTGGTAACTCATCTTCATTTTAAAAGCAAGCTGGTTTGAACTTGAGAAAAATGTCCTTACCTCCTTCATCGTTTCATTGTGGCCCCTCAGTTCTCGTCGCATAGCTTCTATATTAAATTCTTCAAGCACGTCCTGTGCATCGTAGAGAGCTTCTTTCAGTTTATCAACCCAAACTTTGATTTGGGGACTTCGATGGTATTGCTCTTCTGCATGGTCAAGTACTGCCTGAAGAGTGGAGACGGTGTCCTTGAGCACCTCGAGTTCATGCTTGATGCCACATAACTTTTGAACATTTTCTAGTGCTTGAGGAACCAGATAAGCAACGATCTTTCCAGCGATACCAACGATGACAGCTTCTGCCATTTTTGTTCTCTCTATCTCTCTGTGGACAGCAAGATATTAGTCCAATAGGTCTAAGGCTAGAGACTTCTCATGACATGTATAACAAGTTAATGTTGATGCTTCTTCTATGACCGACTTTACCTGTTACACATTGGAGTTCGGATCATCCATGTAAGTCTAAATAAAATATGTGGACCCACCTAGGTTGCGTCCGATGCCCGCAAGAACACTTCTAATTTTTCAAAGGCTTCAGTCTTTACCTTTTTGTCAAAGATGACCCATCATTCTTTATACTCTTGGGATGGCTTTAATGGATGACAAAGTTGATAACAAAGCTTACGGTATAAACCTAGGAAATATTAGTTTGCTTTGATTCGGGTACTCGGAGACGTGAGCTACGATTAACTAGTTATTGATAAATACATACATACATACATACATACATACATACATACATACATACATACATACATACATACATACATACATATGTATGTATGTACATACACATACACATGTGTATGTGTATGTATATATATGCGCGCGTGGAATTATACATATGCAATGCACATTAGGATAGGGATTCTTTATGTGAAATTAGAAAGTCCTATGCTTAGGTAACATATACCATATGTACAAAATCTCTTACTTTTTTAGTTTCCTATTGTGATCATATTGATTAGTTTAGAATCCTTCACTTAATTCAAGTTTGTAGCTTTTCTTTAACAGTTACTATAAGACAAGTCATCTCTCTTGTCTTTTAAGTCTGGCTCTCATTTCTATCCCCTCACATATTCTTCTTCTAATTCATCTCAATTCAATATACATAATTATATATTTGCTGGATTTCCTGTTTAATCATATTATTAGCTTGCCCCTATCTTTTAATCTAAAGTTATTTTTGCCTTTTCTATTAATGACTAATAGACAGGCTGTTCTTATTTCCTTTGTTTAGATTCAAATTCAAAGCATTGCGACAGCGTTTATTTTTTCTTTTTGCATATAAAAAATGCAACAACTGTTTATTTTATTATGATAATAATCGTTTGTTTTTCATACGAAGTATGAGCAGTCTTCTTCTGAATAATTCATTATGCATGTCATGCATCTACTTTTGTTAAATTGCGACATGCTCATCCTCCCATCACTGATAGGAACGGTCTTAATCATAATTTTTAATGCGTTTCTCTCCATGCATGACTATCCTTTTTGCATACTTCAATGAATTCTCACGTGGGGTTTGTTTCATATTTCATAAATATATTATTCCTTTAAACAATTTCCTAAATGTACTAACAAATCTCATTATCAGAGACTTGCTATTTCACACGACCATTGCATCTGAAATGAGACTAGATTAAAAAAATAAAACAAAAACAAGCCTTTAGCTGTATTGTTGATGCTTGTGAAAGCATAGAGCTTGAAATTCACCACAGGAGGTGGACAAACTTTAGTCGTTGAAGATAGGAATTCTCATCATCTACTCACATTTACAAGATGAGGCCTAAATCAATATGCAGATGGGACACACCGTGGTTGAATCCAAGGTCCGTGATTGGTCTGTCTAAGATTTTTACGTGCTTCTAGTGTTTGCTCGTCTAACATGCCTGCAGAGGCAATGAAAATGCTGGTGAAAACAAATCACATGATCTTATAGTTTATAAAACAATAAACCAATACATGCACGGTGAAAATAACTAAGCAAAATTACCAAGAGTACGGGTGATACCAAAGGACCGAATTTGACGGCAACGAGCCTGAAATGCAAGCAACAAGATAAGAAACGGTGAAGAAATGGTTCTTGAGTGCTTTCTTATGTTGCGCATTATATAGAGAAAGAAAAGAGGAACAATTCCTTTCTTAATGTTATCATAACAAGGAAATTTGGGAATTGATTCCTTTCTTTGCCCCCTCAATTACATTTAACACAAGAAAGGGATTTCTTCGCATTCCATTCTTGTAAAAGGGGTCACGTCTGATTACATTCCTTAGTTCCACGGAATGGTTTCATATTTTAGCATGAACAGTGTAAGCGTTAAAAATGAAATGTTCAAGTTTAAAACCCAAAATGTTGGCAAGTATTTAATTTTCCAAGGGATCTCGCAATGGTTAAGTTCTTTTTCACAGGGTTGAAACAGTTCTATTTTCATATTGAATGGTCTCCACAGTACCTTTTTTCTCAACCATCATCAAAATATTATCTAATCAAAGTTTTTCCTCTTGCTTTTCTATATTATAACCATAGATAGATTGATTTTAATAATTAGGTACTTTTTATAGTATTTTTTGCTTATGATTTGAATGACTATTACTTATATGTATTCTTTCTCCATATTTTGTTAATGGATTTCCTAAATTCACGAAATTAGAAATTGCATTTTTTTCCTTTGGTTGGGTATGCTTGTCTCAATGCTCATTGGCAGGCATAGGCTATACTTTACTGTTCATTATGGTATTAAAACTTTGAATAAATAAATAATAAACCAAAGTTTGAAGAGAAAAGAATCATACGAAAATCCTCTCTGCAAGAAAGAGACAGAGATACCTTTCTTTTTCACGACTTCGGATTGAAAGTAACTAATGTAGTTGGAAGACCATAGAGAGATTATTCGTTGACACAACACCACTTGTTGTATCTTACATATCATGACATTGAAACTGAATATTGACTTGATTATATTGCCCACTCTTTTTTTAATTACAAATTATCTAGACTTGTTGTTACTAATCCTTAGAGGTGGCAAATAACTGAGTTGGGTCGGATTTGGGTTGGTCATAAATAAGCTCGATTCAAATTCACTTACTTAATCCATATTATAGATGGCCCATAGACAATCCAAACCCACCCACATAACTCACTTTTTTAGCTATACTGATTAAGGATGTAGCAAATTTCAAATATATTAAAAATAAAGAAAAAAATCCAGCCAAACAGATTTCCGTTTCGCGTTGGTACGAAATGAACAATGGCTCTGCCCCATGAACCACCGCAGCACCTCGATCATTCAACCTCTTCATATGTAGGAAGTTAGGAACACCATTTCCTTCCCTAGACAAATCCTCGATCCCCCTCGGAGCAGAGGTACTCAAATGCATCCATCCCTACGATTCCCTAACTTCTCAATACCGTCCTCCACAGCCCTCGGCCAGCACACTGGCCTGAACTCTGGCCAGCCCTTTGCCTGCATCTCCTTTAGCTCTCCATCGCATATGGATGGTACATTATCCTCACCATTGTCCGTCGCGCGATGGAGAAGAAGAGATTGAGAGCCGCGTTGCTTAGTTCTCGATCGAATTCGTGCTTTACCTGCAGGTTATGAGCAGTCTCATACCATTCTTCTCCCAGTTCATCTTTTTGTTATTCCTAGAAGAATTAAAAAGATTGGTCATCGCCTCTTAAAAGATGTCGAAATTGCTCAGGGACTGCAAGGTAGATTAAGACCCTGATGGAAATGGTAATTTTTTTTTTCGAGCTCTCCTGGGTCTACATTAACTGAAGTTACTTCAGCCAAACCAACTTAGTTTTGGGCTCTTTCTGAAATTTATAACTGGAAGCTTAGCATCAATATTATTGGCCAGACCTTTGGTCGACATTGTGCAATCTCAACTCAAAAGTGAATGATTTAACCTGAAAGAGAGATTAATCTGTCTCATTTGAGTCGAGTCTCAGGGCCAAGTTCTCAAATAGTTGATGTATGTTCTGATTGTTCTCATCAGCATCATCTACCAATACCAGGAGGCTTCACGAGTGATAGACATAAGCAAATCTGAAAAGTTACAGTAAAATGACCTTCACAAAACGCGTCTTGAAGAACTGACTTTTCCATCTCATGAATGAGAATAAACTAATAAGGGAGGATAGAGCAAGCCGAGCTCCCTAGCAGGAGCAGAGAAGCCATGATTTGCACCAATCACCTGAATCAAAGATATTTCTACCTGACGCTCGATTCCGATCTCATCAACTGCTCAAATAGAAACCACAAAAAATGTGTACTCTACGGGGTGACAAGGGCTTGTATGTCCTCTTCCTCAAAGTACTTTTTGAGCTCTCTCTTTCCTAACTTATGTTTCGTTTGATCTCTCAACAATGCACATTCCATCGGCACCTAGACGGTGAATATTCGATTCAAAATCTGAGCTTCAATGTTGGCTAGATTAAAGGATTATACTGTTACTAGCCTTGCTATTTGCCCCTGGCCCATCTTTACCAGAGATGCTATTTCAAATATCATTTCTCAGAAAAAAAAAGTTGTATCTTATTTAGGATAGAGTTATTCTTAACATGCAAATTGACTAAAAGAGAAAATGAAGTACAATATGAACAGAACTTCCAAATAGCTTGTCACTGTTGTGATTTTAAATTATTAGATGTATTGAATTAGGTAGATCCTAAACTGTTAATAGAAAAGCAGGAGATCTACTTTGAACCTCAACGTAATACTTATCTACTTGGGATTTCTAATAGATTAGTCCTTAAAGATAGATAAAAAGGTGACAAAAAGTATGAATTTTAATGGAAGTAAACCAGAGGCCTCTAAGGATACATATAGTCACTTCATGTATGAGAGTTGTCCTATCACCTTCTAGAGTTCATTGGATTGCTCAGATTTCACACTGAATTTATATTGTGAGTTCAGAGTTGGATGAGAAGGAATGTGGATTTTCATTGCTCATCTCGCAACTGTCGGGATGAGGCGAGAACTTAGTTTGGGGCCATCCTGAAGAAGCAACATGGATGATGATGTTTTTGCACCATGTAATTGCCCGCATTGTAACATCCTGAATTTCGACCAATTTCGATATATATGAAATTGTTATTTTATCAATGCATTGTTAGTTACGTTTACTCTAAGTTTGCCCCTCATGAGTTAATTAACTATTCGGAAAGGTAATTAAGGATCAATACGCGTTGGACTAGTGAATTCAATCAAGGATTTGTTGCTTGACCATAATGATCAAACATGGTAGATATCACACTGTTGTAGGCCAATTAGCGAATGGAAATAAATTGATTCGGCAAAAATACGAAGTTTGATTGCAGGTGTTTCCGCACAACTTCGATATTGACTGCGAACGACGTTAAACCAATTTCCTTTTGGCCTTGTACTCAGCGTGAACAATTAACTCTCATGATTACATGACAATCAATGATCGTTCTGATTTGAATAGGCACGATCATGGATTGAAAAGCTATCAACCATGGGTCAAAAGTGCAAGAACCCCTAAACGCTGCCCGATAGTTAGGTCGTACTAAAGTCATGATTGATCGATATTAATCACGAATTTCAATCCAGTTTTGGGTATCAAACTTTCAAGGATGTCGAGACTAAAATATTGGACATTGCTTCATTGATTCTCGAATTTATCAATAAGCCTGAAAATTATCGAAAAATGATTTAATGAGCCGAAAAATTGGAATCAAGCAGAGTGGACCAACCGAAGGCCCAATGGGCCTTGCGCCTATTAGGGGTCAGCCACGTGGGCTCCAAGCTAGCCCAAGTGGGCCAAATTAGGCCCACCAAGCCCAACTTCTAGTCTTTGAGCCCAATTGCATTTTCTAGTCAATTTCTCTTCAATTTGAGCCCAAACCAATTTTATTCTAACCCGTATAAAATCTTGGCCCGTATATGTGTATAGTACAATATACTATACTTTGGGAATTTACCAAATTTCCCCTTCTAGAACTTGCATTTAATGGGAGAGGACAAAAGGTAAGAAAAGTCAAGGAAATGATGGATTTTTGGGGAAATTGATGAAGCCAACTGGAGAAGACTTCAAGGAGAGAGAGTGTTCATCTTTTCTCTCTCTTTCCTCTCTCTCTCTCCCCTCTTGGGTGTCCAATCCCTCACCCTTCCTTTTCTCTCTTTTCCTCTTGTTTTCTTCTTGTTTCTTGCCCTTGGATGCCCCTTGACCGACCGGACCACCCTCACTTGCCATCCTTGGCGCCTTGCTGCTGTTTTGGAGCCGCCTGCCATTGTGGTGCCACCCGTCCAAGGCCGCCCAAGCCACGCCTCTCTCTCTCTCTCTCTCTCCCTCACAGTTCTCACCTTTGCCGGAAACTGCCTCCGTTGAGACCCATTATTGCTGAGCGCCTCTGTGACATTTCAATGGTAGTCGTGCGTCGCCCTCGCTGCCACTGTCACACCCGTGTCATCGGAATTGCAAAACCATGAGTCGATTTCCTAATCCCTTAGTTAGGGGTTAATCTTGCTTAAGAGTAGTTTGATTAGTTTAATAATTGATTTATGCTTTGGATGATGGATGATTAGTATTTTATATTATTGCTTAATCTTGCTTAGTTGCTAACCATGGTTTAAATGAAATAACTGCGGTTAGATTAAAGTAACCTCAGTTGAGTTAGTTAACCGTAGTTGGGTTAGAATAGTAACTATGGTTAGTATTAATAAATATTATTATTATTTTGGGAATAAATAATAATAAGATATTATTTTCGGAATTAATTAATTATTAATTATATTATTTTATAATTTCGAATAATAATAATAATAATAATAATATAATTATTATTATTATTCATTTCTGAAAATTAATTATTTTTGGGGGAAATAATTAATTGCGATTATTTATCGGAAATAGTTTTAATCGAGTAGTTTTGTGAGAAAAATTACTAAGGCCTATTTTCTAATGTCAATTGTGATTGATTAATTATTATTAAGGGATATGAGTTTATTAAAGAAAATTTTTCGGAAATGAAATTTGTTGGGTGGATTAATTGAATTTAGTATTGTTGTAAAATGATAAGTATTTTATGGGGTTATGGGATTGATAAATAAATTATAAATATTTTGTGGGAGTTAAATTATTTTATCAGAAAAATTGTCTATAATATTGTATACTTCATAAATGAGTATTTTTGGTTATAATTCTAATTTAGACTTATTTTGGGATGATTGATTATTTATGGGAATAATTGATTGTTGGTAAATGAGTATTTTTGAGTTATAATCTTAGTTTATATGTATTTTGTGATGATTGATTATTTATGGGAAAAATCAATTATCGTTAGTCGTGGAGTTGCATGTTTGTCTAGTATTGAATATGGAGACACGTGGTTGGGTACCATTAATTATTGAGGTATGTGATTATTTTGGAAAGGCATGCAAGTATCGTGATGTTGATTGGTCAGAATTAATTATTAGATAATGACTTGAATTGCTGTTTGATGGTTGTATTTGGACTATTCCTATTTTGCGTGGCTTTAGGTCATTGTTGCATTACATTATACATATGACAACTGCAAGAGCATGTCGCGTGAGCATGAACCATGTTTGCATTGACGATAAAGAAAAGAAAAGAATTAATTGATTGATGTTGTGTTGCATGGTCACATTAAGAGGAGAGCCCGGTGCTGCCGGATGACTGCCAATCCTTCGGGGTTGTGCCGTGGCCATTGGGTCACCTAACAGTGGTCAGATACGGAGTCGCGGTAGAGGTCGAACCCATGCTTCTTCGGGAATGCCGTCTTGGGAGAGAGCCCTTGATGTTGCCGTATCTCACAAGGGAGGATGATACTTGGTTTAGGACCAGTTGACCGCCAACCATAAGGTTGTGCCGTGGCTTAGGGGGTCATAATAATCAAAGCACGCGTGAATATTGAGGCATGAGAAAGTTATGTGCAATGCTCTGATTATTTGCATGCCTCTTGATCTTGTTATGATTTAAATGACGTTTCTGTAGGTTGAGTGTGTAACATCTTGAAAATTGACCCCATTTTAGGATTTTATAAAAGGGCAATGTTAGTCAAAGGCCTGGTTAGTATAAATTTTCCGAACTGTGTGTTCGTGGGATAACGGATTACAGAGAGGTGCCGATAGGAAACGATACGCGTATGACTTGCAATTTCGATCAAGAACGAACCCTTCGATCATGAGAACCTGGGCGGGAACGATATCCTCTAACTACTAGACTATTAAGGAAACAAAAATAAATCGATTCAGTAGAAGTACGAAGTCAAACTACGGGTGATTTCCGCACGATTTCAATACAAACTACGAACGACGTTAAACCGAATCCTTTTCATATGGTACACGGGATTATCAATTGAGCCCCCGGGATCACACGACAATCGAGGGATGTCCTTGACTCGAGAATTGATGTTAACGTGGATCAAAGAATGATTGACTATGGGTCAAAAGTGAGGAAAAGTCATAAAAAGGCGCCCGATAATTCAAATTGTATTACGGTCGCAATCGACTCAATTTAGCCCCGATTTTTAATCCAATTTTGGGAAATGACTTCTCAGTGATATCAAGACTAAATATTTGGACGTCGCCTAATTTATTTTGGGATTTTCCATTGGACACGGAAGTGTCGAAAAAATGAAAAATTGGATCGGGTTTCGGGCTCGTGGGCCTTGTGCCCATCCAGCCCAAGACCGGCGGCCCAATGGGCCTTGTGCCCATCCAGCCCAGCCCAAAGGGGGCCTAAGCTGGCCCATTCTCCTCTCGCTCCTCAGCCCATGGGCTTCTCTCTTTTGGCCTTTTGCTTTTGTGCCCAAGTGGGCTTTGTTTATGCTTTGTTTTTTGTTGTTTTTGATTGGTCCTTCAAGCAAGTGGACTTGCCCACTTGCTTTGGCCTTATCCAAGTCTTCAGCAGCCCATTCTCTCTCCTCTTTCTCCCCCAAAATTCGTGCAGCAGCCAGCCCCCTCTCTCTCTCTCTCCCTTTTTCTCTTCTTTTTCTATTCCATTTCTAGTGTTCCTTGCTGTCCTTGCTATTTTCCAGCCAAAAAACAGCCTTGCCGCCGTCACTGGAGCCACCACCACCGCCCAAAGTGTATTCTTGGAAGTTAGGAAGCCAACCGCACACCCCGGGTCACCCCTGGTCGCCCCGAACCGCCCGTTTCGGCCTTTACTGCACTGCTGGTCAGTTTCGCGTGAACAGTAACCAGCAGTGTTTTTGGCCCATTTCGGCCATTGTTTGTCGTCCGTGGCCATCCCCGAGCTTATCCCTCGTAGCCCTCGTTCCCCTCTACGCGCCGGTGTCGCCGGATTTCCGATCCAAGTAAGTTAACTTCCTAATCCATGTTTAGGGGTTAATCTTGCTTAGGGGTTAATTAGTGTATTTGTGTGTTTGTGATTAATTAATGTTGATTGGTTAATTAGGATGGTTAGTTAAGACTGATGAGGATTAGTTAATTGACCAGGGTTAGTGTTAAAGTAACCTAGGTTAATTAATTAAAGTAACTAAGGTTAGTTTCTAAAGTAACTATGGTTAATTATTAATCATGGTTGAGTTAATTAACCCTAGTTATGTTAAATTTAGTAACCATGGTTAATTTTAATTATTTTTATTTATTTATTTAATTTCGGACGAATTTATTGTTCATAATTACTGTTCACGGCATTGTTCATACAGAAGTAAATTTTTGTTTCAAATTGATGTGTTCTTGGTTGTTATGCTTTCTTGAAGTGCTGATTGTTAATTATATGCGTAAATAATGATGAAATGCATGATCGAAGACCGAGTGGAAGTGAAAGTGTTTGATTTATTGAGTTACTCCCAAGAATTAGGGAATGTACGTGATTGTTGATTGGTTGAATTTGGAATTTCGGAATTGTCGACTGATACCGCATGACATATTACGTGGGTTATCTAAAATGGCATGTCGTATAAGCATGAGTGCATGAGCGATGTTGCATTCATGACCAAGCAAAAACAAAGACAAAAATGAACTATTTGCTGATGTGTTGCACGGTCAGATTAAACTTGATAGCCCGGTTGAGCTGGATGACCGCCAATCCTTCGGGGTTGTGCCGTGACCATTGGGTTGCCTAACAGTGGTCAGATGCGGAGTCGCAGTTGAGGCCGGGCCCATGCTCCTTATGAAATGCCATCGGTGGGGGAGAACCCATGACATTGTCGTGCCTCACGGGGGAGGACAATGCCTGGTTTACGACCAGTTGACCGCCAACCATAAGGTTGTGCCGTGGCCTAGAGGGTCGTAATAATCGGAGCATATGTGTGGATGTGAGGCATGAGAAAGTTGTGTGAGATGCTCTGATTATTTGCATGCTCTTAATGTCATGATGAATTAAATGACGGTTTCTGTAGGTTGCGTGTGCCAAGGCTAGGTAGGGTCGCCTGTGATTGCACATGTTTATTAAACTGTCTTATGTGGTTATTTCTCTGAGGTGGTATTTGATGATTTGATGAATTAAGTTGTATGTTAAACTCCCGAGGCGAGTGAAGTTCCTAATTAGGGCTTAGGACTTTAACTTGCTGAGTTTATTTCAACTCGTCGTGGTTAACCTTTTCAGGCCCTAGATGATGCAATACCCGAGGATCGAAGAGAGCGATCCCTCCGAGGCCAATGAGTAGGCACTTGTACAGTGTTAGGTTAGCTAGGCCGATCCCTTTTTGAGTAGGCCTTAGCTTGTCGCTTGTAGTAAGGCTTATTTGTATTTGCTGATGTGCCGGCTAACCTTCAGATATATAAAATGGTGTTTGTCTTTCCTCTGCTGCTGTTGTTGCTATCCCTGTTGTTTGGTTTGGGAGTTGTTCGTTTCCGCATGTGCTTAATTACAAAATAAAATGAATTGGTCGACGACAGTACTTGGGACGTTGTACAGTTAGACCTCAAGTGAATTGGGGTTACCGCGTGCTCGAGAGTCAGGGTGTGACAACCTTGTCGATTTTGGTATCAGAGCCTAGTTGGCTGATGGAGTGATAAGGTGCGATGAGTCTTGCGTTAGTGTATGGGGATAGTTAGTAGGAAAGATAATTTCTTTGCTTGCATGTGATTGACTACAGGATCCTTCGTGGTCCTTTGTTGTAGGGTTGTCTCATTTTCTAATTCCATGTGGGGGGAATTGAAATGCAAGCTAGGAGAGTCCTGCAAAATGAGCAGTCTGGATTAGAGTACCTTGGTTTGAGGATCCCAAGTCAGAGGGGTCAGAGGAGGAGGACGGTGCAAGCAAGAAGCTACTATGGATTGTCGGGAGAAGAGAATTCGATTCAAT
Organism: Corymbia maculata; assembly: GCA_014182735.1. Classification (NCBI taxonomy): domain Eukaryota; kingdom Viridiplantae; phylum Streptophyta; class Magnoliopsida; order Myrtales; family Myrtaceae; genus Corymbia; species Corymbia maculata. The sequence continues at coordinate 11,539,292 of CM024683.1, read as the reverse complement.
CTGGCTGGAGCTAGTAGTTTTCAGTTTGTAGGGAGCCGAGGAGGGTCCTTGATTCCCTTGATTTCTTCTTTGGAAGTAACCAGGTTGTTGGGGGTCAGGATGTCGAGGTTATTTGGTGTCAGTGAGTGATACGTTGAAAGAAGGACCTAACCTAGAGGACATTGTGGTAGTACGAGATTATTGGCTTGGGAAAAAGCTGATGATAGTAGGAATGGTATTAGGGAAGATCAGTATATAATTAGAATATCAGGTGTTGGATTCGAAGGTTGTGACTATTTGTACGACTTCCAGTGTGATCATGCTACTTATGCGTTAATTGGTTTTTGGAACTACGCATTTATTTATAACTGAATACTTTGTTAAGTTGGTGAGATTAAGACCAAAACCGTTGGAAGCGGTTCTTAGTATTTCAGACCCAGTTAAAGGATTGTACAATGTTATAGCAGAACATCCTACTGCATGTTCAAATTGTACGATGGTCATTGGTGATCAAAAGGAATTGATCAATTTGATTGTATTGGAAATGTACGATTTCGATATGATCGTTGGAATGGATTGGCTTACTAAGTATCAAGTTACAATGGATTGCTATTGGAAGGTAATCTAATTTAACCCATTAGGTCGGGTTCGTTTCAAGTTTACTAGAATCAATGAGGACTCTTGATCCCTTTGAATTAGTCATTGGAAGTAACTCGTTTATTTGATGAAGGTTCCTAAGGTTATAAGACGATTGTGGTTAATTTGTTAGTTGAGGAATTAAGGATGGATCGTTGCACTTATGCATCGATTAGCGGTAGTTTAACCAATGGACAGTCATGAGCAAGTATCCATTACCAAGGATGGATGATTTGTTTGACCCATTTCAAGGAGTTTCGATATGTTCCAAGATAGACCTAAGGACGGGCTATCGGTAGTTGAGGATTTAAAAAGGAGGATAAACTGAAGATGACGTATTGTGTGAGATGTGATCGTTACAAAATTACAGTACTGTCGTTTAGATTAACTAATGCGCCAGTTGCTTTTATGGATTTGATGGATTGACTGATTAAGACGTATTTGGATTGATTCATAATTATGTTCGTGAACGATATATTGGGATATTCGAGGAATTAAGAGAAACATGAACATCACTTGAGGATGGTGCTATAGACTATTTGAGAGCATAAATAGTATGCCAAGTTTAATACGTACGATTTTTGGTTTACTCACGTTGTTTTGTTGGTCGTATGATTTTGGACAAGGGAATTTTTGTGGATCCATCAAGATCAAGGCAGTCATGAATTGGCCAAGACTTATGACAGTGATAGAGGTTCGAAGTTTTCTAAGTCGGACGGATTATTACAGATGATTTATAGAAAGGTTCTCTACGATAGCTACGCCTCTAATATGAAGGTTAATGAAGGACGTAAGAATTTGAGTGGATAGATAAGTGCGAGCGTAGTTTCCAAGAGCTTAAGGATAAGCTGACTACCGTGCCAGTTTTGACTATTCTGTTAGGCTCGGGAGGATATGAGATTTTTAGTGATGCATCATACAAGGGACTCGGTTGCGTTCTGATGCAATATGGTAAAGTGATAGCATATGCTTCAAGGCAATTGAGACCTCACTAGCTTAATTATCCGACGCACGACTTAGAGTTGGCAGCCATCATATTTGTATTTAAAATATGGAGACATTATCTCTATGGAGAGAGATTTTAGATTTGCACAGACCATCAAAGGTTGAAGTATCTGTTGTCTCAAAAGGAACTGAATATGAGGTAGCACAGATGGATGGAACTTCTTAAAGATTATTACTACGATGTCTGTACCATCTAGGCGAGGCAAACAAAGTGGCAAACGCTTTGAGTCGTAAGTTATCTGTTGCTAGTATGATGTTTCAAGAATGGATTCTGTTGGAGGGAATCCGTATTCAAAATTCAGGCTCGAGGTATGTCATCTTTCAAGTTTAATGGCTACCCTTAGGATTGAACCTGAAATTCAAGTCAAGATTAAGGTAATATAACCTTTGGACGCTGAGATCCAAAAGATTATGCAAATGGACGCGACCAAGAGAAAGTCAGATTTTCAAGTATCCAAGGATGAGATCTTGAAATTCCGTGGACGGTTTTGTGTGCCAAACGACAACGAAATTAAGGAGACGTTGTTATCCGAAGCACATCACAGCGACTATAGTGTGCACCCAGGCAGTACGAAGATGTATCAGAATTTGCGACAGTATTATTGGTGGAATAGTATGAAACTCGACATCGCCAAGCATGTAGCGAAGTATTTAACTTGCCAACAAGTGAAAGCGCAACACTGCAAGCCAGGAGGGTTACTGCAACATCTTGAAATCCCTAAATGGATATAGGAGCACATCACGATGGGCTTCGTGACGATATTACCAAGAAGTCAGCGAGGTAATGATGCGATTTGGGTTATAGTTGACCGATTGACGAAGTCAGCTCATTTCATTGCCGTACGCAAGGATTTTGCTTTGGAAAAGTATGCAGAATTGTACGTGCGACAGATTATTCGTTTGCATGGGGTACCGGTGACGATTACTTCAAATCGAGACCCCAGATTTACGGCTGCATTTTGGAAGAGTTTACAGACTTTGATGGGAACAAAACTGCAGTTCAGTAAGGCTTACCATCTTCAGACAGATAGTCAATCAGAGAGAACAATTCAGACCTTAGAGGATATGCTGAGAGCCTGTGTATTGGATTTCAAAGGAAGTTGGGAGAAACAACTTCATCTTGTGGAGTTCGCGTACAATAACAGCTATTAGTAGAGTATCAGAATGGCACTGTTCAAAGCTTTGTATGGCAAACTATGTAGGACTCCAATTTGTTGGGACGAAGTCAACGAGCAGAAAATTTTAGGGCTAGAGTTGGTGCAGCAATCATTAGACGCCGTCAAGATGATTCGAGAAAAGTTAAAGACGGCTCAAAGTAGACAGAAAAGTTATGGGGACAAACGACGTAGGCCATTGGAATTTCAAGTGGGTGATCATGTGTTCCTTGAAGTATCGCCAATGCGAGGTATATCACGATTTGGAAAGAAAGGAAAATTGAGCCCAAGGTACGTCAAACCGTTCAAGATTCTAGAAAGGATCGAGAATTTAGCCTATCGTCTTGCACTACTGCCTCGACTTGCTTAAGTGCATGACGTAATCCATGTGTCAATGTTAGGGAAATACGAGCCAGACCCGACTCACGTGTTGAATTTTGAGGAGATGGAGGTGGACGACAGGGTGTCATATGTAGAGAGACCGATTCGGATTGAGGACTGGAAGAAACAAATGCTGAGAAACAAGACAGTGTCCTTGGTCAAAGTCAGTTGGTAGCATCATGGTATAGAGGGAGCTACGTGGGAAAGCGAAGAAATCATGAGGCATTAGCACCCTTGTCTTTTTTAAGATTAGCGTATCAGTTCAAATTTCGAGGATGAAATCACGTGGGGTTCGGCCTGGATCTTTTTTATAACGTAATAATAATATTTTTAATACAAAAAATACTTTTATTCCAAAAAATCAGAAAAAAATGACAAATATTTATATTTTCAGAAAAATCCAAAAATAAAAAATAAAAAATTCGCCACAAATGTATGGGAAATTCTTGAAAAATTCAAAAATCAAATTTTAAGGGTTTAAAAAAAATTAGATACCGAAAATGCATTAGTTGATTAATTACTGTAGTCAAGCTTTCGATCATAATTTTTCCGGTTTCATAAGAGTAAAATATTTCTCCTAATGTTTCATATCGCTTGGGAGAAGCCCGCTGGCCTGCCTTATATTCTCTAGGGCTGCCCACACCTCACAAGACGTCTTTTGGGGCTGAGAAGCTTAGTTGGTATCAGAGCCAGGTTAAAGTGGATCCGGGTGTATGTTAAGCCTCTGCTGAAGGGAGTCCCACATCGCTTGGAAGAAGCCCGCTCGCCTGCTTTATATTCTTCGGGGCTACCCTCAACTCACAAGACATCTTTTGGGGCTGAGAACCTTAGTCAGTCCACCATCTATACATCCATGTCCAGATCTTTTTATCCAAATACCATAATCCAAGCCCGAGAGACACAAGGAGAACTAGATGAAGAGTAAAAGAGAAATAACCAAAAAAGAAAAGAATATATTGTCTTTAAAAAGAGAGAGAAGAAGACAAAACAGGCAGATGGGTCGGCGGCTAGCCCTAGTTAAGGGTAGTAATATAATAAAATAAATCTTTTTGGTCTCTTGATCATAAAGTGAAATGACTAGGAGTCTACTTTCTTCAGATCTGGTAATATGCAGAGAAGAGAAGGGGGAGAGACGTGGGAGAGAGAGTGAACGAGATGTCAATAATCAAATCGAACTATACCAAATCAAATCGAACCGTACACAGAGAGATGAAGATTTAGGCTGCGTGTCCAGGCTGGCCTCGACCAGGTTGTACACGTGGGGTCCAACCTAGATCTATTTTATAACATAATAATAATATTTTTAATACAAAAAATCATAAAAAATAATAAAAAATATTTATATTTTCAGAAAAATCTGAAAAGTAAAAAAAAAAATTCTTCACAAATGTACGGAAAATTATTGAAAAATTAAAAAATCAAAAATCAAATTTTAAGGGTTTAAACAAAATTAGATACCGAAAATGCATTAGTTGATTAATTACTGTAGTCAAGTTTTCGATCTTAATTTTTCTGGTTATATAAGAGTAAAATATTTCTCCGAATGTTTTCGTGCAAGGGAACCAGAAACCCAAGAGACACGAGGATAGATAGATGAAGAGTAAAAGAGAAATAAACAAAAAGAAAAGAATATATTGTCTTTAAAAAAAAAGGGAAGAAGACAAAACAGGGAGATGGGATCGACGGCTAGTCCAAGTTAAGGGCAGTAATGTTATAAAATAAATCTTTTTGGTCTCTTGGTCATAAAATGAAATGACTAGGAGTCTACTTTCTTCAAGTCTGGTAATATGCAGAGAAGAGAAGGGGGAGAGACACGAGAGAGGGGGAGTGACAGAGATGTCAATAAGCAAATCGAACTGTACCAAATCAAATAGAACCGTACACAGAGAGATGAAGACTTAGGCTACGTGTCTAGGTTGGGCATGTGGGATCCGAACTAGATATGTTTTATAACGTAATAATAATATTTTTAATACAAAAAATACTTTTATTCCAAAAAATCAGAAAAAATAAAAAAAAATATTTATATTTTCAGAAAAATCTGGAAAGCAAAAAAAAATTTCTCCACAAATGTATGGAAAATTCTTGAAAAATTCAGAAAACTAAAATCAAATTTTAAGGGTTTAAACAAAATTAGATACCGAAAATGCATTAGTTGATTAATTACTGTGGTGAAGTTTTCGATCGTAATTTTTCTGGTTGCGTAAGAGTAAAATATTTCTCCTAATGTTTTCGTGTAGGGAACGAGAAACCCGAGAGACGCAAGGAGAGATACATGAAGAGTAAAAGAGAAATAAGCAAAAAAGAAAAGAATATATTATTTTTAAAAAAAAGAGAGGAGAAGACAAAATAGGGAGATGGGATTGGTGGCTAGCCCTAGTTAAGAGCAGTAATATTATAAAATAAATATTTTTGGTCTCTTGGTCATAAAGTGAAATGACTAGGCGTCTACTTTCTTCAGGTCTGGTAGTATGCAGAGAAGAGAAGGGGGAGAGACGCAGGAGAGAGGGAGTGACCGAGATGTTAATAATCAAATCGAACCACAGACAGAGTGATGAACACTTAGGCTGCGTGTCCAGGCTAGCCTCAACCAAGCTAGACACATGGGTTCCGACCTGGATTTGTTTTATAACGTAATAATAATATTTTTAATCCAAAAAATACTTTTATTCCAAAAAATCAGAAAAATGAAAAATATTTATATTTTCAGAAAAATCCGAAAAGCAAAAAAAAAAAAAAAATGCTCCACAAATATAAGGGAAATTCTTGAAAAATTCAAAAAAAAAATTCAAATTTTAAGGGTTTAAGCAAAATTAGATACCGAAAATGCATTAGTTGATTAATTACTGTAATCAAGTTTTGGATCTTAATTTTTCTGGTTGCGTAAGAGTAAAATATTTCTCCTAATGTTTTCGTGCGAGGGAACGAGAAACCCGATAGACATAGGAGAGATAGATGAAGAGTAAAAGAGAAATAAACAAAAAAGAAAATAATTTATTGTCTTTAAAAAAAAGAGAAGAAGACAAAACAGGAAGATAGGGTCGACGGCTAGCCTTGGTTAAGGGCAATAATATTATAAAATAAATCTTTTTGGTCTCTTGTTCATAAAGTGAAATGACTAGGAGTCTAATTTCTTTAGGTCTGGTAATATGCAGAGAAGAGAAGGGGGAGTGACGCGGGAGAGAGAGTGTCCAAGATGTCAATAATCAAATTGAACTGTACCAAATCAAATCGAACCATACATAGAGAGATGAAGACTTAGGCTGTGTGTCCAGGCTAGCCTCGACCAGGTTGGACACATGGGGTCCGACCTGGATCTATTTTATAACGTAATAATAATATTTAGTACAGAAAATACTTTTATTCCAAAAAATCAGAAAAAGAAAAAAATATTTATATTTTCAGAAAAATCTGAAAAGCAAAAAAAAATTTCTCCACAAATGTATGGAAAATTCTTGAAAAATTCATTAAACAAAAATCAAATTTTAGGGTTTAAACAAAATTAGATACCAAAAATACATTAGTTGATTAATTATTGTAGTCAAGTTTTCATTCTTAATTTTTCTTGTTGCATAAGAGTAAAATATGTCTCCTTATGTTTTAATTGGATTTTTAATCGACTCACCTCAAACTGATTAGTGGTGACTCATTTTTTTTCAAATGAAATTGACTTATAGGTTAAAAACTTGAAACATAAGTCGTGAATTAGTGGGTTTAGGAAAGTCTGGGTTAAGCCCTAAAGTATTAGCCAAGCCATTAACCTTTTGAAACGTGAGTGGGAGGTTGCAACAGTAATAAACATGACATGTGGCAAAAATACGTTCTTGCTATGCTTCTAGCTATGTTTCATTGTACTTTATCTTTTAATTTGTAATTTGTTAGTGTTCAACATTAAATACTATTAACTTTTAGCAAATTATGTAGGGTGATTCTATTTCCACCTCCTATATGACTATATTCATCCATTTTTCATCAAAATTGCAAAATTGCCCTTTATCATTCAATTGCAATTTAAATTGGTGGTCCCAAATTTACTTACTTTCCTTTTTTTAGTATTTCTATATCCATGTAAAATCTAATGACAATAATTAAGAATTTCATATATATTTTTTTGTGTAGTGTAGATTTTTCTTGTGAATTAAAGGCACTATGTTTTTTTATTTTTAGATATTACTTCCATAAAGATTTGTTTTATCAAAAAGGAAAATTTCCAAGAAATCTAATTGTTTTCTTCATAATTGATCAAATTTATGGATAAATTATTGAGTAGATAAACTTTCATCAACCATAACATTGCATAAAGAAAGAACTTTGTTTTGAAAATGTTAGTGAAATTTCATTATTTTGGTTTGACAAAAAATAATATCATCTATGAACTTTTTTTGGAAAAATATCAAGATACCTCGTTGTGCAATGTGCACATATATTCTTTTGAATCTTACCTGCTCTATATAAAAGTATTTCGCCAATATAATAAAGAAAATAAATAAATTCTTTGATATAGTAAATAAAGAGACTTGATAAATATTTTAGACTAATGAAATTAATAAATAGCTCATTCGGAAAGTGAGCTTTTGAGACAAGAGTGATGAATTTTTTATTTTATAAGATCAATATGAAGAAGAGACTTTTCAGTTTTACACTATATCAAAAAATGTCTTCTTCACTATTAGCGAGATAATTTTACACGGATTATATAAAACGTCATTGTCGCGACCTATTTTTTTTCTGAAAATAATAGGTTTAGGGGTACTGTCCAAAGGGTGGATTCAAGACCCTCATTAGACATAGGCTCTCCCAAGCCTATACCTCACGTGACATCGGGTATTCATGAAAATCTTCAAATGAGGAGTCGCTACTAATCTATTGAGGTCGGCTAGAAACCAAGTGAGGCATGAGAGTGTGCCTTACTTTCTACGTAACCAGATAATCTAGGGTCGGAGACTTGATTATACTAATTAGCCAATTAGTACCCTTTCGGTACCTAATTTTGTTCATTTCAAAAGGACTTTTGTCAGGCATTTTGGATTGATTTTAGACTTAACCACTAATATGTGAGGTGATTATGTTGGTACGCAATCATCAAAATAACAATCATCAATTAAAGAAAGCATTAAATAAATTGCAGGTGAAAATAAACATCTAGCATAAGAGATAAATAAATGACAATCCTAATTAAACTAAAGGGAAACCATAATCATTGCATCATAAGAATGCTATCAAGGACAATTGTATATGAGGATTAAAACCCTGAGGTGGAGCCGTAAAGACTTAGTCGATTTTAAGCACAATCTTAGACTAATGATTTTCCGACCCTTTTTAAGGGAAAATGGTCCAAGAATTATTTTAGAGCTTTTTAGGGAACTCTAAAATAATCTTGGAATTTTTGAGATTTTTGAATTTTTTTGGAATTTTCAATATTTTAATATTTTTTTGAATTTTTTTAATATTTTCTTTTTTATGAAAAATAATTCGGATCGGGTCAAGAGACCTGGTCCTACTAAACTGACTCGGACCCTATTGGTCCTGGTTAATTAAAAAGAAACGGAACGGGCCGACCCTATATCCACGAGGAAGGCCCACGAACAATATTTTTTGAAAAAAAAAAACCAATCTGACTTCTATTTTCCTAGCCCAGCTAAAAAAACCGGCCCATGACAAATTCGACCCAACCGAAGTGGGCCCGCAGCGAAGCCCATCTCCTTGGCCCCTATCCTATTTTTTAGCCATTTTGTTTTTTCCTTTTTTGTTTTCTTTTTTTCTCTCTTTTTTAATCTTTTTTTTTTTTTTAAATTTTCTGCATGCATATTTCTTCCCCCATGCACGCACGACACTCCCCCATTTTCTCTTTTTTCTGTCTTTTCTTCTTATTCTCTTTTTTTCAATTTTTCTTTCTCTCTCTTTCCTTACTCTTTATTCTTTTTGGTCTTCTTTTTTATTTCTTCTTCTGCATGCTTTCCCCCATGCACGCCCGACCGAAGCTCCTGCAGCTTCTCCCGTCCGACGATTTCCTCCACCGAACCGACGCCAACAAACGTCATCTCCAGCGAAAGCTATCCGGTGCTTGGACCACCATCGCTCGTTAGTCATACTGCTCGACCTGCAGCGACCGCCGCCGGCCACCTTTTCCGACGACCAATAATCCGTTCACGGGACAAAGAAGACCCTCGCTCCCCTGACGACGCACGATTATTTCGCGAAGACCACGCGAAAAAAAAAACACGATTCAGCAGCTACGTATGCAAGCACGGGTCGATTCTAAGCTAAAACACGAACTAACTTTTCGGATCTCTCTCAGGCATTTTGTCGAACGGTTGGGGTGCGCTGCCAAATCCCAAGGTTTCCGGCTTAACCGGGACTCGAACGTGCCTTGGGGCTCTCGAACATGGCGTGTAAGGGACATGAAAACGAAATGCAAGGGCGACGAGGGCCGGAGCTTGCGCGAGCCGGTCGGCCGTGAGCTCCGGCCCGGCGCGCCAAAAACGGAGCAAGGGCGGAGCCGAACTTACCTGGTCAGCTCGAGGACGTCGTTGGGGAGGTCGTCAAACGGGTCAGTGCACCGCTAAGGGTCCCTCTCTTCTTCGTTCGGAGCTCTCCTCACGAGCTCCCACTCTTTCTCGGAACCTTCCTCTTGGATCGAGGACGTCGTCGGGGAGGTCGTCAAACGGGTCAGTGCACCGCTAAGGGTCCCTCTCTTCGTCGTTTGGAGCTCCCCTCACGAGTTCCCACTCTTTCTCGGAACCTTCCTCTCGGATCTAGGAGCTTCGGCGAAGCGGAAGAAGCTACGTCGGCGGCTCGTCGGTCGCGTTTGAGACGCGGCGGGCACTCTCTTTTTCCACTCGAGCCTGCCCTCTGTCTCGGTCTCTCTGTTTTTCCTCCCGCTCTCTCGGTCTCTCCGAGTTCACCTCTCTCGATTTCACCCTCGGTCTCTCCCGCTCTCAGATCTGGTTTTTTTTCCAGAACAGCACTCCACTCTCTCTTGCTCTCTTTTCCCTCCTGTATCCCCGCCTTCTCCTCACTGGTTCCCCCCTCCCTTTGGTCTCCGAAACCAGCCCTTATCCTCTGCAACACGCTGCTGCCGTCTGACCTCCCTCTGCCATCTGACTTCACCGACCTAACCCCTGCCGTGTGACCTTCTCCATCTTCTGCCCATGCTGCAACTTGCTTCCTTTTTTTAATTCTTGCAGGTTCCTGCTGCCGCGCGTGGAAGAAGAGGGGAGGAAGAAGAAGTCCAAGCGGGCCGGGCCGAGAAAGAAGAGAAAAGGAAAAGCGGGCCAGGCCCGCACGGGGAAGGGAAAGAAGAAGAGAAAGGGGCCGGGCAGGCCCAGCCCTGGCCCGAACCCAATTTTTTTTAATTCTCTTTTTTTCGATTTTTTTAAAATTCTTTTAATTTTTTTTCTTTTTTAGAAATTAATATGTATTTATATAAGCAAAGTAAATGGGCATTTAAGACAAAATAAACAAAATTTCGGGTGTCAACAGTCATAGGAATATTTGATAATGGACTTTTCTTTAATATGCTAAAAAGAAAAAAATGTGAAATGTTTAATCATGGTAATTATCCTAAATAGAAAAGGAAAGGGACCATCATTATAAATTGCAATTCAAAGATTGAGGGCAATGTTGTCTTTTTAGCATAAATGGTGGATATAATTATTTAGGAGGTGGAAATAATACCGCCCATTACATAATGTTCAAATAATTTAAAATAATTGAAATGCTTTTACATGCTTACCTCGTCAAAGAAATTAATAATAGAAAAAGCCCAACGAAAGAATTATATGGTCAAATCTACTATTAAAGTTATACACAACATGAAACAATTTGTTTAGCCTTTTAAAGCTACTCAATCGAATTTTGGCAAGCCGCTCACCAATGTTCTTCTACAGTTCCACGACCATCACATTTGTACAGTTAAAAAAATCGCTTTATCAATTGTGCTTATATATTATGGACATAAAAATGGTGCAATCCTGCAAGTACATTTCGCCTATTTGTCCTTATAATGAACAATCACATCTTCATAAAATATGAAATTCATTGATTTTCGTCAAAGTTGCTTTTTCTCTAAATTACTAACTCTCTTCATGGATTATTAAATTAATCTTAGATGAGCTTTGGAGAAATTGTCGAATAGACCAACTGATGCATTCATATATACTCATAAATTTAGGATAATATCTATAATTATTTAGTGAGTATTTAGCAGGGTTTATTACGAATCTTCGTTCTTGCTTGGATACAACTCTTCAATGCTGTTCTCTCTTTTACTTGCATGTCAGAAGTAAATATTCTGTGTAGACTACAAGAAGAGCACCTCGTCAGTCCGCATTTAGTTCTTCTTCGTCCTCGCGCTCCCAAAAGAGGCAAACGAGGAGTCACCCAAAAGCACGAGATGAATTTATTTTTGTTTGCAGCAGTCGAGGATGCGAGGATTCCCCATGCATTGGAAAGTTGCGTAGTCTTTGCATTTTAAGGAAGCGTTAAGGATCTTCCTCGTTTTGGGGTTTCGGTTTCCTTCTGTTGATGTCGGCCATGGAAGATTGCTGCGATTTCCAGTTGCGCTTAGACGAAATCTCTTCCACGTTCAATCTAGAGAAGGCGGTGTGCAACCGAGGATTCTTCATGATGGCTCTGAACCGCTGGATAAGCTATCATTTTGAATCTCCACGCCCTTATCATTACCACCTCGCAGAACACTCCAACTTCAGTCACGGTTTCACTTCCCTCTCCGTCGCATGTAACGCACCTGAGGCGGAAACTTCAAGGCGTCGCGTAGCGCTAGGGCTTCTGCGACTCCAGCCGAAGCGTCTCTTGTCTTCTTCGCAAACACAGCCAGCATCACACCTCGGGCGTCTGGGCGGATACCTGCGGTCGAAGCTTCCGAGGAGCTGTCGACCCACGAACCGTCCACAATCCGCTTCCACTCTTCCGGTAAGAAAAAGAATCACCTCTCTTCACTGAGTTCATAGATGCTTAGGAGCAAATCGCTAAGTTCCTGTACGTTACTGGGGCCTCATCTGCAATGGATTGCGGATTAGTCTTGCATGCTTGAAATACAAAGAGATTGCGCGCTTTCCATACCAACCAGAGTATAGCCATCATCAATTCACCCAAACGTGCGTTGATCCTTCAGTCACTGCTTCTAGAAATCATTTCTCTACTTTGGTTCTGACCTAATATCCGCATTTCTTTACTTATATCCAGTACGTTCAAGAAAAGGAAACATACTCAGACCTCGGAGCAAAACCCTCTCGCATGTCCCCAAAGCGTAAAGTTCTTGTCGAGGAGCAGCTGCCGGCGGCTAAATCCGACAATCAAGAAAAGAAGAATGAGAAAAATCCCTCGTAGCCCAAGCCTGCCCATCCTCCACCGCGAAAATCTCAGCAAGGATCTTCGTCGGCACGATTTGGGTACGAATATGAGGAGGCGGCCCCGTCTTTGAAGAAGTCTAAAGCAGTGCCATCCACTTCCTTGGAGCAAGTCGAAGTGGACGAGCTCAGACATACCGGGGAGGAGTCAAAGAAGCTGCCATTCCAGAAGATATGGGGCGACGAAGACGAGATAACCCTTTTGCAAGGTATAATTGATTACTGTGAGAATGACATGGACCCTTCATAGATACTAGTGCATTTTATCATCATATTAAGGGATTACTTAGGCAGGATTTCACGGATGGCCAATTGATCAACAAGGTCTGGTTTTTCAAGAAGAAGTATAGGAATAATAAGGGGACTATAAGTAATGATAAAATGCACTAATATCTGTGAAGGGGTCCATGCCATTCTATTGAGAACCGGGTGCTTTTGTATATTCTCACAAGGGGAAAATTTTTGAGTTGTCGAAGAAGATTTGGGGTGCTGAGAAGAGATGTGATGCTGCTGGCGGCAGAGAAGAAATTGGTGTGACTATTGAGAATAAGAAGACTTGTGGTGCTAGCAAGTTTGTTGCTTCCCTCCAGTCAAAGTCGGAGGCATCGGAGTCAAATGATGCACAGGAGTGTATTGATGATATATTGCGGATGTCTACGATCAACTTGGACAAGGAATTTTTGAAGGAAGGGTTGGAGTTGTTGGAGCCCTCAGAGAGGGCGGAGTCGAAAAGAAGATGGATTAAACTGTGCTTCGCTGAGATGCAGGTAGGGGCGGAGAGACGCACTTTGATTAAAGATCAGATCATTGTGATTTTGGAGGCCTATTCTCATTCTACTGAGAAGTAGGTTGTGGGCTTCAGGTTTTTTGATGGTTAGTGTAGCATTCTAACAATGCTGTTTTGTGCACCTTGGTCCTGATGACTATTTTCGATCATTTTGTATATCTTTTCTGGGCTCCAAGTTTTTTGATGGGTGGTAGGATGTGTATTTCGATCATTTTGTATATCATTTTCTGGAGCCCTGATCTCCCAAGGTATGATGTTAAGTTGTTTTAGACGAATTAGAATGATGCTATTGGAATATGATGTAAAAGTACTGTTATCCTTGTTCCCTCCAACTTCTGTGATTTGCTGATTTTGGTTACTCACTATTTGCCGTATCGATTGAGCTAACCTCTTTTAGGTGCTTATTAGATCCAAGAGTTACCGATTTACATTTATTTGCGCATCTTTTGAGATGCACGATGCTTAGCAAATTACTTATAGTCCAAGCCCGGCTCCGTCCTGGTGAGTCGCCTGCTATTCACTGTTGATGTTTTGTCCCTGCTAAATGCTGGTGAGGATTCTAGTCTCCGTGCTCCTCCGTGCTTATGTCACGTTGGAATATTGCATTTTGCCCCTCCTTTGGCATAGATGTGGATGTCAAAGAGTGCAGTGTTGCACTTTATAACTCATCTTGAAATTCCAAAAATAATCTTAACACTAATCTTAATTACAGATGGCTAAGCCTAAGCTCGAGAAGGTAACTTTTATTTTGATGAGGCGATATTCCAGCGTTCCGAATACAGGCGTCTGGTTGCAACGTGTTATACCTTCACAAAAATATGTGAAAGGTGGAATTATGGTCTGGGGTGCTTATCTCCATATGCTTGCTGCTTTTCATTTATTTCTAAAACACTCGTTTGCATCATTGCCAAAGCGAGGCTTTATTGTTGATGACTTCAAGTCTCCGGCAACAATCATACAGTGCAATTAGCCAGACTAGTCCTGTTTAGTAGAGACTAGACAAGGCATTGGAGAATATTTATTTATGATTTTTACAGGATGCGATGCTTTTCGCCCTTTATGAAGCAGCTGGTGACTCGGCGCGAATCTGTGATCTATGACTTTGTATATGACACACCTCCCTTCTGTTGCCTATCAATCTAGCTGAGCTAATATTTTTGATGCTAAAGAATCACTAGATGGCAAATTGCAAATCTGAAGAGTATCTCAGACATTTAGATGTATTAACTGAATATTGTTGTGCAAGGAATAAAATCACTATATATCGTGGCATTCAATACGTGAAAGCATAAAAACGAGTTACAATTTCACAGAAATTCAAAATATCATCAAAATAAAATGGAAATTAATCATACTCTCTGGTATAGCATGTTGACTAGATTTATTTCCTAAGCACACATGTAAAAACATTTACTTTTAATGAGATGAAATATAGTTATTTAGATGGCGTCTAAGGCATAGCCCACTTTATGAAGAATGTAGCAAAAAAAAAAAAAAAAAAAAATTGCAATATATGGAAGACATAGTGAATTATCTTGATTCTTATATCGTCAATTTCTGGGTAATTTTTAGATAAGAGTTCATAATGAAAATAATATGTATATTAATGTATATATCATCATAATTGCAATCCATCTCAAATTCCCCCTTGTACAGCACTACTATCAAAAACCACTCAAATCACCCGCATGCTTATAGCTTAAAACCCTGCGAAGGTAGTACCAAAGAGCAACAAATGCCTCTGGGTCCAAATATCACTAGCCAATTTCTACGAGCACAATAACAATTTGACAAAAAGTATCCAAATTTTTGCCATAATTAAATGTCAATGCGTAATCAAGATTTACCATTATTGTCGATGTCACTTTATTCTTTTCATTATCGCCTTCTAACTCACAAGAATCAAGTATCCTACATAGTATGAAGCTTGGACTTGACTAGATTAATAAACTCATTGTTCTCGAATAAGTATTAGACTTTCTATTTGAACTTGATTCTCGTTTATAACCATATTATAAAGAAACTTGAGCTTGAGCTCACTGAGCTTGAAATCTTCCCTTGCACACTCCTAAGAGCATGCTCTGCAGTTTTTGTATTTTTTACAATTTATAAAACTATAAAAGACTTAAAGAGCCGGGTTATCATTTTACCTGAAAGATAGAAATTGAACAGGAAAATAAAAGAAAAAAAACCTATTTTGGTATTTTGCTTTGCTGAAAATGAAAGCTTATGTTGATGGGCTTCTTCGGAAACAGGGCAATGTCCTGTCGGGCAGAGGTTTTCTACCCATCAGTGCCAGCTTTGCCATCTTATAGCCTCTCAATTAGGTAGAATACAGCTCAAGTGTAATCCATCTCCATTAATTTGCAAGATCTCTCCACGTTCTCTGCCCAAAATTTGGTTCAACTTTCACCGCTATAATATGATTTAATTGAACACCGCTGTTGATGAGGAATATAGTCCGTGCTCTTTTTTTGTCCACTAAGCCCCGAAAGATCTGATGACTTTTTTCTACTTAATTGACAGGCTACAATGATGATAATAAACAGTGATCGATATTGGGAAGAAGCCTCATGTCTCCAATTGAAGATCCCAAAACCATTGAAACTGGGATGTAGTCATAGTCAATTGATTGCACACTCCATTCATAAAATCGGTGTGCGAGAATAATCCATTTTTCATCGCTAAACTAATCTATAATTTGGAGTAGCATTAAAAATTGAAAAAGAAAAAATAAATTATAATTTTCTAATTAAAATAACAGCTCTTTGATTACACTAGACGAATGGATGTGATAGCTGGTTACTATTCATCTGCCATCCCTTTCCTTTCACCTCTTTGAGTCTTCTGCGGTAGGGCAGAATGGGCAAGGGGCAAATCCTCTAATAGATTTACGTTGAAGGGGAAGCCAATGGTGCCCTGGAAAAGCTAAGCAAAAGCAAAAGTAGAAAAAAATACAAAAAGAGGAACCCAATAAAGCTCATTTTTCTTCTTTAATTAGTGCAGCAGTTGTGACAAGTCACATTTCAGTATGAATTTTCCTCTTTCCTCATGGTGTGAGACCATTCAAACATCTCATTATGATTTTTTTTTTTAAATGACAATATGCGGTGGTTAGTCCGATCAATATATAATATTAGATGCCTGTCTAATTTCCATTTACCCAATCTTTTTATCTTTTCTGTTTTATATTTAAACGTGCACCTTCTCCTCCTCCTCCTTCTCATGGAGGTCACTTTAAAAGAATTTCAAATTTCACATTATTGCTGAATTTTCAAAATCAAGGTACTTATACTGTGATTTTCTATTTAACATAATAATTATAGTCCTTAAAATATAGTGAATTTTCAATTTCCGTTTAATTTGTTTAAGATAATGGACTCTTGAGCGAGAGGGATGACATCGTGCCTCTCCGGGCACGATCAACATTTCGCAAAAAGTAATGCTGGAGTTTGGATCAACCTTCACATGTCCGACTTTCATTGTAACAAATTTCAAATGCACAGCACGTAAAAAAATTTGGCTAAAGGATATAATTTAACGAGTACACCCCTAATCTAGTCTTGGGATCACCCCCCACACCGCAAAAGTGGAATTCTAGAAGTCAGTGCCATCAAAGGTGCTGTTTTCCGATTGTTTTCCTTTTATACGATCCTATGGCCACGATTTATATGATTGGAATAATCGAAATTGCCTAATTTAATTGATTTTTACATTGCAGTCCTTCCTAATTTACTAACTAGAACGTCCACGCAAATGGACATGCAAAATTATAGTAATAAGTAAAAAAGAAAATAGATAACATGCTCTTTTCTTCGATAAGCAATAATACAATTTCATCCATCTTATGGATTAATGGAATGAGGACTTGCTCAAACCGGTTTCAAAAATTATAAATTATATCTAACTATATAAAAGTAGTGTCTACATATTTCATTTAGCTATAATAACAAGTATTGGGGCTTTGGAAAGCAATGCTTTCGAAAAAATAAAGTCCCATAGCAATCAATATTAAGTTAAACATGTCATGAGCAAACATCGACGATGATGGATTTGTCACATTTGACAAACAAAGAACATTAGCGGGTGCGAGAAACCGTGACAATATATATAAAGAAAATTTATGTACGAAAAGGCATGTCAAAGCTAGGGTACACCAACCCAGAGGGATTTCTAGTAACGACGGTTCCATTTTCCCAAACTCGTACACACCAGAATCAATAAAGCACGATCTCTCTCTTTGCGCATAAAGCACCCGGATCCAACCTTTTATCATATCTAAACTTACGTCTATCAAGTAGCTTTAAAATCCGAGGAAAAAGCTAAATAAAGAGACCCCTTTTCCTTTCCCTCAAAAATTCGTTTAAACCCTCTTCTAATGGATGGTAAAGCCTATGGATAATGACTAAAATGGAGCCCTGATTGAGCATTGTATAAATGCTTAAGGCTCTTTCGGACCATGGCCACAACTGTTATGATTGGCATGGCGTAAGCAAATCAGTATACGCGAAAATCACCCTCTCTCTCTTTCTTACTCTCTTCGTAGAGCAGAGAGCCAATTCGTCGCTAAACTTGAACTGGAGTTGGACTGGAATCAACTCAGTGGAATTTCAATTTGCGCAGTTTTGGACTCTGTACCATCTGCCGCATCCACACTTAGCAGGTCATATCTTCCCTGATTAAACTCTAAATGTGAACCCTCGATTGTTGCAACAACAAAGTTACAATGTTTCATCGGGCATGTCTTAAATGTAGTGCACCATTTTGATTAGATATCCCAAAAAGAAGCATAAAAAGGCTTCTATTGCTCAGTCCAATTTCAAGAGAAACAAACAAAACAAAATCTAGAGGATTAAATGGGCCTATCACCCTCCAATTTTTGTTCGATTACATCTTTTTTCCCATGTTGGTTGGTCACACAGAGGTCTTTAACAATTTCAATAATTGTGAACGGAACTTCAGAGAATCATTTATCATCATTACACGCAGACTGCTAAGCCTATATAAAATTCTAAAACACGAAGCTCTAGAGTTGCCTCTTGACCTAAGCTTTGTTTTGCCGTCTTTTCATAGTACTTCTTTACTTGATCATCATTGAGCCATTGGCACAAACAAGATTCACCGTTTCTTTGGTCCATAAGGTTGTGTGTTAAAAGTTGGTTTGAGAGTGATGTGTTTGTGTGCAATGCGGTGGTGTCAACATATGGATGGTGCCATTGTGTGAGACGATGCGAAGAAGGTGTTTGATGATTGTCCGAAAAAGTGATTTGTAATGTTGCCTCGCTGAATTCGATTAGGCTGAGGCAGGGACCATATGATTGGGTTAATTGCTTGCTATTACACTCAGGCGATAAATGATAGTAAAAGTCAAATCATTGTGGACTTTGCAAATTGCATGTGTTGCATGTCATCGTTTTCCATGCCTTCATGACCATGAAAACACCCCACCACTATTTCCCAAAAACTTGGCCTCAGGAATGCTCGGCGGAAGGAGAAAATGAGAAAGATAGGAAGGGAGGGAGAAAAAGGGAAAAAAACAAAAGAATTTTTTTGGGGCCCGGGGGGTATGTGATTTGACTGGAATGCCCTTTGCTCTGGCCGAAGCAAGCCCCGGAGCCAGCCGACTACATCAGCTATTATCTAGTTTATAGGATTTCATCCCCAGCAAAATAAGCTAAGTCAAGCATCTATCTGTTCGCCTGCTTGTTGTTACACTTTCACAACTCATTTTTCGTGTATTTTGGTCTCTATCCATATTTTCTTTTTAATGTTTCTCGTCATGATTAAGTTTGTCTCCGATCTTTGCAATCGCTAGGCTGAAAACTTGCAGTTGTGTTGGGTGATGGTCTGTGCCGTATCTTCAGGTACAACTTTTCTCAAGTTCTAAAGTCAGATCTAAGCGTTAGGGTCATGTTAAACCCAAAGAAATATGTGTGGGTGATTATTCTTTGAGGTGCTGGAATTTTGACAGTAAAGAGAAGAATAAGAAACTTTAGATGAGAAATTGATATAGACTCACTGATCTTAAGTTCTGAGCTAATTTAATGCCTTCTTGGTTCTAGTTGATACGTTCATTGATATCTTCCTCATAGTTCTCGATCAAATTCATGCTTTATTTGCAGGCTATGAGCAATAGTGAAATTGTGGACATATTAAAGAACTATCTAGCAATTAATGCGATTGCACCACAAAATCCGTTCACTATTCTCCCTAAAGAGAATTTAATTAATAAGTTTTCCTTCAAGTTGGAGTTGTGACACTAATGGAAATTCTAGTAAATTTCAACGTTTGATGCACACTATTAAAGATAGCAATATAAGTTAATAAGCTAAACTTAAATCACTTGAAAATGTCAAAGAGGAGAGACAATGACATCTAGCAATATAAACTTTTATCAAGCACGACAAAAACAAATAGAATAAATTTAATCCTAAACAAGATGAATTAAATTCATGGGCTTTGCTAGATTTTCCATGAATTTTTCGAAGGTCAGGTTTTCATGCCAATATCTCTAAATTATTAAAGAAAAAAAAGTTGCTTCACTCACCAAAATTGAAAAGTTATCAGAAAAAAGAAGTACTCACTAGAAAATGTTATCTCCACTGGTTAAAATGGATAAATCGTCATGGCTTACAAAGATATGCAATAGACAATCCATATTTTCTGATTGTCCAAAGTAGATAAAAACACGATTTATTACATCATCCTATGTAAACAATTTTCTTTATAAATCGGGGTACTACATGAAATTTTGAGTTGTTAGGCAACCTTTAGTATGGGACACAATGGAAAACCAATTGAAGACGGGATCAAACCTTAGCCTTGAATTCATTCCCACTTCTAGCATAGCTAGGCTTTGTCACTATTGTTGTGCAGTAAGGGCAACTCTTTGCCATGCTTTGTCACCATCCTTCAAATGAAACATTCCATTACTTCATCTAGTAATGTAGGGATGTCAACGATTCAGTTTGATTTGGTTCAGATTTTCAAGAAATCTGAACTAAAATGAACCGATAGGATGCAATTTTGACTTGAATCACATACGAACCTAATTGAAAACCTATTTTGGTTAGGTTTGATTTTTCAATTTTCCTATTTTTGCCTTATTTATTGAAACCAAACTAGATAAGGGTTGAAAAAGAAGAGAGATTTTAAGCCGAGTGTTCAATTTTTGTTGAGAATTTCGATTTGGCTCAATTAATCAAACTAAACCAGAAAAAATAACAGTTATTATTCAATTATTCGAATCAAATCGAATATACACAAAATCTCGATTCGGTTCGGACACCCCAACTGAGGAGAGTTGTCCTTGTTAGCTTTCCTGAATCATCGGACGATGCAGGCGTTTTACCCCTTTGCGAAATCAAATAAGTTTTCTTTTTCATTTTTGCACTGCATTTTTGGGGAATAAAACGAGCACACTGAGTTTAGGGATATCCCCATTGAGCGCCATCCCCAAGGGATAACATGGACGTCCATGTTTCCACACCCTGACAAAACGAAACGACCGAACGAACAATGACGTGGACATTGCCGTTTTTTGACTAACGGTACTGTCCTTTTCCCCGCAGGTCATCCGCTAGAGTTAACGGCGTCAGCTCGGCTGGCCTTTTTACTCCTTGACTTGCGAGGGCGACCGGCCGTTAGGATTCGGGACGTGGCATGCAGCGCGGCCGCCACGTCATCGAAGATGCTGATCCTCGTGGGGCCCGGATTAGAAGGTTTGCTGGACGGTGGTGATTCGATCGCTGCGAGGGTTCATAGGGTTTTGATGATACTCGACGGACTGGATGATTTCTCTCTCCGAGCTCCTCCTTTATTTTCCTTTTTCGCTTGCCGGTGCTGGTCCAAATAGACATTTCTGTTATTACTCAGAATTTACGAAAATTGTGAAAATCATGGAATATTGTGAAAACCTTCTAATCGATCTCATTAGTTCAAATATAGATATTGATTGTGGAAAATTCTAATTCCTCTGAAAAATTCAGTGCAATTATTGAAGAAAAAGAGGCTGCACAAGTGACATTGGAAGGATATAATTTTTTTGGTTTTCTGAAAAATAAAATAAACTAATTTCCGCAAAGTATGATTATTTCAGATGATTGAAAGAGTCAAATCTTTGTTGGGTCATGGGTATCGGGTCAGGGCCATGGGCTTGAAAACGAGTCTTGGAGGGCATTTATGTAATTTTGGTCTAAACGGGCTTTTTAGCCCAAGTGCATTCTCAACCATTACTTAGGGACGGAGGAAATCTGAAATTGAGTGGTGTGGCTTGAATTAGTGAATTATCGAGGTATGTAATTTTCACCACTTCCATAATTTGAAAAAGTGCATGACATGATTTGCTAAGAAAAAGCTATATTGTGATATAGTCTGTCTTTTAGAAGTATATAAGTAAATATTGTTATATGACATCCTCTTTTAGAAAACTCAATCAAGCATTGTATACTTTTGAATCACTCTTGTTCCAAAAAATTTTAAATTGAAATGAGATATTGTGTGTGGGTGGGCACAACAAATATTTTTTTGGGACTTCATCATGGTGAACTTGATTTACAGGGTCCAATTGTAACTTATGTGACTTTTGGGGCTTAGCCATAGCTAATGAAATTTTTGGGCCTCATCAGAAGCGAAGTGTGACCGTAGGGTCTCTTGACATTGAGTTTGATATATGCTGGTTACATTATGTGGGTTATAGTATAGTGGATAATTTTTTATTAATTGGAGTAAGCATTCCGCTTGTTATATGGGAAAATGCAATGAATGTGATCATCTTGATACATTGATGCAAACTTGTTTCTAGCGGCACATTATTCTTTTTTTGATCCCATAGAAGTGTTTTGGTTTTTTGCTCACCCATTTTTGCTACCAATTCAAGTTTCGAGCACAACATATTTTGATCGAATGCACATGAATTGTGATTCAGAAGTAGCATCGGATGTAGACTATCTGAATAAAGTCTATCAAATTGGGTTTATGAATTTCTAATAATTCTTTAATTTGAGTTGCAAACTTGTGACAAGTATGCTATCCCACACACGGCCCTCTTGGCCTTTAATAGGGACTGCCTGTTAGTCACCAAGTTACTTCTCAAACAATGAACTTAGATACCAATAGACTCCCAGGAATATCGGAGATTCGATGCACGGGATCCCCTAAGGGCAAGTGCGAGCATACTCCGGATTTTTCTCAATCACAGTGTTTGTTCAGAACCATCGTTCTGGACTAGAAGAGGATGAGAGTGTTTAGAAGATCATGTTGGATAGAGTACACAACACACTTCTTATTTCACTCGATGGATCTTACAATGGGGACTCCTTGCTCTTATATAGGCAAAGGAGGATACAAACGACAAGAGCAGGCGGACTGGCCATGCTAGGACATAATTGAGTAAACTTAGCCACTTAAGGGCTACACACGTAGGGAGTCCTAAAGAAATCCCGTGACAGGCTATGAACAGTAGTTTTTCGCCTGTTGCTACAGTAAAAACAGACTGAATGAACAGTGACAATAGACTGGGTGAATAGTGAACAGTATGCTACAGTATCGGTGTACAGTGTTTTTCAGGACGGGTTTTATTTGTCTCTTCCGTCTCTAGCATTATAGTCATAGTCCGAATCATCAGAGCTATGATGAGCTATCTGTTCCTTGAAGAGAGCTTCTTCGTCGATATCTGATGGACTGGAGCTTCCGTCTTTTTCTCTTTTGAAAGCACGGATAGGATTCTCAATTTCCTCTACCGACATGTCTGGTGGACGGGAGGAGCTAGCACCGAAAGTATTAGAGAAAGAGCCGGGAAAAGGGGCGTAATTTGGGGTGTCTCCCCAAGGGTCCTGTGAGAGTGGCCCTCCCCATGGATCATAGGGGGTGGAGGAGTTTGGATTGTTCTGCCGGAAGATTTGAAGAGCCTCTTGGATCTGGTTTCTGGTGGAATCCCAAGCTTCAAGGTGGTCCCAAGAAACAGGAACTTGTGCAGATGGCCATGCTTCTGGTGGGATGGTACGATTCTCTTGGCATAGG
Organism: Corymbia maculata; assembly: GCA_014182735.1. NCBI lineage: Eukaryota > Viridiplantae > Streptophyta > Magnoliopsida > Myrtales > Myrtaceae > Corymbia > Corymbia maculata. Next base: position 11,515,959 of record CM024683.1, on the reverse strand, counting down.
ATTCTTTGGAGTTCACGAGATACTGGTTGGCTTGTCGTGACTGAGTATGGAAGTGTCTAGTGAATTCGAGCAAATTCTTGAAAAACTTGAGGCCTGTAGCTTGACATTCCTGCAACAGAAGGTTTGTCAGAAATCCATCTGCATGGATGGGAAAATGTCCATGGCCTGTGAAATAAGACAACAGTGTGTCTTTCTGGTTCAGGCCTTCCTTGGCGATTTTGGACTTTGAATAGTTCTCTCCAATATTGGAGTGGTTTATACCACGCAAAAATCTCCAAGAGGTGTTTCTGATTATGAGGTTGAGCGTGGCCATCCTTGTGAATAACCTGCAAAATTTTATCAGTGGGAAATTCAATGGCTATGGTGTACAGGTTGAACATGTACCATAATAACCATTTCAGGTCTTCTGGAAATTCATCATCAAGAGACCATTTGAGAGGGTGAATGAATGGATATTGCGGATGAAGTCCATCTGGTTTGAGCATCAAACCTCCATGTTCTTGGAAAATTCGGAGGTGATATTCCCACATTAGTTCTGGGAGTCTTTCTTTCAGAATGTTGTGGTGGATTGCCTCGGGAATATCGGGAGGGTATTTGAGGCTGGGCCAACCACTTGGAATTTTATCCGTCCGGTATATGTCATGGAAAGGTTCTTTCTTGACATACATGTTGATGGTTTGCATCGGTTCCTTTGGGCGGGACAGGAAATCAGCAAGGACATTCTTTTTCCCTGGAATGTGTTTGACTTCAAAGGAGTATTTAGAAAACCACTCAGCCCATCGCAATAGTTGTGGATGGGGAACCTGCTTTTGTTTGAACTTAAGCATCTGAGGAAAGGAGGACATATCCATTTCAACAAGAAAATGGTGTCCGATGAGATGGAATTCAAACTTCTTGATGCCATACTTTACTGCAAGTATCTCTTTAAAAGTGAAATGGTAATGGATTTTCGCCTGGGAAAATCGGTCACTTTTGTAGGCACAAATATGCCTAATTCCATCAATTTCTTCGAAAAGAATAGCTGCCCAATATTTGTCGCTGGCATCAGTCTGGAGAATTCTTTTGCCAGTGGATGGAATTTTTAAAGGAGGAAGGTTTTGCAAGAACTGTTTGAGTTGAGAAACAGCTTGAGTAATTTTTTATAGTTATCATTGAGTGAAAGGTTTTGCTTACTTAATAATTTGAAAAAAAATCAGGGCGTCGTCCTTCATTTTTTTTATTTTTTTAAAAGGATAGCCGTCAATCCCTAAGTTCTCGATATGGAAGTGGGTTACGGCGACTATAAGGAGAAATGAAAGTTGAAGCTCTTATCAATGATCGTCTTCTTCTTCTTCTTCTTCTTCTTCTATTGGAAGCCCTTCGATTCTCCTCAGAGATCAATCGAAACCAGCAGAGCGGAGATGGTGGGAGGTGTGCGAGGAACGAGCAAGAGGCGACCGGATGCTGTCCGGACGCAGGCAGCGATCTCGTGAGCTCTCGGTGAAAGGATGACGATGTCATCGCGCAAATGGAGAGAGAGAGCCGCTCGGCAGGAGGAAGGAGAACTGAGACGCGACCTCGAACGCGCGGGAATTGGAGCAGCAAAAGCCTGTCTCTCTCGATCCTCTACGCGTTCCAAGAACTTTCTCCGCCGCTGATCGGAGCCGGAATCAGCCGCTTACCTTGCCACATCCACGCTCTTCTAATCGCGATGTGCTCGCGCTTGAGCTTCGAATCTGGGCGCTCCCTCAATTGAACTCGAGGTTATTGAACCAAGGAGAATTCCTCCAACCTTCCACAAATTGGAGCTTCCAAGCTTTCAATTTTCATTGAGCGGGGAAGTTGAGAACATCATTCCATTTACGCGTGTAAATTAGAAACCCGAGAGCTTTGTTGTTGCTAGCAATGAAAAATTGTTCGCGTCCGAGATTACATTAATAACAACTGCGACTCAGTGTTGATGATCCCGTGCTGATTGGGCTGTGATTCTACCTATCTCGTTGCTGCATTGTGCCATTCCATCGAATGCACATCAACTGTTTGGTGAAATGCCTGAGCCGTATTAGTATTTATGCGACTCCGAACTGACTAACATCATCTTTATCTGCTTGAATAATTCGCAGTACCAGCTGTATAGGTTAAGTAAATCTATATCAATATTCACTTTTGAGTCCATTCCCAAAGGTCTTAGTCTCAATAGGCTTGGCGGATAAACTTGACTCTGTGAAATTAGCTGAAAATGTTGATGTGCTGAATTGTGAATACTCAGTTGATGGCTGCCAGTGCATTCATTGAAGCATGGATTAATCATGTAGACTAATACATTCGAATGCAGATGCCATTTGCTGTACATATCTTTTCTAATAGTGAATTCCTCTGGATCATGTCTTGTGAGTGAACGTTAATATCTGTTTAGTGGATGCGAATTGCAATGCAAATTTGTTTATATTCACTCGAAGGTTCGTCAAGGACCCGGTTTAATGGGTAAAAGCAATTAATGAGTAGGTCGATGATGTATTTCCGCTGAGGATGAATGAATTGGTTTGGTGTCTGAGGTAGGTTAAGTCTGGCCATGAGCAAGAAAAGGAAGATGAAATTTGATTCACCTAGACAACTACTAACTTGAATTTGTGTTTGGGCGTGAGAGAAAGATAAAGAAAAGGTTCAAAAAAGAAAGAAAATAAAAATTGAACTTCGTGTGTTCTTGGGATGGTGGTCTGAGAAAAGAAATAATTAAATAAATATAAATATAAAAGGTTAAATAAAAAATCAATAAACAATGGAATATTATTAGGAAATTAGGTAGTGATTAGGTTGTTAGATCTTAATATGAGGCTTAATTCGTTTTGCGGAAAATATCATGTTTTTAGAAAATGTTTTCCAAAAAGTCATTTTTCAAAAAAATAATAATATTTTTCATTGTTCAGTTGAAATCTGAAAATGAAGCGGAAAAATATTTTTAACTATTTGGTATTAGATATGATTTATGTGGAAAATATTAACAAAAAAATTGAATTTTAAATGTTTTAATTCGACCAACAAATACGATTAGTCTCATTGGAAAAATTTTGTTTAGTTTAAGGGGCCACCACAAGAATAAGTGTCTTTAGGAAGCGGACTTGATTACTAAAGAATGTGTTGATCTATGCTAGTGTAATTTCTGCCCCCCAAAGACCAAGTGTCTTTGAGAAGCTGACCTGATATTAAAGAATCTCTCTCTCTCTCTCTCTCTCTCTCTCTCTCTCTCTCTCTCTCTCTCTCTCTCTCTCTCTCTCTCTCTGTGTAATGTAACATTGGCAAATGAAATGGGAAACATGGGCGCTCTTAATTTTAGTGCAAAAGTTAGGCAAGACAGCTGCTGGTCTGGCTTTTCAATGAGCTAGCCATAGTGAAGTTAATGATGTACATGAGCTGTGGTGATTTGCATTTCAATTTTTTGCTCACCCTGGATAATCTGACATGAACATAAATGAAGAAGTGAAGTTCATCTAATAGAAACGTCCGATTCAACAATCACTCACACTCTAGCACCTCAGCTGCGGTTGTAGAAGGTTACCAAGTGGATGTGACTCTATTTGGTAATGATTTTTCCAGCAATATTTGGAAATGCCATATGACATTCCATGATGTGACTGATCTCTTGCATCATTTTTTTGTATTTCATCTTATTTCCATTTGCTTTCCCTATGTGGCTTTAATAGGACATATAGCCTATAAACTTCCGTTATTCAAAGATGTTGAAATGTTCCACTATATTGGAGTGTGCTAAATAACTCTTGTAGTACTGAGTACGAAAAAGCATTCCCGATGCAGACAATGAAATATCTCATAGAAGTATAGTAGAATCTCTCAGTCATTTGTGTGATACTGGCTCTTGAATTGATCCTTAAGATGCATGGATAGTTCATAAATGGATAATCTGTCCATTAGCACTTAAATATATGGGAAAACTTCGGCAATCACAACTGTGCTGGCATATATATTTGTCCTTATGGAAACAGAAACGAGCTTCTTCTTGTTGTAGCAAGTTTGATTACTCGCACCGAGAGAAACCGTAAGAGAATATTTGGCTGGAGGACCAAATGGCGTATATAGCTGGCTTAGAGTTGAACTTGCTTGTGGGCAGTTAAGTAGCTCAGGACTGCCGTTGATATGTAGCGTAGACTACTTAGGCTGAAGCTGATGTGCAACACCTCTAATAAGACAAGATTCAGAAATGTATGAATTGAGATTTGCCTGATCGTGTGCTTCAGGCAACACCATGTTCAAATAATATATGACAACTTGGAAAATTTTAGGAACACTTTGGTAATTTTAACATTGTCTCTTGATGCCTTGACTTGAAATTTTGAGCTTGAATATTATTTGAGATTTGTACATGCCTAGTGCTTTGTAAAAATCATAGATCAAGAATAATCATGATCTCCCCTAGTTATACTCAAGTTACATTTTCTTTTTTAAGTTTTATACTCTTAAGTAAGCTTGACAGACTTCAACTGAAACTTGCTGAAATTGTACAAACAGAACAGAATTCTCATTATTTTTGTGGATTTTTCATTCAAGCTAATGTTAGAGTCTATTTTGATAGTTGGGTCATTGTCCATTAGACCTTAAACGGGTGGGTTGGGTCGGGTTTGGATTGGGTCATAAATGGTCCGACCCAAATTGACCCATTGACCCATTAACCCATTTATGACCCATTTAAGCATAGTATAAAATTTTTGACCCATACCCAACCCAACCCAACCCAACCCATACCCGACCCGACCCATATTGTTAAAACATTTCTTTATCTAACTAAACTTAGGAAAACTTATTCTTATAATCTTTTTTAAAGATTTTAAACTTATTCAAATTCATCAACAACCCATGTATTTTAGTCTTTTTAATTTTTAAACCCATTATAGTCAAAATGGGTGCATAACCATTTATGACCCATTTAAATAGGTCAGGTTTTTTTTAAATGGGTCATAAATGGGTCATACTAAAAGAAAGTGTCATGCCCCGAATCCCGAGCACGCAACAACCCCTTCACTTTGGTTAAATGAATACGACTTCCTAGGACGCGTCGCTGACCATTCTTTTTATCTTGCGATTAAATGCATGCGGAAGCAATTCAACAACACCCAATCAATAAACAGCAGGGATAGCAGAAAGATCACAATCAGCAGCAACGTCGTTTTTATTCTTAAACTCATTAACCCTAAGAAGTTTATACATCTCAATCGGGCGACTTCCACTATAGCCATCAAAATACTAAACAGGGTTAATCTACTTCCTTCAACCAACGGCACACCAACCTGTTGCCCTCCACGACTTGCTCCAATACTTCCCAAACCATGGCAATATAGATGCCACAACTACGGACCTCAAAAATGGTTAACAACAACGAGTGAGATATTATCTCAGTGAGTTATCGCCCTAAGCCCCGGTTAGGACGCCAACTCGCCTCGGGGTTCCTAACAAGTACAATCCTCATCATTACGGCAGATCAATTACAAAGCGACCTCGCTTGCCTTAATTATAAATGTGATCTACCTAAGTAACCCCATAAGAAACAATCAGCAATCAATCGACTCGCAGGCATTCTTACCCAATCGTGCCATACCCTGCACGGTATAAATTCTCATGCGTGCCATAAACAATGCAACCAGCAACCAAGCAACAGACAGGGTTAACCAACAAACAAATAGTCGGTCCGCATGCAATCTTACCCGGTATGCCATACCCTGCACGTGAAATCTCAGCACAATACACACAATGCACATGGCCGTTAGATGATGCAGTTCATCAATCACATGCGAGTTGCGTCACAAGCGATCTCACCTAGCCATTGCCACACCCTGCACGACTGTTAACTCATGCGTGCGTACCATAATTAATGTGATCATCACGACATTAAGAGCATGTGAATAATCAGAGCATCTCACACAACTTTCTCATGTCTCACACTCACACATGCTCCGATTATTAACGCCCCCTCTTGGGCCAACGGCACAATGTTATGGTTGGCGGTTCCTGGCTAAACCAACTTCGTCCTCTTTACCTCGAGGCATGACGACGTCAGGGGTCATCCCTTCCCTCTGACGGCATTCCCGAAGGAGCACAGGACTCGCCCACTACCGCAGTCCCGCAACTGATAGGAACATAGGACCCGCCCACTACCGCAATCCCGTCACATGTCCCCCGTCAGGCATCCGATCGAAGTCAGGCGACTAAATGGCCACGACACAACCCCATAAGGATTGGCGGTCTTCCGGCAACGCCGGGGTTCCCTTTCTTAATGTGATCATGCAACACATCATCAAGCAATTCATTCTTGTCTTTGCTTTTGCTTGGTCGTGAATGCAACATTGCTCATGCGCTCATGCTCATGCGACATGCCATTTCAGATAACCCACGCAATATGTCATGCAATCTCACTCGATAATTTCTAATATCCAAATCCAACCAACACTCGATCACGCATTTCATCATCAATCACAAATATAATTAACAATCAACACTTCAATTAATCACAACAATCAAGAGCACATCAAATTGAGACAAAAATTTGCTTCTGCATGAATAGTAATCGTGAACAGTGATTATGAATAGTGATTTTTTCGAAATTCAATTAATTAAAACATTAAATCCAAAAATTAAATAAAATATTAATTAAAACAATTAATCATGAAATTAAGGTAAACATGCTTAATTAATCACAAAAATCACATAATCCACAATTAAGCGACATTTAAGCATAATAAGCAAAATTAACCTAAACTAATCTTAACCATCTAACTAACCACCTATCTTAGGGCTAATACTACTTAATTAAACCCCCTAAACTAGGATTAACCCTAATTAACTACCCTAAGCAAGTTTAACGGACTAATCGAAGGAATAGAACATAAACTCACCTGACGACGATTCCGACGACACCGGTACGACGGCGGCGGTGAGGGCTACGCACAGCCATGTCCAAAACTTCACGGAGGCACTTGGGAAAAATGGGTCTCGGCGGAGGCGGTTTTCGACGGAGGTGAGAACCGCGAGGGAGAGAGAGAGGTGCGGCTTGGGCGGCCCCGGACGGGCGGCACCACGGCAGCACAGCAGCTCCAAAACAGCAGCAAGATGGCCAAGATTGCAGGTGAGGGTGGTCCAGTTGGTCAAGGGGTCATCCAAGGGGAAGAACAATGGAGAAAACATGAGGAAAAGAGAGAAAATGAGGGAGAAAAAGTGAGGAAGAGGGGGAAAACGTGGGAGTGTGGGCTGCACAAAGGGGAGGAAGAGAAATGAGGAGAGAGAGAGGAAGAGAGAGAGAGAGAGAGGAAGAAGCCAAGTCCAACTTCTCTTCCATACCATCAATTCCCATCAATTTCCTTTACTTTCTTGGCCCTTTTGTCTCCAAAAATTAAATGCATCTTCTAGAAGGGGTAAGATAGTAATTTCTCAAAGTATAGTATACCGTACTATACACGTATACGGGCCAAGATTTTATACGGGCTTGAATAAAATTGGTTTGGGCTCAAATTGTGGAGAAATGGGTTAGAAAATGCAATTGGGCTCAAGGCTTGAAGTTGGGCCCACTTGGGCTTGGTGGGCTTGGCTTGGGGCCCACTTGGCCGAACCTTAATGGGTGCAAGGCCCATTGGGCCTTCGGTTGGTCCATCTCCTCTTGGTTCCAATTTTTCGGCCCGTTGAATCCTTTTCTGATAAATTTCAGGCTTACCGATAAATCCGAGAATTAATGGGGCAATGTCCAATATTTTAGTCTCGACATCCTTGAAACTTCGATACCCGAAACCGGATTGAAATTCATGGTTAAAATTGATCAATCGCGACTTTAGTACGACCTAACTATCGGGCGGCGTTTAGAGGCTCTCATGCGTTTGACCCGTGGTTAATAGCTTTTCAATCCATGATCGTGCCTATTCAAAACAAGGCGATTCTCGATTGTCATGTAATCATGGGAGGTTAATTGCTCACACTGAGTACGGAGCCAAAAGGAAATCGGTTTAACGTCGTTCGCAGTCAATATTGAAGTCGTGCGGAATCACCCGCAATCCGACCTCATTTTCTGCCGAATCGATTTATTTCCGTTCGCTAATTGCACTGTAACAACATGGTATCTTCCCCCTTTGATCCTTATGGTCGAGCGGCTTATCCTTGATTGAATTCATTGGTCGTACGCGTATCGATCCTTAATTGCCTTTCCGACTAGTCAGTTAACTCATGAGGGGCTAACTCAGAGTAAACGTAATTAACAGCGCATTGATAAAACAACCATTTCACATATCCCGGGAAGGGTCGAAATTCAGGATATCACAGAAAGCCTGACCCATTTATAACCCATTTAATATTTAAATGGGTCATAAATATTAAATAGGTCATAAATGGGTTATACACCCATTTTGACAGATGTATTGTCCATGCATGGGCATCCTAGTAAAGCAAGTGACCAATGCTACTCTAAGAAGAGAACTAAGTCCTTAAACCACCCTGCTCCTGATAGTGTATAGGTTGGTTAGCGGTCCAAAATCCTGAGTGACGATAGAAACACGAAAAATAGAACAGAACAATTACATCTAGGGTTTTATGGGGTTGAAAAGTAAAAAACTAAGAAAAAGTTTCAAGCTGAAAGAATAAGTACTCGAAAGGGCATGGAAGCATGTTTTAGTGAAGCTTTTTTGCTAGAGTTGGCTCTGCAGCTTGCATCAGCCGTTTCTGAGAAAGGTATTGCTTGCTTGTCCAAATTTATTCTGGGCTAGGATAGTTTAAGACCTCGGAGTGATCTGTCCATGCTTCAAAACGTGAGCAGCGACATAAATTGTTTCTAAGTTGTTCTAATTTTACTTTATACTTTTAAAGGAATTTGTAGGAGATAGCGGCTGTGGCCTTCTTAGAGTAATTGAACATGCAAGTCATGATCTTAGGGTTGTCAAGATGATTACGATAACTACTTTTCCCAAGGAAATGGCCCCAAGTCCGACTGAATGCCTCTCTTTGGAATCATCCCTAGTCACCTCTTACCATTAAAATTGTTTGGTTGTGCTTAGTGGGAAGACCATCATGAGCCTGTTGGATTAGTCGAGTGTATAGGATGCCTAACACCAAATCACAGAACAGTACAGAGAATCGGCAAGAAACATATGTCTCAATTTTTGTCATCTCTACACTCCTGTGAAGCATTTAATTCATCTCAAGCATCATTACTAATGTTGGCCAATGGCATTACTAGGTCATTGCAAATTGGCCACTGTAATCTTTGGTCGGGTCAAAGTTAAAATTCTTCTGCTTCATAATATTTGGCCTAAATTTCGATGATATAATGATGTTTGAGATGGTCGAGTTCAATCTTTACAGGCGCCCTTTCACCTGAGTGATTAAGTCACTAGGAAAACTCGGTGGATATTTAATGAACATGGTAAAGCATCGACACAATATAGAGTTAAAATTATTGTTGCTTTGGGGGGTTGGCGGTAAGGGCGACACCTGGTGTCAAACTCTGGGTGTAGCAAAAGAAAAAGGTGAAGTTTCTATTTGTACGTGACAGTATTGTAGGGTGAATGAACTCTTGAAAGAGTTGGTCATGCTTGTGGACAGAACTTTATAATGAAGTTTGCAGGTTTATTGATTTTAGTACCTGGAGGAGGAAATACACGCTCTCGTGCGTCAGGTACGATTATACAGTCCTTTCTGAATTCATGCTGTCATGCCAATCGACTACTGCATAATTTACATCTTCAAATTCTCCGATGACTTACTGCATTATTTTCATCTTCTGCTGCATAATTGATAATGTATCCAAAGAAAAACGTGTACTCACTCTGCGCAACTTTGCTGTTACTATGTGATATGTTGCTAAATTTTTGCGACCATCACAATAGTTTCTTTTTTCATGGGCCCATAACTTCGATACAAGGTATAATACCTACAAAAGTAAATAGACTTGCACAAGAAGGAATTTATTCCCCTGCTGCTAAAACTGTGACCTGAAAAATCATATCATCAATTCACCATTGCTCTAAGGCGGATTCTACTACACATGACCGATTCCGTTAAGTTGATGCCAGCATGATGATACAAAATGATCCAGATCAATAGGTGGGCTTGAGCAAATGCAGAAAATATGATATCTGCAGAAAAATTTTGGGTACTAGAAGACTAATCATGACCAGCAGTCTCACTTTTCGTGTTGGTCCTTCCACCTTATCGCATGGTGTAAGTCACGCTCTAATTTTTGCACAACAAAAGGGGAGTATGGCTGTCTTTCAAGAGGACAAAGCCAATCTCGCCAGAGACCAACACCACCAAAAACGTACATATCTTGGCCCAAAGCTAATACAGAAAGAACATAGCCCAATAATCCAAATGAACAAAGCTGCTACTCCTACACGTCACGAGGGTGGGACCTGAAAGGTTTAAGAAAAGAAGTGAGCGAACTTATCTATGGGATCAGGCACCAATTATGCACATTTTACGAGCATCACCTTTACTAAAAACATTTAACCAAACTTGTATGGCCAAAGCAACATAATTGTAGTTAGGAGTGTCAACGGGTCGGGTTTTGATGTTACCCGACCCGACCCGACCTAACCCGAAATGCATAAAACATCAAGCAAAAAAATGGGTCGGATCGGGTCGGGTCGGATTTCGGTTTTTTTATTAAAAATATTGTGCTTCTTTCCCGTCTTTACACTTACTTGAGTTTATCCTTGTATAGGGGCGATATCTACTATTCTAACGGAAAATTCTTAGATAAACCTGATGTATGTATGACCAGTTCAAAAGTTCTGTGGAATGAGGTGGGTCTCAATCTAATGGTGCATGTGAGTTGGGCTTTCATATACTAAATGCAGGCAATATCTGCTCCTTTCTGACACCGTTCTATCTCTATCAAAACTGGTTTGGTATGGTGGGCAATGGTGGTCACTGCTCTTTTACAAAAACTTATTCTTTGCCAACTTATGAAGGGGGCTGGTGATTCGTAGATAGTGGAAGTGTTGTCTGCTTCTTCCTTCTTAGGGTTATGATCATGGGGAACATCAAAAGCAAGCCAGGGTAGGTGGCGCAGGGGAGCAACCACGGAATTAGGACAAGAGCAAGTTCCAATCACAGACCCTCGATTCTGCTTCTGTCTTAGGTTCCTCTGTTTAAGCATTCGATTCCGACATCTCTTGTAGTTCCTTGATTCCCTAGAATTTTTCAGTGTTGGATTTTCGAACAAGGAAAAGAGTTGCTATTGTGTTGAAATGGAAGAGAGAAAGAAACAAGCCATGCATTGCTTAACCTAATTATAATCTGTGGATTTTACATAATCATATTCATTTGTTTACTTCCACAGCATCGCTTTGGCAATTTTTACAGGAAAGCCAGATGTCCTATCATGGCCCGTTAGAATGAAGATTGTGAATTATGAAGGCTCGTTATACTGGGGTTATGAAGACTAGTTATAAGCACTAGGTCGATGTAATCATCATGTTAGTGAGAAGATCTAACCATGTGAGCCTATCAGCCCGTATGACCATAATAAAAAGCCAATAATAATCTATCGTGGCTTCTTACGTGGAGAGAAGAGGCGGAGGAGAGAAGCGAGTGGCAATTGGGGAGGAACTACCAGCACAAGGGACAAGAAGAGACCAGGGAGATTCAATGAGGAGTTGTCAACGGCGCCAGAGTCAATGAGAGGAGAAGGCGGAGACGTCGCAGGCTCCGAAGTTCCAAACTGTTTCACAAGGTTTGGGTGGGTGTGTTTGGGTTGAAGCATTTAATGTGTTTGGGTGGAACAATGTTCTGACCCTTACTTGACCCAAAACATGTATTCCATTTGTGTTTATAATTGTTATCCGAACAATATTAAAACCTGAAACATGTATAATAATTATTTCGTGTTCGGGTTGTGTTCAGGTTATGTTTGGGTTGGATTGGATGGGTTTTTTGGACACCCCTAATTGTAGTAATAGACCAAGATATTTACTCACAACAAAGCAATTCAGCACAAAACAAAACTAGACAAGGTATCAATTGTCAATTGATCAATCTCTCGCCCATTGTCATACACTTGGCCATATCTATTCTCTTGGCCCACTACCAAGTTTCCCCCCGTCATAGGTCTCATTCTATTATTAACCAGTGGCTGAGTAGGATATACTGAAAAATAGTGAGTATACCCAATAATGGCTCGTCCCAACCAGGGGTCCGTGTAGTAACAAGGGCACAAAAATCCAACAATATCTCTTTCATTCAAATATAGAACAGTTCTACAGTTCACTTTGTTAGCAAATTCACCAACTCCACCATATGACACTTTCCCAAAACATCTCCCTGTTACAAACTATTTTGGAAATCATTTCTAACGAACTTTTTCTTAAAGGCAACCAAAACACAAGCAACTCCAAGTGATGAATAGGGTGTCAATGTCGATCGGGCTTTTATTAAGCGGGAGAATTGCCAAAAAAGTCCTAAACCTATTGGGGTTATGCCAATTCAGTCCTAAACTTTTTTTGACCAATTCAGTCCTAAACCTTTTGTGATTGTGCCAATTTAGTCCATTCGGCAAAATTTGGCCGGCCACAATATTTTAATATTATTTTTATTATTTTTCAAATTTTTTATTATTTTTCGAATTTTTTATTAGTTTTTTAATTTTTTTGTTTTTTTTCTCTTCCCCTCCCCCACCGGTGACAGGTGGCCGGCCGGCTGACGAGGCTGGCCGGTCACCTGCGTGAGGGCCGCGGCCCTTGCCGGCGACGAACAAGGGTTGCGACCCCGTCGAGACCCGACCACCCTCGCCGGCGGCCTCGCCCTGGTCTGTGCGAGGTCGCCGGCGAGGGTCGCGGCCCCCAGCGACCTAGCATTTCTAGCCCGTTTCTTAGACCCGCCTTTCATTTTCAGCCCAACGACAGATTGAGAAATGTGCAAGGTGGAAATGACCAAAATGCCCTTGGATATTTTGAAGAAAAGTCAAAAAGGAAGAGAGAAAAGATGATGTCATCTTTCTTGAGAATTGGGGAAGGCATTAAATGGCCTTAATGAGGCCTATCTCCAGCCCTCACTTCACTCTCTCTCTCCCTTTCATCTTCTCCAAAACCGCACCACTTCTCTCCCTAGTTTCCCTTCCTTCCTTCAGTTTTTCAGTCTGACCTTTCACCGAAAATCGAGTTGTTCATGGCCTTTCCATGTGAATCTCGGCCCGTGCCACCCACCATTGTGTTTAAAAGACAAAAATCGTTCAGATGGCGTCGGCCATTCGTCGAACGGAGCCGCTGGCCTATCCGTACGGCCGCCAAAAGTTGCTACTCGCCGAACCGCCACCGTTCCGCTTACAGCAACTTTGTTTTGCCTTTTCACTTGTTTTCCTTCCTTTCCAACCAAACCACCACCCATACCAGCCACCAGCAGTTTCCCCTCGACCCCCATGTGCCGCCAGTCGCTGGCCCACCGCTCGCTGGAGCTTCGGGTAGCCCGTTTTCCTCCGGTCAGTTTCTTCCTCCTCCAGCAAGCGGTTTTGAGTGTTGCAGTGGGAGGCGAGAGGCTGTTGGTGTTGTGTTGAGCTCGGGACCACCTTGGATTGCTGTGGTAGAAGTCCCCGGATGTCGGGTTCGTCACTGCCGCCTCGTTCGTGTCGCCGGCCCGTTTAATGGGTGAGCTTAGCCCTAAATCCCTATTTAGTACCTAAACTTGCTTAGGGTTGAGTTAGTTAGTATTAATGATGGTTTAGGAAGTTTAATTAAGTTGTATTAGCCCTAAGATATGTGATTAGATAGATGGTTAAGATTAGATTAGCTTAATTTTGCTAATTATGCTTAATTATTGCCTAAATTGTGTTTTATGTGATTAATTGTGTTTTATGGTTTAATTAAGCATGATTTGTTTAAATTTCTTGATTAATTATTTCAATTAATGTTTTTTTATTTTCTGGATTAAATGTTTTAATTAATTAAATTTAGGAAAAAAATTACTGTTCACAATTACTATTCATGAACACTGTTCACGATTACTATTCATGGCACTGTTAATGTGGAAACTAATTTTTGTCTTAATTTGATGTGCTCTTGATTTTTGTGATTAATTGAAGTGCCAATTGTTAATTATACTCGTGAAATGATGAATGCTTGATTGAATGCTGATTGAATTGAATTTTGGAATTGGCGAGTGATACCGCATAACATATTGCATGGGTTATTTGAAATGGCATGTCGCATGAGCATGAGCGCATGAGCAATGTTACATTCACAACCAAGCAAAAGCAAAGACAAGAATGAACTGTTTGCTGATATGTTGCACGGTCTGATTAAAGTTGATAGCCCGGTTGAGCCGGATGACCGCCAATCCCCATTGGGGTTGTGCCGTGACCATTGGGTCGCCTGACAGTGGTCAGATGTTGGGTTGCAGCAGTGAGCGAACCTCATGCTCCATAGGGAATGGCATTGATAGGACAGAGCCCGTGACGTCGTTATGCCTTATGGGGGAGGACGATGCCTAGTCTACGACTGGTTGACCGCAAACTATAACTTTGTGTCGTGGCCTTGATGGTCATAATAATCGAAGCATATGTGTGGATGTGAGGCATGAGAAAGTTGTGTGAGATGCTCGATTATTCACATGCTCTTAATGTCGTGATGATTTATGGTATGCATGCATGAGTTGACAGTCATGCAGGGTGGGGTAATGGCCAAGTAAGATCGCTTGTGACGAGATTCGCATGTGATTGATGAACTGTTTCATTTAACAGTCATGTACCTTGCTTGCATTGTATGAGATATAACGTGCAGGGTATGGCATACCGAATAAGGTTGCATGTGAACCGAATGTTGATTGTTGGTTTGCCTTGTCTATTGTTTGGTTTGCTGTTTGCTGGTTGTGGGTTATTGGGTTGAGTGAGGGGTGGTTCTGGAAAGATACACTGAGTTGAGTTGGCGTACTAACAGAGGTTTAGGGGGAGAACTTGTTGAGATTTTATCTTAACTCATCATGGTTAACTATTTTCAGGTCCTTAGAATGGTGCACCTGTAGTAGAGAATCCTACCCTCGCTTCTCCAGTGATTGACCCGGTGGAGCTTGAGTCCGATAGGTCCAAGTGATCGTGGTGTTGAACCCAAGGGTTCTTCTTGTATAGTTGGATCAGCCTAGCCTAGCCTAGTTCCTTTTTGGTTTTGCTTAGAGGATGGATCGGCCTCTTTTTGTCGGGCTTGTACATTGGAAAACGATCCTCCGTTGGTTAATCCAATGAAGATGTATAAATGGGTAGTTGTTGTTGTTCTTGTTGTTCTTCCCTCTATCCCTATTTGATTGTTTGTTTGTCTGGAGATAGTTCGTCTTCCGCTTGCGCATAACGAAAGATAAAATGAATGGTCATCGCGGGTCCTAGGATGTCGCTTTCAATTGACCATGGTAAGGGGTTGTCGCATGCTCGGGGTTCGAGGCTTGACATGGTGTGTGTTCATACCCCAAAGTTTTTTATATCCATAAATGGCGAACTTCATGGTTTCTTTGCTAGCGGACGTAGTATAAGGCAAGGTGACCCTATGTCTCCATACCTCTTCACCTTGGTTATGGAGGTTTTTACTGGGATCCTTGACTCTCATACTCAGCATCCAGATTTTCGGTACCACTAGCAGTGTAAGGCCACACGCCTATCTCATCTATTCTTTGCGGATGATGTATTTATCTCTAGGGAAGTGAGCCTCGCTTCTATTTCCTGCATCCAAGAAAGGCTCACCTTATTCTCTACTTGGAGTGGTTTGGTACCAAACACCAGTAAGAGTGAAATCTTTATTTCAAGTGGTTTCAAGATAATTAATGATCAGATTTTATAAGCTCTTGGTTTCAATCTCGGTTCCTTCCCAGTGCGCTACTTGGGTGTGCCCATCATTACATCTCAACTGAGAAAAGTGGACTGCAATGCTCTAGTATGCTGTCAAACTGCTAGAGTCCAATCTTGGACTCACCTTTTTCTTTCCTTTGCAAGCCGACTACAACTTATTAAGTCGGTGTTACATGCCATTTAATCTTATTGGGCCTCCATCTTTTGGCTCCCATCCTCGGTAGTGGATAAGATAGAGCAAATATGTAGACAATTCCTCTAGAAGGGCCCAACCATGGGTCCGGGAAGTGCAAAAGTGTCTTGGGTTGATGTTTGCCTCCCCACTCCGAAAGGAGGTCTTGGTTTAAGAAGAATTAGGGACATCAACAAAGCAGCCATAGCTAAACACATCTGTTGCTATTTACCAATAAAGAATCATTATGGTGTAAATGGATTGATGTTACGTATCTCAAAAGGAAGAATTTTTGGATTTCTTCGACTCCTACCCATTGTTCTTGGGCTTGGCGGAAGATCCTTGCTCTAAGGGATGAATTCCAACCCCACTTCAAGTGGAAGATAGGAGATGGTGAATCTACATCGCTTTGGTTTGATTCATGGCTTGATTTTGGTCCTCTTAACTCGGTATTCTCGGATAGTTACATCTACCAATCGGACATTCCTAGACAAGCGAAGGTGAATGACTTATACTCCCCATATGGGCTTTAGATATTCCAAGAGCTGGTATTGTGGCAAATACCGGTTCCCCATCTCTCGGTCGATCAAGACACCTTTACATGGGTGGAGGACTTCGCTGGAACATTCTCAATGGCTTCGGCTTAGGCTATAATTTGGCGCAAATCCAACTCGGTTCATTGGTCCTCTTTTGTTTGGGACAAGGCTTTAGCCCCTAAACATCAATTTCTTCTCTAGCTTATTACCAAGAATCGTCTCCCAACTCAGGTATACCTCATGTCCTTTGGCTGAATACCTAGTTCGGTCTGTGCCTTATGTAACTCTAGGCCTAATTCAGTAAACCACCTCTTTTTTGACTGTTGTGTCTCCAATTCTCTGGCTAACTTCTGGGCCACCAAGTGTAATCTTCCTTGGAGCAATTCTTCTTGGTTGGATAATCTTCTCTAGGCTATTAATTTTTTGTCTGGAAAGGGATTTTACTAGGAGATAGCTCGTTTCTCTTTTGGATCTCTTTGCTATGTCATTTGGAAGACCAGGAATGATATTCTCTTCCGTGGCCACAACCTTTTTGTCCCTTCCATGAAGCTTCACCTCTTTAAGGTGGTTAAGGATAAAGCCCTCGCCTTCAAAACAGTTGAAGATAACCTTAGGAACAGAAGGATGCAGCGTAGTTGGGAGATAGACCCTCATATTTTTTTATGTAGGGCCGCCCACGGCTTAGTATAGGATGATTTGGGTCCTCTTGGTTCCTTATTATTCCTAGCTTGCTTGTATATCTCAACTCGGTGATCGCGATACCCTTTTACTCCAATGACATTTTGTCCAATTGAGTGTTTGTTGGTACCGTGTTTTCCCCTCTGTTGTACAGTTCTTTGGTTGATTTTATTGTAATCTTACCTTACTAAAAAAAAAAAAACAGATCAAGACACAACGATGAAAAATAATAAGTCCAAACCGAATAATAAAGCCATGGCAATACGAATTAGGTTGATCATTTTTTACCGCCACGGAATCCGCATGGACCTCGCCACACTAGAAAAGCACATATCAATTTTCCCCCAGAACTTTGGCATAAAGATTTAAATTCAAAATTTTATCCTAAAATCCTTCTATATTTCCCAATTCATCATGAAAAGTTGCATTTTATCCTATTTTCCAACGGTTAAAATCACCCAACTTCATTTCTTTCACAAGAATGTTACGCCCTCATTTGCACGTCCTCTCGTACGCAAAGTGCAATGACACAAAATAAGAGCCAATCCCCTAAAATCTTACGGAACCTTCGTCAGGCCACCATAGATTCGCAATTGTACAGGCGTTTCGTTACATAAAAGTGGCCTAAAAAATTTCAGATAAAATCACGGTACTATAATTAAAAAAAATAAAATAGAAGCAATGCACAGGACAAGTACTGAAGTAACTCAATCATCAAATTAATCAGATTACCACGAATCCCATGATATGTTAATTTTCTTACAATCTATTTCCTCAAAGAAGACAACATAATTTTTCGTAAACAAAAATACTTCACAGCCGTAGAAAAAGGATTCATTTCAAGCTTGCCATGAGAAAGAGAAGGAGTGCCTAGCCGATTCTGGTCGATGACATTGACAAATTCAACGAGCTGTCTATCTCTACATTTCTATTGAAGGGCATTTTCTCCTGTGCTGAATGCCCAGTAATATCCCACAAGAACCGCCCACGAACATGCATAATCTCTTCTTCACCATCTCCAAGTCCTCGTTCAATTCCAACATCGGTAGTAGCAGTGACAATTCCAATTTGGGAATCGAAAAGGCAATTATTTTTAAGACTGTCGAAAAAATATTAGATAATATGAAAAATAACAATAATTGTTGAAAATATATTGAAAAAACATAAGAAAATAGAGTCAATCGTCTAATGCATGCAAGCATTGTCCCATATGTCAATAGTAATAACATATAAAGAAGAACAAGTAAAACAATATAAATAATAAAAATTTTAAAACATGTAACTTAAAAAGCTAGGGATCACAAGAAGCTCAAAGAGAGTACGGTACAACTTGGACTTGATGCCAGACACATCGCATTCGCACGTATTGGGGCTCAGGATGTATGGAACGAGGAGTCGTCATTGCAGCTAAGACTTACTCTAGTATATGCCAAGGATGCATGGAGGAAAAGTAAGAAACATCAATCAAACGGGGTTTTGGGAAAAGCTCGTGACCGCTTTCGATGCAAATACTTATATATATGGTCGAATAACTTCTGATATTAAATGCCTGGAAATGGCAAATGTGGCCGGAAAGACAGCAAAATGTTTTGATAGTTGTCGGAAGTGGCCTCTGTAAGCGGTTGTCGCTTGTATTTGTTGCATGGAGGGCTCCCACCGTCTTGTTGGACAAAGTATTGGAATGACCTTTGTCATGCTCGTTCAATTGGGATGAGGCATATTATGTACAGCAGTAGTTCATTTTAGACGTTGCTCTCATGAATATTGAATTGGAAGGGTGGTTGTCCTTGATCTTTTTACCGGGCAGTTGGCTTTTTCTTGATTTTTGACTTAAAACTTCTATTGCGAAGAAGCTGAAATCACTTAAAAATCCCGTATTCAAGCATTAAAGTCAGATAATTTGTCAATTCCCTCAATTTGGTTCCTAGTTCCTAAAAAATTGTAGTCAGGAATCAAACCGAGGAGCATTGGAACCTAAAATTGATTTGGTTTCTCGGTTCTATCCTAGAACTATGCTCGCCCCTAACCTTATTATTAAACCATGGGATTGCAACTTTCATGAGCTAAATTCAAATCAAATTCTATAGAGACTAATCTACCAAAAATTAAATTAGAGAAAATTATGAGTTTTCCTATCTAAATGAAACTAAACAAATTCTAATACTAATATCTAATCCAACCCACCTAATCAAAGGTCTATTTTTATAACGATTTTCCAATTTGTTACTTTTTTATATTCTGATAAGAAGGGACTCGGGCTAGGTCCTTGGGCCTGGGCCCAAATGTGTATCAAATTCACATCCTAAAGTTCCGGGTCACTGAAGTGCATGGGCTCATTTTCCATTTTAAACTTCTAAAGCGGACCTTCAGACACAGCCAAGCTAGACCCATTTTTTTATTGCGGCCATTTCACGTCCATTCACTTTCTGTTTATTTTCTTATTTTTCTCATTATCTCATTGTCTCTTATTTATTTTTTCTATTTATTTTCTTATTTATTCTCATACTGAGAATATTAGGGGTGCGTAACGGGAACCGCCCAACCCAAGAACCGTCCAATCTGGACCAGACCGATTCCCATTTTCGGAACCGGTGGTCGGTCGGTTCGGTTCCTGGTTCCAAGGTAGGAACTGGACCAAACCAGACCAATCAGACCGACCGGTAGTTTTTAAAAATATATATATTTTTTAAAATTCTTAAGAATTAAAAAATATTATTCTTTTCAATTTCAAATTCCAAATACACCCCTCTTTGCAATGCATGCCACCGTGGCTCATAACTCTATTTAGCTCACTGTTGCTTGTATATTGTTGTAGGAAATATGAAAAATGTCTTACCACTAGCCATCATGCGTCAATTACATTGAACATTACACAGTACAATTTGGAAATTAATGCCTCTTCTTGAATTGTGACTATGGTTGCTTGCAAAGTTACCGGTCCTACCGGACCGGACCGGACCGGTCGGTCGGTCCAGTTCTCAATTCTAGGATTGGTCGGTCCAGTTCTCGATTCTAGGATTGGTCGGTCCGGTCCACGGTCCCAAAATTTGGGAACTGGTCCTTCCAGTTCGGTTCCCGGTTCCACCTTGGAACCGGACCGGACTGGGAACCGATCACCCTAGAGAATATCATGATGCCATCCTTCATCCGCTTCCTAACTTCTATCCGTCAGCCACCTTATCAATCGCCATTCACTCAAAACTCACACGCACTTTGGCCACAACACAATCGAAGCAAACATATAGCAAAAGACGCGATGAACAAACCGGTGCGAACGAGCGTAGAGGTCAACACCTGTGAACGAGCGTAGAGGTCAACACCTAGATCATAGATCATAGCTCATGGTGATCTCCGACATTTTTCGCAGGCGATCACCATTGACAATCTTGGGAACACATCAAAACACAAGGTATAATAAGCAACAAAAAAGATGTGTTCAGATTCAATTTTGATAACAATGAAATGTAAATGGAATCAAAGCTTTGCGTTACCCAAATGATTAATCTGCACCAAAATCCCTCAGATTGTGCAAAAATATAAGCGTTTCGTAACAATGTCTAGGAGGTATTATAACAAACAGTTTGTGTGCATTGAGAACATTGAAACTGGTCACGAATTTCAAAGTAATTTTTCATCTGAAATTGACACTGGCACGATAATTTCGTCACATATCATGAAGAAACACTTCATATTTTCAGCAATTTATACATGGGTGATAATGAAGTTAACAGGTTCACAGGACGAGATAAAGCAGAAACCTGCAGATGGATTGACGACCGAAGCCTATATGATGTTGTCAATCGAAATCAAATCCAACAGAAGTAACTCTAGCGAAGTCCAAGCTCGGTAGATGGAACTCCTTTCCGATTTCTCTCACCAGTAGAGTGAGCTCTCTCTATTCCCATGGTGAATAGATCTAACCTCTGAACCCTAACCCTAAATTCCCCTTCTCAGTCTGTGCGATGAAGCCCATGATTGTATGCCATCTTCCTGCCATTCCCTTGGCCACCGCTTATCTCCCCCACTCCCAAAAACCCTCTCCCTTGTAATCCCACCCACAACCCAGTAGAGACCCATGACAGAAACCGATTTCCCCCACCCCGACCAACCCTCCACGCCCTATGCTTTTTCTCAATCCAAATCCCACCCCAGCACAAGCTCCCGACTACCACAGTTCACCAGCTAGAGCCCCCTTCATTCCACAAGTTCCGTGTCGCCTTCAGCCAGGAGAAGTTGTCAACAATGGATGAGGAGAAAGAAGATAATCTTCGCATGCTATCCCTGTGTAACAAAATGGGCGACATGTGGTCAAAAGCAGATCTTACTGACCTCAGTAATGCTATCCCAAAGCAGGACTTTCAGGTAAGTCAAGTAAAACTCTATGGCAAACTGTTTTCTAGACCAAATGTGAATTTTCAAGCATTTTGGAGCACTATGAAGAGAGTATGGAAGACAGAAACAACCCAATGTGAGATTATTGAACAAGGATTCTATTTATTCACCTTCCAATCAACAGAAGAAAAAAATCGTGTTCTAGAAACAGGCCCTTGGTCTTTTGCCAGCAACCTTCTTGTGCTCCAAGAGGGTAATCCAGCAATTCCAGAACACCGCTATGACTTCACTTAATATGCTTTATGGGTCCATCTTATAGGGATGCCTCGAGCTGCAATTTCAAATACCGCTATAAGACAAGTTGCTGGAAAGCTAGGGGTAGTTGAGGAAGTGAAAATGGAAGCAAGGAGCAATAGAATGTGCAAAGTCAGCAAGGCCAAAGTTAAACTGAACTTATTGCAACCCCTTAAAACAGGCACCATCATAGTTGTGGGCGAAAGGAAGTGGTGGATTGATTTCAAGTACGAACGCCTCCCACATTATTGTTATTCATGTGGTTGTATTGGCCATTATGCAAATGATTGCACACAATTCCCCTATGAAGAGTCAGGCTTACCAAAAGACCAACCTGGAAGATATGGATCGTAGCTTAAGGCTGAAGTCAAGGAGTTAAGCCCAGGTTGGAAAACCTTCCTCGGGGATATATGAATCAAATGGGCGGAGAAGAGGAAATGGTGGTTGAAACTCCTCCCTCTCCCATAGCTACAACCCTACAAACTAAAAACACCCAGCTGAACGAAAAGGCTCTGATTATCTACAACCCAGCAGAAACCCAACAACTTTGCAATACTGAAATGCCTAATTACAGCACCCCAAATATGAGCAAAAGAGGACAGCTGCTGAAGAATAATTCCTGGGTACCACTAGAGAAACAACAATATACAGAGTTATCAAAAAAAGGCAAAGCGGTCCTAAAAACCCCAGCCCCAAAAAAGCAGAAACGATTTGCCCCATATGGCATCAAAGGGAACATCGGACCCATCACTGAAGATCAGCTCCTGGACA
The DNA here is from genome assembly GCA_014182735.1 of Corymbia maculata. Lineage (NCBI taxonomy): Eukaryota > Viridiplantae > Streptophyta > Magnoliopsida > Myrtales > Myrtaceae > Corymbia > Corymbia maculata. The sequence goes on along the minus strand of CM024683.1, from coordinate 11,493,386 downwards.
CCCCTATCCAACTGTGGGAAGGCGGACACACACGGGCTTTGGTGGCTAGCCTAATAAGCCACCGTGGCAAATATGAAGATTATGAGCTGGAACTATCAAAGGCTGGGTAATCCCTTGACAGTCCAGCACCTGCGAGCCCTAGTGGCTCGCGAAAGGCCTAATTTGGTTTTCCTCATGGAAACCAAGAATAAAAGAGAGGTTGTACAAAGACTCCAGCAACGTCTAAAACTGAGTTTTTCAGAAGTAATTGAACCGGTAGGCATAGCAGGTGGATTGGCCCTAATGTGGGATGAAGAGGTGCAAGTAGAGGTTACGCTAAGTTCTGGTGTTTACATAGAAATACAGTGTCGGGAGCCTAGAATTAATACATTGATGAAAATCACCTTCCTCCACGCTCCCACAAACCTCCAGGATAAACTTAATCTATGGCGAAAGGTGCGAACTGGAAATCTCTCAAATGGTCTTCCATGGTTATGCCTTGGTGACTTTAATGATATACTATATCATTGGGAGAAAATTGGAGTTAGGGAGGCTGACTGAAACCGGATGGTTGCTTTTAGAGAGTTTGTTGACTCATGTGCCTTAATGGACATTGAGAGTAAAGGTTGTGCCTTCACGTGGTCGAACAAGAGAATGGGGGAGCAGCTTGTTAAAAAGCGACTAGATCGCGCTCTTTGTAACATTGAATGGAGGATCTCCTTCCCAGCAGCTGAGGCTTTTGTCCTCCCTGCCATTGGGTCGGACCACAGTCCGATCATCCTACAAATACTAGTAGATGGCAACAGGAAAAGGAAAAAAATGTTCAGATTCGAAGCATTCTAGTTGGATAATCCTCGCTGGCTAGAAGTGATGCAAAGGGCTTGGGAGGGCAACCCACAGCACCAAAAGGATATTATCAGCAAGACAAAGCGAGTGACTAGAGACCTAGGGGCATGGAGCAAAAAGACTTTTAAGAATGCTTCTCGGCAACTGGATCAACTCAATGCCAAACGAATCAAATCAGATGGTTCTATTTCTCAATCTTTCTGACTTGCTCCTACGGAACCAAGGTCGAAAAGATTGAAAAAAAAATCAGTCACTCACAACTCTAACAAATAGTGAGACATGGATATCGGTTGGGGAGGAGTACCAAAAAACTATTGATCAAATCGAAGAGCTATGGCGACAAGAAGAAATGTACTGACATATGCGGTCTAGAATCAACTGGATGAAATGGGGTGACAGGAACACAAAATATTTCCATGCAACTACTATTCAAAGAAGGCAGTGGAACAAGATTTCAATGTTGAAGATTATCGACTAGCACTGGTGCAGGGAACAAACTGAACTCAAACAACACATTACTGATTTCTATAGAGACTTATTCACTTCGGTAGGTCCTCAAAATTTTCAGCCAGTGCTAGAGTTATGTCCCTGGATCATAAAAAATGCAATGAATGATGACCTAGTACGACCAATAACAATGGAAGAAGTTCGGACAGCATTGTTCCAAATGGGTTCTACAAAGGCACTTGGGTCGGATGGGCTAAATGGTCTGTTCTACCAGCACAGTTGGCAGGTAATTTAGGAGGATATTTTCAATACTGTGGACACCTTCTTTAACCAAGGCACCTTCCCCCCTGATATGAACTTAACCCAAATTACCCTCATCCCCAAAGTTGCCAACCCAAAGAGCTTAACTCAGTATAGACCTATTAGCCTATGCAATTTCAACTACAAGATAATTGCTAAGGTGATGGCAAATAGATTGAAACCCTGGCTGTCTAGCATTATCATGCTGGAACAAAATGCTTTCGTGGAGGGGCGTCAAATCCAAGACAACATACTCATAGTCCAGGAGGTTTTGCACCAGCTCCAAATTAGAAAAAGGAAGAGGAAGTTTCAAGCAGTCTTAAAACTAGTTATGCAAAAGGCCCATGATAGGGTGGAATGGGATTTCTTATGCAATTATATGTTGAGAATGGGTTTCTGTGCTAAGTGGGTTTCTCTAGTCCATTTCTGCATTACTACAGCTTCCTTCACGATAAACGTGAATGGAGAATCCACCGAAGTAATCAAGCCAACTAGGGGTATAAGGCAGGAAGACCCTCTATTACCCTACCTCTTCATCATTTTGGCAAACGCTCTCTCAAACCTTATGACCAATGCGGTGCAGGTGGGTTTGATAAAAGGGATTACTCTAAATCCCCATTGCCCCACACTATGTCACTTTATGTTCGCGGATGATGCAATCTTTTTTCTAGAGGGTACCATAAGAGGCACAGAATTTGACTAATATTCTACACCAATATTGTTTTGCCTCAGGACAGGCCATCGACCTGAACAAGTCAGGAGTCTATTTTGGCAAAGGCTGCCCCCTTGGATTAAAGTCAAATATTGCAGCAAAACTTAGAGTCCCCATCATGGAAAAAACAGGGAAATATCTGGGGATACCGTCTGATTGGGATCAAACAAGGAAACAAATGTTCTCATGGGTACTTGCAAAAGTAGATAGAAAGTTCGAGGGATGGAAGGAACAACTCATTTCAAAGGCGGGGAAGGAAATCATACTCAAAACAGTCATCCAAGCACTCCCACAATATGCCATGTCTCTCTTTCGAATACCTATATCTATTTGCCGTGCAATAGAGAGGAGAATTGCAAACTTCTGGTGGAAACAAAATGTCTCCCGAAAAGGGGTACACTGGAAAAATTGAAACCTCCTGAAAGAGCGAAAAGATAAGGGGGGACTAGGCTTCAGAGACCTAGTGAACTTTAATAGAGCCTTACTTGGAAAGCAAGCATGGAGGCTTAGCCAAGCACCTAATGCACTATGAAGCAAGCTACTAAAGGGCCTTTATTTTCTTGGGAAGAGTCTATGGACAGCAAACAAAGGCCCTAGACCATCATGGGGTTGGCAAAGTATTCTCATGGGTCGAGACCTCATCGAACCAGAAGTTAAATGGGAAGTAGGCAATGGCAACAACAGTAAAATAAGGGAAGACAGATGGCTATTATCTGGGAAGATAGGAGGCCCAGCAAATCGAACTGAACCAACACTAGTATCAGAACTTATAAACAAAGAAACAGGGGAATGGGATTCCCAACTACTGGCTGATTTATTCTCTGACCATACGGTGAAAGAGATCCTCTCAGTACCCCTCAGCCTACAACCAAAGCCAGACAAACTACAATGAACAACCAACTCCTTAGGTACATATCAAGTAAAGAGCGATTATAACGCTCTTAGAGCACAAGCAGACACTCCAGCACAAACAGCATCAAGCTCCTACCAAACCCCCAAGCGACTATGGACCGAGATTTGGAAACTACAGGCCTTTCCTAAAGTCAAATTCTTCATGTGGGCACTCTGTAACAACGCCCTCCCGACCAAAGTAAATTTGCACCGACGAAAAATCTTACCTGATTTGTGCTGCCCTATGTGCGACGCCAAACCAGAAACAACCGAGCAACTCTTTCTTCTATGTGCGTGGATGAAAGCGATCTAGTCAGATCCCCGTTTACATGTAAATACCGACCCAACAATGATCTCGCGAATGGAAAAAACGGTAAGTGAGACCCTTACCTTTGAAGCACCCCCTCAATTGAAAACCCGGTTTGTCGGTACACTCTGGAGAATTTGGAAGTAGAGAAATGCCAGAATCTTCAAAAGGCATCCACCTAAACCTGTCGAAACCATCAATGAAGTAGATCAGGAATTTCAGAACTTCACCAAGTGGAACCCGACGAATAGCAGTACCATCGGACGAACAGACACACTACGGAGACCTGGCACCCTCCAAATCTAGGCACCCTTAAAATCAATCCGGACGTCGCCTGGAGCAGCTCGGACATGGAAGGATTAGCTACTGCGGTCTGCAGGGACGCCCACGGTTTGCTCACCGGCGGATTCGCAACAAAAATTCGAGCTTCATCAGCATCTTTAGCAGAAACCCTAACCATTAGAATGGCTCTCCGGTGGATACACGACAAAAGAAGGGAGTTCGCCTGCCCCAGATCTGAAACTGAAGTTCTGACTTCCAACTCAAAGCTACTCCTCGCTTCTAACTGCAAAGTTGCGGTAATGCACGTGCTAGGCTTTGCTGATGCACCATGGGCCAAACGATCTACTGTGGAGGATTGCCAGCATTTAATGGCCCAACTTAATAATGTCCAGCTATTATATGAGCCAAGAGAGACGAGTCGGGCCGCATATTGGGTAGCAAAGGCCCACCTTGCCAGTTCCCTCCCACCCAACTGGGTGACCCGTCCCCCACAACCTCTCATATCTATTTTATGCCATGAGTATTGAGACATATGTAATGAAACTTCCACTTAGCAATGAATGAAAATATTTCCCGATCAAAAAAAAGAGTCCGAGCTTGGTAGGGAAACAAAGCAAAAGAGAGAGGCCACAGCGTGGAGTTTAAGGCAGCGAACAGCGACGCCAGCAATGGCTGTTAGTCGCCTCAATTCGATGAATAAAGTCTGCAAAGTCAAATAAACCAGCGAGATCGTTTTCTCTATACTCCACGCAGCTTCAAAAAATAAAAAATCGATTCTCTGTTTTCCGATCCTTTATGACCGACCTCAAAGCAGTTGGAGGTGGAGCTGCGATGGTCAATGGCGACGATCGGCAGCTGCGAACAGCGTCCAGAGGGTGATGGTGAATGAAAATTGATGAAGGAGCCTTTGAAAATTCAGGAAGAGGACGAGAAACCAGTGTCACTGACGGTACTGAATTCGGGAACCAAAGGAAGGTAAGAGAGAACTTAGCTTTTGCGGCGATCCAACAACGAAGAACTGAGTTCCGATGGTCAGAGCAGAAGTGAGGATATCTCCGATTCAGCATTGGATATCGTCGCAGACTGGATCGACTCAAAATTGCCAGAATTCGCTTTTTTTTTTGGAGGAGCCATAGAGTTTTAGAGAGCTATCCGTGAACTCACAGATGAGTGAGTTGGCATTTTGTAATTGCGTGAGTTCTCACCACTTGATCCGATTAATTTTAGAGGGAGAACCGAGTGCATGAAGTCGGCATTTGGTAATCGGTCCAGGTTCCAAATTCCAAAAATTCACCGTGTTCCCACTCTTTTCTTCCGGTGACTCGTGCAGTCCATCTAGAAGTCAGACCACAACATCGATTTTTCTGTTAAACACAAAAAAAGAGAGTCCTTTGTTCTTGAAATTTTCTTGATTTTTGAAAATATTAGATTTTTCTGTTGTCTATCAGAAATTAGGGAAATTATGAAAATTATGAACGATGGTTTTCTCGGCATCCAAAAATTTCTAGTCGAATTGGTCTGTTTGGATATAAAGATTGGTCGTGAAAAATTCCAAGTCATAGCCTTTGAAAAATGCAATTATTGAAAGAACAAGTTAGCATGTGTCATAATTACCGATTTTCTTAAAAGTATATAAATTATATCGTGCAAAGAATGATTGCTTCGGATGATTCACAGAGTTACGTCATTTTTTGATCGTTGGGTGCATATCGAGGCTAAGGACATGGGATCGAGCTCCGGAGGGCATTCATGTAATTTCACTAATTTCTATTAACGGTATGGAATTATGTCTAGGGGCTGAAGAAATCTAAAATTGCCTGGTCTGGGTTACTAAATTGCGTGCTCTTATTTTCCAACTTTAACTTCTCAGGCCCACCTTCAAATAAAACAAGCTAGGCCCAGTTTTTATTGCGGCCATATCAGATTCATCCGCTTTCCATTTATTTTCTTATTTTTCTCATTATCTCTCATTTATTTTCTTGTTTTTTCTATTTATATTCTTATATATTTTCATACTGAGAATATCATTACGCATCCTTTATCCGCTTCCTAAGACTCACTCTTCTCAGCATCAATCCGCCCTTGATCTTGCAGAGATTCCGACTCCACGACTGCTGTCGATTCCCAACGACGAAGGTTCGTCCGTCGTTGGCGATTCTGTCGCTCCTGTGCCTTTCGGCCCTGGCAGCCAAGAGCATCAACCCTTAAAAGGTGAGATCCTTTTAGGTTGGTTCCGTGTGTAGCTGACGATTTCGCAGTTGATAGTCTCGAATTGTGGTAAGGATTTTCCGTGAGTCCTTATTTTGATTTTCTTATGGGAAGGGAAGGGAAGACGCGGTTCCTTGGGGCTCGGGGTGCGGCTAAACGGTTTGTTTTGGTTTGGTTTGGTTTTTCTGAAAAATCGAACCGAGCTAAATCGATAAGGTGTTATTATGAACCAAATCAAATTTGACCCAAACCAAATACCAGTTTGGTTCGATTTGGTTCGATTTTCTCAATTTTGCCTTGCTTATTGAAATCAAAGTAAGGAAGAGGTGAGAAAGAAGAGAGTGTTTAAGTTGATTATTCAATTTTTGTCGAGAATTTCGATTTGATCCGAAAAATAGAATCAAACTGAAAAAGCTAATAATTATTTTTCAGTTATTTAAATTGAAACTGAACTGAACCGAGAACACACGGAATTTCGATTCGATTCGGTTCTTACCACCCTAGGAACTGGGATAGTTTGAGGTTTGCCGATGATGTTTGTGTGTCGTTGGTCTAGCCGCCAAAGATGTGGCTTGATTTCGAGGGCGCTAGGAGATTGGAGGACAGCTTGAAGTGGCTGTGTCGGGAGGTTGATAGCATGGGACGCCGTCGGTTGTGTTCGGTTGCGCAATTAGGTGATTGATTATGGGCATGAAGTTGGCACCTGAAAACTTTTTTAGAAGATGTGGTATGTCCCGAATATTAATATTAGTTGTGTAAAATTCTAATTCATAGCCTTTGAAAAGTTCAGTGCAATTATTGAAGGAAGAAGCTGGCACATGCGATATTTGAAAAAAAATCTAGTTAGCGATTTTATGAAAAATATATAGATTATATTGTGCAAAAGAAAGATTTTTTCGGATGATCCACAGGGTTTAAGTAATTTGTGGGCCATTGGGGTGCGCATGTGGTCCCTGGACTCAAGGTCGAGCTTCAGAGGGCATTCTAGTAATTTTTCATCTGAACGGGGTTTTTGGCCCAAGTGCATTCAGCCATTGTTTACAATAACTGATTTCCATTAACATCAAGCCCTAAAAAAATATATAAACATGTGTCGTAGATAAGATGCTTGTTTATAAAAAAAATGGTTAAAACATGTCAAACAAAAAAAACAAAATGTCAAATACGACCTCTGGAACTTTTAAAATTCATCTTGAGACAGCGTCATACACAACTCATGAAGAATAAACTTCTAAGGGTACTCTACTTTGGGATGCCCATTGTCAAATCATGAGGCTTCCCAGCTATATGTTTGACATGAGGCTCAGGGATATATTGCTCACATTCAAAAGCTTTCATAAAATGTAAGTAGAATCACTCTTAGGGTTCAATAGATCAAATTCTTCGGTTCTTTTAACAGATAATTGAAGGAATTTTAAGGTATTTACTAGGCAATGCTCCTCTTAGAATGCCATTTATTCGTAGCAAATCATCACAATAAGCTTGTCGTATCTAAATAAAAACAATTCTATTCCTGAAGATTGACCTTCGACTTGGAAATTCGTTGAAATGTCAAAAAGAGATTTCCATTTGAAATATAATAAATCTTGTCACCTTTTGGAGAAAATTATAAGATCACAATAAATCTCCATGAAACTAACTTGATCAGGATAACTATTAGGCCCAATGTCCCCAATTTGTCAATTAATCACTTTTACTCTGTGGCTTACCCATAGCTATTGAAACTCCTTCGGCTCAACGTATGGAGCAACGACCATATCTAATTCGATGATATTAAGATATGATTTTGATATAACTTGGTCTCTTCGGTGATAAATTAAAAAAAGAAAAATAACTAGCGAAATAACCTATTTCGTGTATTTCAATATAGAAGAAGAGCCGAAGGACGATAAATAAATGAGCTGCCGCCGCTCTCGACCTTGCAGGTCAAAAGGCGGGAGACCGAGCTCGTTGTACGGAGCCTCTAGTAGGTACCCGAGCTCCGATTCTGAGTCGCCAGGCTCCGATGTGAGGTCGACTGCTGCCGCTGCCGCTGCAATCTCGTCCTGGAAGCTTCGCACGAGAGAGTCCAGATCCAGAGCCCCCAGCTTGGGATCGGAGAGGTCAAGGAAGGTCAGGAGATCGTCCCTGAGCCTCTTCACCTCGGCCGACTGGAACTCCAACTCGTCTGATCCACCGTCTTTGACTCGCTTCCATCGAATAATAACACGAACCGGTTTTGAGAGCGGGCTGATGGTGGGGTGCTGGGGCGCGGTACGTGAATGCTTAGGTCGTCACAGGACGTGTTGCTTTCTTCTGTCTCCTTCTCTTCCTTTTTTTTTTTTTTTTTCCTTTTAACTCCATATCATTTACAAAAAATAAATAAGTAAAAAATATTTTCCTAAAAATGATAATTTATATATCACTCGAAATAATTACTTAATAAATAATATTTTCATTATCGACAACAATACATTTCTAAATATCTTTGTGGGCGATGAAAATATTTTTTGTTTATACATTTTTGTAAGCGATAAAAGCAATCATTTTTAGAAAAATAATTTTTGGATCATGCACTTTCAATGAAACAAATTGAGTCTTAGCTTTGGATTTATTGCTCGGGGATTGATCTCACTAAAGCTTGCATGGAAAATAGAATCACATGCTACATACTGAGATCTTGCGGATGCTTTTATTTCTAGTAATGCTCTGCCTACGCTGAATAGTGATCTCGAGAACAATTGTTATGTTGTTGAAACTAGAAATGGAGAGCTTCGTAGAAATAAGAGAGAGAATTAAATCCACTAACCATAGTGATCTCTATGTTGAAATATAATAGTTGAGACAATGTTTCCGTTCAAATTGTGTCTCCGTTTGAGATTTTTGATTAACATTCTCATTATTCCTTCAACTAAACCTTAATAAGGTTAATGTGACGACTGCTGATATTTCTGATACTGCTTTCTGTTGGGCCTGGCGGTTGAACTAATTCAAGAGATGGTCAGTGATAGATTAGAATGTCTAAAATGAGTGTTTGGCTATATAGGAATAATGCTAGGAGTACGGATGCCGTTTACAAAAATTGGTATACATATGGACTCCTATTGAGTGTTGACCGTAATCCATCTATTTAAAGGACCACTTGCGATCAGCCCTATCACTTTGTATACAGTTTAAGTAAATCTATCCATGACTCCTTCTATAATAACAATGCAATTATATCTCGAATCCTTGATCCTTCTGATAATTAGCTGCTGTAGCTGGTTACAATGAGCTGATTTATTTAGTTTTATATGTAATCTTGCTTACTTTATCTGTTGGAGGTTATAGGTTTGAGAGAAAAGAAAGTGTTTTATGTTACTTGAAGTATTACACCAAGAGACGTCAAGTTTGGAACGCTCAACAGTGTTACCTCCAGCATAGGGAAACCCTAGAGTTTATATATATGCAAGTTATTGGGCTCCAGCCCATATGGGCCCAAATAACCATGCTTTTACCTATTGGCTTGTATGTGAACATATTATTTGGATTATATTAACAATATATCCAACAATCTCCTCCTATGTTCACCATACAGCACAATCCAATACGGTGGTCAGTGTAATGTTCAAACAAACAGGAATCATCCACATTCAATCCAAAATAATCAACTCGGATCAGCCAAAGAGTTTTTTTTTTTTCAGCAGTAAAGTTTTAAACTCAATCATTATTTGCAATCCACATAAGTGAATCATCATTATCATGAATTTGTTATGAGATCAACAAATCAAAATAAGTATTAGGAGTTTTAGATTCAGTCTAAACTCATCCAAATCCTAACTTCTAAAATAAATTTTAGACTCGGTTCACAACCAACATATGCATAATAGTCAAGTATAAGTAGACCGATCAAAATAGTCCAAGGTCTTACAAATATAAGAAATAATCATAATAATGTTCACAAAATAGATATAGCAAAATGCAAGTCTCAAATAAATGGACTCCATCAAAATAAGCAATAGCAGGTAAACAATCAAGTCTTCACATGCTCTAAATAACATATCTTCATTCATCAAGTAGATCATCCTGGTCAAAATTCCACTCATGAAGCTCTCCTCCATCTCTGCCATCCCCTGTAGAATGTCAAATATGAATTTCATATTATTATGAATTCAATCATTTGAATAAAAATTTAGCACCATTCTATCAGGCAAAAAAGAACACATATTGATGTCATAAAGCATCATAATATCATGTTCATAAGCATCAAGTCAGTTTCATAAATTATGAACAAGACTTAAACAATGTGATTTACAAAGAGCCATCAACTTAAGTTTATTTGTAGGAGAATAACTATTGTCTAGTTTCAAAAGAACAGGACCAATAGTCAAGTCACTTACAATAACTTAGTTGTGTAATATCAAGTTTCAATTAAAAACAAAATCAACATGCTTTTTATGTAAACAACTGTTTCTATGTTTCAATTTGGAATGTCATAGTTACTGATTCCTTAAAGTCAAATAATCTAGCATCAAATTTGGAATGAGATCATTTAACTAAAAGGATAGTCCAACTTAGTTGAATTGTATCATCAAGTTTGGAATGACACAATCTTCCTTAATAGAACTTTTGAATTAGGTTAAAGTCATCTTCATCAAGTTTGGAATGAGACAACTCACCCTTTTCAAATTAATCAGCAACTGTGAACATCGATGAAACATATAAACTGTGCTTATCATTGTGGCCAAAAAGGAAGATCCGATAATTCAAAACACACAATTAGAAGGTAAGTAAAATGTAAGTAAATGGTAATTAAGACTTGCCTATGTAGTCTTTAACCCCATTTCCCCCACTGTTTTGAATAATCGATCTTTAGGCATACCTTTAGTGAGAGTATCGGCTATGTTATTTTTCGATCTCACATCAATCAAGGTGATAACCCCTTGTTCTCTCAGATAATTCAACAATGCGTGTCTCAGTCTCACATGTCTTCGTTTTGAATTAAAGAGAGCATTATTGATGACTTGGACAGCTGCTTGATTATCACAGAATAGGCTCAAAGAATTAATCTTTAGCCGAGTCAAAGGAATATCCATAATCAGATTCTTTATCCACTCAGCCTCTTCGCCGGCTAAGGCTAATACAAAAATTTTTAATTCCATAGGCGACAATGCAATACAAGTCTGTCGTTTGGATTTCCAAGTAATAGCAGCTCCACCCAAAGTGAATATATATTCACTGGAGGACTTACTATTTCCAATATCTGAACACCATGAGGCATCAGAATATCCATCCACAGTTGGAGGATAACCAGAATAATAGAGAGCATAATCTTTAGTACCTTTAAGGTATCTCATTAGCCTATTGAGGGCATCCTAATGCTCTTTACTAGGATTACTAGTGAAACGACTCAGCATGCCAACTATAAATGCTATGTCGGGTCTACTGCAACTCATAGCATACATGAGACTACCAATTAGTTTCAAGTACTTTAATTGATCCACACTGGTTCCTTCATTAGGACTCAGTCTTTTATTATAATCATATGGTGTCTCACTCGGTTTACACTTATCGTATCCCCAAGTAGAAAGTAGCTGCTCAATATAATGAGTCTGGCTAAGGGAGATGACTTGCCGTTTAAAGCTTACTTTTATGCCAAGAATGGTATTAGCAATACCAAGATCTTTCATATCAAATTCTCTAACTAAAGTAGCTTTCACATCACTCACTATAGAATGATCAGAACCAATAATTAACATGTCATCAACATACAAGCAAATGATGACTATCTTATTTGACATAAAACGATGGTAAATACATTTATCTGAATAACTAGACTGAAAGCCATAACTCTTTACCACTTTGTCAAATTTAAGATGCCACATCTTAGGTGCTTGCTTAAGACCATACAATGATTTGTTTAATTTACAAACTTTGTCCTCAAGACCTTTCATAATATATCCTTCCGATTGTTCCATGTAAATTTCCTCATTTAACTCTTCATTTAAGAAAGCTGTTTTTACGTCCATTTGATGCACTACAAAGTGTTCAATAGTTGCCAAAGCAAGAAGAATTCTTATAGTTGATAGATGACACACAAGTGAATAGACATCAAAATAATCTATTCCACTCTGTTGTTTATAGCTTTTAGTTACTAAACGTGCTTTGTATCTGGCTATTGATCCATCACTATTCAGTTTCTTTTTCAATACCCATTTACAGCCTATAGTCTTAGCCCCTTTTGGCAAATTTACTAACTGCCAAGTGTGGTTTTGCAACAGAGAGCTCATTTCATCATCTATGGCTTCTGCCCACAATAAGGATTCCCTAGATCTCATTGCTTCCTGATAGGAGAATGGATCATCCTCAAGATGGTAAGTAACAAAGTCATCACCAAAACTTTTGGAAACTCTCTCTCTTGTAGATACTCTAATTGGAAATTGTTCAATAGCCAGCTGTGTGGAATTAGTGTCAGAAGGGCCTACTTCAGATTCTATAGGAGATTCCGAAATCATATCTGTAGATCCAGAAACATTCAAGCCTTGATCTCTGAGAAACTTGTTTTCGAAGAACACTGCATCTCTAGATTCTATCACTGTGTTAGTAGATAGATCTAAAAACCTATTTGCAGCATTATCTTCTGCACTACCTAGATATATACAAGTAATGGTTCTAGGTTCCACCTTAGGTCTTTTGGGATCTTGTATGCTTACATAAGCAATACAGCCCCAAGTCTTAAGAGTATCATATGTACAAGGGCGCTTATGCCATATCTCATAAGGTGTCATAGACAACTTAGAGTGCGGCAATCTGTTCAAGATATGATTAGCAGTTAGAATTGCTTCTCCCCAATAGGAGGAAGGCATGCTAGCTGTAAGTAACATAGAATTTAACATTTCAGTTAATGTTCTATTCTTACGCTCTGCAACACCATTTGATTGGGGTGAATAAGGAGCAGTGGTTTCAAGTATTATACCTTCTGAAGCACAAAATTCCTTGAACCTTGTCATTGTATATTCTCCTCCTCTATCACTCCTAAATCTCTTAATTTTTAAGTTGAGTTGATTTTCTGCTCTAGACTTGAAAATCTTAAATTTTCAAAAGCCTCATCTTTCGATTTCAACAAATAGACATGACAGTATCTAGAAAAATCGTCTATGAATGTTATTAGATACTTCCGACCACCTCTAGTAATGTAATTTCTAAAGTCACAAATGTCAGAATGTATTAGCTCGAGAAGTTGTGTACTTTTAGAAACCAATTTAAAGGGTTTTCTAGTGATCTTAGCTTGTGCACACACTTCACATTTGTCAAATCGAATAGAAGTGTCTAATGGAATGTTGTGAGTTCTAGCCGATGTTGCATTTTCCCGTAATTCACATGTCCAAGTCTATTGTGTAGCAACTTTGGATCAATCAAAGTAGAATTCACATGGTTCATGCTATCGGTATTTAAACTCAACCTATACATACCATCAACCATGAATGCACAACCGAAATAACATGAGTTAACGAGATAAAGTTACTCTACCATTCATAGTTGAAAAAGACATACTAGCTTTATCAAGTAAACTCATAGATATCAAATTCTTTTTAAGTAAAGGTACTACTCTAACATGTTTTAGGGTTAGTAATTTACCTGAAGAAAGCATCAAGTTTGCAGTTCCAACATGAGTCACATCTGCTTCACCACCATTGCAATTTTCCATAGTGTCTTTCACTTCTGTAACCTCAATGAGTAAGTTCTTGTCATTTGTAGCATGACAAGTAGCGCCACTGTCCAACCACCACTTAGAAGAGACACATGCCTTTCCATTCTTCATCATTCCAACGAAGGCCCAAGGCTCAGATTCATTAATTAGCATATTAGCCTTATTTTGTGGTGTGTCATCCTTTGGCTTCTTTGGTAACTTACACTCGCTACCCAAAGACCCCACTTTCCACGCTTATGGCACTTACCATTCTTCTTCTTTTTTGGAGATAGTCTTTTTAGCCTCTAACGTAAAGAGGATTCACCTTTTGGTGACTTGAAAGATTCACCTTTTGGTGACTTGAACCTTTTCTGAAGTTTATTGGAGTGTGAAACTAAGTTGGCAGCAGCTGACTGTTGTTGTCATACTTGTTCCAAACTCTTTCTAGTAATGTTTTGATCCTCAATGTGAATATACCTCTTTAATTCGTCCAGTCCCATCTGTACCTTCAGTCTGTGCATTTCAGTCTTGAAAGAACTCCATTCAATTGGTAGCTTGCTCAATACAATACCGACAAAGAGATTATCGGACATATCAGAGTTATCATCTTTCAGCTTGTTCCTCATGTTCTCAAATTCAACTAATTGAGAGGTAATGCTTGAATTCATAGTGAATTTAAAGTCAAAGAATTTCTCCGCTAATAGAGTTTTAGAGAGCCCCTCTTGTTTTTGGAACTGAGCATTCAAGTGATCCCATATCTCTTTCGCCGTCTTATATTCACTATAGGTCATAGCCAGATTAGGATTTAGAGAGTTCAGCAAGTAATTTCTACAAAAATCTTCATATTTGTTCCATTGATATTCATCCACATCTTCAATGGTAGATGCAAAGTCACTTAACACAGTATAGAATATCTCACGTTCTTTCATGCCAAATTGAACATGTAATTTCCATCCATGAAACTCAGTAACATCAAAAGATTGCAACTTTAGAATATCATAGGAACTACGCTTTGCCATTATAATCGAGCAAAGTGTTAAAAAGAATGCACCTTGAAGTCTTCGGAACCACAAAGTCGAATAACTCTCTTAACCTTGATCAAACCGCTTGCCAAAACAAACCCCAAAAAAACAGATCTGGAGCGCCCAAAAACCTTAAGATGGACTGCCTCTTTTGCCGAAATTCGCTGGATTTTCCAATGGAAACTTCCAGGTGCTGTAACTTCTCCGTCCGACCTCCAATCAACGCGAGTGACCACTCAAAATGTTCATATCAACGATTAGAACAAAGCCCAAGTGGTTTTACCCTCTAAAATTGGCTATAATTTTTGGATTTTTGAATCAAAGATTTCGATCACTCGAAACTTCAAACTTAGATCCTGCCCAATACCGCCGTCGAAATCGAAAGTAAATTATACCTTTGAATTTTTCTTAATGAAATCTTCAAGAAAACACCTTACTTGCTCAAATCCGACACACGAACATAATACTTCAAGAATGTTGGAGGTTATAGGTTTCAGAGAAAAGAAAGTGTTTTATGTTACTTGAAGTATTACACCAAGAGACGTCAAGTTTGGAACGCTCAACAGTGTTACCTCCAGCAGAGGGAAACCCTAGAGTTTATATATATGCAAGTTATTGGGCTCCAATCCACATGGGCCCAAATAACCATGCTTTTACCTATTGGGCTTGTATGTGAACATATTATTTGGATTATATTAACAATATATCCAACATCATCATCATCATCATCGTCATCATCATTATTTATTTCAGGTACAGGTTTAAAAAGTGAAAAATGCAGAGTTGCTATGACTGGAAAAGGATATCCAGTTGGTGTTGTATGTGAGAGTTTTCAATGGGGGTGGGGGAAGGAGAGGGTGCACTGGAGCCATATGTGGGGTTTGAGTTTGATACTGCAGATGATGCTCATATATTTTATTGCATATATGCATCACAAGTGGGATTTAGAATACGGTCTGGTCAATTGTATCTATTATGAGTGATGAATCGGTCTGTAATAGGAGATTTGTGTGCTGCAAAGAAGGGTTTCAGATTAATTCAAGGACGGGTGCTCTGTATTTATATGGGTGAAAAAACTCCGATTCTGGCAATTGGGTCCTTGATCAATTTGCAAAAGATCATAATGATGATGTCTACTCTTGCGAGGAGAATCATCCTACCAACTTCGGGTGCAAAATTTCATCAAGCCATGGATAAAACAGCTTGATGTTGTTGATAATGGATGCTCATCTTCTTCAGGTATTGTCAGTGTCAAGCGCATTAAACTTGGGGCAAATGAAGGACAAGGGAATCTTGAACCCTGGGTGGATCTAAAGTTTGATTCGGCTAATGAAGCATGCCAGTATGATGATAAATATGCTGGGAACGTGGGATTCACAGTTTGTATTGGTTAGTTGTTTCGATCAAAGAATGATGGTTCGATTACTTCTTAGATTTGTTTGCTTGAAGGAAGGATTTCGGCATCCTTCTAGGGTTGGGTGTGGTGCATGTATGAGGATTAAGAGGCATGATAACGGAGAATGGGTTGTTGATCATTATCAACTAGAGCATAATCATGAGTGAAAGCCAACAGAGGTTCATCTTCTAAGAAATTTCTAGATGAGATTAGTGAAACAACGGAAAAACTAGACATTGCTAACAAGCACAATGGGAGCCTCATAAAGAAACATCGTGAGAACAACATAGGAAGTGATTGCTATATTGTGGTTCATAATTACTTTCAAAACCGACAAGTTGAGGACTGGATTTGTAACACTCTTGATTTCAACCCCATGAGGATCGGCCATAAGTTCCTGAATGGGTCAACCATGGGCCATTGGCCATGGATTGATCGGTTCGATTGGTAAGGAATCAATTATCGGTCATGGTTTGATCGACCGACCAGTCATGAACTGGTCGAGGTATCGACCGTGAATTGTCTACCGACCATATTGATGGAATCGAATCACCAGCTTATAACATGACTTTTGGATCATGAGAATTAGTCACGGGATTGGATCGACGGATGATTGTGGGTTGATCTGACCAGTCATAGTGCTCGGCCGTGGGTGATTCTGCCCGACTATGCACTGATACATGGACGATTCGACTCGATCAAATATGATCGTCTTCCAACCAAAAATGCATTATTCTCTATTTAATTCTTGGAAATGAATCATGACTGGTGATGTCCGATCATGGATTGGTGATGCACCGGCCATGAACCATACAGATGGATCGGGTGCTGATCGGAATGAGCCTTGGGATAGACCTGGCTATTCCATCACTAATTCTAAGATCCATGAGTGCTTTGACTTAGTGCTAGGCCATGAATAGCCTTAGAATTGGCCTTGAATCGACTGGAGAACCAAGGACCGAAATAAGAGGAAAGATCATGGTAAGCCTGGTAATAGGCCTAGGGACTAGCCTGACGGCCAATTCTGGACCTGACCAGGGTTGATTGTGCCAACCCCAAGGCTGGCCATTGAGCCGACCAGCCACCCAAAGGGACGGTTTAAGCGAGTTATGAGGCATGATGCCCGAACCTCAGACACGTGTGATTCGGATTTTAAGGGTGCACCAAGTTTTTGGTCGTGGAACCAACTTAGATGACGGAATTCTCCATACTGCCTTCTTGAAGAAGGAAATGACAAAACAAAGAAGGCTCTAGAACACCTTATTAAATGAAGGGGATGAAGTGTCCTTTGAACTTTCAAAAGGCCATGATTAAGTCAAGATTATCTTTGGCGGCTAAGATAGGGACGGCACACACATAGCCCAATCGGAACGCAACACTCAAACCTTTCATTATGAGCCTATGAAATCTAGATGCCTAGTTCACAGAATTAGATGTCATCATCCTTAAACTTCATTAAATGCTCATAAATGCATAATCCAAATGGTCCAATAAGAGAGCGAAAGGCGAGCCATCGTCGATGACGTCTATACACTAGATCATTAAGCAAAACCTTTTAGCCGTATAACTCATCCTTTAGGCACAATAATTGGCCAAGTAGAATTGCAACTTAAGAACTATAGGCGGGCTACTTGGAAAATTTGAGGTACTGACCCCAGGAGTGCCAAAACTTGACACGGAGAGATATTTAAGTGCCAAAAGTTACAAGTGGTACACTTAAGTGCCAAAATCAGAGTAAAATGGATCACTTAAGTGCCAACGACGAGAAAATCCGGCCAAATTGCCATGTGTTTATTTTCCGGCGACTTTATTTGCTGACAGAGCATTTTTTTTCAAAATGAAAGATTCCACATGGCAATTTAAATTAAAAAATTGTCCACATCAGATTTTAAAAAATTAAAATCGATTTTATTAAAAAAAAAAAAAAGGAGAAGGGGATCGGCGAGGGTTGCGGCCCTCGCCGCCACCGCCGCTGCCCCACCCTCACTGGGAAGGGTCGGCGATAGTGGGCGAGGGTCAGCCGGGGTCGCTGGGCCCCGGCCGGCTTGCGATGCAGGCCTGCAAGCCCTCGCCAAGATCCGGGGGCGAGGGTCGTGACCCTCCCCTGATCCGGCGAGCTGGCCGCCCGGATAGCGTCGGATCTGGGCGGTCGATGACCCTTGGCCCAACTGGGCGAGGGCCTGCGGGCCCTCGCCGCAGGGCGGCCGGGGCCTAGCGACCCTGGCCGACCCTTGCCCACCATCGCCGGCCCTTCTCGGCAAGGGTGGGGCAGTGACGGTGGTGGTGGCGAGGGCTGCACAGCCCTCGCCGATCCTCTTCTCCTCTTTTTTTTTTATAAATAAAATCGATTTTATAATAATAAATATTTTTAATTATTTAATTAATAATTTTTAAAATCCAAATCAACGCAAAAACGACGTTGTTTTGCGCTGATTTTTCGTCATTTCAATTTCCGGTGAGCCACGTAGGTAAAAAAATTAATAAAAAATTGCCACGTAGGATTTCCGGTAGGATTCTGGCGACTTGGTACTTAAGTGATCTATTTTTTTTTAAAAGTAGCACTTACGTGTACCGTTTGTAAGTTTTGGCACTTAAGTGTCCCTCCATGGCAAGTTTTGGCACTCTCGCTGTACTTATGCCTAGAAAATTTAGAATGGACCGCTTGGATCGGTAATGATGACACCGAGGAGTATAAATAGGAGGACCTTTCCTCGTTTCTCACCTTTGCATTTACTCCCTCCTTTCTCTCTCCTCTTGGACGCCCCTCCTCCTTCCTCTTGCCTCTCTCTCCTCCAGCTCTCAAGCAAGCCACCCTCTTCCTCTTTAGTTTGTGTACTAGTTCGAGGTTCATTTAGGTAAGTGCAGTTTCTTCCTTTGTCTAGTAACATTCACAACATCCTCGACCCTAGGAAACTCTCTCTCGAACAAGCTGAGCGTTGGTCAATTGATATTTGTATGTGTTGATGTATTCCATGGCTTCATTCATGCACTTGAATTCTTGCATGATTGGAACGAAGTCATGGTTCATTGATTTTGTTCGGCACAAGTTGAGGTTTGCCCATAGCCATAAGATATAATTCAGTATTGAGGCGTACTGAGTCCACGTCTTGGATTGGTGCGGGGTGCCTTTATTCTTGTTACTCGAGTAGAGCCTTAGGCTTAGGCTCGTTCATGGAATTATTGATGAGGAAATTCATGATTAAATCATAGCATGTGCATTATGTTTGAGCACGAAATGCATGATTTATGACATATGCATGAGGCTTGAGTACACCCTCGAAAGGGGATAGGTGCTTGAGCGAAGATAAGAAAAGATCAGAACGGGATTCGAGTCCCCAAAATCCTAGCAAGAATTGGGTTTGAGTCCGAAAGACTGGCAAGAGACTTCGGTTTGAGTCTCAAGCATAAGAAAGATTTGAGTCCCAGAAGCTGGCAAAAAGCCAGAAGCCCGATAAAAGCCCAAATTGAATTGGGGTCAAGTCCCAACACAGCTTCGGGAAAACTTGGGTTCGAGTCTTGAGCACAAGAGAAAGCTTAATTTGCATAGTATGCATGAGTAAGAAAGATATGCTAGAAGTGCATAAACTCATGGCATATATCACGTTCATGAATGACTACAAGAGTTGCCACTTGCATGTGCAAAAAGCATAGCCATATCTTTGCAATCGATCTGCCTTTGACATGGTTTGCATGAGATATTTCGACTAGAGTTAATGATTAAGTGATGTGCTAGTCAAAGGTTAGAGGCTATACTTACTGAATATTTCAAGTACTCATCCGTGTTTCCTTATAGGTACTTAGAAATATGGCAATTGTTCACTTTGGGTGTTCCATGAAAATTGATGCATCCTGCATGAACATCATAGATGTAGATACTAAAATAACTTATTGGAAACTCACGTCCACGGTTTGGGTCGAAAAGGGGCTGGATGAGCTAGTCTCGATGTATTTTGAAACTTGGTATAGGTGGTACAAGGGTGCCAGGGTTGGACCCCTTTGAGGTTTTGATAATCCCAACCATGATGACGACGACGATGACCTATCTAAGGATTCAGACTAAATACTTATGTACTGGCTACAAGTTGAATAGGGTTCCCAATTTTGGTTACTACCTTTGTAGCGGAGTTAGGGATATCCTGGCTTTTGATGTATGTAAAATGGCCCCTTTTTGATGTAAACATATGTGGCCGGAAATAGCCGTGTACTCTTCACCACTTATGTAAAATATAACATATGTTGTGATGGTGTATCTCACGTTCCCATGTTGTTTGTGTCGGGGATTACATGTTCATGTATTCCGCTTGCGCATAAATATGAGACAAATGAATTCAGGATGGCGACAAAGCCTGAGATGTCACAAAATAACCTGTAGCTCAGCCTCGAGTCAAGGGGGTGTTACAGGATTGCTCTACGCTGTCGATGTACAGATGGGTTGTTATAGGAGTCTTTTCTATGCTGAAGGCGGATCTAGGTTCTCTTGCAGTCGGTTTGGTGATGCCATCATTTTTCATACCTCCTATATGCAAAATAATTGTGGCGCCATTTGATACTTTTGTTGGTGTTAATCACCACAAGTAGTCGGTTCTTCTTGGATGCATTCTAGTTACTGATGAATCGAAGGAGTCCTTCATATGGTTGATTGAGACATAGCTCAGGGCAATGTCTGGGTGCCATCCCAAGTCGATAATAGCTGATCATGATGATTCCATTCTGTAAGTGATTGCACAGGTTTTTCCTTCGAGTCATCATCGATTCTCAATGTGGCAAATTAAGACAAAAGAACGTGAGCATTTGAGTCCCCTCAGTAGTGATTGTAAATATGAATATGAGAAGTGTGTTCATCAAAGTCATGCGATTGGTGAATATGATGCTGCATGGAATGCTCTTCTCAGCAAATATGGCTTAAGGGAAAATGCTTGGCTGAGGGAAATGCATGAAAAGCACTAAAACTGGGTTCCACTGTACTTATGTGGAACAATTTTTGCCGGTATTCCCATTGATGGAAGTCTAGATGCGTTTGTTTATCCATATTTAAATTCTCAAACGTCACTTGAAAAATTTGTTGTGAGACATGACCAAGGTTTGGATTAACGTCGTGGCAATGAAAGAAAAGAAGCTTTTAATTCATTCAATTTGCAGGCATTTTTGTAGACAAATGAACCGATGGAAGAGCAATGTACGAGGCTTTATACCCTTTCCATTTTCAAAGTTTTCCAGGGGTAACTTTTACAAAGCGACAGTTATCTGGGTGCCAAGGTACATGAACAAGGGGCCATCGGCAGATGTTTGATCTATAAGTGCGGCAATGAGAATGAGAAACCTATCGTTACCTTTTGTCTATCCGGTCTTGATGTGAGTTGTGGCTGTCAAATGTTCGAATCAGAGGGTGTATTGCGTAGACATGCTTTGAGATTGTTCCATATTCTAGATATTAGGGGGCTTCCATCTTATTACATCTTACATAGGCGGACGAGGAGGTAGCTCCCACGAAATTAAGGCTAAGATAGTCTGGAGTCTTCGTAAGATTGCTGCCAAATATGTAGAGTTTGGTGCCACATTTTTTTAGAAATACAAACTTGCATATGAAATTATGCATGAGGGTGGGAGGAAAATTTGCTGGCAGAGGTAACTTCAGGATAATTTGTAGTTTGGAGTGCGTCTATCGTTTCTTTTCCAGCAGGCCTGACTTTCATAACTAGATAGAGGGCATCGACTTGTTTTATACGGTATAAAAACTTTCTCAATCAATGTCACACCCGAATCCTATTGGGACGGGGTGACATGGCTGTCCTTTCACGCGAAAGACCCAGCCTCTAACTACCAAAAAGTCGAGCTCCCAAAACTTCTCACAAAAGCCTTCTTACTTAACTAACTGCTAACCAAAAAACCTAAAAAGATTGGGAAAGAGAGGGGTGAGCAACCACAAGCTCAGTGAGTAGTACATACTTCTTCTAGGTGATCGAGCAGCCACTATGCATATACATAAATATAGAGCACTATGAAAAACTCATAATCACGCTCTTATATATATCAAGCCATATATGAGTCATTTCATATCAAGAAGGTTTTATATTCATAAGAAGAACTCATTTAAACCATTCTCACGGTTCAAACATTGATGCTCAAATCCATCAATTAATCTCATTCATAAGAACACGAATGGTCTATTCCATTAATCTGTCTCATGTCAAAACATACCTCAATGGTCCATTTATCGACCAATCTTTTGCTCAATATTTAACCATGGTCACGACACAATGCCATATGACAAGGCAACCAAGATTCTTCATTTGGCAAGGTCTCTACCTATAATGTCGATGGCTCGGTTCAAAAGGATATCGTAAATCCGATATACATATCCTCATGCCCTCCAGTGGGCTCATAGCGATATTGAGTACCAAATCCATCTCCTCCAATATCTAGAAATTCAATCTATAAATTAATCTTATAATCCATAATACATTTCACAAACCAATCATCTAACCTTTCGTAACTCATTCATCCAATAGAAATGCTTTTTTGAAAAACATTTCTCATATCATTTCAAACAAATTCATTAATCAATTTTGTAATGTTTCTCAAATTTCTCATTCTATAGACCAATTCGCAAAGATATACATATATAACATTTCACAATACCTTTCATAAAACTATTCTCAAATCATTCCCAAATATCAAAAGGTAGTAATTGCTCGATCCAGACTTTTATGCAATAAACATGCTCTTTCATTAGTTATAATATCTTGAATCTTTACTCTTGAACAAGTTATGAGTTCACAAATCCATAGAAAAGATAGCACCACTCACCTAGATATACCTCAAACCAAACGAGAAGGCTCACTTGAATCAACGAACTCATGATCCTATGATAAGCGAGAAATACCATCAAAACCAAGTAAAATGCTATATCAACTATGGCTCCGTTAAACAAAACTTCAATGCTAACAAAAAAAATCCCACATGCTAATAAATTGCTCACTCAAAGCGATTACTCAAAACTAAACGCAACACGAAACTCGCTCGTGAAACCCCAAAATCTTGCTCTAACAAAATTGCTCCACCAAAACAACTCCTGTCAAAATCCACAACTCTACAACACCATAAACCCCCATTTCTATGAAATTCGGAAGCTCCATAACTTAAAAATTGGACTTCATGGCTTGTTTTTTCCAATATTCCGAATTGGAGCCCTAAACCTAAAATATACTTTGATTGGATGAATGAGGAGCGCAAGCACTTATCGGGCATTGCATTGCATTGCAAAGTCAAACTGGTTCGGCGAGGTATTTATGGCTTGCACGCATAAAGCCCTTTTTCTTTTCTCCTTTTCTCCTTTTTCTTCTTTCCTCTCTCCTTTCTTGAGCGAGCTCACAAGCTTTCATCCTGAACCAAGCGTCCCTCCTTTTCCCCTTTTCTCTTTTGACTGTCAACCCATTTTCTTCCTTTTCTTTTTTGACAAGTGGGCACCATCACTTCTTTTTGACTTTGTCAAAGAGAATAGCCAACTATTACAATCAGAAGTGAAATTACGTTTGTTATGCGGAAGAACACCCTGACTAGATGAGAAAATAAAACGAGAATAATCAAGAACACAGAGATTTACATGGTTCAGCGAAAATCCATCTACGTCCATGGGAGAGAGAGAGAGACGATTTCTTATTGAGCATATTGTTCAAGTACAAGGTACAATGTTAAAATATATAGATCTTCAGATCCCCACTTTTCTAATCCAAATAGGAAAGAATTAGATCCCCACTTTCCTAATCCAAATAGGAAAGGAATTTCATCCTAAAGATATCACCTAATTTGAAACTTATTAATAATATCTTCAGTGATTATCCCCTATATATATTAGAGATATCATGATATATTCCAGTTACATTGAATCGGAACTATTTCCCATGAAAACCTCTTATAGATAGGTCCAAATCTAGGAAATATATTAGGAAACAAATAGTCTGCAATCTTCAAGCCTTTCTAAATTTCCCGATCGACTTTTTAATTTCGAATTTCCAATCGATCGAATTTGTGGAATTCAAGACAATATCAACAAATCTCCACCTTTGGCTTGAATAAACCACAAGCCTCCACTTGAACCAAGAAACGAATATATCTCTCCCTCCACCGTACCTTTGCAAAGGTACGCCCACACCTGGATCGGTGCGTCCTCCTTCAACTTCAATGATGAGTGAGAGAAATCAAGTCTCTGCAGGACTTGAACTTCCCTGTAGTAACTGTCTTCGTGAGCATATTTGCGGGATTATCTTTAGTATGGATTTTCTTCAAAGCAATGCTACCATTCTCCACAAATTCTCGAATTTTGTGGTACCGAACTTCAAAGTGTTTAGTTCTGGAATGGAACACTTGATTATTCGCGAGACATATTGCGCTCTAGTTATCGCAATATAATGTAGCACTTTCTTGCTTTATATCCAACTCTGTGACCAAACCAATTAGCCATATTCCCTCCTTCACAGCCTTAGTTACTGCCATATACTCAGCTTCGGTTGTAGACAATGCTACAGTAGATTGAAGCATTGCCTTCCACGAAATAGCTCCACTGCCAAGAGTAAAGACATATCCCATGATGGACCTTCTCTTGTTCAAATCACCAATGAAGTCTGAATCAACATAACCGGCTAAATCGATCGATCCTCCATTGGAACTGAACATTAAACCCATTCCGGTAGTTCCAGCCAAATAACGAAAGATCCACTTAATAGCTTCCCAATGCTCCTTACTCGGATTGCTTATGTATCGACTGACGAGACTCATCGCATGAGCCAAATCCGATCTGCTACAAACCATAGCATACATGAGGCTACCTATTGCGCTGGCATAGGGTACGCGAGACATCTTTACAACTTTCTCATGTGAAACAGGGCATTGTTTCTCAGATAATTTGAAGTGATTTGCTAAGGGTATACTAACCGGTTTAGCTTTACCCATGTTGAACCGCTCCAATCTTCTCAACATACTTCTTTTGATTTACCCAAAGCTTACTTACATGTGTTGACACCAGAAATTTTTGTTTATCTTTGTTTTGAATGCCCATTTGTTTTTGCATTTATAAATACATATTAATTTATAGAAAAAAAATTTCAAAAAAATTCAAAAAAAAAAAAAAAAAAAAAATCCGCATGGGCTGGCTTAGCCCAGCCCATCCTATACATCTTCCTCCCTTGGCCCAGCCCATCTCCCTCTCTCTTTCTCCCTCGGCCCGGCCCATCCTCTCTCCTCCTTCCTCCTCTCCGCACGTGAACAGGAGCATGAAGAGGGGCAGCAGCAACGAGGGATCGACGATGTTTCGGCCATCCTCGGAGGCGATGTCACCCGCGTGACGCCAGCAAGGGAATCTTCCCTTGCTGCGCTATCACGCGGCCATTGGAGGGGTGGAGAAATGGTTATGTAGGAGGATCGACGAGCAGGGGGAGGGAGACGCAGACAGATCGGAAAAAAAAAAGACCGGCGGAGGAGAACACGAAAAAAAATCGGAGAGTGAAGGAAGGCAACAACGCCACTCGGGCGACCCTCCACTGCGGAGAAGAGGGCCCGATCCACCACGGAGACGAAGGCTGACGAGGGGAGTTCCGGCGAGAGCAAATCCAAGAGAGAGCAGAAGAGCAGTAAAGCATAAGCAGAAAGAGCAGAGTAGGCGACAGCAGGAGGAGCAGCGACCGAGGATCGCCGGGGAAGAAGGATCGGAGTAGAACAGCACGGAGGCGGCCAACGACGCCGCTCCGACGCAACCCCACCGTGATGACGTCGCCCGCGTGACGCCAGCAAGGGAATCTTCCCTTGCTACGGTGTCACGCGGCGAAAATAGGAGAAGAAAAGAGAAAAGCCAGGAAGGAAGACGCCGCCAGACACGCCGCCGACGACCCGCCACCATCGCTCCGCCACGTAGCGAAAACAAGAGAACCGAAGAAGAGCTTCGACGGGGCAGCAAGGTTCCGCCGGAGGATGGAGGAAATCTGGGCAGAAATAAAAAAAAAAAAAAAAAAAACAGGAGAAACCGAGAGGAGAAATGGAGAAAACAAGACGTTGGTTTCTGGGTTTTGAAGAAACGAATAGAGAGGAGTTGGACGACGAACAACAGGATTTTCGGGGAGCTGGTTTTCTTCTAGAGAGGCGGAGGCCTCTTCTGGGGAAGAGTTTCTTCTTCTTCCAGCGCCCCCGCCAGGGGGGTTGTTTCTCCTGGGCAGATTTCTAGGTTGTCTAGGGAGGCCGTAGAGGGAAGAATCGGCGAAGGGAGGTGGCTGGTGTTCTGGGTTTTTGGAGAGTGTTTCGAAGAGAGTGAGCCGGAGAGAGAAAGGTAACGCGAGATAGCAGCTGACCGTCGGCGGAAGTCCAGTCATCAATCATCGTTTGCCATTGCACCTCGTCGGAACCGAAGCAGGAGCTAGATGGGGAGCAACGAAATCCAGATCTGAGGAGGAAGAGAGAACCGTGAGGAGGATAGATCTCGAGAGAGAGGGAGGGCCGACGCCGCTACCGCTCAACCACGACGATGATGCCACCGCCGCTCCGCCACCCTGACGCCATTGCCGCTTGAAACATCGACGACAAGGACTGCCGGTGGCTCGTGCTATTGCCTTCGCCACCCGCGCCCAAAGCCGCCCTGACGCACGACGATCCCGCCACTCACGGGCTGCCTAGACCTCACGCCGCCCCTGCTGCCGACCGCTGTTAGGCCGCCCGCTGCTTCGTCGCCCGCCCAGCCGGGTCTCACGCCGGTCGCTGCCTGTCGCCGTGGCCTCGCCGAGATGCGCTGGCCATCCCCATAAGCGCCGCGGAGGAGATTGCCGCAATCCGGGTCAAGAACCGGGTCGAATGAGGTATAAGCGAGTAGGGTTTGGTTGCTTAGGTTAGCATAGGTGGACTGGGCCGGGTTTATATTTAATTTGTTCAGTGGGCTCGTTTTTATTTAGGTGTCAGCTAAATTGTGGGTCAGGCTGACATGCGAGTGGGCTTAGCATGAATTTGGGTTGATTGTTTGATATGGGCTGAAGATGGGCGGACTGGAAATAGAAATAGGAATTGGGCCTTTTTTTAATTTTTGTTATTAATGGGCCGACAGTTTGATTTTTGTTTTTTTTTTTTAAATTCTCATTCGGGCCGTTCGGTCGAACCGGTCGTGGCTCCGGCCCAGACCGATAGGGTCCTGGTCGGTTTAGTAGGGCCGGGTTTCCCGACCCGGTCCGAATCATTTTTTTTAATAATAAAAATTAATTAATTAAAAAATCTAGAAAAATCAAAACTTTTAGAAATTAAAAAAATCTTAAAAATCTTAAAATTTTTTGAAAAATCATCAAAAATTAAAAATGTTTTTCCTTAATTTCCGGAAGCTTATTTTATTTTATTTTATTTTTTTTTCTTCTTTCAAATATCCAAAAATTCCAAAAAAAATTTAGAAAAAAATTAGAAAATTCCGAAAACAATAATGAATGTTTTTCTTAAATTTTCAAAAGAGCCAAAAAATAAAAAAAAATACAAAAAAATTTGAAAAGTTTGTTTTCTTTAATTTCGGAAATTTCGAAAATATAAAAAAATAAAAGAAATATAAAAAAATATAAAAATTCAGAAAAATCAGAAAAAATTGCAAAAAATTCAAAAAACCTTAAAAAGAAAAAAAGACCAAAATTGAATAAGCCTTTAGGGCTCTACAATAGGTTTTTGTTTTTTTTAATGTGTTGACATGTCTTTAGTTGACACACAATTAAGTTAGGTACCGAAAGGGCATTAGTCGCATGACTAACGTAACCAAGTCCTCGACTCTAAAATCTCTGGTTACGTAAAAAGTGAGGCACACTCCCATGCCTTGCTTGGTTTCTAGTCGAACCTAATAGACTAGTGGCGACTCCTTATTTGAATATTTTTGTGAATATCCCACGTCATGCGAGGAATGAGCTTGGGAGAACCCAAGTTAATTAAGGGCCGTCGGCCCGAAATTAACAATACCCCTAAACCTATATAAATATATAATTATTTTTCGAAAATATTAGGTCGCGACAACTTGGCGACTCCACTGGGGGCTGGTTCTAAACCTTAGAGAACTTAGGCCTAATTAGCTTGATTGTGTATTATCTAATGTGTTTCTTTGGCAGCGCATTCGAGAAAGTGAGGTAAGTCCATTAACCTCGTGTTAAATGTTGGTGCAGGATTGAAGTAATAAGAGATGGAGTTTTTGCTAACACTTTATTTTGTAGGTTGGTGAATGGAGATGAATGATTGTTTAGTTGAATTTTTGAAGTGTTGTTTGCTATATAAACTGTTATGCATGTTTTCTTTATATGGCACTACATTTTAGCACATACAACCTGCCGCCGGACCTGGGCCGCATAGGATCACTTAGAATGGTATTGAGATGGATACCACTCCGACTACCATCATGTAGTACGAGTCACCCATCTCAATTCCAAAATTTTTTTGATGTCAAGAGCTTCCACCCCGGTTTGCAAACACGCAACACGGGTCAACTCTTTGACAAAGCCGGAGTCATGGGAACCTCGACCTAATCGCGATCATGTCAGTTCAGTCCGGTAATCTCGTGGCTCCATTTGAGCCGTCTAGAGTAGAAATTGATCTACAGTCTCATGTGCATGTCTATGTGATTGAAAAAAGAAAAAATGGAAAAAGAAAAAATCATCGCCAATGGTAAGAATGATTTCTCCCTTTACTTATTCATTTTTTATTGAAACTCTCATTTTTGAAATTTGTGGAGATCAATCGAATGCCCTCAGTGTAGGCTTCTAATTGAAAAAATTGGCAATCACTCTTCATAAGCAAACATTTAGTGTTAATTTCAAAAATCATTAATTTAGCCCTACACAACGAATGATTTTGTCAGAGTCTCTAATTATGGGCTTAAAATCATATCTTGTCAAAAGTTCTTCCAATTCATGATTATGATTTGGGGCACAAAAAAAATTGAAATCACACCTTTAATCAAATTCTTTCCCTTTCACATTTTGAAATTGAAAATTCAAATCACATTTTGTGTATAGATTTCTCAAAATAAAAATCACCTCATTTTGGCAATAGTGAAAGCACAAATTATTCTTTCAAAATTAATGCTACATTTTGCATATGAAACTTTTGGGAACGGAGTCGGCATTCGATTGATAATCTCAAATTGATCTTTCAATGATGTCTCCTCTTACAATCAAATCTTGGTAAAATACCTAAATCCTGTAATAGGAGTTCTGGGGCATGTGTCATCGCCTCAATTTCATTGTAAGAGGCAATCTCATTGGAGGATCATTTCCTCATTCACATACTGACATCGTTTCTTCTTCTTGCAGATGCGTGACGGCCATCCTTCGAATTGTTTTTACTTGACCGTGCCAAGAAGTGAACTTTAAGTTTAGGATGAGAATTTTTGTTACTCATAGGAATGTATTGTATTTCCTTGTGTCTTTATTCTTTTTATGGATGATCTTTTCAATTCCAAGTTGATCATAAACCTAAGTGACTCATTCTTTTTGGGTAAAGAAATTTAAATTTTTTTAAACATCCTTTGGCTTCAAGGGCAATTTGGAAGTTGGTGTATTCTATTGAATTTCCATGAGTTTCTGAAAGTCAATGTATTTTGTTCCTCTCACGTGTTCATCCTTTGCAGGGAATCTCAAGAAGAATAATCTAGGACGGTAAAATCGTGATCGTTCCAATGGAATCAATTTATTCTAAAACTGATTTGTCCATACATTTTCCTGCAGGGGAGAACTAAACAATTTTGACGTTGTTGTTTGAATTAGATCACAAGCAAATACTCTCACAAGTCTTGACTTGGAATTCAAAGGAATGAGAGTCCAACTTTGACATTGATTTCTTCGGAAAGTCGCACTCATGAATTCAAACGACACTTCCGACGCATCGCCTTCCATCATGTCCCAAATCTTTGAAGCTATCAGATATATAGCATTAAGGGTTGGAAAGATCACTGGCTAGATTGCATTTGACCAACTTCTTGTGACGGGAGTTCACTGCCTCAGAGACTCATAGCTTGTTCAAGCCTTAAGACAGCATCATGCCTCATCAAAGAACGGATCTTTTGAGATGCAATCCAATGTTAATGTCCCCAATGAGAGAAGAATTTTTCTTATTGGTTCTATTTAGAATTTGGATAAAGTCATTGTGCACTAATATACTCGGTATAGCTTGCTAGATTTTTGGGCTTTTATCTTCATGATCTTACACATGATTATTGGAAAATTTCCCATGGTCGGGAGAAGATTAGTGCAATTACAAATCTGGTGTCCTCTTGAATGGTAGTTGCCAACAATGATATCCACTTCTAGAGGGTCAATGTACCGAGACGATTTTTCCATAAATGGAAATGAATATACTCAGATTAGTGCTATCAATTGAGAAGCGACCATTGAAGAATATGTTATATAGGAGGTTCATGATTCCTTGCTCCTTGAAATTGAAAATCAATCCTTGATGAGAACTCGAAGTGCCTCAAGCATGTGTTGAAGCTTTGCTGGTGCCAATCTTCCATGGAGGCTAAATGAAGCCAAGTTCTGTTCCAGGAAGTTCCTTTATTTGGAGGTCGGATGCCACCATCACTAGACTTTTGACAGGCTTTATCCATCGATGACTCACTTGCTCGTAAATTGGCATCACTAATGCATTTATCAGATGTGTGTGTTGCTTCGAACTATGTCATGGGGAAGATTAACCACATGAAGCCGCCTTGCTAAGAGACATCAAAGGTCATCCATCATCAATTGACCGCACCAATCTTAGTTTTGAAAATGCACTGGACGTGCTTTGTTTTGTTTCACTTCACAACCAAGAGCCGTCGATCTTTAGTTATCTCAATTTCTAGTCATGAAGACTTGAAGCATTCCCTATTCAGCTTTGTTGTGTAGTTAAGAAACACGAAATATTTAAATATGGTTTTAAACTCCTTCAGTGTCAACTTTATTTGGAGACCATCAATGCAGCCCTCTTGATTTGTGATGCAAAATGCAGCTTTGTTATTTGCTTTTTCACGAGGAAATGAGGCAAAACCTTCAAACATCAAGCCAGTCCGTCGATCGCTTTGCATGATGAGACAAAGGAAGGGAATTGCTAACTATTCGAAAAGAAGACAGTTTGGGCACCAAGTTTTATAATGTTCGAATAAGGCAACAAGGCATTCTTAAACCTAGTTTGTCATGAGCGATGAAAATTCGAACGAGGCAGAGATTCGCTAATCCAACATGATAGAGCTATGTGTGGCAAAGTTATTCTAACTTCGTAAGGCGCACATTTGAGCACTGGGGCAATATTTCCCCTTTCTCTGCAAAAGATGCATTGGGATGCTAAGCCATTTGAATTTGGAAGAGGGATAAATTCGAACGAAACAAAAACCCATCAAACAAGCATGGCATGGCACAAGGTTTCAACATGTGTCGGAACAAGATACGATGAAGCTTAATTATTTGTCTTGAAAAAGACATTGAAGCAGCATTTGACTCTAGGGCAATATCTCTTCTTCCTCACCAATGACGCATGTTGGGGCAAAAATTCATTACAAAAGGATGTATCATTCCTAAATTGAGCTCAATTAAGTAGGGAGATAACACAATTCATCTTCTTTTATCACAGGGTGATCACCGACACAAATCACTCAAAGCATAGTAAATCGCACCCATGAAGCATGATGAAATGGAGTCAATCAATTTGACGCCAAAAAGGATGTACCGTTCCTAAATTAATCCAATTAAATGATTAGAATGCAAATAACATGTCCCATTTTTTTTGTAGGAAAAATGTGCGCATTAACTCTGGAAGCAGTGCCTTCCACCAAAGAAGCACATTAAAGCTCAATTGTCCATTTTGGTGTAAATGATGTATTTCATTCCTAAATGATTTCCAATTGAGTGTGGAAATAAATGCCCAATCATTTTCTTTACAGGTGATAAATGGGGCAAAGCATCCAAGAAGTAATGTCCTCAAATGTCACAGTATAAATGCTCATACCCGAAAAACAAAAGCACATAAAGGGTAAATTGTATCGATTCCAATTGCTCATGTTGATATGATCTCTAACATGATCCCCTTTTCCTTTGATAGGGAAACATAAGAAGCAAAAAAAAAAAAAAAAATGCAAGTGAAGGGCCATTCAGGGTTGCCAAATATCCAAGTAGATGATGTTGGCACTTGAGCGATAAATACGAGTGAAGGGTAATAGTGTATCGTTTCCAATTTTTCAATCCCTAAGGATTATTGCACTAACACTTTCTTTTCTATTTTTTACAGGGTTACTAAGTCGCCCCGTTGCAAGTAAGT
The DNA here is from genome assembly GCA_014182735.1 of Corymbia maculata. Lineage (NCBI taxonomy): Eukaryota > Viridiplantae > Streptophyta > Magnoliopsida > Myrtales > Myrtaceae > Corymbia > Corymbia maculata. Next base: position 11,461,067 of record CM024683.1, on the reverse strand, counting down.
ACCCTTCTTCTCAAAATCAAAAGAAAAACAAAATTGAGAATTTTCATCAAAAAAAAAAATCCGCATTTTACTTGGAGCAAGTAAAAAGAAAAGGAAAAAAAAAGGGAGATAAAAATTGAAGAAAACAAACTTTTCACAAAGTTTTTGAGTATTGTTTTTGATCTCAAAATTGTATGTCTGCTTGATGGATCACTCATTTTGAATCAAAATTCCTCATGGAGATTAATCTACTTAGATGATCTCGATCAAATGAAATTGAGATGTTAATCATGCTAAGTAGGAAATGCTTAGGATGATGAAAGGCAATTCATTTCCAAACACATCCTTCAAACATTGAGAATTGAGCAAAAAAAGAAAACCTATGTCGTTTAAGGACAAATGAATCATTTGCAATTGGTACACAAACCAAAATGAAAAGAGGCATTTCTCTTCTTTGTCTTAAACACCACAGGTGACCATAGTTAGCCCTTTTGAGCCTTAAATGTGAAGAAGCCAAAAATACCCCTGTCAAGAACCACCCCACAATGGGGGAAATTTGGAGGTTTTTGTTGATATCACATGGTGAAAAGATGAGAAAGACTTCTTTGCTTTCACTTGCATTAATCTTTTTGTGGTAATTTCAGGTGAATTCTTATGAAAGCTTGAAATATCCCAAGGTGAAGAAGAGCATTCCTTTCTCTACCCAAATACCGATACCCATTGCTTAAACCAACTTGAGCCTAATTGTTCATTTCTAAGACCCAAGTGGTGATTATCTCCCTATATTGGGGCAAGACACATGATTGACCAACACGATTGGCATTTACATGAAAATGTACAAAGCATCTCGAAAGTCCTAAAAGCTCAAAAAGTTCAAAAGAGCAAAAGTCCAATTAAAATTAATGGGCATGAAAAAGCGGTGTGCCTGGTAAAAGCAAGGCCAATGCCCATGACAAAAAAAGGAAAAGGAAAAAGAAAAAAGATGTGCATCAGGGGGCGGAAAGCTCCTATGTGAAAAAATAGTTGTCAAATCCAAAATGTTTGCATCAAAAAATCATTACAAATGCAAAAAAAATTGAGAAGGAAAAAGCTCTTATTCGATTAGTCAATGGACTTTCGAGACAATTCAAAATTCAAAAGTCAAGTGCTTTCAAAAAGATTGAGTGATATGACCATGATGCCATGACAATCACCAACTTTCAAATCCCTTTTTGTGAAAAATTCTGAGCCTTTCGAGCCATAACTAAACTAACATTACAACCCTTCTTGAAGTCTCTTTAGATTGGGATGATTCAAGCAACAATAAGGATTTTCCAAAGAAGCTACCGCTCGAAGAAGTGGGGGCAAAGTTGTCTTATCTCATCTTAAGGTTTCTTGACTTGTAAATCTGGTGAAGATGTTGGCAGATAATTATTTCATTTCATGACCAATGATGCTTATCCATTGCTAAAACCATGACCAAACCCGCATTACGATCCTTCTGAAAGACCTTTTGGATTGGTCAAGATGTATTTATTGCGAATGATTCTCAAATCCTTCAACATTGGAAATGCAAGGTAAATTGAGTGGTCAAATCACTTCCCACATGAATTGATGGGATCAGATAGCCCTTTCTTGAGAGCATGTGATAAGCCCTTTCTAACTAAGAACTCTTGCTTGGCATGCTTAAGAAACCTCTTTCATGAGTATCATCATTCTGATATGATTTTTCTTTTAAAGGGATTTGATGATTAATAATACATTTCAAGCTTAATGACAATTTTGCGGTACATAATACAAAAAAAAAATCAAAAAAAAATCAAAAGATCAAATGTTTTCAATTTGATCGGACTTAGCTTGATTTGCTTATGCAATTAATGTTACAATATTGCCAGTGCATCTTTCTGATATTGTCTCCAATGACATTTACTCAAGTTGAATTTGACAGGTTCACTCAGTGAAACCATACAATTCCCAAAGGTTCATAGATAACCTAAAACCATGCCATTTCCAGTAGGGTTTGTGGGTCCTCTTTAAAACCACACGGTTCATGGTCAACCTAAAACCATGCATTCTTGGTCGAAACCCGTTATTACACGGTAAGACCTCCCTTTAAGTCGAAGCCCGTTGTTACACGGTAAGACTTTACTAACTTGGTCAAAGCCCGTTGTAGACCTCCCTTCAAGTCGAAGCCCGTTGTTACACTGTAAGACTTTACTAACTTTGTCGAAACCCGTTGTTACACGGTAAGACCTCCCTTCGAGTCGAAACCCATTGTTATACGGTAAAACTTTACTAACTCGGTCGAAGCCCGTTGTTACACGGTAAGACCTCCCTTCAAGTCGAATCCCGTTGTTACACGGTAAGACTTTACTAATTCGGTCGAAATCCGTTGTTACATGGTAAGACCTCTTTTCAAGTCAAAGCCCGTTGTTACACGGTAAGACTTTACTAACTTGATCGAAACCTGTTGTTACACAGTAAGACCTCCCTCCAAGTCGAATCCCGTTGTTACACGGTAAGACTTTACTAATTCGGTCGAAACCCGTTGTTACATGGTAAGACCTCTTTTCAAGTCAAAGCCCGTTGTTACACGGTAAGACTTTACTAACTTGGTCAAAACCTGTTGTTACACAGTAAGACCTCCCTCCAAGTCGAAGCCCATTGTTACACGGTAAGACTTTACTAACTCGGTCGAAGCCCGTTGTTACATGGTAAGACCTTCCCCCAATAACCTAGTCGAAACTCGTTATTACATGGTGAGACTCCACTAACTTGGTCGAAGCTCGTTCGCACGAGCCGAGATCTCAAAAAAAAAAAAAAAAATGGAAAAATGAATGGAATAAATTCGCTCCTCCATGGCTCGTTGGTAAAAGTCGGGTGTCACCTAGTCTTTGAAATGAACCTCTTCGAGCTCCCTTTCAAAGATGGGTAGCTGTTGACACCCAAAATTTTTTTTTTATCTTTGTTTTGAATGCCCATTTGTTTTTGCATTTATAAATACATATTAATTTATAGAAAAAAATTCAAAAAAATTCAAAAAAAAAAAAAAAAAGAGAAAAAAAAAAAGAGAAAAAAAAAAAAATCCGCATGGGCCGGCAGCCCACCCATCCTATACATCTTCCCCCTTGGCCCAGCCCATCTCCCTCTCTCTTTCTCCCTCGGCTCGGCCCATCCTCTCTCCTCCTTCCTCCTCTCCGCACGTGAACAGGGGAGCATGAAGAGGGGCACCAGCAGCGAGAGATTGACGACGACATTTCGGCCATCCTCGGAGGCGACGTCACCGCGTGACGCCGGCAAGGGAAGATTCCCTTGCTGCGCTGTCACGCGGCCATTGGAGGGGCGGAGAAATGGTTATGTAGGAGGATCGACAAGTAGGGGGAGGGAGACGCAGACAGATCGGAAAAAAAAAAGAAGACCGGCAGAGGAGAACACGAAAAAAAAATCAGAGAGTGAAGGAAGGCAATGACGCCACTCAGGCGACCCTCCACCGCGGAGAAGAGGGCCTGATCCACCACGGAGATGAAGGCCGACGAGGGGAGTTCCGGCGAGAGCAAATCCAAGAGAGAGCAGAAGAGTAGCAAAGCAGAAGCAGAAAGAGCAGAGTAGGCGATAGCAGGAGGAGCAGTGACCGAGGATCGCCGGGGGAGAAGGATCGGAGCAGCCTACGACGCCGCTCCAACGCAACCCCCACCTCGGTGATGTCGCCCGCGTGACGCTAGCAAGGGAATCTTCCCTTGTTGCACGGTCACGCGGCGAAAAGAGGAGAAGAAAAGAGAAAAGCCAGGAAGGAAGACGCCACCAGACGCGCCACCGACAACCCGCCACCATTGCTTCGCCACACGGCGAAAACAAGAGAACCGAAGAAGAGCTTCGACGGGGTAGCAAGGTTCCACCGGAGGATGGAGGAAATCTAGGCAGAAATTAAAAAAAATGGGAGAAACCAGAGAGGAGAAATGGAGAAAACAAGACGTTGGTTTCTGGGTTTTGAAGAAACGAATAGAGAGGAGTTGGACGACGAACAGCAAGATTTTCGGGGAGCTGGTTTTCTTCTGGAGAGGCGGAGGCCTCTTCTGGGGAAGAGTTTCTTCTTCTTCCAGCGCCCCCGCCAGGGGGTTGTTTCTCCTGGGCAGAAACTGCAGATCTGAGAGGGAATCGGGCGAGAGAGGCTGATTTCTAGGTTGTCTAGGGAGGCCGTAGAGGGAAGAATCGGCGAAGGGAGGTGGCTAGTGTTCGGGTTTTTGGAGAGTGTTTCGAAGAGAGTGAGCCCGAGAGAGAAAGGTGACGCGAGACGACGGTGACCATCGGCGGAAGTCTAGTCATCAATCATCGTTTGCCATTGCACCTCGTCGGAATTGAAGCAGGAGCTAGATGAGGAGCAGCAGAGATCCAGATTTGAGGAGGAAGAGAGAACCGCAAAGAGGACAGATCTGAGAGAGAGGGAGGGCCGACGCCGCTGCTGCTCAACCACCAATGACGACGCTACCGCCGCTTCGCCACCCCGACGCCATTGCTGCTTGAAACACCGACGACAAGGACTGCCGGTGGCTCGCGCCATTGCCTTTGTCACCGCGCCCGGCCGCCCCGACGCACGACGATCCCGCTGCTCACGGGCCGCCTAGACCTCACGCGCCCCTGCGCCCACCGCCTGTCGGGCCGCCCGCCGCTTCATCGTCCCGCCTGCGGTCTCACGCCGGTCACAGCCCGTTGTCGTGGCCTTGCCGAGATGCGCTGGTCGTCCCCATTAGCGTCGCGAGAGGAGATTGCTGCGATCCGGGTCAAGAACCGGGTCGGATGAGGTATAAGCGGGTAGGGTTTGGTTGCTTAGGTTAGCATAGGTGGACTAGGCCGGGTTTATATTTAATTTGTTACCGTTGGCTTGTTTTTATTTAGGTGTTAGCTAAATTGTGGGCTGTCTTGATATTGAGTGGGCCTAGCATGAATTTGGGCTGATTGTTTGATATGGGCTGAAGATGGTCGGGCTGGAAATAGAAATAGGAATTGGGCCTTTTTTTAATTTTTGTTATTAATGGGTTGACAGTTTAATTTTTGTTTTTTTGTTTTTTTAAATTCTCATCCGGGCCGTTCGGTCGGCCCGGTCATGGCTTCGGCCCGGACCGATAGGGTCCGAGTCGGTTTAGTAGGGCCGGGTTTCCCGACCCGGTCCGAATAATTTTTTAATAATAAAAATTAATTAATTAAAAAAATCTAGAAAAATCAAAACTTTTAGAAATTAAAAAAATCTTAAAAATCTTAAAATTTTTTGAAAAATCATCAAAAATTAAAAAAAAATTTCCTTAATTTCCAGAAGCTTATTTTATTTTATTTTATTTTTCTTTCTTTTTTCAAATATCCAAAAATTCCAAAAATTTTTTATAAAAAATTAGAAAATTCGAAAACAGTAATGAATGTTTTTCTTAAATTTTCAAAAGAGCCAAAAATACAAAAAAATTTGAAAAGTTTGTTTTCTTTAATTTCAGAAAATTCGAAAATATAAAAAAATTTAAAAATATAAGAAATATAAAAAATATAAAAAATTCAGAAAAATTAGAAAAATTGCAAAAAATCAGAAAACCCTTAAAAAGAAAAAAGACCAAAATTGAATAAGCCTTTAGGGCTCTACAATAGGTTTTTTTAATGTGTTGCCATGTCTTTAGTTGACACACAATTCGGTTAGGTACCAAAGGGTGTTAGTCACATGACTAACGTAACTAAGTCCCGACTCTAAAATCTCTGGTTACGTAGAAAGTGAGACACGTTCCCATGCCTTGCTTGATTTCAAGTTGACCCTAATAGACTAGTGGCGACTCCTTGTTTGAATATTTTTGTGAATATCCCACGTCGCGCAAGGTATGGACTTGGGAGAACCCAAGTTAATTAAGGGCCGTCGGCCCGAAATTAGCAATACCCCTAAACCTATATAAATATATAATTATTTTTCGAAAATATTAGGTCCCGACAACATGTCTATCTTGAAAGATTTCCATGCCAGGGATCCTCTTTGCAGCACCAAGATCCTTCATATCAAGCTCACTACTTAACTGAGACTTTAGGGAAACAATATCTCCCATTTTTCTTGTAGCAATCAGCATAGCATCAACATAGAGCATCAATAGAATAAACGACTTATCATGCAAAACTTTCTAGTAGACACAAGAATCATGCACACTCCTCATGTAGCCAATATGAAGCATAAAAGAATCAAACCTTTTATTCCATTGCCTTGGAGATTGCTTCAAACTGTAAAGTGATCTCTTGAGCAAACAAACATGATCCTCTTTCCCTTCCACCTTGAAGCCTTCGGACTGCTCCATATAAATTTTCTCCTCCAAGTCACCATGAATGAATGCCATCTTCACATCTAGCTGCTCGAGCTCCAAGTCATACATGGCCACCATAGCTAGTAAAACACGAATTGATGTGTGTTTTACAATTGGAGAAAATATCTCGTCATAATCAATCCCCTCCTTTTGTGCATAGCCCTTAGCAACAAGTCGGGCCTTGTATCTCTCTTGCTCTTTCTCCGTTGCTGCTTCCTTTCTTCAAAAAACCCATTTGCAACCAATGACATTCCGATCCTTGGGTTTCTTCACAAGTTCCCATATCTTATTATTTTGTAACGACTCCATCTCCTCCATCATTGCGGTCATCCACTTTTCTTTGTGATCACTTTTCAAAGCTTCATGATAGGAGCTTGGATCGCCAGAGCTTACGGTAAGAGCATAGGCAATCATATCCTCAAAACCGTACCTCTCCGGTGCTTTGAGAGTTCACTTTCCTCGACCAGTCACAATGGTACGAGAAACTTCTACTATTTCTTTGACTTCCAGAGTTTCATCGGATGACTCGCCATTCAATGCAGATTCTATGGTTTCAAGCTCTACCTTAACGATAGATTTATCACTCTCCTCTTCAACAGCCGCGTGTGGCACGCAGCTTGACTTCAACATTGCAGATTCATCGAACAGAACATCCCTGCTCATTAGAACTTTCTTCTCACTTGGATCCCATAATTTGTAGCCTTTCACTCCTTTCTCGTAACTGAGAAATATGCATTGTTTTGATTTTGGATCCAATTTCGAGCGTTTCGAACTCTGCACATGTACAAAAGCAAGACAACCGAATATTCTTAAATAAGAATAATCAACAATTTTACCAGTCCATACTTCTTCGGGAATTTTGCATTTAATTGCAGTTGATGGAGACCGATTCACAAGATAACATGCCATGTAGATAGCTTCTGCCCAAAACTCCTTGCTCAGTCCCATATGTAGCCTCATGCTTCGAGTTCTCTCTAATAAGGTCCGGTTCATCCTTTCCACTACGCCATTCTGTTGGGGCGTATTCGGAACTGTGAAGTGACGTTTAATCCCTTCATTCTTACAAAGCTCCATGAATGATGTCGATTTTTACTCTCCTCCATTATCCGATCTCAAGCACTTAACCTTCTTCCCCGTTGAAGTCTCAACTTTAGCTTTCCATTCTTTGAACTTTTCAAAGACTTCACTCTTGTGTCGCATGAAGTAGACCCAAATTTTGCGAGAGAAGTCGTCATTGAATGTCACGAAGTATTCCTTCCCTCCTTTTGACTTTACCGGTGAAGGACCCCATACATCCGTGTGTACATACTCGAGCACGCCCTTGCTTGTATGAGTTGCAGTATTGAACCATACTCTGCATTGTTTTCCAAGCACACAAAATTTGCAAAAATCTAATTTGCATGTTTTCATACCTTGGAGTGTATTCCTCTTGTAAAGCTCCATCAATCCTCTTTCTCCTATATGCCCGAGACGCATATGCCATAGATTGGTGTTATCTATCTCCATGCTAGCATCCGTGGACACAGGTACTCCACCTTGCACTGTGGTTCCTATAAGTCGATATAGGTTCTCGTGCCTCTATCCCTTAAGAACAACCAGAGCTCTTTTAATCACCTTCAAAACTCCACCTTGAGCCATGTACTTGCATCCATTGGATTCAAGTGCTCCCAATGAGATCAAATTCTTCTTTATACTTGGAACATGACGCACGTCTGCCAAGGTTAATCATGCCATCAAACATCTTGATTTTCACGGTTCCAACTCCCACAGTTTTGCATGAAGTATCATTCCCCATGAGAACTGAACCACCATCATATACCTTATACTCATCGAAGGCTTCTCGATGAGGACACATATGATAAGTTTATCGAGAGTCCAAGATCCACGAATCTTCAAAGGTGTCCTTTCCCGACGATATGGACAAGACGTCCCCAACATTGGTCTCAATGCTGTTGGCTACACTTGCCTCATCCGAGCTCTTCTTCTTTTTTTCATTCTTATTTGGATAGAATCTCTTGGTATGCCCTTCCTGATTACACCCGTAGCATCTTCCTTTGAACTTTCCCTTGGATTTTGATCGACCCCTATTGCTCGATACTCGATCCATTGATCTTCCTCTTCCTTGATTGCTTTTCTCCTTTGCAAAGAGTCCCACTCCCGAAGATTTTGAACTACTTGCCCTTTTTCGAGTGTCGTTTGAAATTAGGGCAGTAGTCACCTCTTTGATCTCCAGAGTTTCCTTGTCATAAAGGAGCGTAGTCACCAAGTGATCAAACGAATTGGGCAACGATGCCGGTAATAGAAGCGCTATATCTTCATCCTCAAATCTTACCTCCAAGCTTGTAAGTTCACTAATCATCTAATTGAACACGTTGATGTGTTCCAACAGATCTCCTCCTTCACTCATCTGAAGTGAATACAATCTCTTCTTCAAGAACAACTTGTTCGTAAGAGATTTCGTCATGTAAATGCTTTCAAGTTTGAGCCATACCTTCGGAGCAGATTCGATTTCTGCTATGTATTGAAGGGCCTCATCCGATAGGTTCAATCGGATTTCACTACATGCCCTCTCCTCCATATCGGCCCAGTCATCATCAATGATGGTGTCCGGCTTGTTCGATCTTCCCAGAAGAACCTTTGATAAACCTTGTTGAATCAACAGATCCTTCATCCTTCTTTGCCATAGTGTGAAATTATTATTCCCAGTGAATCGTTCAATATCAAATCGAACGATTGAACCTTTTCCAGCCATCTAGTTAGAAGTCGCAATACGGGAACAGAGAACCTGGATTACTCTGATACCAATTGTTGTGCAGAAGAACATCCTAACTAGATGAGAAAAGAAAACAAGAATAATCAAGAACACGGAGATTTACGTGGTTTGGCGAAAATCCGCCTACGTCCATGGGAGAGAGAGAGACGATTTCTTATTGAGCATATTGTTCAAGTACAAGGTACAATGCTAAAATATATAGATCTTCAGATCCCCACTTTTCTAATCCAAATAGAAAAGGAATTACACCCTAAAGATATTACCTAATTTGAAACTTGCTAATAATATCTTCAATGATTATCCCCTATATATATTAGAGATATCATGATATATTCCAGTTACATTGAATCGGAACTATTTCCCATGAAAACCTCTTATAGATAGGTCCAAATCTAGGAAATATATTAAGAAACAAATACTCTGCAATCTTCAAGCCTTCCTAGATTTCCCGATTGACTTTTTAATTTTGAATTTCCAATCGATCGAATTTGTGGAATTCAAGACAATATCAACAACGTAGATATGACATTATGCATTCCGCTAGTTCTTTTTATTGGTTTCTTTTGTTTATCTCACCTCAGAGACTAAGGGAGGGGATAAACTGAGGAGAGAGAATGAAGTACTATGCTTAAAATTTTCTTCCAATAAAATTGTAGCTTCAATTTCAAAAGATAAATTTCAACAAACGTCTAGCTTGGCAAGCCACCACAAGCCCCCTAACTGAGCGTCTTTGAGAAGCTGACCTAATTTTGAAGCCCCCTCAGACCTGTAGTATAGTGTAATTTTCCTCCAAGTTATCCACTCTCTCTCTCTCTCTGTTGTAAATTTGGCGAAAAGAATGGGAGACATGGATGACTGTTAGTTTTGGTGCAGAAGTTAACAAGAGACCCCTGCTGGTCTAGCCTTTTAACGAGCTAATCCTAGTGAAGTTAATGATATACATGAGTTATGGTGATTGGCATTTCTATCCTCACTCTGAATAATCTGACATGATCATAAAAAGAAAAGGTGAAGTTCATATAATAAAAATATCTGGTTCATTAATCAATCACACTTCAGCACCCCAGTTGCAGTTGCAAAAAGTTACTCAGTGGATGTGATTTTCTATGTGGTAATGATCTTTCCAACAATATTTGGAAATGTCATATGACATTCCATGACGTGGCTGATCTCTTGTATCATTTTTTTTTTGTATTTAATCTTATTTTTTGGCTATACATTTGGAATAGGACATGTCATAGTTGACAAACTTCTGTTGTTCAACGATGTTGAAATGTATTACTATATTGGAGTGTGCTGAATATCTCTCATTGTACAAATTTGAGTATGAAGAGCAATACTAATGAAGACCGTGCAAAATGAAATATCTCATAGAAGTATAGTAGAAACTCAAGCATATGTGTGATACTGGCTCATGAAGCAGCATCATTTGCTTTTTAAGATGCACGAACATCTCTTTAATGGATATTTGTCCATTAGCACTTAAATGTGTGAGAAAACTAGGGCAATCACAACTGTGCTGGCAATTAGATTTGTTCATATGGTAACAGAAACGAGCTTCTTCTTGTTATAGCAGGTTAGGCTACTCTCACTAGGGGAAACCATGAGAGAATATTTGGCCGAGGGACCCAGCAGCGTATATAGCCAGCTTAGAGTGGGAACGTTGATATTTAGCTTAGACTACTGAGGCTGAAGCTGATGTACAACACCTGTAATGAGACAAAATTCAGAACCGCATGAATTGAGAGTTGCCTGGTTGAGTGCTTCATAGAGTACTTGTTCATATCACATATGACAACCTGAAAAAGCTTTAGGAACACTTTGGTATGGTATGACATGTTAACATTGTCTCCTAATGCGTCAACTTGACAACTTGAGCTTGAATATTATTTGAGATCTGAACATGCCTAGTGCTTTGTAAAAATCATAGATCAAGAATAAATCATGATCTCCCCAAATTAAATTCAAGTTACATTTTCTTTTTCAGTTGTGTACTCTTAACTAGGCTACACGTCCATTGAAACTTGCTGAAATCATACAAAGAAAACAGAATTCTCATTACAAACTCGGCATAATTGCAAATTATCTTGCCAACTGCTTTGACAAAATTATCCATCAGATATCGCCATGGCAGAGCAAGACTACCAAACACGACAATAATTAATTTGACCCATTGAATTCATAGAAAAAGACAAATCCTAGACAAGAGTTGGTACAAGAGAAGTCGAGTCTACATGAGGTCCACAGCATAGACTAGAAATTGGTAATAATTGATTTAGTTATCAAAAGAAACGACAGCAAAGCCTACTGCTTCGTTCATTGATCCTGCCCCACACAATTGAATTTCCTTTGTAGATAATAATTGTCACAAAGAAATGAAGAACATGTCAATTGTCAACCAAACAAAATGACGAGGACAACCTTGCAGTGATCAAAATAGATAAGTCATAGATTAGACTCCCGATCCAACTGTCATATACCTCTTTCAATGTCAAATATTTACTCGATTGCTTAAGATGGTGCTCAAAATTGGCAAAGGATTTACCTGAGAACCTCTGCAGAATGGCTGAACAGCAAACCAAAAATGTGCAACCCCCCTTCTCTCTCTCCACCATTGCATTTCCCCTCAAGCTCTGTTATAATACAAAACAATTTGCAGCCTCTAGTAACACAATGTTGCTGTCAAATGCTAACAATAAGATTACTTCTCTGTCCTCCCTTAGAGCTTGATCGGTACTTGATCCATAGCAATTCCACATTACAAGTATAAACAAGTGCTCAACAGGTCTAGGGATCACCTGATTTTAGGAATTAATAGATAAGTAGAATGTATCATGTGAAAAGAAAAACGCTACGTATTTATTGTCGCCATTCATACCCTTGATTTGCTGCACAAATCTATGCCAGGACCTCCGATTCAATGGGAACACATTGAGATAAAATTTATTTATAAGGGAAGCAAATTAGAAGCCACTCTCCAGAGAAACATTTCATCACTTTGTCTATGAGAGTGTTCCAGAATCGGACTGTGTAGGCACTATGCTCCTCGTGAATTTTTGTCACGCCATATCTATAGCATCAGTCACGAGCTTAGAGTTGGAAGAGAAGAAATATAAATTTTCTTCATTTTTCTCGCACGTTTGGGAATAAACCGATGTTTCCACACCCTGTAAATACCTGTAGCCAAGGATACGTCCAAATCTTTCAGCGAAGAATAATTGGACTGTGCAGGCACTTTGCTCCTTGTGAATTTTCGTCACACCATATCTATGGCATCAGTCATGAGCCGGATTTAACGAGCTCATAGTTGGAGGAGAAGTATGAATTTTCTTCATTTTTCTAGCACGTTCGGGAATCAACCGATGTTTCCACACCCTGTAAATACATGCAGCCAAGGATACATCCAAAACTTTCAGCAATGTATCCATGTGCCCCAAGCGAATCAAGCATCGAAACACAATCCGAAGATTATTCATGTAAAATCTGGGTAAAAAAAGGTCCATATACCTTAAAAAAGAAAAGTGGACAATTTCTAGTCATCCTCATCGAGCTGGTGAGTAATTTGGGGGATATGAGCAATCTTGCACCAGTCCTCACCTGCATCGTTTTTGCACCTCTGCTCTAATTCTGGGCAGCCTGCGATCTTCAAGTGAGTAAGGGATGCAAGCCTTCGCATTCCTTCAGGTAATGATGTTAACGAAGGGCACCGAATGATGCGAAGCCGTTGAAGTGATTGAAGGACCTCGATCTGCTCTGGTATAGCCTTCAAATTTACGCAATGGCTAATTATGAGACACTTGAGATTACTGACCTGTAGAAGCCATTGTGGGAGAGATGCTAGTTTGGGAATAAATTCGATTTGCACAGTGTGGAGACTCTGAAGTCCTTGGAAATCTAAGGTGTTGCCCCTTTCATCGTTGGATAAATCGAGCTCCTTACAATCCCGAATCCAAAGATTCACGAGGTTCGACAAATGTTGCATGCCGAGTGAGAGGGAAGTTAACCTAGGCCAACCACATATGAAAAGACTTTCAAGTGATGTGAGTTTTAGCAAACACTCCTCGGGCAAAAATTCTACGAACTCCATGCTCGTGATAGCCAAACTCTTCAACTTATTATGGCCAGAAATATCATTTATCAACTCCGGGTTGACATCACATAGATCTAATCTCGCAAGATGTGGAGCTCGTGGCATGGATTCCAAGTTTTCACAGCCACCAATCCGTAACGTCAATAGACTAGGAAATGATGCCGTCAAAGTGGCTGAATGGTCCGACTCAATGGATTCCAATTCAGTAAGGTCCCAAATCTGTAGAAACTTGAGCTGAGGTAATTGGCCCAATGGAGGGAGATGTTTACATCTTCGACAACAATCCAATTCCACCTGAACTAAATTTGGCAAGGAAAACACGAGGCTATCCATCATCCACCTTGGAAAGCTCTCGCCTTTATATCCATGGATGGCCAACTCCTTCAGATTTGAGTGTGGCCTTAGTCCATCTAATAGGGCTTCATCTCTATCCCTAATTAATGCATCATCTGAAGATACCCCTGGATCATCTTCGCCTAATTGTAAGCCCCAGCGAAGTTCCAAAGATTCTAGAGACTCCTTACCTACCAAGTTCGCAGCCTGGGATTCTGCTACTGCATCTGTTATGTATCCCAAATTTTCAATGCTTAGGCATCCTCGAATGTTATTAAGCCCATTTAGCTCCCTAAGTTCACCATAATTCTTAGCAAGAGCTTTATCTTTGGGCAAAATGAAGCGCGTGAGCCTATGCAAAGAACTCAATTGCCCTAGCCCACGGGGCACACAACTAAGTTTGGGACAATAATTTATGTCAAGATTTTGAAGCCTGACTAACTTCCTCATACCCCTTGGCAATTCTTCAAGGGCATAACAACTGCTGAGATTAAGTGTTTGCAAATTCTGCAATCCTGTAATGGAGTTAGGAAGTTTTTTGAGTGCGTTGTTCTCAGAGAGATCAAGATATGTGAGGTGCTTCAACTTACATATACTTCTTGGCACCTTCTTGACATTTGTCGTATGCAAATCCAAGATGTGCAACCTCTTGAAACTTTGAATGAGTTGGCGTAGATCCGCTTCACTTGATGGTTCTCTTCGCTCCATTTCATAACGTGTAGGTCTCGGCGCAATAGAAAGAAATGTTCTCAATGAACTTGATTTCAAGCGGTAGATTGGAAGTTCACCCACCAAATTGGAAGTTAAACCATGAGATATATGATGCGTTCTTTTATTTATGGATCTTGCGTTATCCCATGCCACCCAACACTCAGTCCCTGCAACTAAGCAGGCTAGATCATGCATCAAATCATGCATCTTACAAGTCTCCCCATCTGTATATGGATCATTTTGATATTCTTGGAAGAAGTTATTACAAAGTAGATCCATGAAATAATCATGAGCAATGTCTTCTAAAGGCTGATTTCTATTTGATGGTTGGACAAATCCTCCTGCCATCCAGAGATCGATCAAAGTCTGCTTCTTCATTTTATAATCTTTGGGAAACAACGAACAAAATGCGAAGCATTGTTTCAAATATGAAGGAAGATGGTCATAACTAAGCCTCAAAATAGATATTATCCTATCTTCCCTCTGAGACACATCTGGGAGCTCATAATCTTTGAAATGTAACCACTCGGGTTTGGTTTTCTTAAAGAAGAGTAAACTCCCAATAGTTCGAACAACTAGTGGAACTCCAGAGCTCTTTCTAACTATCTCTTTGCAAATAGCTAGCATGTCAGGATCTTGTATTTCCTCTTCTTTTCGACAAGCCATTTGCATTAATAAAGTAAGAGACGCACTTTCAGATAAGCCCCCAAGAAGATAAGGTGGAGTAGTGCCAGTGATCTCCGCAACCAAAGGAAGGCGTGTAGTTATAAGAATCTTGCTTCCTCTAGCACCACCCAGCAATAAGGTCTTCAAGCTCAGCCATGTTTCTCGTTCTCCATTCCAATAATCATCTAAAACTAAGAGACATCTCTTTCCATCAATTGTTGCCCTCAATTCATTTTGTAACTGTTCCATCGCAACCTTGGTTGATTCTTTCTCTTTTGCACAAGCTATGATATTTTTCAATATTTTTTTAATGTCAAAGTCATTAGAGACACAAACCCACATTTTCATGTCAAACTGTTTACTCACCATTGCATCGTTATATACAAATTGAGCAAGAGCCGTTTTTCCAAGCCCACCAATTCCAACTATTGGAAGGATAGAAATGTGCTCTTTCACGTTTGAATCTAGTAAAAATTCCATGATTGTCTTCTTATCATCATCTCTCCCAATAATGTCTCCCTCACGTGTAAATGAAATCGTATCTACTCTCTTCCTCCTCTCTCTCTCTTCTTGCAAATCCACGGGACGCACGTCCAAGTGGAATGCCCTATCAGCCTTAATGGTTTCTATCCTCTCCCTCACCACTCTTATTTTTTTACTCATCTTCAGATTAAAAGCAAGCTTGTTTGAACTTGAGAAGAATGTCCTTACCTCCTTGATCATTTCATTGTGTCCCCTCAGGTCTCGACGCGTAGCTTCTATATTAAATTCTTCAAGCACGTCCTGCGCGTCATAGAAAGCGTCTTTTAGTTTCTCAACCCAAACTTGGATTTGGGGGCTAGTGTTGCATTGCTCTTCTGCATGGTTTAGTACAGCCTGAAGCATGGAGATGGTGTCCCTAAGTTCCTCGAGTTCATGCTTGACTCCCCGTAACTTTCCAACCTTTTCTAGTGCTTGAGGGACCAGATTAGCAACGATCTTTCCAGCAATGTTGACGATGACAGCTTCTGCCATTATTGGGCTCTCTATCACTCTTTCTCTGTCTCTCTGCGAATCGAAAGAGATTTTAGTCTAGTCGTTCCAAGGTTAGACTTCTCAGAATGCTCACTTAAGACTGGCAAATCAAAATCCTGAAAAATCCAATTAACTTTTATGAGAGACTTGGCTGTCGAAGACAGGAATTCTCATCATCCACAGAGCCTTAATCAATAATGCATATGGGAACCACCAAAGTCAGGTCAGAGGTCCGTGCTTGGTTTGTCTAAATTAAGCCTAATTTCATGCTGTTACTGAAGAATTATATCTATTTAAAAGGCAAGGTTATCGGACAAATCAATATTTTTGGAAGAAGCTAGCCTTTTTCATTTTTTCTTTTATTTTAGGCATATCCCGGTTTCAAAAACCATTCCACAAGTCAGCTTGATTGGAGAGGGACTATCCCAAATCTTCAAAAATTGATTAATCAACGACTTTTACTCTTAATACACGCGAAGAGCGATAAGGAGAGGGTTAAGGAATATCTAAATTTTTGGTTAATGCATCGTGATTCACTGAATTTTGTTATAATTATCATTCAATGAATGATTTTGCTTAGTCAATATATTTGTTTAAAGTTACTATTCTTAGTTTGAGGCTTCGTTCCTTTTCTTCTTTTTTTGGCCAAAGGATGGCCGGTCATTCTCTAAATTCTTGGGATGGATTTGATGCATGACGGGGTTGGTATTAGAGCTTACGATAAGGAAAATTACCAAAAGAGATCTAAACATTCTAATTTGGGCAATGTAATCCTAAGCTTTTTTACAATTTGCCAATTGAATCCTTTTGGTCAAAATTGACCAGAGATCACTAATGTAGACATTGGCTATCCTATGTGGCATGACTAGCGTTGATGTGGACCATTTTCATAATTTTTTTTTTTAAATTGAATTTTTAATAACTTTATTTTGAAATTTTTTCTCTTTAAGTTTTTTTTTTGTAGTTGGCCAAGGTTGCCGGCACAAGTATTAGTAGCTTAATCCGTCACCAACAAGCAATTCTAGGGAGGGACTTTGTGCCTTCACCCATGGTTGATGGGCCATGAAGGCCTTGGGCGAGGCCTTTGCGGCTTGTGAGGGTTGCTGATGAGCCTCGCCGGCCGAATAAAAAAGAAAATAAAAGAAAATTACAAAATACAAAATTTCTAAAATATAATAAAAAATTCAAAAAAATTTAAAAATTATGCATGTTTTCCTTTAAAAACCATGCATGTTCACATGCTTTCCTTAGAAATTAATGCACTTGCACATGCATGCCTCAATTGTTTAGTAATAACATCGAGTATTAAAATCAACTGGATCTGGTTCTTGAGAAGATAGAAACGTATTATAGCTGCCTGGGCAACTCAGCATCTAACTTCACATGGCAAAAAACATTATGTTCATGAGTCACTGCTTTTTCCCCCAAAAAAAAAAAAAAAGAAGAAAAAGATTATGAAGTATCATTGTGAAAACGGATAAGCGCAGTGTTTTTTTATAATGATGCCCAATTTTTATGGTTTCATCACAGGCTTTCCATTGAAAACGATGCACGTTCACGTGCTTTCCTCAGAAAACGATGCACATTCACACGCAAACCCAAAATTGTTAACGGGATTTGGATCTTGAGAAGATAGATTATTATTATAGCTGTGTGGGCAACTTCAGTATCTAACTTCACATGGCAAAAGAATTTATGTTCATGAATCTCTGCTTTTGCCCGAATAAAAAAAAAAAAAAGATTATGAAGTATCATGTAAATGAAGTAGTATGAGATATTTTGTGTGTAAAACGAAATTATATGTTGGTATTGAAGTACCAATGTGCAGTGGGCTCATAACAGCAAGCTGATGAGGATGTCTTTTAACTTTTAATTTTAAATGTGCAATGGTAAAACAACTCTTGAAGTTGGCTAATCTTCTATTTCAAATCCTATTTAGAATTGGAAGTTGGGACATGTTATGATTTTTTATGTGCCCATTTTGAAGAAGGCTAATAGCCTAATATGCAAATCTTGCGGGCCATGTTTACACCATATAAGTCATATCTCTAAATCCAAATAAAAAAATGCCGATAGTTTCCTATGCATTCTTTGTTTCGGCCGAAGATGAGTGATCTCAAGTGAGGTAAAATATATATATTTTTACTTTAGAAATGTTACGATCAATTTGAGCCATATCATAATAAGTGAAAGATCAAGATGAATCAATTGATATAAAACTAATCACTTGATTAGTTGACGGGGAAGGACCATCAAGAAGTATAGAGTTCCTTTCAGTCTAAATAAAGTAGATAGCCTCATTCCAAGCAAAGCCCTTGTAGAGTTTTTGAAAAAAATAAAAATAAGAGATTTAATATTTAAAGATAAGAAGCATTGTCAACTTTGAAGAAGATCATAAGATCACAAGAAAGTTCAAGTAAATTAACTTCATATGGGTAACAAATTAGGTCCAACAAAAAGGCTGGGTTAGATTCGAGACTATCCATTTCACCTCTTCTTCTTTTTTCCCTTTGTTTTTGCTTTTATATAAGTCAGTTGTTGCGTTATAATTTCTTATATTCTTGGCCAGAAAAAAAAATGTAAAAATGTGTTCGACAGGATTAAATTAAACAAAAACAAAATGTAAAAATATATCGAGGGAATTTTTGTTTTTAATTGGGAACCAAACTGGTTCCCTAGGAACAAGCTTGGAAGGCTTCCCTTTTCTTTTTTTTCTCAATTTTGATATTCTATTGGCTTAATTTTTTTTTTTTTTTTTTGGGGTGAATGCCCACTTGCAGGATGAGTTAACTCTTAGCAGTGCCATGGATCATGGACGAAACAAAAACTATCTCAGTGGCGAGCAGAGAAATTCTTTAATGGTAGTGGTCATTCTAACATTCGGATTGCTTCGAATTTCCTATCCTCCTCGCTTCCTTGGAATTCCGTAAAACATAAACGGAAAATGCATCGTACAATACTCAGGCTGTTCATCTTCAGTAAAGCACAGAGCTTCTCTCTGATTCATTGCTATAAGAAAGAACGAACCTGGCTAATGGTGGGCTGACTGACGGTCGACCAACGAAAGCGAGCCCACAACCCACGAGATGGCGACAGAAGGAGATGGGATGGCATTAGCGAGATCGAGACAGTGGAGACGAGACGGCGCCTGTAAGACAGGAGAAAGAGAAGGATTGAGAGTGCCACTTGAGAAAGTCGAGAGGCCAGAGAGACAGAGAGAGAGAGAGGCCAGGAGTGAGAAGTAGAAAAGTAGAGTTTAAATAGAAATGTTTCAAGATTCGGTTTGAACCTGTTCAAAAGCCGTTCTACCCAAGAATTAATTTTGCAAGGCCCATTCCTAGGTAGAATGGACTGGTTCAAGATATAAACCCGGAACTGAACTGGTCAATGCCGGTTCCCAAAATTTTTACTTAAAATTGAACCAGTCCCCAACTGGTTAGGTTTGGTATGGTTTTTGGATTAAACCAGACCGATTGCTCACCCTAATAAAATGTTACACTTGAGGTCTAGCAGCAAACATTGTAAACCTAATAAATTGATTAATAGAAAGGGAAGGACCATCATGCAGCATAGAGTGCTTTTAATCTAAATAAAGTAGAGAGCCCACTTCCAAGCAAAGCTCTAGTAGAGTTTTCAGAAAAATATTTAAAAATAAGAGACTTAATATTTTAAGATAAGAAGCCTTCTCACCTATAATGATCATAAGAAAACTCAGATAGATTAACTTGATCTAGCTAACAAATTAGGTCTCACGAAAGCGCCCAGTCAAATCTCAGACTGTCCATTGGTCACATCTACCCCAAAGCTTACCCCATAGCTTCTGAAACTCCTCTAGCCGACGGATGGAGCAACAACGATATTTAGTTAGGACTGATCCTCTCATTTTAAATACCTCATCAATTCACTCGTTAAAGAGATCCTTTTTCAACTTCTAAACATCTAGATTTCAGCACTCTCATTGATCTCAACATCAAACCACCAAAAAAACTCTCCCATAAGTGACTTGACATTCCTCGCGTACCATTTAGCATTCGAGTTCACTAAAATTGCCTTGCCCACTCCTTATATCACGCTTTCACCTACAGTGTTACTTTTATGCAACACTAAGCCTTCCACAAAGCTAAGGAATATCGAGAAGAAGCCTCCTCGACAACATGTATATTATTAACTTAGTAATTGTATATAATTAATAGCAAAACCCAATATTATTGGACAAACCCTCTTTATAAGTATACGACCTCATTTATTGTACAAATTATTTTTTTAATGCATTTTTCTCTATGCATGACAATCCTTTTCACATATTTCAATGAATTCTCATGCAGAGTTTGTCCTTTCATTTTTTAATGAATATATTATTCCTTTATGAAATTTTTAAACTTACTAATGTCATTATTAGGGATTTGTTAAAGGTTTATTATACGTGAGCATTGCTCCATGCAAGAATGACTTGGAATAGGTAGCATGATCCTAAGTTATTCTTATTTTTCATATGTGTGTGCGTGCGTCAATTTATGCAATTAATGTTTGTCATTTGAATATTTTCTATTGTCTATTATTTTTGTAAACTTATATGATCTATTTTAATACATTAGGCAAGTTGACGTTGATATAATGTTCCAGAAAAATTAGAATAGACTAAATTACATGATTGACATTTTTTTCTACTTTACAATATAGTAATATGTCCAATTAATGTTAAGAGAAATGGGAGGGAGATGGAGCTTTGCGATGATGTGGCTCAATCATTAAGTTTCATTTTACTTGACTTTCTTATTATTGATACATACATACATACATATATATATATATATATATATATGGGTTCATAGATGACACACAATACAATAAAATAAAACGAAAGAAGGTAATCATGATGATCGAAGTTTGATGACTGTATTTAAACTTGTTTGTTTATGCTTTTCAAAAAGCCCACACAATAAAAGAAAAATGTTAAAGTCTAATAAAATAAAGCCTTAGCTATTTTGCACAGATTTGTGAGAGGCAGCGGTTGAAATACGCTACGGGTGGGGGACCATATCATTCTCCTTCTATTTAATGTGCCCTCTTTTCCATGTAACTTTATTCCTTGCTTTTTCTTTTTCCAAAAGGCAACTGAAAAAAAAAATTATAAGATAACGTATTGGTGAAGCAAAGCCACAATTTCCACTCGCCCACGTCACTGTGGTGTCGCAAAAGGATCTTTTAGAAGAAAATTTCTGTTGGCCGACAAATCAGAGTCATCATCACCTACAAAGGCTATTCTCCATCGGACACATTGCAGTCAAACCTAGCAGTCGTCTCATTGTGGTTTAGACAGCAGCAGTAGTACAGGGAATGCCCCGATGGCTCCACAATCTCTCATATTCAATGGATCATGTTCAGTGGACCATATCAGCTTATGCACGATGATAGAACGATATATTTGAGTTCTAAAAGCAAATTGGACATGCGATTGTTGTCCATAGAAAGAAAGGTTTGAAATTGAACAAGGAGCTTTGCTACCTTTTCTAGTTCTAATTCTGGCCTAGTCAGATATTATTTTCTTTATTTCGAACACTAATTACATTCAAATAAGGACAACCCATATTATTGAAATGGTAGTAAAAGATATTGGAACTAAGGTTCATTGTTATTGTCAATTCATAGACCTGCTGCTCTGAACTCTTTATCAAACCACTTTTCTGTTTGGCATTACACTGACGTTCTATTCTAAATCACAAGATAAATGTACTCCAGTGAATGACCTATCGCTCATAAAGAACCGAGCTGTAAAAAGTATACTAGGTAGTGACCATAATAAATGAGGTCCTAATTTATTAGTATTTCACTGGTTTTGATTCTCATGAAATATCTTTCATCAAATAATGCATTTCGATTTTATTTTAGGAGACTCAATTTCTATGTTGAATTTGAACAAAGAATGTCAAATGCAAAAGCAAATCTTATTCACAACTGGTATATTACAACTCTAACAACTAACACCGAAATGACTCAATAACCAACAACCTCTGCGAACAAGTTACACCAAAATTTAATCAATAGTGTAATTTGACCACAACTGATTGTATAGCCTATATGTCTGACTCAAACTATGCTGAAATTTAATTAATGACACAATTTATTTAGGCGTACAGCTGGAATTTAATCAATAGTTATACTCCTAGATAGGAAACACAATGCCAGTATTTAATTGACAAAGCTAAGCTTGAAGAGCAACACTGGAATTTGATCGACAATGCATGTCCAGATAAATATACATGCCGGGAATTAATTAGATGATGGGAATCTTGAAATCTATGGCTAAAATGCGATAAAAGATAGTTGTTGTGTTGTTCGGGGGGCTCTTAGTTGTGTGGCTTGCGATATTTATAATATAATATGGTGACCCTAAGTCAGTTACTTTCCTTAAATAGCACTCTTAATTTTCTCACATTTTTCCTCTCTTTTTTTTATTGCCTTATCCACATCTAATCATTTCCTAACTTGTCAACATTGCCGGCACAACTTGTTCATCAAGTAAATAACTATTTCCCCATTTTCATACACCTTCCGCACAACAATCATTCTTGCTTGGGATTTAATGTCAAATTTGTTCAAATTCCAAATCTAATGCATTATTCCCACAGTGTGACATGTGGCAATTAACTACCTTGCCATCGACTTAGGTATATCTATCTAGAATCCCATTGACACTTAGCTCCAAATATCTTCGAGAATGCTAGCTATCCTTAGCTTTTACGAACAAAACGGGACATATCACTCTTATTACTATCCTCATGGCCAACACATAACAACAGAGGTAATTTTGGGTGTTAACATATGTCCCCTCTTAAAATGAATAAATTTGAATTTATTTCTTTTAAAAGAATACCTCGTCTTTTGCACGATTTTCTGAGGTGATCATGGCTTTCTGTCTTCTAACATCTTTTTCCTATTGCAGATTTCTATTCCACGTACTATATCGATACATTTCTTCTAATTCTCGCAGACAATTATCTCCTTTTTTGCCAAACTGTCGTCTTCTATCTGTATCTCCTTAGGGATTCCACTAGCACTTCATCTTCTTTCCCAAATTCCAAATCCCCTTTCATGATTCCTTTTTGTCTCTCCTTGATCATTTGCCATGGCACCGAAGAAAACCTCCGAATGTGACTCAACCAGCTATATTGACAATTTCGTCACTCTCCAAACGAGAGAATATGCCAAAGATTGCCGCTTTGGTTTGTTGGATGTTGTCGAGGACATGACAGGCTACTTCCTTCTGGGTTCCAATCTCAAGGACCACAACAAGATCCCTCCTCCACTTAAAGCTTGATTCAAGGTGAGACCTTGGCTTTCTAGCACCATTCCTTTTGGGATATTTGGTCTTCAACCTCTTCTTGATTTTGTGGATTTCCCTCGTTTGAAGCCGATATCCGTAAATTGTATCTTTGCTAAGAGGAAGACTCAACCCAGTTCGCTTGGATGAGTGCAGGAATTGAAAAGGCACTTGAGATCACCATGTCTTCCCATGAGATAACTTGAGGACTAGTAGGGTCTGCCATAAGCTTTTGGTCCCCCTTGACTAACTGTTTTTTCTTTCCCTAGGGATCTATGACTGTTACCCTTCTAGACATGTGTCACGGGCCGATCGATTCGTCGTTGCTTTGCACCCGTGCGGCCTTAGGATTTCTCCCAAGCAGCCTTTCCACTCAAACTCACACAAAATCTAGAGAGAGAAACTGTAGAGAGAGAAGCTCTGGTTTTCTATTTCTTGTGTAGAATGAGATGCTTACAATGAGGGGGAGGAACCCCTATTTATACAAGTACGGACTCACCGTATCCGTAGATCCATCCTTGATCTAACGGTGGAGATTAGATCTCCCAAACTACCATCTACCCACATTAATTACATTGAAGTAGCACCCAACTACTTCCTACCCGTATTGAATACATAGGAGTAGCCCCTCAACTACTACCTACTTACATTGATTGCCTTGGCGTACAATGACCATATCGCCCGCCCTAGGAATAATCTAGAAGACTCAAGAAAACCCTAGAATACGAAGACTACGGTTGAGGGTCGCTTGTACCAAGGTTTAGTCATGGCATCGCTCAAGAACCCTCTTGGATCGTGCAAGTCCTTGGGCCGTGACATTCTCCCCCACCTAATCAGGCGACGCCCTCGTCGCGTCTTCGGCATGGAATGCTTCAATTTGTTTCTTGAATTGCCAAAGAGCATCCGCGGGTTCCCAGCTTGCTTCACTCTCCAGAAGACCCTTCCATCGAATCATGTATTCTCGCTTCGGTGCACAGTACCGCTTCCGTATGACTCGATCGGCCATGATGTGGTCGACCTCTCGATCATACGAGGCCTTAGCTCCCATGGGTGCCCGTTGTGACTCCCCTCGGTTCGGATCTTCCTCATCCATATGGAAAGGTTTAAGCATACTTACATGGACAACCGGATGTACCTTTAGCTTAAGCAGTAACTCCAGCTTGTATGCAACCTTTCCGACTCGTTGAAGCACATGGAACGGCCCCTCGTAGCGTCGGATCAACCCTTTGTGTACGTCTTTGTATCGGAGGACTATGTGTAGTTTGACTAACACTTGGTCCCCGACTTGGAACTCCACGTGCCGACACTTTCGGTCCGCCCATTTCTTCATGCGCTTCGATGCCTTGTGTAGGCACGCCCTTGTCAAGTCCGCTTGTTCTTGCCAATCTTTTGCGAACTTGAAAGCCAGAGGACTACTCCCCTTGTAGCCCGACGCAACCGCACTTGGAGTTTGCGGCTGTTGTCCCGTCGCGATCTCGAACGGACTCCGGCCGGTCGACTCGCTCCGTTGCAAGTTATAGGAGAACTGGGCCACGTCAATTAGCTTTGCCCAATCCACTTGTGTTGTACTCACGTAGTGTCGCAGGTAGATCTCCAGGAGTGCATTGGTCCTTTCCGTTTGACCGTCAGTTTGTGGATGCAAACTCGTGGAGAAATTCAGCTCCGACCCTAGCAATTTGAAGAGCTCCGTCTAGAATCGCCCCTTGAATCGGGGGTCACGATCCCTCACGATCGTTTGTGGCACACCCCAGTACTTGACCACATGCTTCAGGAAAAGTCTGGTTGCCTCCTCGGCTGGGCAATCCTTTGTTACCGGAACAAATGTTGTGTATTTAGAGAACCTGTCAACCACTACCATCAGCGTTCGACACCCTTCGGATTTTGGTAGGTTGACAATGAAATCCATAGAGACACTCTCCCATGGATGGTTGGGGATGGGGAGAGGCTTCAGGAGCCCCGGCAACGTTCGTTGTTAGAGCTTGTCTTGTTGACATACAAGACAAGTCTTCACATATGCTTCGACGTCGTCCCTCATTTGAGGCCAAAAGAAACGCTCCTCGAGGAGTGCCAAGGTATGGTGGATTCCAGGGTGGCCCGCCCACTTTGAATCATGGCACTCTTGCAAGACTTCCTTTCTCAACTTCCCATGTAGTGGCACGTACAGTCGCCGTCCCTTGGTGTAGAGAAGCTCGTCTTCACACCAGAATTGGCGAGTCTTACCTTCTCGTGCGTATCGTAGGAGTCCTTCTGCCCTTTGATCATGCTTGATCCCTTCCTTGATACGGTCAACCCATGGGCAATTGGGTCGACTTACGATATTGGCCAGCTCCGCCTTTCAACTCAGTGCGTTCGCCACGGAGTTGGACTTTCCTGCTTGTACTCCACGTAGTCGAATTCCGCCAAGAAATCCTGCCATCGAGCTTGCTTCGGACTCAACTTCTTTTGCGTGCGGGAAAGTAGCTCGTGGCCACGTTGTCCGTCCTCACGACGAACTTGGCTCCCCTGCAATGTAATGCCTCCATGTCCGAAGGCAATGGACCACCGCGGTCATCTCCTTCTCTTGGACGGTATACCGTCATTCGGCATCGTTCAGTTTTCGGGACTCGAACGCAACCGGATGACCATCCTGCATAAGAACACCACCGATAGCAAAGTCGGAAGCGTCAGTTTCTACCTCGTAGGGTCTTATGTGATCAGGCAACACCAGCACCGGCTCCTCGGTCATGGTTTGCTTCAGTCGATCAAACGCCTCTTGGCATCGCTTGGTCCACTCCCACGGCTTGTCCTTCTTCAGCATGTCCGTGAGTGGCACCGAGATGCTCGAGTAACTTCGAATGAAACGCCGGTAGTAGTTGGTGAGGCCAAGGAATGACCTCAACTCCGTCACCTTGGTCGGCGGCTTCCATTCGACTATCGCTCGGATTTTCGCTCCGTCCATCCGAACACGACCGCCCCCAACAATATGCCCCAAGAAAGGAACTTCCTTTTGGGCAAAGGCACATTTCTCCCGCTTCACGGACAACTCGTTCTCATGCAAGACTTGGAAGACTTGTCTTACGTGCTCAATATACTCCTCCAACGTCCGGCTATATATCACAATATCGTTTAAATAAACTACTACGAACCGATCAAGGAACGGATGCAGTACCTTATTCATCATCGTACAGAAAGTGGCCGGAGCGTTGGTGAGACCGAACGGCATGACGAGGAACTCGTACGATCCGTATCGCGTCACACATGCGGTCTTCGACTCGTCCCCTTCGGCGATCCGAACTTGATAGTAACCCGATCGGAGATCCAACTTGGTGAACCACCGGGCTTCTCCAAGTTGATCGAATAGATCCGCCATGAGAGGGATCGGGTACTTGTTCTTCACAGTGAGCTTGTTCAATGCCCGGTAGTCAATGCACATCCGGAGTGACCCATCGTGCTTCTTTTGGAAAAGGACCGGTGCGCCGAACGGAGACTTGGACGGCCGAATATAACCCGCATCGAGCAGCTCCTTGAGTTGTCTCCTCAATTCTTCCAACTCCGGGGGTGCCATGCGATAGGGTGCCATGGCCGGTGGTCGAGCGTCAGGCACTAGCTCGATCCGGTGATCCACCTCCCTTCTAGGTGGGAGCTTCTTAGGAAGCTCGGACGGCATCACGTCCGCAAACGTGTCGAGAACTCGGTAACGTCGAGAACTCGGGTTACCTCGGTGGGAATATCCTCCACCTTGCCCGCGTCTTCCTCAACTTTCACAGTGGCCAGGAAGGTCATCTCCCCCTTCTTAACTCCCTTAGAGAGTTGCATAGCCTATAACATCTTCCGATCGCGCCCCGATGCGCGATGGATCGGAATCATGCATTGGCACCTCTTGTCCAGAATGCAAATACAATCCGCGAATGGTAGCACACCCGCATTGATCCTATCGAAAAATCCTAGACCTAGAACAAAATCATAGTCGTCTAGGGGAATTACCTCGATAGTTTCTCTACTTGACCATGGTCCGAGGTGAAGCTCCACGTCCCTAGCCAATCCGCTAGTCGGGACCTCCTTGGAGTTCACCGTCTTGAGCCAACCAGCTCTTTTCTCGACCGGAAGGTTGAGTTTCTTTGTGGCCTCTTGTGAAATAAAAAGATCGGATGCTCCGGTATCCACGAGTGCACTCATCGTGGTGTCGCCGATCTTTAGATCCACGAACATCATCCCCTTAGACTCCTTAGCCTTCTTCGTCTTAAGGGAACTGAGGATACGCAGCGAACCCAACCGCGCTTCCTCCTTTGGCTCGTCTTCCTTACACAAGGCCGCCAGCTTGGCCTTGTTCGGACAATCACGTGCCATATGAGAATCGTCACAGAAAAAGCACTTATATGTGCGTACCTTTCTTTGTCCTCCATTGCTCGACTCCGCATGAAATCTCAGAGGACCGGTCGGGGGCTACCTCCATATGGACGATGGAATCTCCCTCGATCTCCCCCACCAAAGGCCCTGTCCCTTGGTCGAGGCTCCGGCTTGGGTGCCGAAGATACTTTGTACTCCACAAGCGACTCGGCCACCGTAATGGCCGCTGTGAGATCCCCCACGCTGCAGTGCTTGAGCTCTTGCTTGGTCCATGGTTTGAGACCACCCATGAACTGATGATACGCCTCCGTGTCGCTCATCGAAGGGATTTGGAGTAGCAACTCTGAAAACCGCTTGATATAGTCACGCACCGCACCCTTTTGCTCGAGCCGTTTCAGCTCATTCCGAGCATCTTCCTCCGCGTACGAAGGGTAGTACATCTGTCGGAATTCTTCGACGAATCCTTCCCATGTCGCGATGGGATCGCCACTCCTCCCATCCGACCGATGACGCCACCACAATAATGCATTATCAACTAAATACATAGATGCGGTGTTTACCCAAGTAAGGTCGTCGTTGATTCCCATGGCCTGGAAGTACCGTTCCATGTACCATAGGAAGTTGTCCACATCCTTGGCCACCCGCGAGCCCCTGAACTTGTCCGGCTTGGGTGCGTCCGTTCGTGGACTAGCATGCACCGTGACCACTCCGTTCACGCGTGCCGCTTCTGATTCCGCAAGCTTCCCTTTGAGTTCCTCAACCTCAGCACGCATAGCCACCATCATGGCCTCCAAGGTTTCCTCCCGTTGTTCCAATTCTTGCCTTAGGGTCCCCAGCAACTCGCCTCGGAGCTCTCCCATGCTAGACTTGAGCTCTAGCACTTCGGCCTCAAGCTCCTCCTTGCCAGCTTCAACTCCTTCGACGGTCTGGGTCAGGTCGTCGACCGATCCTTGGATCTCGAAGGCGAATATCTCCACCTTTATCACCTGACGATCCAGATCCCCCATAGCATCCCTCGAACCGGAACCAACACGGTTCTTTCTTACCTTGGTGCCCTTAGCGGCAGCTCTTCCACGCTCCTCTTGATCCACTGCCAGCGCGATCAACACCTCAGGACGGGATTCAGCAATTGCGCTTAGGAATGAACTTCGCTCTGATACCACTTGTCACGGGCCGATCATTCGTCGTTGCTTTGCACCCGTGCGGCCTTAGGATTTCTCCCAAGTAGCCTTTCCACTCAAACTCACATAAAATCTAGAGAGAGAAACTGTAGAGAGAGAAGCTCTGGTTTTCTATTTCTTGTGTAGAATGAGATGCTTACAATGAGGGGGAGGAGCCCCTATTTATACAAGTACGGACTCACCGTATCCGTAGATCCATCCTCGATCTAACGGTGGATATTAGATCTCCCCAACTACCATCTACCCACATTAATTACACTGAAGTAGCCCCCAACTACTTCCTACCCGTATTGAATACATAGGAGTAGCCCCTCAACTACTACCTACTTACATTGATTGCCTTGGCGTACAATGACCGTATCGCCCGCCCTAGGAATAATCTAGAAGACTCAAGAAAATCCTAGAATACGGAGACTACGGTTGAGGGTCGCTTGTACCAAGGTTTGGTCACGGCATCGCTCAAGAACCCTCTTGGATCGTGCAAGTCCTTGGGCCGTGACACATGCATACCATAGCAAGTTTTAAATTGATCGGTCGTTCTATTGAAGAACTGCTGGAATTTGAAACCCCATTCATCTCAAATGGAGTCCTTGCGTATAGTAAATTTCTTGAGCAATTTGGCAAGAAAACTGGGCCTGTCAATGATGGAGAACGCATTACATTCTTGTTATATTGGTTGTCAAAATATGTATTTTTCAGCCCCACACTTAAAGCTAGTGAGGATTATCTCCAAATGGCTGCTAATCTTGCAAATAATAAATGTGTTGCACCTACTCCTATTGTCTAAGCTTCATTATATAGAGGCTTCACCCATGCTTTGCTGTTAATGAAATCTAAAGATAGCGGTACTATCTCTGGTTCCTTTCGGATTTTGCAAGCATGGATGGCTCAATACCTTGACTTCCTTTCCAATATTGGTTCTCGCAATCTTGGCTCGCCACATCATTATCCAACTCTTGTGTATCTTGGATCAACATAACTTTATTGTCAATCGAAAGTAACATCTTCACCTGGGTAATTTCTTTAGATATTTTATAACTAGATGCCATTTGAGCTAATTCATTGGCTTCCACATTTTGATTTCTTTTGATGTGAACCAACTCAAAATCAACAAAATAATCCATGAGACTTTTGGCCAACATATGATGAGAAATAATATTTTCATTAAGGCACTGGTATTCCCAAAACAATTGCTTTATAACCAATTGGGAATCGCCTATTATTTTGATAAATCATGCCTTCATGTTCGCCAAAAGGTTTAAGCCAACAATTAACGCTTCATATTCAACTCGATTATTTGAACAATTAAAGTCAAGCTTGAACATCATTTTAGATTTATGTCAATGGGGAGAGACTATTAAAATTTCAGCTCTTACCGAGCCAGCTTCATTCGACCCATCAAAGTATAAAGTCCATGATTTTGATGTGTCGAGTGAAATTTCCTTATTCAACCTCTCAAGATAATCGATGTCGTAACAAGAGGCTGATACTGGAAGGAAAATACCCTTACAAGAAGAACAAGAAACAAAGACTACAATCCACCCCAGATGAGATATGTCGTCGTTGCGGGAAGTGGCATGTCAATGCTCCATGCTTGGCTTGAACATGAGCTTGTTATGGCTATAGTAAGCAAAGCCACATTTTAAGAAATTGTCTGCAAAGGCAACAATTGATACTGCCCCAATATCCACAAGTGATGCTACAAAATGGAACTCTGCCACAAGATAATCGTCCTTTGGCTCAAGGAAGAGTATATGCATTTACTCAAGGGGAAGTGGGAAATTCCAAGACTGTTGTCACAAAGTGAAATACTGACTACTATAGGATGCAAGGATGTTTAGTTGTTAAGTAGATAGAAATGATGAAACTAGCCGTGTTGGTAGCGTACGATTTCGACATCACAATAAAAGGATAGTGGTTATTAGAGTACGCAATGGAAATGTGATCAAATCAAAATAGCTACAGAAAATTTAAGTATTGCCATAGATAGAAAGTCAGGCAGAAAGAACCATCCAAAGCATTGGATGACTTGTTACGAGCTTATGTAGTCGACTTCAGTGAAAGTTAGGAAGAATACCTCTATTTCGTCGAAGCTACTCATAACAACAGTTACCAGTGAAGTAATAGCATGGCTTTGTTTGAGGCATTGTATGGTCAAGGTTGCAAAACTCCACTCTATTGAAATGGGGTCAAGGAAAGGAAGGTCATTGGTCTTAAGTTTGCCCAATCTACAGCAAACACCGTTAAGGTAAGTAAGAATAGAATCTAAGATTGGCCAAAGTAGGCAAAAGAGTTATGTTGACAAGAGATGAAAGCCTCTAGAGTTCTGAGTAGGAGAGCATGTGTTCCTTAAGGTGTCTCCATTAAAAGATATGTTCTGTTTTGGAGAAAAAAGTAAGTTAAGTTCACGGTACATAGGATCCTTTGAAATCCTAGAAAGGATTGGGAATATGGCCTATCAGTTGGCATTGCCACCAAAACTTGCTTAAGTACATGACATATTTCATGTATACATGTTAAGAAAATATGAGCCAGATCCAGCACATGTGCTAAACTTTGAAGAGATTGAGGTAGACGACCAAGGGTCGTATGTTAAGAAATCGATGCAGATTGTGGATAAGCGTGAGCAATTGATAAGAAGTAAATCCATTCCCCCTTGTCAAGGTCCTATGGTGACACCATAAACAGAAGAGGCCACCTAAGAAATTGAGGAAATCATGAGGTATTAGTATCCATATCTATTTGGATAATAAGATACGTTATGAAATTTCGGGGATGAAATTTTTTTTAGGGGGGGAATGTAACACCCTCGATTTTGACCTTGTGAGAAATGGCCATGAGATCCTAAATAGATCAACCATGGACCATTGGTTGTGGGATCGATCGGTTCAATCGATAAGGAATCAAAGATCGATCAATGTCTGACAAATCGACTGGCCATGAATGGTTGAGGTATCGTCTGTGAATTGGCCACTAACTATACAAGTGGGATCGAATCACTAGCTCATGTGAGGACTTTTGGATCATGAGAATTAATCACGGGATGGTCATGGACTGACATGGATTAGCGGATGGTCATAGGTTGATCTTGACCAGTTATGCCCGGTTGCGAGTGATTCTGCCCGACTATGCACTGATACACAGACGATCCGACTCGAACAAATGCAATCATGTTTCAACCAAAAATGCATTATTCCCTATTAATTCTTAATGATCGAAAGGGAATCTCGAATTGGTGATATTCAATCATAGATTAGTCATGCATACACCATAGACCCATGCGGATGGATTGGGCACCAATTGGAATAAGCCTTGGGATAGACCCGGTTATTCCGTCACCAATTTTAAGGTCCATGAGTGCCTTGACTTAGTGCTAGGCCATAAATAGCCTTTAATTACCCATGATTGACTGGTGAACTGAGGACAAAGAATATGGGATTAATCATGGACATGCCCTGCGACAAGCCTAGGGATCGACTCGAGGGCCAATTCTAGACCTGAACAGGCCGACCATGCCGACTACAAGGCCAGCTAATGTGCCGACTAGGAGGCTGACCTTCAAGGCCAACTGATTACCCAAGAGGACAGTTTGGACATTCAAGGGGCACGATGGTCGACCTTGGGCGCATGAGAATTGGTTTTTCGAGGTGTACCAAGTAGTCCCTTTTTCAACCCTAAAATCGACTCAAATGGTTAGATTCTTGCGTTGGCTTCATTCTTGAGGATGTGGATAAATTAGAGAACTCTCTAAAATACCTTCATTAAATGCAAGGTGATGATTCATGGGGATGAGGTGTTCAAACCTAGATATTGTCATGATTACTCTAGATTTTCCTTGGGCATCAAGGTGGTGAGTTAGCAGGCAAGTGGACCAATCATGGCGCAACTCTAGAAACTTCCAAAAGAAGTCGAAGGCCTAAAATGCCAACTTGGCCTATATTAGACACCACCTACTCAAGGCACATTAGATGCCATTTAATGAGGGAAGTTTAGGTGGTCCAATGAAGTAAAGACAAGTGAGCACCTCTTGTGCCTAGATTGACTCTTAAACTACATAGGCTTGGCACCTTGTGAATTAGGCTAGCCACATCACCAAAATAGGCATGTCACTTTAACATCATAGGCATGTCATTTCGAAAACTATGATTGGACCGTTTAGATGTGCAATGATGAGGATGGGAGCTACAAATAGGAGGAGCCCCTCCTTTTTCCTCACCATTTTGCATCCTCTCCTTTTTTCTCTCCCTTGGACACCTTCTCCTCTCTCTCACCTACTCACTCTCCTTCAGCCAAGCAAAGTCGTCCCTCTCCTTCAAGTTACTTTCTTTAGTTTCTTGAGGTTTGTCCAGGTAAGTAGAGCTTCCTAGTTTTCCCTGGTATTACCATTTCTATCATTAAGTCTAGGTAATCCTCTCTTGACAAGTCGTGATTTGTATGAGACTTATGCATGCGTTTGAGTCTTTCATGATCGGAATGATGCCAAGGTTCATGGCTTGTATTCAATGCAAGTCGGGAATGCCCAGAGCCATAAGGCTTGAGTCAGTAATAAGATGTTCAAAAATCAAGTCTTATGCGGCACGAGGATTGCCCAAGGCCGTGAGGTCTTGGATTGGCATTGAGGTGAGCCAAATCCTAGTCTCGTTTGGTATGGAGATCGCTCAAGTCCATAAAGTCTTGGTTTACATTGAAGTGTACCGAGCTCATATCTTGAATTGGTGCGGGGTTCTTGATGCTTGACGGTTGAGCCAAACCTCGGACTTAGAGTCGTTCTTGACATCATCAGAATTAGATCGTAGGAAGCATGGCACACATGATTATGTATGAACACGTCCTTATTGAGCCATGAATGAGTCGGTTAGAGGAAAGGACAAAAAACCAGCATAAGTGATGCATTTGTGTGATCACCCTATAAAAGATGAGAAAGATGATGCCCTTGCAACGGGATGCTCGGGTTAAGCTTGTTAGCCTCGGAAAGCTAGCCTTGAGAAGCCTCAATTGAGCCAAGATGCCCTAGTTGAGTCAGGAAGCCCAGCAAGAAGCTGGAAGCCTTGATTGAATCGAGAGGGCCTGGTTGGGCCAGGACAATGCTATGTGATCTACATAAGTGCCGATTGCTTAAGTCTTGTTGTATGTGTCTATGTGTTAGCCGATAGGTGAGTAAGTGAAATTCTTGCAAATAGTCATGGCATTGCACCTTAATTTGCAATTGATTTGCCATTGATACTTTTTGCATGAGTTACTCTGGCTAGTCTTTGATGAAGAAATGTCTTACTAGCTTAGAGTTAGGGGTTTTACTTACTAAGTTCCCAAAACTCATCCTTTTACCTTATAGATTTGTAGGTATTGTTAACCCGCCTTCTATATGTTTTTATCTCCTTACAAGGATGACAGGGTCAACTGTAGATGTTATACATGTTGAAGTAAGAATAATGTACTGGGAGTATACTACCACCGTTTGGGTCGATAGGGGACAAATCGAGTTAGCTCTGCACCGTTATGAGGCTTGGTACGTCTAGTTCAATAGGGATTTTATCGGTTCCCTTCGTGATTTTAGAGGAGGCCGATGAACCCAAGTGGTAGAATAACATCAGATAGAATGGACTCCAATCAGTAGTACCAACTAATAATAGGAAGGGTTCCAATTTTGGCAGTCGCAGCTCTAGCGAAAATAGATATTACCTTGGCCTCTTGCATAATGTATAACAGGCTTAAGTAGAAAGTTAGTTTGTATATGAATTTACAAATGAAAAATAATAGTGCGTTTGTGTATGTACTTCCCATGTTCTTCTAATGATGTTTGCTAGGGTTGTTGTGTGTATACTTCTGCATGTGCATATAAATAGGATAAAATGAATCGGGTTAGTGGCAAGCCTAAGATGTTGCAAAAAATAACTTATAGCTTAGACCTTGATGTGTGTCGTGATAGTTTTTTGTATCAAAGCAAGGGTTATTACTAGGAGTCAGAAGGTGCGTTGGGAGTTGTAGGATAGTGAGTTAGAAAGAACATTTATGCATGCAATTGCTTGTTTAGTTGTTCTTCCTTTGATGATAGTTGTAAGCACTAACTTTTGGCTGTGTTTGTGAAAGAATTTTCCTTAGGATTCTGTAGTTGTACCCTTTAGCAACTAATACGAGTACTCCACACCAAGTGACCACTAGTGGAAAATCGACTCAGGACTAGTCGAGCTTGAAAGGAAAGTTGAAAGATGACCCTTGATTGGATGTGATTTTGCAAGCTTTAATGACCATTGGAAGCCTAATGAAGTAGCAAGCTTAGCAGCAATTAGGCTCTACTTCCGCTAATGCCTCAATAATTGGTAAAGGGAATGGAAATGGTGATCATTCAAAGCATGGACTAGTTGAGTAGTTTTTGAAATTGAAACCTCCTAGGTATGCTGGAATAGGAAATCTCGAGGAGGCTCAATCCTAGATTGAGGGGATCAAAAAGATTTTTGCTCTCTTGAGGTGTTTAGATGAAGATAAGGTGACATTGGCAGAGTACCAGCTTCAAGGTAATGCCAATCATTGGGGGAAGGCTACTAAATGAATTGTATTTCCTAAGGATACTCCCATAACTTGGGACACTTTCATCTAAGCTTTTAATGGAAAATATTTTTCGAAGTGTGCCTAAGACAAGAAGATAGCAGAATTTTTGCAACTGCGGTAGTGGAATATGATAGTTGATCAATACAAAGCAAAATTTACTGAGTTGTCGAAGTATGCTCCTTAATTGATCGAAGATTTGATCGATTGAGCCAAAGGGTTTTGAGATGGTTTAAAGCTTGAGATTCGAAGTCAGCTGGTGCCATTAAATCTTAAGGATTACAATGAGTTGTATAAATGAGCCTAATTGGTAGAGAAAGATCTTCTAGAGCGAGCTACTATGGCAACTTATCAAGTGAGATTTTCTTATTCAACCTCTTAAGATAATCAACATCATAACAAGAGGCTAATACTTGAAGAAAGACACCCTTACAAGAAGAACATGAAACAAATACTACAATTTGCCTCAGATGAGATATGTTGTCGCTACAGGAAGCGGCATGGCAATGTTCTATGCTTATGTCACGACTTGAAGATACAAACAGTCCAAGAAGGTTCCGGAATAATGCCGTGACCAATCCTTGGAACGAGCAACCCTCAACCGTCATCCCTAAGTCCTAGGGTTTTCTTGAGTCTTCTAGAATATTCCTAGGGGCAGGCGATATGGTAATTGTACACCTATGTAATTAATGCGGGTAGGTGGTAGTTGGGGAGATGTAATCTCCACTATTAGATCGAGGAGAGATCTACAGATACGGTTTGCTTGTACTTGTATAAATAGGGGTCTCCTCCCCCTCATTTGTATCATCTTATTTTATAAGAGTAATAGAATCCAAAGCTTCTCTCTCTAAAATTCTTGTAAGTTTGAGTGGAAAGGCTTCTTGGGAGAAATCCTAAGGCCGCACGGGTGCAAAGGGAATGCTAGATCGATCGGCCCATGATAAGTGATATTAGAGTGAGTTCATTCCTAGGCGCAATGCCTGATTCCCATCTTGAGGTGTTGATCGCGCTGGAGGCGGATCACGAGGATTGTGGAAGGGTTGCTGCCAAAGGCAACAAGGGAAGAAAGAACCGTGCTGGTTCCATTTCAAGGAATGCTCTAGGGGATTTAGATCGTCAGGTGGCGAAGGTAGAGCCTGACCCAAATCGTCGAATGAGTGGAAGTTGGAAAGGAGGAGCTTGAGGGCGAGGTGCAAGAGCTCAAGACTGGCATGGGAGAGCTCTAAGGCGAGTTGCTGGGGACCTTGAGGCAGGAACTGGAACAGCAGAAGGAGACCTTGGAGGCCACGATGGTGGACATGTGCGCGGAGGTAGAGGAACTCAAGGGAAAGCTCGCTGAATCGGAAGCGGCACGTGTGAACGGGGTGATCACGACGCATGCTGGTCCACGAATGGATGAGCCCAAGCCGAACAAGTTCAAGGCCTCGCAAGTGGCCAAGGATGTGGACAACTTCCTATGGTACATGGAACAATACTTCCAAGCCATGAGAATCAATGACGACCTTACACGGGTAAACATCGCATCCATGTACTTAGTCGATAATGCATTGTTGTGGTGGCGTCATTGGTCGGATGGTAGGAGTGGCGATCCTATCATGACGTGGAATGGATTAGTCAAGGAGTTCCAACGAATGTATTACCCTTCATACGTAAAGAAGGATGCTCGGAATGAGTTAAAATGACTCAAGCAAAGAGGTGCGATGCGTGATTACATCAAGCAGTTTTTGGAATTGCTACTCCAAATCCCCTTGATGAGTGATAATGAGGCGTACCACCAGTTCATGAGCGGTCTCAAGGCAAGGACCAAGCGAGAACTCAAGCGGTGCAATGTAGGAGACCTCACGACGGCCATAACTGTGGCCGAATTGCTTGTGGAGTACAAAGCACCTTCCACATCCAAGTCGGACTCTCGTTCGAGGGACAAAGCCAATGGCGAGGGAGATTGAAGAAGATACAATCGCCCGAATGGAGGCAAACCACCTGCAGGCCCTCCTAAGGCTCATGCGGAGTTGAGCGGTGGAGGACAAAAGAAGGGACGCACACGCAAATGTTTCTTCTGTGATAGTTCACACATGGCGCGAGATTGCCTAAATAAGGCCAAGCTAGCGGCCCTTTGTAAGGAAGATGAGCCTATGGAGGAATTGCGATTAGATTCGTTGAGAATCCTCAGTTCCTTCAAGACAAAGAAAGCCAAGGAGTCTAAGGGAATGATGTTTGTGGATGTGAAGATCGGTGACACCACGATGAGTGCACTTGTGGATATGGGGGCATCCGACCTCTTCATATCCCAAGAGGCCGCAAAGAAGCTCAATCTTCGGGTCAAGAAAGGAGCTAGTTGGCTTAAAATGGTGAACTCCAAGGAGGTCCCGACTAGTGGCGTGGCTAGGGACGTAGAGCTTCATCTCAGTCCATGGTCAAGCAAGGAAACCATTGAGGTAATCCCCCTAGACGATTACGACTTTGTGCTAGGTCTAGGGTTCTTCAATAGAATCAATGTTGGTGTGCTACCGTTTGCGGATTGCATTTGTATTTTGGATAAGCGGTGCCAATGCATGATTCCAATTCATTGCGCATCAGGTCATAATCGGAAGATGTTATCGGCCATGCAACTCTCGAGAGGAGTTCGGAAGGGTGAGGTGACCCTCCTAGCAACGTTGAAAGTTGAGAAAGATACGGGCAAGGTGGAGGATGTTCCCACCGAGGTGACCCAAATCCTCGACACATTCCAAGACGTGATGCCATTTGAGCTACTTAAGAAGATCCCACCTCGAAGGGAGGTGGACCATCGGATCGAGCTAGTACTCGATGCTCAACCACCCGCCATGGTACTATATCGCATGGCACCCCCCGAATTGGAAGAACTAAGGAAGCAACTCAAGGAGTTGCTCGATACGGGATATATTCGGTCGTCCAAGTCTCCGTTCGGTGCGCCGGTCCTATTCTAAAAGAAGTATGATGGATCACTCCAGATGTGCATTGACTACTGGGCGCTAAACAAACTCATTGTGAAGAACAATTACCTAATCCCTCTCATTGCGGATCTATTCGATCAACTTGGAGGAGTACGATGGTTCACCAAGCTTGATCTCTGATCGAGCTACTATCAAGTTCGGATTGTTGAAGGGGATGAGCCGAAGACCGCATGCGTGACGCGATACGGATCGTACGAGTTCCTCGTCATGCCTTTTAGTTTCACCAATGCTCCAGCTACTTTCTGCACCATGATGAACAAGGTGCTCCATCCATTCCTCGATCGGTTCGTAATGGTTTACCTAGATGATATTGTTATATATAACCAGACGCTCAAACAGCACATCGAGCACTTGAGGCAGGTCTTCCAAGTCTTGCACGAGAACGAGCTGTACGTGAAGCGCAAGAAGTGTGCCTTTGTCCAAAATGAAATTCCTTTCTTGGGGCACATTGTCGAGGGCGATCGAGTTCGAATGGACGGGGCCGAGATCCGAGCGCTAGTCGAATGGGAGCCACTGACCAAGGTGACGGAGTTGAGGTCGTTCCTTAGCCTCACCAACTATTATCGGTGCTTCATTCAAAGCTACTTGAGCATCACAATGCCACTCATGGACATGTTGAAGAAAGAGAAGCCGTGAGAGTGGACAAACCGATACCAAGAGGCATTCAATCAGTTGAAGCAAGCCTTGACCGAGGAGTCGGTGTTGGTGTTGCCCAATCACACAAAGCCTTACAAGGTAGAGACTGACGCTTCCGATTATGTTATTGGTGGTGTTCTCATGCAGGATGGCCATCCAGTTGCGTTCAAGTCTTGCAAGTTGAACAATATCGAGCATTGGTATACCATTCAAGAAAAGGAGATGACTGCGGTGGTCCATTGCCTTCGGACATAGAGGCACTATCTCCTGGGAGCAAAGTTCGTCGTGAAGACGAACAATGTGGCCACGAGCTATTTCTAGATGCAAAAGAAGCTAAGTCCGAAGCAAGCTCGATGGCAGGATTTCTTGGCGAAATTCAACTATGTGCTGGAGTACAAGCTAGTGAAGTCTAACTCCATGGTGGATGCACTAAATCGAAAGGCAGAGTTGGCAAACCTCATAAGTCGGCCGAGTTGTCCATAGATCAATCGTATCAAGGAGGGGCTCAAGTACGATCAAAGGGCTCAAGGATTCCTAAAGTACGTGCAAGAGGGCAAGACTCGTCAATTCTAGTGTAAAGACGATCTTCTCTACACCAACGAACGGTGACTGTATGTGCTACTCCATGCGAAGCTAAGGAAGGAAGTACTACGAGAATGCCACGATTCAAAGTGGGTGGGTCATCCAGGGATCCACCATACGTTGGCACTTGACGAAGAATAGTACGATTGGCCTCAGATGCGAGATGACATCGAGGCATATGTGAAGACTTGTCTTGTGTGCCAACAAGACAAACTCGAGCAATGATTGTCGCCGAGGCTTCTGGAGCCACTTCCCATCCCCACTCATCCATGGGAGAGTGTTTCCATGGATTTCATTGTTAACCTGCCAAAGTCCGAAGGGTGTCGGATGCTTATGGTGGTGGTCGACCGGTTCTCCAAGTATGCGACGTTCGTACCTACAATGAAGGATTGCCCGGCCGAGGAGGCGGTTAAGCTCTTCCTGAAGCATGTGGTTAAGTACTGGGGAGTACCACAAACGATTGTGAGCAATTGTGATCACTGATTCACAGGACGGTTCTGGATGGAGCTCTTCAAGCTGTTGGGATCGGAGTTGAACTTCTCCATGAGTTTGCATCCCCAAACCGACTGTCAGACGGAGCGGACCAATGCACTCTTGGAGATCTACCTTCAGCACTACGTGAGCACAACGCAAGTGAATTGGACAAAGTTGAACAACGTGGCCCAATTCTCCTACAACTTGCAATGGAGCAAGTCTACTAGCCAGAGTTCGTTCGAGATCGTGACGGGACAACAATTGCAAACCCTAAGTGCGGTTGCAGTAGGCTACAAAAGGAGTAGCTCTCCGGCCTTCAAGTTCGCAAAAGACTAGCAGGAGCAAGTGGACTTGGTGAGGGTGTGTCTACACAAGGCATCGAAGCGCAAGAAGAAATGGGCGGATCAAAAGCGTCAGCACGTGGAGTTCCAAGTCGAGGACCAAGTGTTAGCCAAACTACACGTGGTTCTTCGATACAAAGACGTGCACAAGGGGTTGATCCGACACTACAAAGGGCCCTTCCGTGTGCTTCAACAAGTCGGGAAGGTTGCGTACAAGCTAGAGTTGCCACCTAAACTAAAGGTACATCCGGTTTTCCACATGAGTATGCTCAAACATTTCCATGTAGATGAGGAAGATCCGAACCGAGGGGAGTCACGACAGGCACCATTGGGAACAAAGACCTCGTATGATCGGGAAATCGACTACATCATGGTGGACCGAGTCATACGGAAGTTGTATTGTGTGCCAAGGTGGGAGTACATGGTCCGATGGAAGGGTCTTCCAGAGAGTGAAGCAAGTTGGGAACCCGCAGACACTCTTTGGCAGTTTAAGACGAAAATTGAAGCATACCATGCCGAAGATGCGATGAGGACGTCACCCGATTAGGTGGGGGAGAATGTCATGGCTCGAAGATATTAATGGTCCAAGAGGGTTCCAAAACGATACCGTGACTGCCTTGAAACGAGCGACCCTCAACTGTTATCCTTAAGTCCTAGGGTTTTCTTGAGTCTTCTAGAATATTCCTAGGGGCGGGCGATACAGTAATTGTACACCTATGTAATTAATGAGGGTAGATTGTAGTTGGGGAGATGTAATCTCCACCGTTAGATCGATGAGAGATCTACGGATACGGTTTGTTTGTACTTGTATAAATAAGGGTCTCCTCCCCCTCATTTGTATCATCTCATTCTA
Source organism: Corymbia maculata (assembly GCA_014182735.1). NCBI lineage: Eukaryota > Viridiplantae > Streptophyta > Magnoliopsida > Myrtales > Myrtaceae > Corymbia > Corymbia maculata. The sequence continues at coordinate 11,419,973 of CM024683.1, read as the reverse complement.
CAAGAGTAATAGAATCCAGAGCTTCTCTCTCTAGAGTTTCTCTCTCTAGAATTCTTGTAAGTTTGAGTGGAAAGGCTGCTTGGGAGAAATCCTAAGGCCGCACGGGTGCAAAGGGAACGCTAGATCAATCGGCCTGTGACACTTGATTCGAACAAGAGCTTGTTATGGCTATGGTCAGTAAGGCCACATATTAAGAAATTGTCCATAAAGACAACAATTGATACCGCCCCAACAGCCACAAGTGATTTTGCAAAATGGAACTCTGCCACAAGATAATCGTCCTCCGGCTCAAGGAAGAATATATGTATTTACTTAAGGGGAAGTGGAAAATTCCAAGACTGTCGTCACAAAGTGAAATACTAACTACTATAGGATGCAATGATGTTTGGTTGTTATAAGTAGACAAAAATCATGAAACTAGCCATGTTGGTTGCATACGATTTCATGTATCCATATTAAGAAAGTGTGAACTAGATCCGGCACATGTGCTAAACTTCGAAGAAATCAAGGTAGACGCCCAAGGGTCGTATGTTAAGAAACCGGTACGGATCATGGATAAGCATGAGCAATTGATAAGAAGTAAGGCCATTCCTCCTTGTCAAGGTCCTATAGTGACACCATAAACAGAAAAGGCCACCTCGACAAGTGAGGAAATCTTGAGGCATTGGTATTCATATCTATTTGGATAATAAGGTACGTTATGAAATTTCGGGGACGAAATTTTCTTAAAGGGGCAAAATTGTAACACTCTCAATTCCGACCTCGTAAGAAGTGGCCATGAGGTTCCAAATAGATCGACCATGGACCATTGGTCATGGGATTGATCAGCTCGATCGGTTGGAATCAAGGATTGGTATTGGTCCAACTGATCGATCGGCCATGAACTGGTTGAGTTGTCGGCTGTGAACTGGCCACCAACCATATAAATGGGATTGAATCACTAGCTCATGAGATGACTTTTGGATCACGAGAATTGATCGTGGGATGGTCTTGAACTGACATGGATCGGCGATGGTAATGGGTCAATCCTAACTGGTTATGCCTAGCCACGGGTGATTCCGCCCAACCATGCACTAATACACGGACAATTCGACTCAACCAAATGCGATCGTGTTCCGACCAAAAATGCATCATTCCCTGTTTAATTCTTAGTAATCGAAAGGGAATCTCAAATTGGTGATGTTCGATCATGGATCGGTCATGCACCGATCATGGACCAATGCCGATGGATCGGGCACCAATCAAAATAAGCTCCAAGATAGACCTAGTGATTCCGTCACTAATTCTGAGGTCCATGAGCACCTTGACTTAGTGCTAGGCCATAGATAGCTTTGAGATTACCTTTGAATCGACCGGTGAACCGAGGACCAAGATTATAGGATTGGTCATGGATAGGCCTAAGGATTGGCCCAAAGGCTAGTTTTGGACTCGAATAGGCCGACCATGCTAACCATAGGGGGCCAACCTTCCAAGGCTGATCGACCACCTAAGAGGACAGTTTGGACATTCAAGGGACACAATGGCCCGAACCTCCAACACATGAGAATCAATTTTTTAGGGTGTACCAAGTGAATCTCTTTTAGCCCTGAAATCGACTTGCGTTGGCTTCATTCTTGAGGATGTGGACAATTAGAGAGCTCTCTAGAATACCTTCATTCATGGGGGTGAGGTGTCCAAAGCTAGATATTGTCATGATTGCTCTAGATTTTCCTTGGGTATCAAGGCGGTGAGTTGACGGGCAAGTGGACTGATCACAATGCAATTCTAGAAACTTCCAAGAGAAGTTGAAGGCCTAGATGCCAACTTGGCCTATATTAGGCATCACATCCTCAAGACACCTTAAATGCCATTTAATGAGGGGAGTTTAAGTGGTCTAATGAAGTGAAGACAAGTGAGCACCTCTTGTGCCTAGATTGCCACTTAAACTAGGTAGGCTAGCCGTCTCACCAAAATAGGCGTGCCACTTTAGAAACTATGATTGGACCATTTAGATGTGCAATGATGAGGATGAGAGTTATAAATAGGAGAAGCCCCTCCTTCTTCCTCAGCATTTTGCATCATCTCCTTCTTTCTCTCCCTTGGACACCTTCTCTCTCTCCCCTCCTCACTCTCCTTCAGCCAAGCAAAGCCATCCCTCTCCTTCAAGCTAGTTTCTTTAGTTTCTTGAGGTTTGTCCAGGTAAGTAAAGGTTCCTAGTTCTCCCTACTATTGCCATTTCTATTGTCAAGTCTAGGAAATCCTCTCTTGACCAGCTGTGATTTGTATGGGAGATTATGTATATATTAGCTTGGACATGAACCTTATATATGTGTTTGACTCTTTCACAATCGGAATGATGCTAAGGTTCATGGCTCGTGTTCAACGTAAATTGGGAATGCCCAGATTAATAAGATGCTTGGAACTCAAGTCTTGTGCAGCACAGGGATTGCCTAAGGCCGCGAGGTCTTCGATCGGCATTAAAGTGTGCCGAATCCTAGTCTTGTTTGGCATATAGATTGCTCAAATCCACAAAGTTTTGGTTGGCATTGAAATGTACCGAGCTTATGTCTTGGATTGATGCAGGGTTCTTGATGCTTGACAGTTTAGCTAAACCTCGGACTTAGAGTTGTTCATGACATCATCAGAATCAGGTTGTAGGAAGCATGGCACACATGATTATGTATAAGCACATCCTTATTGAGGCATGAATGAGTCTGCTAGAGGAAATGACAAGAACTGGCATAAGTGATGCATTTGTGTGATTACCCCATAAAAGATGAGAATGATGATGCCCCCAAAACGGGATGCTCAGGTTAAACCTGGAAGCCTCGAGAAGCTAGCCCTGAGAAGCTTTGATTAAGCCGAGATGTTCTGGCTGAGCCAAGAAGCCCAGCAAAAAGCTATAAGCCTCGGTTGAGTTGAGAGGGCATGGTTGAACCAAGACAAGGCTATGTGATCTACACAAGTGTTGATTATGCTCAAGTCTAGTTGTATGTGTCTACGTGTTAACCGATGGATGAGTAAGTGAAACTATTGCACATAGCCATAACATCGCACATGACTTTGCAATTGATTTGCCATCGACACTATTTGCATGAGTTATTCTAACTAGTCTTTAATGAAGAAATGTCTTACTAGCTGAGAGTTAGAGATTTTACTTATTGAGTTTCTAAAACTCACCCCTTTACCTTTACAGATTTATAGGTATGGCTAACTTACCTTCTTTACGTTTTGGTCTCCTTATACGGATGGAAGGGTTGATTGTAAATGTTATATATGTTGAAGTAGGAATAACGTATTGGGAGTATACCACCACCGTTTGGGTTGATGAAGGATGAGTCAAGTTGGTCCTTCACCATTACAAGGCTTGGTACATCTTGTCCGATGGGGATTTTATTGGTCCCCTTTGTGGTTTTAGGGGGGCCGATGAACTCAAGTGGTGGGATAACGTCATATGGGATGGACTCCAGTTAGTAGTACCAACCAATATAGGAAGGATTCCCAATTTTAACGGCCGCAGCTATAGCGGAGATAGGGATTACCCTAGCCTCTTACATCATGGAAAATTGGCCTAAGTAAAAAGTTAATTTGTACATGAATCTACTAATGAAAAATAGTAATGCGTTTGTGTATGCACTTCCCATGTTTGTCGGGGTTGTTGTGTGTACGTTTCTGCATGTGCATATAAACGAGATAAAATGAAGCGAGTCAATGACAAGCCTAGGATGTGGCCAAAAAAAACTTGCAGCTCAGACCGTAGATGGGGGTCGTGACAATGGAACTACTTGGATACACACTCCGATGTTACTTTCATCTTGGATGCTCAGGTATTACGTAATAAAATCTGCTACTCTTGTCCCTTTACTACTTTAAGTGGAGCATAGAATAGGTTGATTTTGGAAAGTGCAAATGCCTACTTGGCAATTCGGCCTTTTAGTATTGGTCGAGTTATCATGTATTTGATCACGTTTATTTTACATATTACATGTACTGTGGTCAACATATAATGACGTAACTTTATACAAGCATGATACAATTATTTACACAGCTTCTCAATAGCCGTGTATCTTATC